>OX465266.1:12317849-12917849 GCA_949987775.1 Aproaerema taeniolella | reverse complement strand
TGCACTAGGTAAAACCTGTATCGCAGGTCTCCAGGAGCCCACCGCGCAGCTAACAATATTAGTAAAATGTACATATACATACCTAGGTACCTAATATCTAAGGACGGAAATTACTTAGGATATTAAGTAGATCAAAATTAGAAAATTATTTTAACTTAAAACTAAAAGCGGTGTGTGTGTGTGTGTGTATGTGTGTGTGTGTGTGTGTGTGTGTGTGTGTGTGTGTGTGTGTGTGTGTGTGTGTGTGTATGTAAGGGAGAGAGAGAGCGTATGTAAAGAAGGCGTATAATTCAAAAGTCAAAGTCAAATTGTGTTATGAAACGGCTTTGAGTAAGCTTTCTGTGTCATTGTAATCGAATTTCTGTAACCAATTGGAAATTTTATGTTTATTTTCATATCTGCTAAGTGTGTATATATTGATCTCATTGTTTAATTTATTATATAAGAATACACCTAGAAAAAGGAAAAATCTTTGTGCGAAGCTAGTCGAGACCGCTACGGTAGGGCAAACATTTCTTCGTTTAGATCCCACAAGGGAAGTATCAAAAGAAAGGTGGGAGTGTTGTTTGAGGGTGGTGTATAGTAAGAACAGTTATCTTACAGTTAAAACTTTACAGTTCTGATAGAGGGTAGAAGTAGGAGTTCTGAAGGGCAGGAAATGGCTAACTTTTAGAATTGCTCTCTGAGCGCGTTCTAACTTTATCATATTTGATTTATGAGCTCCACCCCAGGAAGTGATACAGTAAATTAATAAAGATTGACATAGTGATATATAAATACATTTTAGCAGTTTTGAGTCAGTAATTATATTACGGAGGGTTTTAAATACAAATATGAGTTTACGAATCCTGCCAGATAAAAGATCAATGTATGGTTGAAAAGTCAATTTGTAGTCTACGAGAATGCCAAGGTACTTATATGTTTGAGTTCTTTGGAGCTTGGGACAAGAGCAGCTGGTGTTAGGTGAAAAGCAGTTGTGTGCTATGATAGTGTGGGAAGAGACAGAAATTTCATTAGTGTTTTTTATAGTAAAAGCAATATATTTAGATTTGTCAGCATTAAGAGAAAGTTTATTTAGTCGTATCCAATTTGTTACAGTATTAAGACCCATCTGAGCGTGACAGTAAACTTCATCCCATGACTTAGCATTAAAAAGTAGAGCAGTATCATCTGCAAAAGTTAAAATTTTACCATTTCTTAATTGAAGTTGACAAAGACTATTTATATAGATTAGGAAAAGAGTAGGGCCCAGAATACTACCCTGTGGAACGCCATAACCAATTGGAAGGTCTTCACTGTAAAGGTTGTCAATTTTTACGCATTGGCATCGGTCTGTAAGATAATCTTTAAAGAGTTGGAGCGGTAGTCCTCTGATTCCCATACCTTCCATTTTGTCCAAAAGAAGGGGAATGGAGACAGTATCGAAGGCTTTAGTGAGATCTAGAAAAATGGCAATAGATTTGTTTTTGTTATCTAAGTTATTTACTACGTAGTTGGTGAGTTCGTGAACTGCATCGGAAGTTGATTTTCCAGTGCGGAATCCGTACTGGTTTGGGGATAAAAGGATATTTTTTTCTAGATAGCTTGTAAGTCTATTATTAATTAGACGTTCTAGAATTTTGGATAGTGCTGGCAGTACAGCAATCGGTCTATAGTTATTAATGACAGCTTTGTTACCACTTTTGAAGATAGGATGTATTAATGATTTCTTAAAACACTTGGGGAAAATCCCATTTGCCAGTGAAAGGTTACATATGTAAGTTATTGGGGGAATTAAGACGTTTCTATTTTCAATTAGCAAGGCAGAAGAAATATTATCCCATCCAATAGCACACTCTCTTTTTAAATTAGAAATAAGAGATTCTATTTCTTTATTGTCTGTGGGGATCATGAGCATTGAGTTAGCTACAGTAAGTGAGGAAGAGGGTGAGGATACTGTTACGTAGTTTAATGGAATTTTATCTGCGAGTGATTTCCCAATGTTCGTAAAGAAGCAGTTAATGTCATTAATAGTTTGTGAGGAAGTAATAAGTTCTATAGCTGAGTTTTTAGGTTTACAACGATTTGTGTTAACCATCTATAAGATAGAATATCAAGTTAGGGTACCAACTATAAATAAATATAGGTAAGTTTTACCGTCCTTTTAGAGGACGAGACACAGGCAGTAGTAAATTCGGTGAACAGCCTTCGAACGCATTACGGTTGGGTCACCAACCTAAAAATCATGTAAACACAGACAATAGTAGCTACGGCGAACAGTCTTAAAATAAACACGTTGTGTTTGGCGTCTGTAGTTTCCAGTCCTTACCTACAATAAACTACGTTAACCATCTATAAGATGGAATATTAAGTTGGGGCACCAACTATAAATATATGTAGGTAAGTTTTTACCGTTCTTTTAGAGAGCGAGACACAGGCAATAGTAGCATTAGCAAACACCCTTAGAACGTAGTTAGGTTTGGTAGGATAGTTTGATAGGTCGATTTGATAGGTTCGATTAGGCAGAATAGGTTAGGATAGATTAGGGTAGATTAGGTTGGGTAACCAACGCTAAAAAAAAGTATTCACAGGCAATAGTAACTTTGGTGAACAGCCTTTATAGTTAGTCGAGATAACGACGATAAATAATCATAGGCAGTAGTAGCATTAGCGAACAGCCTTAAATGGATATAAAATCCACGAATGAAAATAAGTTTTTGTATTTTATATCTTAGCAAATCTCATATCAGATATAAGAGACGTTAGTAACATAAGCGAAAGCGTTTCATATAAAGACGTTTAGGTAGCGTCTGTAATTTACAGTCCTTACCTACTGTAAACTGCGTTAACCATCTATAAGATGCAATATTAAGTTGGGGCACCAACTACAAATATATGTAGGTAAGTTTTTACCGTTCTTTTAGAGAACGAGAAACAGACAATAGTAACTACGGTGAACAGTCTTCGAATGCATTACGGTTGGGGCACTAACCTTAAAATTATGTAGGTAAACTTATGATTCTTCCTTTTAGGGATGTATATGATAATTTCATATAAAGGCGTGCGTAGCATGGCGCCTGTAGTTAAAGTCTTGTCAACTTCAATTACATTAACCATCTATAAGGTGTAATATTAAGTTGGGGCACCAACTATAAAGAAATGTTACCTCAGGCAGTAGTAGCTTCGGCAAACAGCCTTTCGGTATTGGTTTACTGAAAAACACACAATAACAGTTGGGGCACCAACTATAAAGAAATGTAACGTCAGGCAGTAGTAGCTTCGGCGAACAGCCTTTCGGTCGCCTTAGACCCGAACGGCGTTCTACAGTAAGTTGTGGTATCAAACATTTTGAATCAAAGCGTCTCGAAGATCTTGATGTAAAACGCGCAGAAAGAAAGACTCGCCCTAAGCTAAAACACACCCACACGTATAACAATTTTTACCAGCTCTTCTGCATCCCATGAAATAGAATTTTTAAAACTAAATTTGGATTTGCAAGTCACAGTAGAGCGTACCATCGCGACAACATCAATACGAATTAAACATGCTGGAGTCGCCATAGCCGGACACGGCGTGGAGTATTTTTATTATTACTGAAAAACACACAATAACAGTTGGGGCACCAACTATAAAGAAATGTAACCTCAGGCAGTAGTAGCTTCGGCAAATAGCCTTTCGGTATCGGTTTACTGAAAAACACACACAACACTGGAGTTACGACTCGAGCTCTTGAAGAGCCGGAAAGCGGTCTTCAACATGAGCGTCGGGAAGCCGACTTAAAATAAACGTGTCGGGCAGAAGACATGAAATACACTAACTAGAGTCGGGGAGCTGACTATAAACGATACTGCATGACGTAAGACCTAGCTGAAAGATCGTAGCGCAAGGCAGTCTGGGCTATGACCCAACCAAGGGAGCTGCCAATTGCTTTGGAGTTCTCGGGCAAGACCCACCCGATCGGTTTCAGCCACAAAAGTGGTTGTGCCGATCCCTCAAACAGTCTTCGGACTGCAACGTTCCTCAAACAGTTTTCGGACTGCAACGATACTGAAGGGACCAAGTGTTGCTGGTGGGGGTCGCCTTATAATCCGCACAGTAGTAGTGGATGTCGACCATAGAAGGAAGTGCTGGTTGGAGCTTCCTTCCTCTTTACCCCCATTAACTATAATTATGCTTATCTATCCAAAATTGCTTATTCAGGGTTGTTGAAGAGACCGGCAACGAATAAGCAAAGATTGAGATACCAAAGTACTTAAAAAGGCTCTGGGTACTATTGATGAAAAATAAACACATTGTAGGGATCCTTGGGAAAGATCATTGCCATTGCCAATGACTAAGGTCATTGACTATTTTATAAAGAGATTAAATAGCCTCTAGAGAAAACGAATTAAGACATTAATCCTTGAGAAAGATCATTGTCAGAGCCAGCGACTACGGTCGTTGACTAATTTTTGCAAAAGATTAAATAATCTTTAGAGAGAGAGAAACTTGAAAGTTTGGTGGACTTTCAAGTTAACAATTATTATATTGTGGAGAAAGGAACTAGTCACGACGTAACAAATTATTGGCCTCTTCCTCGCCAGCAGTTTAAGCTGCGGGGCACCAGGAACGTACCGGCTAGCAGCATAGCCGCACCACTTACTCTGTAACAGAGGTTTAAGCTTATGAAAAATATTATCTACAAGTTCAGGCGAATATATGATTACTTTTTGACTTAATAAATTTATAATACAAATTGAAGAATTTAATATAGCTGCTAAGTTAAACACAGATTCGGGGTTAGTCAACTTAGGCAAGTTCCGTATCTGTGTCACTTCGTTTTGTACAATTTTCTCAAGGCAAACGAAGCGCAGCTCTAAATAAAGACGTAATATGTACATATTACGTCTTCCGGGTCATTGCAAACTAAGAAGAGAGACAAGACTAGGTCCTTTGCCTCCCAGGTGAGTGCAGTACGTAACCTGTTCAGGTTTTCCTTAGTAGAAAAAGAACCCTTCGTATCGTCATAGCATCGCTTGAAAATGAGCCACTCTTGAGGTTTTCCGCTAAAGGCGGGTAGCTTTTCTGTATTTTTAGGTAAGGCAAAATATTTAAGCTACAATATTTTGGGGGCTAGGCGCATCCACAATTTTGGGCTCATTATTAGTATTGTCGTGAATATTACTCACCGGTAACTCAGGTTGTAAGTTAAGGGGAGAGTGGCCCATCCATGCAGCTGTATACGCAGTGCGCCTACTTACCGACGAGTGCCGACTAGCAACACTCTTGGTGTCTGTCGATGCGGCAGCTAACTTTCCTTGCAGAGTCGCTCGTGCGACTTCCTCCTCCGCAGCTATTTTCTTGAGCTGCAGCTCCGCCATCTTCAATTTATCTTGGCTTTGGCCGCTTTCACACTTGACGCGTGAGATCGATGCGAGTTAGATCGACCGCTGCGGGAAGATGATGGAGCGGGCGCGGGTCCCCCCTCCGCAGCAGGCTCGCTTTGACCGGCTGAAGCCTTTTCCCTTACCTTCGAGCGAGTAATCATCGCTTGAAAACTTTAATATTTTTTTTTTATTTGTTAAAAATAAACTTTAAGACGCTAGTAAAATAGAAGGACCAAAATGAGGAGGATAGGGGAGGAGAACTAACTTATTATGGCGTAAAAATAATGTAATAATAGGAAATAATACAAATTTACAAAAGACAACAAGAATGAACAACCGAAACCTGAACTGAAAGCCAAAACTGAACGTCAATTCCATAAAAAAAGAGTTAAAATACTATAATGCCAGCCTGTCGGCGACAAGCGGTTCAAGCACAACGTGCTTCGCAGTTTAATGCGTTGCAATCAAATACCGAATTTACAACGCCAGAGGGCGAACAAGACTTGTGCAATGCCCTGGGCGATATTATCCGTGACCCTAGTGAAGTATCACCGTCATCCAAGGGACGCGACACGTGAGTTCGTCGCGGGCTATGCCAGCTATGCAGTACTATTGCTACTAACTCGGTAAAGTGTTTTACAATAGTTATTAACGATACTAGTGTCGTAGGTAATGTGTAACGTGAGCCCATTTGAAACACGAGCGAAGCGAGTGTTTTATAGGGCTCCAGTTACACATTACCTAAGGCACGTATATTTTTCAACGTTTTACAATGCAGTAGTCGAGGAAAAGAAACTAAAAAAAATATTGTCAAAAACTTACATCGTATAGGTATATCCAAAATTCTTAAAAGATAGTATTTCTAATTAACATTCACTGAAAACGTGTTAAAATTCAACAATGTGCACTAATATTTTACGATTGAACACAAAACATCAAGGAATTAATATTTTTATAACACAAAAATTATTTAGTTGAACAAATATCAAATGGCGGGCAAAACAATGGCGAGCAAAATATTTTTCTACAATTATGAGGCAAAGGCTAAGTAAATAAAATGCCCATTGCGCCTACAGAAATTATTAAATAATTCAATTATTTGTTAAAAATTAGATTTGTTTTATTGAAAAAGTAAAATAAATAATTTACTTTTTTATTTTATTTCACTGAAAATCACGATTTTCGTCAGAAGTAATTATTTTATCAGGCATAAAAACTCTTTGCTGTCATACTATATAGCCAGTATGAAGCTTTATGAGAAAGATAATACTCTCACTTGTCAAAAGGGTCACTGAATTATCAAATCAGCTACTCTTTATTGCGTCATACATTTTTGTCAGTATTTTATTCACTTTTTGCTTACTTTTAATGCATAATTTAATTTAAAAAATAACTTTACTGGATCACAGAATAGCCACTTAAGTTGAATTTTGGTATATGAAAAACGGTTTATTTGCTTATTAGTTCAAATATTTTTTTTCTTTTCAAAATCTTCTTCTCATTTCAAAATTACATAACATGACATGTGTTTTATGGGGTACGTAAACGTACACTCCGTGGCCATGTTACGGGGCCATTTCCGAGCAACTGCATTGTAAAGGTATTGTGGAACGTGAGATATACTGATTTTCAACTCAAATGCAACTCTAAATATTTTAAAACTGCAAACTATACAGGTCTTCACAATAAAATAATTTTTTTGCAACCAGTTGACAGAAATAGTAAAAATGGTCGTATAAGCAATTCTAACATATTTATTTGACAATACTGCAAATAAACAAAATGGTCGCATAAGCAATTCTAACATATTTATTTGACAAAACTGCAAATAAACAAAAAATTTGGTACCTTTACGTTGTGACTTATCGTTTTAATCTTATCATTTTTTGCTTATCCGATTAATACAACCACAAATTATTTTGTAGTTAGATCGGTTGTTGCAGATGCAGAACGTTTTAGTTCGAGTTACGTTTTTATCAGGCGTTTGCGTAGTCGCGCTGGTGTTTCCACCCTGGCTTCGCACACGCCTTACAGTGTTTTACCTTACCAGTTTTGTCTTTTAACGGAAGAGGATTTAAATTTAGCTTCAAGAAAAAAGTTTCCCTGAAGAGCTGGGTATTTTTGGTCTTGGTGAGCCTATCTTAAGATATAGTTAATATTTTGATTTCATGTCAAGTTAAACCAAGATGGTTTAATTGTTTTTTTTCCGGAAGAGTTGAAGCAGTTTCTAATTTAATTAACAATAACCCCTGTGCTTCTGAACGTTCAAAATCGGATCTTAAAACTATTAATTGATAATTTTCATCGTCGCATGGCCCCTGGAAACAGCCAGATAGTTATTAATGAGATGAAACAACAGTATTGGATCCTTGACTTAAGAAATGCTGTGAAATCAATTGCTCGCGCTTGCCAATTCTGACAGATTCGCAAAGATATTCCTGTGAGATCTTTCGGAGAAAATTTACCTGACGCACGTCTGGCTCATCGTCATCGTCCATTTTGCTACGTCGGCTTGGACTACTTTGGACCTGCGCATGTAACTATTGGTCGAAGACATCAAAAGCGTTACGGTGCTGTTTATTCTTGCATGACGACCAGAGCAATCCATTTGGAGTTGGTGTACGATTTGTGTTCAGATGCTACATACTTGTCCTTGCGGAGGTTTGTCGCACGTCGGGGAGTCCCAATTGAAATTTTGTCAGACAATAGCACATCTTTTGTCGGTGCTTCAAAAAATTTAAGAGTTTTTTGGGCTTCCAGTTGATGATTTCGCAGCTAACATCAGCACAAAATGGAGTTTCATTCCTCCTTCAGCCCCGTCAATACAAGGAGTTTGGAAGCGGTTAGTAAGATCTGTGAAATCTGTTAAATCTGTTAAATCTGCTTTGCATGCGACGATTTTTTCAAGGTTTCCGAATTAACCGATACTTAACACTGTTCTCACCGAATGTGAGTACAGGCCAGCACAGCCCTGTCTCTGGTCTCCGTTGCATAGCAACCGTTCTGTTTAATTGAAAGTTGCAAATCAATATCCTATAAAAGAAAACACATTTGTTTATTTTACTTCGATATTTTAATGTATTCTCACAATATGGTAGCAGAGCGCGGTTAGCTGAAAAACAAGTGAGATGGCATCCACGTCAAATAATTATCGAAGTGTTGAAAAATTGAGCAAGTCTAACTACGATACTTGGTGCCTGCAAACGCAAGCGGTACTCATCAAGAATGACTACTGGGATATCGTAAGCGGAGAAAAAACATTGTCACCTAATGTAGATGCGGCAGCGGCGGCAGCATTTAACAAGGAGGACCTAAAGGCAGAGGCTGAAATTTTACTTCTGTTATCACCGTTTGAACTGAAACAAATCAAGACCTGCACGACGTCTACGGCAGTATGGGACTAGTTAAAAGCTACGTATCAAAGCAGTGGACCTGCAAGGAAAGCGACTTTGTTAACGCAACTGGTTCTCAAACTAATGTCAGCAGAGGAAGGCATCCGTGATCACATAAATACTTTAATGAATGTAGTGGATAAACACCCGAAAATGGGAGACTACCACCAGCATGGACAAGAGATTATGTAATGGATGAGACTGAAGAAAGTCAATTAATTTCGAAAGTATGTGACCAGTCTGAAGAAAATGAAGACGATGATTACTTGCATGATGCGAAAAAAGCTGAAATAAGAGCACATGTTAAGAACGGTACCTGGAAAATAGAAAAGGAAAATAAAGATGTGAAAGTAGTGGATTATAAAATGGTTCTGAGAAATTAAGTTGGACCTGATAATAGCATTACTAGAAAAGCCAGACTTGTAGAACGGGGGTTTACACAGCGACCAGGCGTTGATTTTCTAGGACTAAGTATTATAACTCAATAGTCATTATAACTCAATGATATTAGTAAAATCTGTTGTTCTTAGGAAAAAGATCAGATTGGGTAAAAAACTCACTGAAAACCAAAATTGAGACTATGGTGTACAATAACGTTTGTTTTGATAGCTGCACATATTGATAAACAGACACGCGTTGCGGGCGGATTGTTCCGTCCATACGTCAGTACTAGCTTTACGCCCGCGGCTTGGCCCGCGTTGATTACGGTTATATCGTACCCAGTTGTGAGATAAAATGTAACCTATGTCCTTTACCAAGGTCTAATCTATCCCTGTACCAAAGGGCTTTGCTGGAAATGTATGGGCCACTGGTCCTTTTTTTTTTATTTCACATTAACGACACCTTGTTAGACATGTAGAGTACTTCCATACAAACAATAGTTACTAATGCAGCTAAGCTCTAAAGTACATCCGTCTCGAGTTGTAAGCCATTATCTATAACGTGTATTTGATAGGAAACTGAGTTAAATAAATAAAATAAAATAAACGCGTATTTGATAGGAAAACTGAGAGTATGAGCTACTTTTAACGGTCCTATAATATTTATTTCATCGTACAAACTCTGTTAGACTCATGTTACGTCACGTTGGCGATAGTGGCATAGTGCGACATGAAGTTACACTACACCATGGCAATGATACGAGTATTTTATTAACAAAACTGTAGATATTAGTGCTGCTTACGCCTAAATCCTGTCTATTTTATAGTTTACCCTATCCCAACTCGAGTTACGTCACGTTGGCGTTAGTGGCATAGTGCGACATGAAGACTCAGTTCATCGTGGCAATGTTACGAGTATTTTATTAATAAAACTGAAGATATTAGTGCTTCTTACGCCTTAATCCTGTCTTTTTATAGTTTTGACACTATCTGGACTCAAGTTACTTCACATTGACATTAGTAATATAGCGCGACATGAAGTCTCACTTCACCATAACATAATTACGAGTATTATATTACAAAACTGAAGATATTAGTGCTTCTTACGCCTTAACCCTGTGTATTTTATAGTTTACACACTATCCGGACTCAAGTTACGTCACATTGGCGTAAGTGGCAAAGTGCGACATGAAGTTACACTACACCATGGCAAATGACGAGTATTTTATAAACAAAACTGAAGATATTAGTACTTCTTACGCCTTTATCCTGTCTTTTTATTGTTTAGACACTATTTAGACTCAAGTTACTTCATATTGACATTAGTAGTATAGTGCGACATGAAGTCTCACTTCGCCATAACATTGTTACGAGTATTTTATTAACAAAACTGAAGATAATTAAATACTCGTAACATTGCTATGGAGTAGTGTAACTTCAGGTCGCACTATTCCACTTACGCCAGCGTGACGCAACTTGAGTCCGGATAGTTTGAAAACTATAAAATGGATAGGCTTAAGGCGTAAGAAGCAATAATATCTTCAGTTTGTTGTTAAAATACTCGTAACATTGCTATGGTGAGGTGAAACTTCATGTCGCACTATAGACGTAAGAAGCACTAATATCTTTAGTTTTGTTAATAAAATACTCGTAACATTGCCACGTTGAAGTAAGATTTCATGCCGCACTATGCCACTAACGCTAACGTGACGTAAATTGAGTCCGGATAGTGTGTAAACTATAAAATAGACAGGATTCAGGCGTAAGAAGCACTAATATCTTCAGTTTTGTTAATAATGTACTCGTAACATTGCCACGGTGAAGTAAGACTTCATGTCGCATTATGCCACTAACGCCAACGTGACGTAACTTGAGTCCGGATAGTGTGTAAACTATAATATAGACAGGATTCAGGCGTTAGAAGCACTAATATCTTCAAATTTGTTAATAAAATATTCGTAATAATGTTATGGTGAAATGAGACTTCATGTCGAACTATACTACTAATGTAAATGTGAAGTAACTTGAGTCCAGATAGTGTCTAAACTATAAAAAGACAGGATTAAGGCATAAGAAGAACTAATATCTTCAGTTTTATTAATAAAATACTCGTAACATTGCCACGATGAAGTGAGACTTCATGTTACACTATGCCACTAACGCCAACGTGACGTAACTTGAGTCCGGATAGTTTGTAAACTACAAAAAGACAGGATTAAGGCGTAAGAAGCACTAATATCTTCAGTTTTGTTAATATAATACTCGTAACATTGCCACGGTGAAGTGAGACTTCATGTCGCACTATGCCACTAACGCCAACGTGACGTAACTTGAGTCCGGATAGTGTGTAAACTAAAAATTAAATTAAAAATTTAAAAACCCCCCCCGCAAAAAAGTAAAGCGGACATTTAAAAAGTAAAAAATAATACCTTTCGTTGAGCCATCAAATTCATTTCAAAAGGTTGTTCTAAGCTGCAGCACGAAAGAAGACCGAAACCTTATACAAACAAGAGTAGGAAAGAGTAAAACTCTAAAGGCAGAAGTTGCTCGAGCGAAAAATCCTTTAGTCGTTATTAAAAACGTGCTTTCCTATCACACCGATGCCGAAATGGTTGCTCTGCTACTAGCACAGAATAAGCAACTATTGACAGACGTTGACATGAAGAAGAGCATCGTCATGGTGCGCTACAGAAAGCGATCAAGAAATCCACATGAGTGCCATCCAGTACTTGAGCTCTCTCCGGTTATTCATAAACGCTTTATAGAAGCGGGCAACATCTACGTTGGATTGCAAAAGAGGCTGGTTGAGGACCATTCTCCTCTAGTTCAGTGCACCAGATGTCTGGGATATGGGCACTCAAAAAAGACCTGCAAGGAAAAAGAAGACTTGTGCAGCTACTGCGGGGAAGCCCACACCTGGGATAAATGTCGCAGACGCCACGAGGGGAGCTCACCCACTTGCAAGAACTGTCTGAGAGCATTTGGGCAGGGCACAGACCATGCACACAACGCGTTCAGCGCTGTGTGCCCAGAAAAACAAAAATGGGACACAATAACGCAATCTCGAATAGCGTACTGCTAAAGGCGACCAAAGCGCATCCCCCCTTCAAGAGAAAAAACAAGGCGGGCTTAATATCATACAAACCAACTTGCACCGCTCCAAATTAGCAACAGCAGAACTGTTTCAGGTAGCTAAAGATAAAGGCATATTGATCGCCATTGTCCAAGAATCCTACGTGGGTGGGAAAGGCGTTTTAAAAGAATATCCTGGCACTCATGTCATTCAGTGCACTCTAAACCGCGTGAAACCAGTAAAAGCCGCAGTAATAATCTTCGGGGACAAGCTGGAGGTAATTCATGACCCTCAGCTAGTGACTGAAACCGAAGCTGCGGTGTTATTGGTCGCAGGAAACCTGAAACTAGGAGTAGTCTCGCTATATCTCGAGGGGGACCAAGACATATAGCCCTATTTAACCAGAACAAAGACTTTTATCCAGAAGCTACAAACAAAAAACCTTATTGTAGCGGGCGATGTCAACGCTTGGAGCCACTGGTGGGGAAGCAGCAAAAAAGATGACAGAGGAGCAAAATATAACACCTTTCTGAACGAAATAGAGCTCGAAATCCTCAACACGGGAGACACACCAACCTTTGAAACCTACAGAAATGGCAAGCTCTACTCAAGCAGAGTAGACGTAACCGCCTGCAGCTTACCTCTGGTAGGGAAAGTTGACAACTGGAGAGTGGACAGAAAAACGACAACATCAGACCATAACGCCATTTTGTTTAACTTGTGCCTAGAAAGTCCTCTGGAAGCCCTCAGGCCTATTACTACTCGCAAGTACAACACAAAGAAGGCAAATTGGAAAAAATTTCGTACACACTTCAGGTCAGCCTTAATAGAGGAAAACATCTCTCTTGTAGCTATAGAAAACGTCAAAACTCCCGGAGAGCTAGAAACGACAGTGCAGTCCTACATTAATGCCATCCAGGGATCTTGCGAGAAATCTATTCCGCCTGTAGGATCGAGAAAGGTGAACGCTATACCTCCGTGGTGGTCCGATTCTCTTCGACACCTCAAGGAAGACGTGCTCAGAAAAAAGAGAAGGATAAAAAATGCTGCACCATCACGGAAGCTGTCGATATTGATATATTTCATATGAAGCATCACCAATTTGTTAAAGCAATAAAAAAAACAAACCCAAACCATAAAAAAACCCATTGATATGTGTAACGAGTTATAAGATATTATGTATGTTTCTTTTTATCTTTTTATCAAAAATATGTATACTATTTAAATCTTGAAACTATGACGGAGTCTGGTTTCGAAATTATAATAATCATGTAGAACTTAACAATGCGTAACCGTCTATAATGTAATAGATTTTAGTGGAAACTTTGTTGGCTTCTGTGTTAATTAAGTTATTTTATGTCCAGTAGATTTAATTAATGCTGTATGTTTCCCAATTTGTTAAAATTAAAATTAAATTAAAATTAAAGCAATACGTAATTGAAGATTACCAGGCAGCTATGCGAGAATATAAATCTGCAGCGAAATTACAGCAAACAGAGAGTTGGAAAGAGTTCTGTTCCAAACAGGATGGGGAAAGTATGTAGGACAGTGTCTACAGAGTCATCAGGAGAACAGGTAAAAGGCAAGAAGATATGCTACTTAGAAACGCGCACGGTAAAACTCTAAGCCCAGAACAATCTGCAGAACTTCTAGCCCAAACTTTTTATCCCGATGACTCTGTAGAAACCGATTTGCCAGTCCATATCCCTATCCGACAATTCACAGAAGGTAATCAGCCGAAGGAGATTCTCGATCTGTCTGATGATGACCCTTCATTCACAATAGCTGAGCTGGACTTAGTGTTGAAATCACTGAATCCCACAAAAGCCCCTGGGCCCGATGGACTAACAGCTGATATCTGTACAGAAGCGATTCTAAGTGAGCGGAAGGTATTTATGGCACTGGCAAACAAATGCATGTCGCTGGCATACTTTCCCAAGCCATGGAAGATAGCGCACGTGGTCATCATTCGTAAACCAGGGAAGGAAGACTACACACAACCAAAGTCTTACAGACCCATCGGCCTCCTGTCAGTTTTGGGAAAGATCATAGAGAAGCTAATGGTAGGCCGTCTCCACTGGCACCTATTGCCAACCCTCAATGTTCAACAGTACGGATTTCTACCGCAACGTAGCACCGAGGACGCTCTTTACCATCTTATTAATCATGTCAAAGCGGAAGTAAATCTTAAAAAAAATCGTTTTCGTAGTGTCACTTGACATAGAGGGCGCTTTCGACAACGCGTGGTGGCCAGCCCTTAAACAACAACTGGTGGCAAAAAGGTGTCCAAGAAATTTATACGCCATGGTGAGCTCGTACCTCAGTGACCGTAAAATCAAAGTAAACTATGCCAGAGCAGCATTCGAAAAGAATACTACAAAGGGCTGTGTACAAGGCTCTATTGGAGGACCAACCTTCTGGAACGTCATCCTCGACTCTCTGTTGCAAACGCTATCCGTTGAAGGGGTATACTGCCAAGCTTTTGCCGACGACGTGGTCTTGGT
This sequence comes from Aproaerema taeniolella, assembly GCA_949987775.1. Classification (NCBI taxonomy): domain Eukaryota; kingdom Metazoa; phylum Arthropoda; class Insecta; order Lepidoptera; family Gelechiidae; genus Aproaerema; species Aproaerema taeniolella. The sequence goes on along the minus strand of OX465266.1, from coordinate 12,903,155 downwards.
CTTCTCGGGTCACAAGGTCAATACCTTGGAGCAATCAGCTAACACTGCTTTGGAAACTGTAGTACAATGGGGGGCTCGAAATAAGCTTAACTTTGTTCCACATAAAACCAATGTGATGCTTACAACAAGAAAGATAAAATTCAAGAACCCAGAGCTCTACATGTCAGGAAGAAAGCTAGACATAGTTAAAGAAATTAAACTCCTAGGCCTAATTATAGACCATAATTTCACCTTCAAGTCGCACGTAACAGCGATTTGCAAAAAAGCAGCGGATATTTATAAACAGTTAGCACGTACCGCAAAAGTAAGTTGGGGACTCAACGGAGAGATTATAAGGACCATTTATGTCGCTGTTATTGAGCCTATTGTGATGTACGCCGCAAGTGCCTGGTCTTCAGCCACAGACCTTCAGATGATTACGAATCAGCTGAATGCGCTCCAGAGGGGCTTTGCCCAAAAAATTTGCAAGGCGTACCGCACGGTCTCGCTCACGTCGGCACTTGTCTTGTCAGGGCTCCTTCCGTTGGATCTGAGGATACAGGAAGCCGCTGCCTTATATAGGATGAAAAAGGGTATATCTCTAGACTACCTCCCACCGGGACTGGAGCTAGAACGCATAGTAAGCCATACAGACTTACCCCACCCATCACAACTCATAGCAACCGAGTATGAACTCTTTGAAAAGACAGACCATGACACCTTGACCAGCTACCAAATTACCGGACCCCAGATATACACGGATGGTAGTAAGATGAAGGACAAGGTGGGAGCTGCTTTAACCTGGTGGGAGGACGGTGAAGAGACTAAGTACTCGACTTTCAACCTTCACCCCTTATGCACGGTCTTCCAATCTGAACTCTATGCCCTCTGTAAAGCAGTGGAGATGGCTAAAATCAACAGGAACCTAACTGTTAACATACTCAGTGACTCGAGATCCTCACTTGACCTGCTCAAAAATCCCAAGCTGAGCCATCCCCTTGTTAAATCCATTAAGGATAATATAAAAGAGATCAGAGCTGAGGGAAGAGAGGTCAGGCTTTTCTGGTTGAGAGCTCACATCGGAACAGCCGGAAACGAACGGGCTGACGAGCTTGCCAAAACAGGCGCTCAGAAATCAGTTACTGCCCCAGACTACGACAAAGTCCCCCTGTCATACATTACAAAAAAGATCCGAGAGGAATCTGTCCGCAAATGGCAGGATAGATATGACACCTCTAGCACAGGTTCAGTCACGAAAACTTTCCTGCCGTATGTCTCCGAGGCGTACAGTTTGGTAAGGTCTGCGAAACTGACACCCTTACAAGTGCAGGCCATGACAGGTCACGGAGGGATAGCGGAGTACCTACACCGGTTCAAGTTAAAAGACAGTCCCGGATGTGAGTGTGATCCAAACGTAACGATGCGATAGGCAGATTCATCAAAGAAGCAGAGGCGGCTGGCAGGGAAAAAGTGGTCAATTACAACCTCAGAATGGCGATCAAAAGTCGAGACAGAGCCGTCATGGATGCTTTGAGGTCTGGATGCAACAGCGGGGAACCGTCACTGGTTTAGAAAAATACATTATGTAATATATAAATATATATCTTTATTATAGCTATTTATCTACCTACTGTAAACTACTATGAAAAGTATAGTAAAATATTTTTAAAAGAAAAAGCAAGTATTAACAATAAAACACTTAATCTAGACAAGGGCACGGAAATCAAGTCTGTGGATGCTAATATCTTTATTTTAAAAAAAGGCATAAGAAGAAGTAATATCTTCAGTTTTATTAATAAAATACTCGTAACATTGCCACAATGAAGTGAGACTTCATGTCACACTATGCCACTAACGCCAACGTGACGTAACTTGAGTCCGGATAGTGTGTAAACTATAAAAAAGACAAGATTGAGGCGTAAGAAGCACTAATATCTACAGTTTTTTTAATATAATACTCGTATCATTGCCATGGTGTAGTGTAACTTCATGTCGCTCTATGCCACTAACGCCAACGTGACGTAACATGAGTCTAATAGAGTTTGTACGATGAAACAAATAGTATAGGACCGTTAAAAGTAGCTCATACTCTCAGTTTTCCTATCAAACACGCGTTATAGAGAATGGCTTATAACTCGAGACGGATGTACTTTAGAGCTGAACTGCAATAGTAACTATTGTTTTTAACACATTTGCTCATAAAGTGGGTCTTATGTCATTGTTTCAAGGTTCATAATGATATGTATTACCCAGCCCGTGAGTAATAAAAATAAAGTACAAGTACGTAATGTTTTTTTTTCTTAATTTCAGCAAAGAGATCAGATCTTATTTGTATATTTAAAATTAAGTGTAAATATTAAACTATTTGTAAATAAAAATATAATTTCACTAAATCATTTAAATTTAACAGGAAATTATCATTTATTTATGCTAAAACGTGAAAATATACAGTTTTTTTTTATTTGGCTGTATGGCATACTTGTCAATGTGAAACACATTTTGCGAGTGAAAAAAGAAAAAAATAATCGCGCCTCTTTTCAGATGTTTTCATTTGGTTTTCACGAACGGCATTTGTATTTATCAGATTGTTATTGTTGTCAGAAATACAACACAAAAAATGTCTTCTTCAAGTGCAGAACAGGAAACTTATGTGGGTACACCGCCAGAAATACTTTCCGAGACGCAACATGCAAGTGATAGCTTGTTGCCATCAATATCAAAGGAAAGTTTTTATTTCTTTCTTTCCTCGCAAATTTGTTGAAAAACGTCGTATGACACGCGTGCGCATTGGATATTACATCCTCGGCTCCATTGAGCCCTCGCCTTCGGCTCGGGCTCTAAACTCGCCTCTAATGTAATATCCAACTTAGCACACTTGTAGCATAATGTACTATTGTATGGAAGTATTCTACACGTTTAACAAGATGGCATTAGTGTGCAATCAAACTTTTTTTTTAAACCAAAACTAGGCATTGCCCTTTCATCAAAACCGGTTCAGTAGTTTAGGCGTGAAAGCGTTACAGACAGACGCTGCTAATCATAAAGTGCTATAGGGCGAAGCCCAGCCTTCAACGCGTTATTTATAGACAAAATATTAATTTTAATTAAATGCCGTTACGTGCCGTATTGATCTATATGCACTGTTTAGTAATATTCATTAACTTAAAATTGGTAACACTAGCAACCGTAAATTCATTCATTCTGTCTATCTGTCGTTCGTTTTCGTTCGTTCTTGGTATTCAAAAATCATCGTTCTCTTTTTGTAGCAGCTCTCATGTGAGAAACATCTCATCAAACCGAAGTTACAATTATTCTCCCTTTTTCGATAGTTTTTACACATTTTCGCGTTGTAAAACGATCCCAAGTGCAATTGCTGACTGCAGCTGGAGGGCACCGCAGTTTCGTCATACGGACAGGTTCACAGGTACCTAACCCTGGAGCACATGTTAAGTCTGATCAGCTCATGGGTTCTCCTGGGCCCTGCCCTGTCTGTTGCTGGCGCAAGGAAGAAGCCACACAAGCTCCGGTGAGTTTTCTAGTTGTATTTAGTGATTGCACTGATTTCCAATTTTATCGTATTCTCATAAAACTATACAGTCCACTTGCTTTTCGTTCCGAACTTTTCGCCCTTTTCGCCACATGCACAATGTATTTAAGGTTCTTAAATGTATTGCTTAAATTCGTTGTATAAATTCGGTATTGCTTAAATTCGCTTCGTAAATAAGCAATTATTTCTCGTAAAAAGTAAAGGATAAAAAATGGTTATTATGGGTTAATATCCCTAAGAGATAGACATACAACGGTAACCACAATAACATTTTAAATTTAAGACAGTAATTAAACAAAAACTTTGCAAAAGGGCTATTACAAAATTTCTGATGAAATTGAATGAACTGCTCAGCTCTAGAGTTACTTCAGATTTAGTTAAAATTTGTAAGTAAGAAAATTTTTAATGCGATTTAAAAGAGCAACCTCAGAGTTTCTTGCCTGTTCTTCTCTGAGGAAGACTGCACCTTTGCGAATAGGCGTAGAGTCAGTAGGGTCAAAAGAACGAATGCGTATGTATGTATTTAAATCGTTTAACGTATGTTTGTATGTATTTCATTGTTATCAATCTTGACTTGTTTTAAGTGACATCCTGAATGTCCTATAAAATAAAGATTTTTCTATTCTATTCTATTCTATTCTTGGTCACTGGACAACTTAGTATCGGAAGGCCCAGCTAGTAAGACCCTTCGCGTATGGCCATTAACGCCGCGCATCCGTGTCTCGCACGATTGGTGACTCTGGAAGTGCTACTCTCCTCGAGTCAGCCGGATTTACAGGCGTGGGGGTGGAGTTGGTTTTTATATTAAGCATGGCGTCACTGTACGTACTTGTCCGCATCCAGTTACCGATACCAATGTCGAACAAATGTGGCTGAGATTGAACATTAAGTCCACGCGGCTAATTATTGGAACAGCGTACCGCCCGAATTGGGTAAATGTTGATATATTCTTGGATGCCCTAACAGAATCGATCACTTCTTTCCGCGATTATGATCATATATTACTACTAGGTGACTTTAATATTGACTTGTTAGACGTATCCCACTGCAACACAAAACGTCTTAATAATTTCTTTCACTGCTTAAATTTTTATAACCACATTACAGAGCCGACTCACTTTACCACACACAGCGCTACTTTGATACACATAATTTGCACTAACGCGCCAGTTCATGGTAATAATGTAAATTATATTGCGGATTTGGGAAAACATGCCATTGTCTCTGTAGTGCTAAAGATCAAAAAACCTAAAATATTACCCCGTCGGATCACTTACCGCCCGATTAAGGACATTGATATTGATCAATTTAGTGCTAGCCTTAACGCTACGGATTGGGAGAGTATCACTCACATGGATACTGTAGATAACATGGTGGCGTCTTTTAATACAAATTTATTGCAATTATTTGATTTACATGCCCCCGTAAAATCGATCATAGTTAAGAATAAGCCCCCTCGGTGGCTTACTAGAAATATTCAATATATGATGAATTTACGTAACGCAGCCCATGTGAAGTATAAAGTAACAGGTTTAGAAGAAGATAGGGCGCAATACAAAAATATGAAACATTTGGTATCGACCAGTATTTACTATGAACAGGTAGCATTCTATGATCAGCATATCAACAACAACTTGAGTAATTCAAAAGTATTATGGAAAAAAGCTTAAGTCCCATGTCTTGCCAAAATTTAAAGACAAAGATGACTTACCTGATTGCTTTGACGACCCTGATCAAATTAACGATCACTTTCTAAACATTCCTGGTAGTGGACATCTTACGCTTTCAGATCTAAGCTATTATGAATGGCATCGCCATAATTCAGCAACCTTTATGCTTAAACCTACGACTGAATATGCAGTTGGGAAAATTCTGCTCGGTCTTAAATCCAGGGCTGGTGGGATTGATGATATTTATATCGACATGGTCATGTTAACACTGCCTAGAACACTTTCAGTCATAACATCAATAGTAAACAAATCAATAACCGACGCAGTGTTCCCCACAATCTGGAAATCCGACCTTATTCGTCCGATACCTAAAGAAAATAACCCCTCAGTAGTCAAGGATCTACGCCCTAAAAGTCTTCTTCCAGTTTTGTCGAAGGTTCTCGAAAGGGTGGTATATTATCAGGTATATGCATTTTCTGAAGCCAATCATGTTCTCCCTGTAGTTCAGTTGGGTTTTAGGAAGGGACGTGGCACCAGCGCTGCCCTTATTGACGTGGTGGACAACATTCTCGCAAATATGGACTCTGGGCATGGCACCATACTTACGTTGCTGGATTTTAGCCGTGCTTTTGACTCAATTAATATAGCCTTATTACTATCTAAGCTGACATACTACGGATTTGACCGAACCTGTGTATCATGGTTCGATAGTTATCTTAGTAATAGAACGCAACAAGTGGTCATATCCAAATCAAATGGCTCCAAGCTGATTTCTTCCCCCAGAAATATACATAGAGGGGTGCCACAGGGATCGATTCTGGGCCCTTTACTCTTTCTGATATACTGTGCCGATATTGTTGAATGTATGAAAACCTGTAAATTCCATGTTTATGCTGACGACGTCCAAGTTTACACGCCCTGTAAGCCTCGGGAGTGTAATAAAGCATTTGACGCTATAAACCAGGACCTTCAACGCATATACGAATGGTCGAATCGTAATTCTTTGGTACTCAATCCAGATAAATCAAGGTATATGATTTTAGCGCGGTCTGTCTCTAACGTGAAGAAGGCTCGCAATTTGGGTCTTGTAATGGACGATAAGCTTCACGATCATGTACTGGACCTCGTGCGTAACTGTTTCTTTCGGATCAAAACGATGTACAAAATTCGTAATTTTTTATCCTCAGATCTTAGAATTAAACTTTGCGAGTCCATTGTTCTCTTTAAACTTAATCACTGTCTGACTGTCTACGGCCCATGTCTTCGCAAAAAGTCATTAACACTTATACAGCGGGTGCAAAATGCTTGTGCTCGGTACTGTTTTTATATTCCTCCGCGTACTCATGTGACTCCATATATTAATAAAGCGAATATGCTTAAGATTGAGGGTAGGATAAAGCTTCAGTTTGCGAGTCTTTTGTTTGACGTAGTTAAAAAGAAACAGCCGAAATATCTGTACGAAAAACTTGTATGGAGATATTTAAATTACCGGTATCAAGCAAGAGCTTGATCTATTCAATTGAAAATTTCAAGGCATAAAACTGCTGCGTTTCGGGGGAGCTTTAGACGCAATGCATCTAAATGCTGGGACGATATATATCTAGTTGCATTTCAACTAGATTAAAATTTAAAATAGAATATCGTAACCACTTAATGACTTTGCAATCGCTCTGTACCTAGCCCATCCCGGGAAAGCAGCAACAGTGAGTTTAATTTATTTTTATTTATTTATTTAAAGCACTTATTCCAGTAATTTGATTATATTAAGAGTTTATCAATGTAGGTATATATTTATTTATTTTAGTACACTATGTAACTTATTTATTTATTATTGTTATGCTCGGTTGCCTTCGTGGAGACAAGTTCCAAAACATCTTGGTGGTTCTGACAGAATAACAGCGCTATGGTAAGAATAATAGCGTACAACGCTAGAAAGAGTGTTTTCATGGTGTTTGGGGTCGTCGGGGGTAGATGCCTCGATGCAGTGCCCGCGGTAAAACTGAATGACTACCAGCTGGAACGAGTGTGGGAGTTCAGGTATCTGGGACATCTTGTCACCGACGATCTCATACTCATACTCATACTCATAGTTTATTGCGTTTCCACATTGAACAATAGATGTTACAAAAGAAGGTTAGTAAACATGTAGAACCCTGCTAGGGCACAGCAACTTAACTTAAAACAATATGGTACTAATATCTAACTAAAAAATAAAAATAGGAATCATAAATTATTTACAATAATAATATCTTATTAGTAATAATGTTAATTCACATGTAATTCACTTAGTATCAAAGAATTCATTAAGGGTGTAGTAACATTTTTTACATAAATAATCTTTTAGGCTTCTTTTAAAATGATGTGGATTATCTATAGCAGAGATGGAATTTGGGATATAATTATACATTTTTACACACATGGCATATGGACCGCTGTTTACTATTTTTAATAGTGAAAATGGAAGAGCAAGTCTGGTTCGAGGACGCAGTGCTGGTGGACGCGAGTAGATTGGGAATAGGTTCAAGTTTCTCTTTACAAACATACATGCTTCTAATATATATATTGATGTGAGGGTTAATATATCATATTTGATAAAATATGGCCTGCAACTTTGCATATTATCTATGTTGGCTAGAATACGAACACATTTCTTTTGGAGGATAAATAATTCTGTGATATTAGTGCTGTTGCCCCACATGAGGATACCATACTGGAGCCAGGCATGTGCATAAGCATAGTATGCACACATTGCCGATTTGAGGTCTGTATTCTTTTTTAATTCATATAGAGCGTACGTGAAGCGGGATAGTTTGTTTGCTGTTACATTTATGTGTTCCTTCCAGTTTAAATTTGAGTCTATTGTCATGCCTAAGGGTTTGTAAGTGTTAACAAGTTCTATTTGTGTGTTATTGTATTTAAAGTCGATTTTTAGTGGGGGTTTTTGATATGGGTGAAATTGAATTACTTTTGATTTATTAATATTTAATATAAGATTATGATCATTTAACCAGTTTATTATTTTGTGAAGTATCGTATTCAATGAATTATTTAAGTTAGATTCATCTCGGCAGGGAAAGACAATGGAGATATCGTCTGCAAATAATGTGCAATGACTATTTATTTCGTACGGCAGAATAATTGAGAATACATTAATAGCTGTTAGATGTGCAGGATCTCAAGGACCATGCGGACATTGAAAGGGAACGTAGGGCGCTGGCGATCAGATGCAACATGTTGGCCCGCAGGTTTGCACGATGTAGTGAAAAGGTTAAAATAAGCCTATTTAAAGCTTACTGCCAGGTTTTCTACACGTGCAGCCTGGGGACCAACTTTACGAAAAAGACCATTAGCGCCCTGCGAGTTCAATATAATAATGGATTCAGGATATTGATGGGGCTACCCCGCTTCTGCAGCGCATCAGGCATATTCGCGGACGCCCGCACAGATGATTTCTATGCGATTGTGCGGAAGCGAGCTGCCTCGTTGCTCTGCAGGGTGCGGGCCAGCTTCAACTCTATCCTGAGTACAGTGACGGCGAGATGTGACTCGGATATCATGCGCCACCTCACTAGAGTGTTGGTTACATGAGGTGTTGTATACTTATTATTATTTATTTCAATGTATTTAATTTCTATTATTTTTTTGACATTTGTAAAATAGTAACATAGGTTAAGTTTTACTAACACATAATGAGCCCCTGTAGCTTAAATTAATAAATAAATTATTAAATTATAATGGTTACCGACCATAGCGCAACGCTGAGTCAGCACCATTTTGGCGGGTGCAGAACAGACATCACGGTTCACTAAAGTACCTGTATTTATTATTTCTGTTTTATATGTGCTGTTTGTGCTTTTTTTGTTACTGTTTGTGCTTTTGTTGTTGCTGTTTGTGCGTTTATTGTTGTGTATATGCTGTTTTGTTTGTGTTGTACCCCCAAATAAAGTGTTTACTTACTTACTTACTATCCTTACCTACCGTTTCCGTGGGACCATTCCGTGACGTTCCAGCGCAGAGGACCACACGCGCATTTTGAACGCAACGCACGCCAATACCTAAACTAAACAGATGGTTTCCCGAGTGGCTCGGCAGATGCCCGGTACCATGGCACGCTGGTTCTCCGGACCTGACTCCTTTGGATTATGTGAAAAGCCGTGTCTATGTTGTTGAGTGCAGTAGATACCTCCACGTGAAAAAATGGTGGACAGGTGGTGAGGAATGTGTTCGCTTCCGTAACTTCACAAGTGCTGCGTAGTGCAAGAAATACAATGTAAACGCAGAACGGCTTCATGTTTAGCAAAAGAAGCTGGACACTGTGAGCGATTTCTGTAGGCGTAGTGTTTCAGTGTTTAATTTAAGTTAGTACCTACCTAGGTAATAAGTAATGTTTCTACCTATGTAAGTAGGCATTTAAATAAATAACTTTTATTGTGAATATACATGTTTTATTCATTTTTAATAACATTTCTCATACAAACGACCTGCACCTGCACATCTAACAGCTATTAATGTATTCTCAATTATTTTTACTGAGTAGGTAAGTATGTAGAAAATTAAATAATTCCTGACTTGTCAGTCTAGTGAAGTAGAACCGAGGGGTAGGTAGGTATATCGAGTCTGATCGCCAGTAGCCACTGATCGCCGTCATACATACCTAGCTAGTACCTAGGTACCTGACCTATGAATACCTACTTTGTACATTTGCATTTTTATAAGAATAAAATAAGTTTAAAACTAAAATCCATACTAATAGGTATTATAAATGCGAAAGTAACTCTGTCTGTCTGTCCGTCTGTCTGTTACCTTTTCAAGCCTAAACAGCTGAACCGCTATGGATGAAATTTGAGAGGTAGGTACCTAGATAGTCTGACATCCGAGAACGGACATAGGATAGGGACTTTTTATCCCGTTAATTTGAAGTGTTCCCCAGGGAGCGCGATATAACCGAATCTCCCGCGTACAAAGTTTGCGGGGGAAAGCTACCTACCTAGTTAAACATAATATGACATTCATTGATTCGGTCGTTCACTGTGCGGCGATAGGCGTTTACAGCTGACCTAGGTAATAAGTATCAGTTTTTGCATAATTTATAATCAAAAATGTGCGATTTCTTTAACGAAAACAGAGTCATGTACCTACTAGTTTGGGAAAATGAAAAGCACATCAATCATTTGTGATAGGTTACCTAAGTAGTTAGAATATTCTATCTTAGCGCAATAGGCATAGGCATTTTTTGGGTTAACTCGCTCCATCGTTGACCTCATCTTTGACCTTATGGTCAAGATTGAGGTCAAGAGTTAACCCATCTTATAATAAAAAAAAATAAAAAAAAATGAAAATGAAAATGGATCCACCATGGTGTGTCCGTAGCATGTTCGTTCTTCCTGGCTGTATTTCCGCTGTATTTGATATCTAGTGATAGCTTTACTCACGCGTTTTATGAATGACAGCGTAGTGTGCGTGCGTGAGGTAGTAGGAGTTAAAAATACAGGATGTTTTGAACATACATGATGAAAATATTTTTTTTTTGTTAGAAAATTATAAAACAAAAACTAGACTGTATTTTTTTCTAAAATATTCATAATCCTATTTCTTTATTTAAATTATACCACCCCTAAAATATTTGGGTCTAATAAAAAATCACCTTACATTTTCTAATTTATTTTGTTGAAGATATAAAAACAACAGTCATGATGGCGGCTGGGTACAAACCTGACCCCCTCTAAAATCAATTTTTGTGACCCATGTTAAGCTGGGGTGCTCCGTTAGTTTTAAAAATACATATTGTCTCAGCCGTTCACCAACGATCAACTCCAAAATTATTCAAATTAAAATAAGTTTATAGCAATCCTATTTGATAGACAGGCTAGTGGACTAGGAAAATGGGCTATTTTATAGAGAGACTAGTGGACTAGGACTATAGGTGGAACAATGGCCCCTGTCTTATCTATGCTTAAAAACACGAACAATTGGGTAGGTCACGATTCACCGATTCGCTAAATATGGGTCCTTAAACGGCCGCGCGCACAAACCGACAAGATATCAATATTGCGTGAGTGGCCCAGGGTATAGAGAGGTGTGCAGGTGCATCGCTTTCTACTTGGTGGCATGCCAGCTCACCTTATCAATTTGCAACTTACGCATATTTCACTTCCACTCTAAAAGCACTAATTCGTTTGATTAACAGCAGTTTTATCCCCAGTGCTATTTCACACGTCTCTGTTACTAGGGTAAATAAGTATAAGAGTGAGAGAGAAGAAAATTATGAGTTGAAATCTTATAGAAATAAATTAACATATTGCCATAACCCCAGATAAGCTTAGAGTGAATAACAATAAATAAATAAGTACAAAGCATAATAAAAACAATCTACTCGATCTCAAAAAGATTTTTGGTGATTTTTTCGTCACCAACAACAAAGACTCCTTGATAAAGTCCTTTCCAGGTGTCAGAGTATTCCGGTACGTCAGCAATGATTGAATTCGGGACGGATGTGTAGTATCCAGTAGAATCTAGCCCATGTCGTCCACTTCTGAGATTTTTGTTTGAATCTATGGGATCGCCGTTGACTGTCACCTGTAAAATAATAATTGATTAGGCTAAAAAATAAAACACAACCTAGGTATTTCAATATTTTATCGCCATTCATGAAACAATAATAAATTGTTGAGGGAAACCAGTATGCATCTGTGGCGCTATTTATCAGTTCCACTTTAATAAAGCTTGATACCACTCGCTGACTGATTCACTGACTGAGAGACATAATTGTTCTTCCAAAAGGAGTGTTTGGAGATGAAAACGACGTATGGGCGGTGTGGTCAGTATTGTTGGTTAATTCACCTATTCATAGGAGAAAACCTCCTTATCAGGGAACGACCAGTGGTGCTTAAACAAAAAACGACCCACAACCTGGTCAAAGTATACCGGTGATATATTTTTTCAATTAAAAAAAAAACTAAGATGACCGCCATACAAAATTTAGATTTCCGTATCTACTCCATTTCAGACTAAATTTGATATACGGGGGTGTTGTGGGGTCACAAATTCCAAATGTTGAATTAGTTTTTCGATTCCGCCATTCAAAAGATGGCCGTCATACAAGGAGTGGCAAGGCGAAGCTGCAGGCCAAGGCGAGCTGCATATCGCCAAACTACACGAAATCGAAATCGAAAGCCAAACTACACGTAGGGCGAATACCGAGCCGTTACCAAGTGTCGCACCCGCCGACCGCAATCTGAAAATTTCATTTCCGATATCTTGGCTTTTAGTTGGGGAATCGAGACGCGTAGGGCTAAACTCACAGCAATTTTCGGGAATATCGATAAGGGTGTCGTTTAATAGGTTTTCTGGGGTTTTAACGCTGAAAATTACTTTTATTTTGAAATCAAAGATGGCTGACGTGCATGTTTTTGATATCTGTCATGGGTGTCGTTTAATAGATTTTACGGTGATAAAAATAACTTAAGAAGAATAACTTTATGCAGATTTTGAAATTAAAATCCATTTAAAAATTAAAGATGGTGGACACACACTTTTTTGAAAATATGGACGTGGATGTCTTTAATAGCTATTCCGAGATGCTGATTACAAAACTTGAAATCCATTTTGAAATCCAAAATGGAAGCGTGAAAAAAAAAGAAAGAACGCCATCTTGACTGTACAAAAAAGGCATAACCGCCTCACGGTCTGTTTGAGGTCACGCACTACGTGAAACCTAGTAGTATTACACCTAGGATTTAGTACTCTAGGTGAATACCACAAGTTATAAGTAAAGTAAATTAATGTACCTATAGGGGTTTAGGACTTTAGGTACACCTAGGCTTTAGGATTTAGGTCACTAAGCCCTAGGTGCAAGTATAGAGTACCTAGGCGTTACGTCGAGGATTCTAGGTTTTGAAGGATAGAATCCTATGCGATCGCAACGACCTAGGTGAAGATCCCTCTTCACCTAGGTCGTTGCGATCGCATAGGATACCTTCCCAGGTAAGAGAAGAAAGATGAACGGAGGTGAAGTATACTGAGTGTTTTTTTAGGAACACAAGTGAGTAAGCCTGCCTACACTATGGCTCGTAGTATACTAGATACAAAATTAATAATAAAAGGAGACAAAACGATACTGTGTGAGGAGTAGGTCCTGGCCAGCTGTTCCAAAGTCTCCAAGTCAATCGAATAACGAATTAAATCCTGACGGGATCCCAGATCCCGTCGTTGTCTTTATAGTGCCACTAGCGAGGCGTAGAAGATAAAAAGCTATACTTAACAATTCGTAAAGTCACTGCCAACACAGGTGCGGTATTTAAATACTAGATTTTTAGGTCATCTTGAGGTAGTATATTTTAGTATTTATAAGGACTGAAATAAAAGTATAAGTTTTCATAAAGTTTCTAAAGATTATTATCCAGTCCCTGGGCTAAGCTGTGACCCAGGGAAGATCTGGAGAATCCAGGAGGTGTTTCTCTTCTAGGCTCTAGGATAAAACCAGTCAACAATAATCCGTTCGCCAAGATCACGACTTAAAATTTGAAGTTCAAATGAAAAATAGGTCAAAACTGACAAAATACAATACAATACAATATACTTTATTGCACACATAGGATTAAAATAACAATATTTACAGAAAAGTAAGTGGCCAGTCCAAGAAAAAAATAGGAATCTCTCTGGAAGTAATTTTCTCTGTCAATGGTTTAGACAAGAGCAACGACATAAAATGATGCCATGTAACCAAAGACATAAAATGATGCCATATAAACAAAGACATAGAACAATGCCATATAACCAAAGATACAGAATTCGATGTCTACGGATAGGCTATACATAGACAGAACGATGACATGACAGCTGTGACAATGCAAGATGTAAACAAAGAGGTAAGATAAAATTAAATTATGTTATGGGTTTCAAACAAACCCTTCATTACCACCAAGTTCACCTTTCCTTTTTAAAGAGATATCCTTGCAGCGTTGGATAATACTGTCAGCGACAACCTTTTGAGAATCACTGAGATTCACATGTATATTTTGTTTTATTAATAGATGAGTCAACTCTCGATCTTAATCTTGACCATAAGGTCAAAAATGAGGTCGACGATGGAGCGAGTTAACCCAGAAAATGTCTATAAAGCAAAACCTGACCATCTCTTGAGAGATGGCAAGACCTTATCAGTCTGAACTGTAGTAATAGAACAAGAGTTAAATTTATTAGTAAAAGATGTCTTTATTAGATTTTGGTATCAGATTAAATTTCCTCCAAAAGTCGATGCCTAAGATAAAGGATGGAAACATTCCAGGGAATACGTAGTTTAGAATGACGGAACCTCCGCTTGTCGAAGGACAAGCGGGAGCTTAACCCGCCACGCTAATTAAAACACTAACATAAAGTTTATCAAATATAAAAATAAAAATAAAATCAGTAAACAAATAATTTAGGAATATTTATTAAAAAAGTCGTCGTGGGGAACAAGGGAATAGAGAATAGAAGTCGATGTGGGAAACAAGGTAAATAGGGATATGGAAATACAGTTATAGTAAAAAGCCAAAAAGAAGAGTCTTTGGACGCGTTAAACTAGGCTGCGCAGCGTAGGCCTGACGGAATCTGAGGTAAAAAATAATAATTTAAATGCTGAGTAAAATCTATAGCTAGTATCTTATCTGGTTTTGTTATTTGGAGAATGAGGCGGCGACGTCAGCACAATGTTCTTGAACTAAGTGCGTGGCCGATACCGGTCTTTATCGTTTGGGAATGGGTAAACTACTCATCCGGGCACATAAAAATACACAGAGACTGTGAAAAAAAAACAATGGTCGTGCTTTAAATACGAAAGCAGGAACACCGCAAAGAACAAAAAGGAGAAAAGATTAAAAACACTTACATTTTGTTAAACGAGGAAGTCGGGCTAAAAACCAATCCATTAAGTTGATAAGAAAAATTCGCAGTAATTCAAAAATCGCAGATAACAATAACAGAAGCACAACCGGAGCAAAATATTATTATACAATTTTACATTAATTTGCATTATGATTTCACATTAACCCTCCGCATACCAGGTGGGGTGTAATAAACCCCAGACGGTGAAAAATTGATATATTTTCAAAAATTTTCGTGCGCGGAATCTGAAGCTCTCAGTAGCTGGAGTTGCGACGTTTTTGCACTGGCAAGTACCATTAGTTTAGTGGTGCATGCGTTTTTTAGGGCTCTAGATGCGTTTTTGATTAGAGTTGTTGTTGTTTGAGCATATACAAAATGCAATTATGGCGAACTAAAGAACTCCTACCTCGAGATTGAAGTTAAAAATTTAAAGATGTACCATCGTTGTTTAATTTTTTTTAAATTTAGTCAGTTTAATTACAAACATTGGTAATTATCAATTCTTAGGGTAATTTCAAGTCTAAATTAGTAGTCAGAAGATGGCATTTTTGCTACCCTTTTTCAACAAACCATTTAATATATTTCATTTTTTTTTATATATATAGTGCTGCTCAGGTTATGTTCAATTTCAAAAATATGCAATAATAATTCAGTACCCCTATTCCTATCTGATTACAGCGACCATTTTGTTAGGGTATGTCACACCCCACCTTGTATGGCATGTTACAAATTTTCACCTGGCATGCCGAGGGTTAAGCTAAAAAAAATAAAACCATTTTGGTACATTCATAATTTTTTGACGACTGACAAATTTCCATGCGATTTAAAAAAAAAACGATATCAAAATTCGAAAATGAACCATAAATTCAATGATAGAGAAGTAAAAAAGTATGCCAGGAAAAAGTAACCAAAATTAGAAAGGAAAATGTATCCGGGAATACTGCAGTAGGCTCTAATGATGTGGCAGTGATCATTTAAGGTTATAGGAGGATCGAAGTAACTAAGAGATTTAACTTCATGACGATTTACCGTAGCAACGGTAAATAGGGATTGACTTCAACAGCTTAAACCCTAGTTTTAAAAATTCAAGATAAGAATTATTGCCTAAGATAGTGATAGAGCTGTCGCTATCAAGAAGCGCAGAGAATAAGTTATTATTGACAGAAACCTTTAAGAAAGGACGTTTGTGATCACTTTTGTCCTTGAAAAGGACTGAAAAGATTCTATAGCAACCTAAAAAGGTTTTAATCGTCAATAACCATTTATCCTAGTCAGCTTTATCAAAACTAGGTTTAGGATTCAAGTTAGAATCTAGTATTTTGAGTAAAAATTAAAGATAGGGCTATATTTAATGCAATTCCAGGAACCTCCCTAATGTCTAAATTAAAAATTCCATACTCAAAAACACGACAGTTTAAAAACTGTTTTTTTTTCACGCTTAACTGCGTAATTATTTAGTCATTAAAACGATTGAGATATGATGTTGTGCGGGTCTTTTTTTCTCCAAAATATTCAAAGGATATGTTACAGTTTTGTCAGTTTATTTTGCGGTACGGATTTTCACTAAATCGGAGCAAGACAAGGTTAAATTTCATTATTTTCACCTCTAGACGACGGCGTAAAAGTAGGTTTTTGGCTGTTTCATAAATTCATGGATAATTAGCAATCATGATTGTTGAAATCGAACTATGATGTTAGAATACTTAATTGTGTGATAGCCAAGATTAAATGTCCGCACAATATGCGTCGCTTATTCATACCTGACGTTTATGTTTAATAGTATTTTCAGGTCACAACATAGAGCAGTTACTTATTACCTTACTGGTCTTAGAAAATATAGGTAATCCTAGTATAATTTGCATAGTTTATGTAATCTTTCATCACATATGAGTAATTTTGTAAATATATAAACCGTGAATTCCTTACCTATTGCAGCATTTCTGCTTGCGATCTTTTTTTGTGTTTACCGATTCTTTTCCGCCTGGTTTTCTTTTTCTTTTAATAAATTTTAAATTCTGGAATTTCTCTATTTTTGCTCTTTGTTTGTATTTGAAGTTGTCAATTCATTCGACAAAAAAAAACAGTGAAAGGACTGCTTTTTTCATTGCAGGAAACTTTAAATAATTAATTTCTATATTAAATTCAATATAAATGACATCAGTTTAAAAAAAGTTATAAAAATACAGTTATAGCTAGTTATTGTTTTTACAGTTTTTAAACTTGGTTTTGGTGTGTAGAATGTGTTTATCAAAATTGCTTTTGGCCACCCACTGAGGCAGAACCCTAAGTCAAATTATTAAAGGGATTATTACAAGAGATTGGCGATTGACGAATTCCTGTTCGTCCTTACCAGTTCCTGTTATCCAATTCTGACGCGGTATACTCCAGCTACAAGAAGAACACCTCATTCCGACAAGTCATTCCATTTTGTCCCACAAATCATACTCTAAACCTATTTAATTTTCTTTATAAATTCTAGCAATCTATGAAATAGTTAGGTATTATATTCGTCGACGAATTGATAACCCCTATTTGGTTTAGATACCGACTAGATTTAATTATTCCCCAAATCCTATAGCTGTGTGGTATTATTTTTGTTCAAACTAATTAGCTTTTCTCTTTCAAACAATCTAACTAAACACATTTAGCATTGATTTAATTTCTGTAATTTTAGACCCAAAAACAGTTTACTAGGCCTACCCTATTGATTATTCTGGTTAAGTTTATGCTTTAAATTATTGTTTTCTTGTTCCCAATTACCCCATTGGACCCCAAGCGCTAAAAAGTCGAATGTTTTTTTTTTTAATTTTATTGGTATTTTGTGATTAAACCCATTTATTTTATAAATCTTCACTTCTCTATTTAAGTTGTGATTTGGCGATTACCACCTGAACATAATATGTTCAGTTATATTATAACTCTGAAGATCTGGCGCCCGCGATTAAAAAACCCTGAATTTGAGGTAAGTAAGTGGCATTGATTTTTCTTTTTTTTTTCTTGCTTATATTTTCCGTGCCGCTGTCGCTTTCATAATTATATCATTTTTGTTGCAGATAACCTCACAACCACTGAAAATCTGTCTACCCCATTAGGAATTTTAGATGTGAGTGTATGGATCGACGGTCATTAATGTTTTGTCGTTTACTCATTAACCCCTCGAAGTACGACGGACCAGTTTTGGACTTTTTAACCCCTACGACGTACTAGTGTGACTTCGTGCCATATTTTAATTGTTAATTTGGAAGTTTCCCCTTGGATGCCGAAGCGATCGGACGTATTTAACTAGTGGCCCATTTTAATTTTATTTGTAATATTTTAAATAAAATTAATTAAGATATAACGGCCGTGTACCAGGAGAACATAAGTGACTGAAAATCGAATCAGTGCGTGAGCTAGATAGCAATACCGCGACGAAGATATTTCAACACCTGCTCCTG
Source organism: Aproaerema taeniolella (assembly GCA_949987775.1). NCBI lineage: Eukaryota > Metazoa > Arthropoda > Insecta > Lepidoptera > Gelechiidae > Aproaerema > Aproaerema taeniolella. The sequence goes on along the minus strand of OX465266.1, from coordinate 12,884,658 downwards.
CGTAAGAAACCGGACTAGCCCCACCGACGGACCAATCAAGGCGACGGACCCTAGCTACTGTCCCCGCCGGCTACCTGCGTAAGCGCCGCCCACTTTGACCTCTAAGCTACATACTGCTATTTTTTGCCGTCGGCTCGCAACTCATTTAGGCCTACACTTAGTGCAAATCATGCCTCTAAAAAGATCGCCACCTGCTAAAATGCCAACAGTTCCCAATTTAGGACAACAATCTTTTACTAGCTATGGATCGGACCCTGAACTATCAATTAATAAAACAATGGATCAAGAAGAATTAAACCAGGCCACTCCTATCTATATTTTTCTCCGAAATAAAAGACCTCGAGAGAAAAATGTTTCATCATCGCAATTTGAAAGTTTCAAGGAGGAAATGAAATTATATATGACAATGCTGATTGGTGAACAAAAAAAGGATCTAGTGGTCATTACTAAAAATTTACAAGACATTCAGCAAACTTATTCTAACATTGAGCAATCTATCTCGCTGTTAACCTCTCAAAATGAGGAATTTCGTAAGAAGATTGAGACATTGGAGTCCCAGGCGAAAAAAGATCGGGAATACATCTCTATTAGTCTCGAGAACAAAATTGAGGACCTACAGAGAGTTTCGCGTAAGACTTGTATTGAATTAAAAAATGTGCCGCGCAAAAACTCTGAGAACAGAGATGATTTGATAAACATGGTTTTGAATTTGTCTAAAAATGTTAATCTCGAAATCATTCCGCGGGACATCAAAGATATTTTTAGGCTGAAGGGAAGAAATGAAAGTGAGAAAAACCCACCAATCATCTAAGAAATGGTTTCTGCCATACACAGAACCGACTTGTTGAGAAAGTGTAAAGAGTTCAACTACAAAACCAAAAGTAAGCTACAAGCAAAACACCTCGGCTTCACCGTCAATTAGGATACTCCTATTTATATATCGGAGCAGCTGACCGCGAAGGGAGCCCGACTATTCTTTTTGGCGCGGGACCTTGCAAAATCTAAACAGTATAAATATTGCTGGACTGCATTCGGAAGAGTGTTTGTACGAAAAGATGACGTCTCCAAAATAATCTGTATCCAAAATGAAGCCCAAGTGCACCAACTTTTGGTATCCACATGACTTACTAAACTTTGTTTCTATTTGTTTTCTGATATACTTTGTTATACTTGCGACTTAGATAATATATTGTTTAAGAAATATGTACTACAAACATCGTTCACACACATACCACAAAATCACACACTCACACTTAAAACTTCATTTTTATTCTATCAAATACTTACACTATCACACACGTATCTCATTATTAAACAAATCACTTACAATACTTACCTCTGAGCTGCCTTACATTTTACACTAACCCTAAGTAATAAATATAAAACTACATATTATTATGAATTATCCATTACTGCGTCTATCAGGATATATTATGTAAATACACCAAAAAATAAATAAAACCTAATTTTTAAATATTCTAGCTATGACTATTATAACATAAAAACTCAATATAGATAGTCTCCATTCAATACAGGCCTTAGACTCTTTGCAAATCGCCCAATCATTTAAATGTAATATACAGGATTTGACTCAATATGTTTCTTGCAATTCACCAAATAGTCTGACTGTTATCACCCAAAATATGAGGAGTATATATAAGAATTTTGACGATCTTCAAGTCACGCTCACCCTTATAAATTTTGAGGTTGATATATTGATTCTAACAGAGTGTAGACTGGACCCCAAAAAACAGTTACCATTACTATATAAGTATACATCCTACGAGACATTAAATGTATTGAATCAAAACGATGGTGTCGTAGTGTATATCAAGGTCCAACACCAAGCTAGAGTAACAGAACTTAGTCTTACAAATGCGACTGGACTGCAAATTACGATTGCTAATTATGCTCTGCTAGCTATTTACCGTTCTCCATCATATCAAAATGCTGAAAGCTTTATCAACTTGCTTAATGTTCATCTAGAATCTATCGCACAATTTGAAAATATTCTTGTTATAGGAGACATCAACATAGACTTGATTATTTCAGACAAAGAAAAATCACACGAGCGTCGTAATCGCCTAAGTTATTTAAATGTTCTGTCTGTACACGGTCTCCTGCCTGGTCATAACTTTTCTACTAGGGAAGACTCCGCCTTGACCATGCCTTCTAAAACTGGACATAAATTATAACTCAGCTTCTGTTGCGGTTTTGAATACTACGATTACTGATCATAATCTTGTGTTGGTCAAATTCTCTAACGTATATAATAAACCCGATTCCTATCACTATAAAACTATAATAGACTATGAAATGCGTACAAAGCACTCATATCATCTGATGTCTCTTTCCTAAATATTTACAATGACCCTGAAGTTTTTGCAAATGCTTTTATAGGTATAATTAGGGTAGCTAATTACCCTAATTATACACGTTTTGTCCCTGGTCAAAAGTAGTATGTTTCGGTTAAAAGTTCTTTACAAGATACGAAATCTACTCTCCGAAAAAGTACGTATAGCGCTGAACGAGACCCTAGTGTTGTCCAGGCTTAATTACGGGGATGTTGTCTTTGGGCCGCGTCTTCTATCAAAAACTCAGCGTTTACTTCAACGTGTCCAAAATGCTTGTTGTAGATTCTGTTATACAGTTCCTCCACGTAGTCACATTACACCTATCTTGAACGCAGCATCTTCTCTTAACATGAATTCGCGGAGGGAATTACATTTGGCCTGTCTTGTTTATGATGTTATTAAATTTAAACAGCCTGAATATCTACATCGTAAGTTGAATACTGAGACAAGGTTTCACCAAAAGTACGGTACTCGCAACATTCGACCTCCGCTTGGTGGGTATATTCATCGTTCTGTGGCCTTTGGTGGCAGCTTTCGTTACCGGGCAACAAAATGTTGGAACGATATACCCCCACCGATTAGGAACCTAACTTCTAAATCTAATTTCAAGACAAAAATGAAACTTTTCTTACTTGAAATACAGAAGTTAGGTATACCAAATAGTTATCTCGGTCACTAGCAACCACGTAATCATTTCTTTCATTTTTTGTGTTTCGGCTCTATTTAAATTTAAATTTTCTGTTTCTGCATATTAACGTACCTTCATCTACTGCACCTACACACCTCATTACACTCACACAGACACTTAACACTTGAATTAGGCCCTAAATTTGTAGTCTTAACATTATACTGTATTAACTCTGTCCCTCGCATCTCACTTGGGCGAGGGCTGAAAATCAGTGTTGCCAGCCTGATAATCAGTCTGGCATTAGTCGCTGAGCCCAGGCCTTTTTCCTCACTGCGGCAGACATATGCAAGCTTAAACTTGTTTATTAGGATAAGAATATTTTGAACTTTTTTAAATGTATGTGTGTGCTGTTCTGAAGAAATAAACGTATTATTATTATTATTATTAGCTATCCAAGCCAATTCAAAAACCGTACTTGTGCCAAGTAACAAAAGGATACTAAAGCCTTGGATAACCATTGGAGCCCTCAAATGCATAAAACTCAGAAATAGCATGTACAGTGGCGTTCTTTAATGGAGTCATAGTTAAACTACTTAGCGCGTTGCAATAGGGACTATGTTCCTATGAACATAGTTCAAACGATTTCTCACGCACACAAGCTTGTAGCCTCCTCTAAGAACATAATTTTGCTAAGCGACATCTCTTGGCTCCTCGGTGAACTTTTTGTAGGACGCATTCCCCCGAAATTGCACTGTCCTCCACTCACCGCTGCTGTTGAGTCATATCAAACAATCGGTAATGTAAACATGACGTAGTGTATCTTTATTTTGTCGATCTTACTAGCGTTATATATGGTCCAGCGGATAAGCACTGTCCTAGCAGGGAGAAAGGTTCACGGGTTCTAATCCCAGCCGAGTAATTTATTTTTGTAATTTATTTTTGTTTATTAAAACATTAACAACTATTTTCACACATAATATTACATTAATAATAATAATGTTACATTATTGTGTCAGTGATAAAGTATTTGAATAAAACAAATATGAAATTCGACTAGGTAATTTTATTTCCTACTAACAAAATCACTTTTTTTTTCTGCAACTTGATCACTTACAGTTGAATCGTTTATTTGAGAAACCCCATAAGTCAGAATCGTCGGATGATTTTAAAAATATAAAAAATCATTTATTGAAATAACTGAGCATATTTATTATTCAAAAATCCTATAAAATAGTAATGTCAGTATCGGTTAAAATGATTACATGTAGAAAAATTCAATTATTCAACTTGTACCATTAAAAAAATCAACCTCGTTGAAAAAGTGACTTATGGGGTTTCTCAAATAAACGATTCAGTTTTATTAAGGTTATAGCTTAAGAATTCGTTTTCGTGAAGAAAACAGAAAAGAGTATTGAAGCTAAACCTCAACAAAAAATAATATTCAACTTGCACTACAAGGCAGTAGATATATAGTTTATAATGACAAAAGAATAAGTTATAGATAAATATCACAATTTTACACATAACAATATTTAATTAAACTTGTTAAGCCTTAGAATCGATGAACTCCATTTATCTTCCGTATACTTAAATCCATTATTTTCATACATTTGCACCACACACTGATTCATTGATAACTCGCGATCGTCCACTGCGCGGCCAAGATTACACGTTACCCTCATTCCGTAATAATTCACCCGTCCTTCACTAAAACCAAAATAACAAGATTAATATAATAAGGAACAAAAACTATGCACCACTAATAAAATGCATTACAATAGTTAAGCTTATGATTAAGATGATATGTTTACGTTCTCAAAATAAATTATAAATTTGAAAACAGTGTTAATATTAAGTAAACATTAGAATACTCACTGTAAGACCTGTCTCATTAGCAATTTGGGATACATTATATCCTATATTGTGCAGCGCAACAATACACTGCCTCTCCTGCAAACTTATTATGTATTTGTATGCATGTCGAAAAAAGAAATCACAGTAAACTGCCGATACGGTAAGAACACACGAGCACCTTCGCTTATGATCTAGCAATGACGAACAGATGACCTCCAAATATACCGACACTTCGCACTATCTGAGGTGCGTGAGGCTGTGGAGGCGATAAATAGTGATCTTGCCTCCATACAGACCTGGGCTGCTAATTTTGGGTTGCTTGTCAATCCGACTAAGTCGCAGGCCATTATTGTCGGCAGTAGCAGATTGCGGAGTAGGCTTGAGGCTGGGATGTTACCTAGCGTTCACTACGATGGCGTGTGCATTCCGTTCACTAAGAAGGCTAGGAATTTAGGGCTGATCTTTGACTGCGACTTGTCGTGGTCTGCGCAGGTCAACGAGGTGAGCAGACGCATGCACTTCTCGTTCCACTCTCTCAAGCGACTTCAGAACTTTTTACCGTTGCAGACGAAAATACTCCTTGCACAGTCCCTCCTTCTTCCTATTCTCGACTACGCTGATGTCTGTTACCTGGATGTAACTGATGAGCTACTGAACAAACTGGAGCGCTTGCAGAATCTAGCTATCCGTTTTATTTTCGGCCTTCGTAAGTACGATCATGTCTCTGAGTTTCGCGCCCAGTTGAAGTGGCTCCCTATTCGACTTCGCCGTAATGTGCACATCCTTTCTGTCCTGTATAAAATCCTTCATGATCCTGCCACTCCTGACTACCTCCGTTCCCGTTTCCAACTACTGCCCTCTACCCGCCCTAGGCGTGAATGCGTGAATGTGACGTTGGTATGTCCTGGGGCAAACACCAATTTCTTTTTTAACTCCTTCTCTGTCCGAGCCGTGCAGCTGTGGAACAAACTTCCGAAACAGATTCAGAATAGTCCATCTATCACTTCCTTTAATAAGCAAGTAAAACAACACTATCTTTCTTCACTATATTAAATAGCATGTATTTATGTATATTATATTATATATATATATATATATGTGTGTATGTATGTGTATTTATATATAAATGTATATATTTCTTATGTTGTATTTTTGTAATTTAGTAGTAACTGTTAATATTTATTTTTATAACTACTATAATTAATGCACACAGTCTTGTGCCCGTAATTTATAGCTTTTCTGACACCGGATGGGTTGGCTGGAAGAGATCTCTTATAGAGATAAGCTCGCCTTTGTAACATTTTTTAGTAATTAAGTATCAAACTATGTGTGTACAATAAAGAATTTTATTTAGTTATTAGAACAGGTTGCTCATGAACACCGAACCGAATGAATCTAAACTAACTTCATTGCATTCAATTTTTGTATGGTATGGTCTATGACTATAAAAATGTTTGAAAACCAAAACATATCTAACAAAACTTCGTAGCTACTAGGCGACAGTTGGGCTCGAACCCGCGCCTTGCTACAGCAGGCAGACAGTGTTTCCGCTGCGCCACCAAGGCTAATGCTTTGGCTCGTGAAATTATGCTTGTTATCAGAGCAACAAGCGTAGTGGGGTATGCGGTATACGTCATTTGTGTCCATGTGTGAGTACACGAGCGGCCGCAAGCGACTTGTTTTCTGCGTTTTGTATTGACTATGCCTCCATATATGAACGTGATAGTACATTAAGCTTAAAAACGATCCTCATAATTTAATTTTAAAAATCACATACAAACGATATCGTAACTTCTGTTCTAACCTTATAACTAAACTTAAAAGAAGATATAACAGTATAAATATTAATAAATCGGTTAATAAACCTAAAAAGTTATGGACTACAATAAATGAGATTACGCAATATAAACCACCAAAGGCTGTAAATACTGAGATATTAAATATAGAATCGCAACCACTTGAATCGATAAATCAGGTTAATAATTACTTTGTTAACATTGGGGCAAATTTGGCAGACGACATAATCAAACAATTGGGATTAGTGGCTCATACCTCCAAGGTTTCCATGACATGCTGTTCTCACCAAAGTTCATTTGTCCTGCTCGAGACGGATCCTAGTGAAGTTCACACTATACTTATGAGCCTGGACTCAAATAGTGCACCTGGTTGGGATGGGATAAGCACTGCATTTTTAAAGCGCGCCAGAGACTTTGTTGTCCCACTTATTTGCAGGTTAGCGAATTTGAACTTTAGCACAGGAGTTTTTCCTAGAACCCTTAAGCGCTCTTTGGTAACCCCTGTTTTCAAGAGTGGAGATAAGTCTGAGGTCAATAATTATAGGCCTATATCTGTTTTAACTTCGTTATCCAAGATCATTGAGAAATTGCTTAATAATAGGTTAATTAACTTTCTGAATAAACACAACATCCTGTCTAAATCTCAATATGGGTTTCGTAAAAATATATCAGCTCAAGATGCTATTCTAGATATGACCTAGATCATAACCAAAGAAGTTGACAAGGGGAACAAATGCCTTACGGTATTTTTAGACCTTAAAAAGGCCTTTGACACGGTATCTGTCTCCATTCTTGTAGATAGGCTGGAGAGCATTGGGATTAGGGGTACTGAGCTCGCTCTTTTTAGTAATTACCTTCAGAGTAGAATCCAAGCAGTAAAAATAGATAACCTAATTAGTAAGGAAGAATCTGTCACATTTGGCGTTCCACAGGGGAGTGTCCTTGGCCCGACGCTTTTCATAATATATATTAATGAATTATGTAATTTACAAGACGTCGGGGGAAGGATACTCTCCTATGCGGATGACACCGCTATTGTTTTTACTGGCAAAACTTGGGATGCTGTACATGGGACGGCTTCTAAGGGTTTGGCACGTGTGTCTAACTGGCTGAAAAATAATCTTTTAACATTAAATACGCATAAAACGCACTACATCTGCTTTGCTCCTTATTCATCGTCACAGCCAGAAAATTATTATTATATCAAAATTCATAGCTGCCTAGATCCTGATAATAGTCCATGTAACTGTCCGCTTATAAACAAGGTTAGCCAAATGAGATACCTTGGCATTATCGTTGATCAAAGGCTTAGTTGGCACCCTCAATTAGAAATTATTATAAGTAGAATTAGAAAGCTAATCTGGGTGTTCAAATCATTAAGGGCAGTAATGTCTAAATCATTATTGAACAGAGTTTACATAGCTCTAGCACAATCTGTAATCTCCTATTGTATACCAATATGGGAAGGCGCTAATAAGACCAACTTTCTTGACTTGGAAAGGGCGCAGAGATCTCTCATTAAGGTTATGTACTACAAACCCTACAGATTCCCTACAAACACCTTATATCAGATTAGTAATAGTCTAGTCAATCTACGAGGGCTTGTATGGAAAAATGAGATTAATTGCACATTGAGGGATAGTTTAGAATTATATCACATAAACCACTGAACATTTAAAATTCACGATAATCCCCGATTTTTTGTTGATAATAATTGAGTAATTGGGCAAAATTGCAATTAAATTAAATTTAAGTGTGAACATAAAATGGACAACAAGAGATTTTTTACATGAGATCTTCTTTTAGGATGTTTTACTAATAGCAACAATAATCCCTAATCAATATCAACATATTGGGCGAATATTAAATATAGTACGTAAAATCAAGTATAACTCCAAAACAATTATTGCACAATTAGAGATATTTTGTTACAGTATGTACATAGTTACTAACAATAACCATGTGAATTATCTCCAAGGTGACTTAAATACTTTTTTTTAATTCACTGTTATTTGATTTTTACCCTCGTGCACTAAAGACACATTGGATTTTTTTATAAATCCTAAGAGTAAGATGATTAATTGTACTTAAATAAGAAAAATCCCCGAGGAATTTGAAACCATTTACCAATTATTACATAAAACATTATTCGCGAGCGGGACAGGAGGGAACGGTTGCGCGCGGTACGCGGCGGGCGGCGGCGCCTGCTCCTTTTACTTGCTTTTGAGCGTGCTTAGCATTGGAGTAGGTAAGTATCTATTTATAGCGAGTAGATCGATGGTAGGTAGGTAGGTATCACTATTGAAACTAGGTGTTTAAACCTATTGTAACTTGTAGGTACATAATAACGAGTAACTAACAGCCTTTCTAAAAATGAAAGGACATGAGCCGTCAAAGAAACGGAACAACTTTTCCAAATAGTCAATTTCAGGATACGAAAAAATACGATGTCCAATTAGAATGAAAAGTTAGTATTATTGGAGATTATTGGAGATGCCGATTTTTTTTTTCGTTTCACCAAAAATTTTTATTTAGTAAAGTTGTTCAGTTTCCTCGACTGATCGGTCATGTCCTTTCATTTTTCGCCTGATACCTATAGGTATGGCAATATATTATCTCTTCAAAGCTCACTAAAGAACAATGTGCAAAATTTTCCCAGTGTTGTAGCATCATAAGCTATGTACGGGGTTGATGAGTTACTGAATATTTATGTGAAAAATTACTTTGTGTTGTTGAATTAGTGTCCATATTATCACGTAAGGCTCGAAGGAGCGGGGGGTCCAGCAAAAATCATGAAATATGACAAGGGGCGAGGGGGGGTGTAATAAGATATCACGTGTATTTATTATATCGTCAAACGCGCGATTACTAAACTGATAAGCGGCGTGTAGTGTGACTTGATGTAACCGACGTTGATCTTCAACAAAGCACAGTGCCAATAACTGACTTGCAAGATGCTTAATCTAGTTGTTAGTGTTGAAGAAAGTCTTGCTAATCCGTGGTCCGAGGACATGTACTTAGTACAATATGTTCATGTACTAGTACAATATATGTTTTTCGTATGATTACACCATTCCTTTAATATTATTTTTATTTCAGTCAAAAACAACCTGCAACATTTCTGTCTAGACATTTTTATCATGGTCGTTTATTTCAGAACAAAATTAGATTATAAGTACTTTGTACCTGTATTTAAAGATAATATTCAAAAAATTTCAAGATTGTTTGTAGGTAATAAAAAAGACACGTGATTTTGGGTGGGAAAGGGGGGGTTAGTCTTAAACCTCACCACGTATCACCAAGGGGGAGGGGGGGTTGAAAAATGCTAAAAAAAACATGACGTGATTAATGGATGGCCCCTTATATGTCTTTGAAGTCGGGATCACCACTGTTGAGTTTGTGTCCTTATATGTCTTTACTGTCACTATGAAGTTACAGGTATGAGACACTTAAAAGGTTAGATCTATGTAGATCTAATTTGACTTACTCCAGTCAAATATCTAATTTGACTGATTCCAAAGTTCATAAAATAGGAAAAGTGTTCCAATGAAAGATTCAATACGGTTCACGAATATTACGCGTTTATTAGTTTTTCACATGTGCTAATTAAGTACAGATGTGTGGTAGGCTAGACGCGCGGGGAACGACTTGAGAGCCGAGCGCCGCGCTCTTACGACTAGCTTACGTACTATGTATAGTTATACCCCTACAGTGGGATCTATGAAATATACCTAGACTTTCGTATTTTTTGCAAAAAGGGCTTAGTGTTGTAGCATCATACGCTATGTACGGGTTGATGAGTAACTGAATATGTATGTGAAAAATGACTGAATGAATTAATTAATTAATATGGGATTTATGAATTAGAGACTGAAAGGCTGAACTACATCTGCCGTGTCAAACCTATATCTTGCAAATACACATCATGTATCACGTATGAGCTTGAGCTCCTTGGCATGAAGTTATCTGCCAACCTTAACTTCGGCACCTCTATCAAGTCCAAAGCTCAAACAGCGGCCAAAAATCTGGGCATATTCAATAGAGTTAAGCGCTTCTTTACGCCCGATCAACTCCTTTCCCTTTACAAGGCACAGGTCCGATCGTGCATAGAGTATTGCAGCCACCTCTGGGATGGTTCGGCCAAGTAATTAGCCACACTGGACTCGGTGGACCGCAGAGCCAGGAGACTCATCGGCGATAGGAAGCTTGTAAAAGATAAGCTCCAAAGCCTAGCTCATAGACGCAAAGTAACTTGCCTATTTATTTTTTACAAGATGTACTTCAGGGAGTGTGCCCATGAGCTGCACGAGCTCATTTCGCCTGCCTCATTCTTCTATCGAACGTCCAGACGCACCGTTGGGTACCATCCCTATCTTGTTGATATCCTGCGGATTCGCACTGAGCGCTTTTCATCATCTTTCATATTGCGCACTGCTAGGGAATGAAATTCCCAGCCTGCGTCTGTATTTGTGAGTTCATATAACCTGAATATTTTTAAAATTCAAGTGAATAGGCTTCTTCTGGGTGAGCTTGCTACAGCCTTAACAGCATCTTTGCCCTGAGCTAGATTGTGGTCAAGAGCGAACCCATTATTAATAAATAAAAAACGAAGGGGGTTTTAATTTCGATATTCAAGATCTATTTAAGACAGATCTATTCTATTCACTCTTTAAAAAAAAGATTGAAAGAACACTTTCTTTCGAGACTCTTATGAGCATATAATAGATGTATTTTATATTTATGTATTTATTTTATTATAATAAGTATCGTTTTATTATTGTTGTATTTATTTAGTATTATTTTTATTTTTTCTGTAAACTCTGTGCGCAAATAGGCATAGACATAGACACACAATTTATTCACAAGTACAGGTACACATTACATTACACACAAAAATAATAAAATACAAGTACACACAGGACACAATGTAGGCGCAAGAGTCATAGTTGTGTGCACCGCATAGGATCTCTCTACCCCTTCTACATATACTTCTACTTATACTTATACTATTTCTCACTAGTTAGGTTGGCTGGAAGAAATCTCTTTTAGAGATAAGCTCGCTTTTGTACACTTTTTTTCTTATTTATAATAATAACTATGTTTGTGCAATAAAGAATATATATGTATATATGTATTAATGGAGTAGAGATTGACAACCGTTAGGTAGTCCCGTACACTCCGGTTCTTTTAAGAACATTTAACGCGCATATAAACGTCGAATTTTGTCATTCTGTTACATCAATAAAATACGTTTGCAAGTACATACACAAATAAAGGATCCGACCAAGCCACTTTTGCTCTAGAAAATGAAAAAGATGAAATAAATATTTACGAAAGTGGGAGGTACATAAGTGGTTTAGAGGCTGTATGGCAAATTTTTGGATATCCGATTCATGAACGCTTCCACAACGTGTTCCATCTTGCGGTTTATCTTGAAAATGGCCAAAGAGTGTATTTTAATGAGCAAAACCTCGCAGACCGACTTATGAATCCACCAAAAACGACACTTCTTGCCTTTTTTGATCTGTGTCGTACTGAGAATTTTGCCAAAACACTTTACATTATCAAGTACCGGCATATTATGTCTGGATCAATTCCTGATTCGTATGGAGGAAACGTGGAGTGGATGTTGGCGTTAAAAAGAAACATGGTTTGGGCAGGGTATACTCGTTATTCGAGGCCCCACGTCATTTGAAGCATTGAAAACTGTAGGTGATATAGTATACCCTACTTTCCAGTTTGCTTGCAAGGCTTTAGGCTTGCTTGGAAATGATGAGTACTGGCATACAGGATTGGGTGAGGCTACATTGTGTCACTCACCACGTATGATACGTGAGCTGTTCACTATCATGTTGGTGTTTTGTCAAGTGTCTGATCCGCTAAGCCTGTGGCATGCATTTAAAGAACACCTATCAGAAGATTTTAAACGACAAATCGAAATGCAGGTAGAAGGTGACATAGACCATTTAACAGATGAAGTGTTCAACAAATGTTTGATAGAAATTGAAGATGAGTGTTTGGGTTTATATAGGCTTTCCTTAAAAGAATACAGCTTACCACAACCAAGAAGGCCTCTAGCATTAGAAAATAGAGAATTAGTTTAAGAAACCAGCAAGAGAGGTTAGGTTAGGTTAGTCAGGAATAATTGTGATTCATTGACAGACGAACATAAGTCAGTCAACGAAGAAATAGTAAGAAGTTCAAATGCAAGCGAGGGCCAAATTTTATTTTTCGGATGCTCCAGGGGGAACCAGGAAAACCTAACTATTAAATTTGATTTTGGCAAAAATACGTGTTACACGTGATATTGCCTTAGCTGTGGCATCTTCAGGGATTGCCGCAACACTATTGCAAGGTAGTCGGACCGCGCACTCTGCCTTAAAATTGCCACTTAACTTAAAAAAATGTAGAAACGCCATTATTTAATATTTCAAAACAGAGCAAAGCAGAAGTGTTAAAAAAACTAAAGTAATTGTCAGGGAAATACTGAATTAATGTTTTGTTGTATAAAATTATGTATAAGATACACTACACATTAATAAATTCATCATTCCCACATTAATAAATTCATTCATTCAGTCATTTTAGGAACCCATCAACCCCTACATAGCGTATGATGCTACAACACTGGGCCCAAAGCCCATACATTTTTGCACATTGTTTTTTTATAGAGAGTTTTCAGTCCTTTACTACCAACTCTAACTGTATCATCGTTTAAGGGTTTGCCGCAAATAAGGCAAGACATGATTTTGCAGCCGCACGTCACACAAACAGGAGACGTATTATTGAAATAATAGAATTCCAATTCGCATACGAATTGTCAAGATTTGTATGCGATTCTCATGCGAATCTTGTCAATTCGTATGCGAATTGGAATTATATCATCTCAAAAATTCGTCTCCAGATCGCGAATGACGTACGTTATTGACGTACAGACCTACCGCTACCCTATCCGCTATCTCTTTGTCCCGTGCGCAACTGATAGCTCCGTCACGCTCTCACACTGACCATGCTTTCCGCGGCAACATCGCGGCAAGTTCAAGCGCGGGCAACTTGTTGGTGTTCCGATAAATTTATTTTTATGCCTTTTTGCAGAACCTTTTGTCACTTAGACAAGAGATTATAATAATTTACTGTAAAGAAAGTAAGTTACATGACACAGTCCAGATAATATTTCGTGTGTCTTTATTGCTCGATAGGTAAATCTTAAAATAACACTTTTTACATAGGTTCTAAGAGAGTCACCTGGGTGCAAATTTTACACAGGCTTTAGGTTTTCATTTAACTAGTATAAAGATAAAAATCCCCGTCTGCTCTATTTTCTAAGTATATTTTTTCATACCGTAAAAGAAAAATCATCGTATTGTTAAGAATTCTACGTCTTGAGCAAGAGATTACATTAGTAACATAATAATAAGATATCTAATGTTATAAATGTAGATTATCACTGAAAGTCCATTTAATGTTTAGCAGATATTATTAAAAACGCATCCATAGGTATTCCTCAAATCTAAAAACCCACACAACTACTAAATTGCCACGAATAGTTAATAAAATAACAATATTATTTTTTTCAAACCAATTTATTCATGTGTCTTTAGTGTAATACCAATTCTTTTATTTCCTGACTATAATCTTCTATCTGTCAGGAAACTATATATTCTTAATATAACCCTAACATTCCACAAACACCTACCTTACGATGAATCACTACAAAGAAAGAGACGTAACGATATTGTTGCTCCACCTCATTTTGTGCGTACCGTCTTTGCAAGAAGGCAGTACCCATGCCAGTCTGTTTACTTATATAATAAATTAAATAAAACACTTAAAATATACCCCTTGCAATTATACATGTGTAAGAATAAGCTTTAATGTAAGGATATAGATAATTTTATAAATAAATATTGAATAATTTTACTGATCTTATAAATATCATCTAACAATTTTTTTTTCTTTACTTTTTGTGTAAGTCATATATATCTACATTATATCACATCTACACACACATACACACACACACACACACACACACACACACACACACACACATTTTAACATCCTAAATTAACCTAAGCATGCTTACTAGTAATTATAGTTCATATCTTGTAATATATATATTTCTGTTTTAAATTTTCTTGCAAGTGCAAACTACTAAACTAAAATTGTAAGTTAATATATGTAAGTTGTTAACATTTCTGTAATCAGATCCTATAATCAATGGGAAGTAGCGAGTCATTCCCAACACAAGTGTCCTTGGGCTACTTTCTGGGAAGTCTCATTAATTGTCTGTAACAGTGATTACTGAAATAAATGATTTATTTATTTATTTAATTGTAAAAAAGAATTTTATCTAGTATAAAACTCGTACTTATTTATTGAAATAAAGAAATATTTAACCCTTTCCCCTTTACCGTAGTTATTTACTGCGTTTCCCCACGTATTTAAATTTTTTTTTCACTTCAGATTTTCACCTTTTTTCCTCTATTAGGTGTTTCGTCCCCCTTATTAGGTATTTTCTTATGGAATTTTTTGGTAATTCGACTTGTATAATACGACTTGTCTAAAAATGTTGCTGAATCAGGACACAATTATTTATGTTGAACCGGAAGAGGCCGCATACGAGCAAGATACTGGAGCGACGCCTTATCGCGCTAGCCCTATTTTGTAGAGAATGAACAAACAGTCTGTTTCAGCTCATGAAGCTACGCAACTCAAACAGCTTTTCACCCGCGACGTTAGTTTGTCAAAATGGAATATTTGCTTTGATGGTCAAACGTGCGTGAAGGTATTCTTTGAACTCATCGAAGAACGTATGTTCGCTTCTAACATCCCATCCTCGTATATTGTGCGTCGGTTCCACGAACTTGTTTCTGGTTCGGTTCTTTTATATTTCAGGACAATTAGAGTACCTTCTTTAACTTAAGATGAGTTAAAGTCCTTTTTCTATAAAACTTATTTGAAAACTGACTATGACTTCCACTTAGAACAGCGTCTCCGTGATTTAAGTCAAACAACGACGCAATCTGCCCGCAATTTCATAATTATCATTCAAAACATAGATCTGAAGCTTTTTAACCCAATTCCACATTTTGCCCTCTAACCTATCATAAAACATAACTTTCATTAGTGTTACAGGCCTTTGTTTGTCCACAAACAGGATAGATATCATTGACGCCTTGTTAGATGTAGTCTCTAACTTTGCGAGTTACGAGCCGCCTAAGCGTACTTCGGATAACCCTTAGTTTCGTAAAGGTGTTGTGCCGATAGTTGATTCGTCACGTTTTATATGTATTAAGTGCAATTAATCAGGCCACGATTTCCGGGCGTGTCCTTCTATTCCTGGGGTTATTTGTTTCATTTTTAGGTGTCCCGGTTTTACTACCAAGAATTGCCCCATGCAACCTTCTACTTCAAAAAACTAGTTAGTTACAGGGGCTTTTATCAACATTAGATTTCCCCGGCTATTTTTTCTGATTTTATTGATAATAGGCCATTTGTTGACGTGTTTATTTTTAATAGAGCTTTATATGCATTACTCGATACAGGTGCTCAAGTGTCTCTGATTCACACTTCGTTGCTTGCTTCGTTGAAAGTTGCATACCAACCTGATCCCGGCCATTGTGTCGTATCTGCGGACAATTCTCCGATGTCAATGCTTGGTTCCGTTTCCTTACCCGTTCGTTTTAATAATATTACTCGTCAACATCATTTACTTGATACATCACGTGTTATTACGCAGATGATTTTAGGTATTGAACTCTGGAATAACTTTGGCCTAACGTCTGTCCTTTGCGGAGCCTTTAATTCTGGAATTTCTGGGAAGATTTTCTTACAAGACCCAGTCCAAAATATGGATCAAGCTGTTATTGGAGAAAATGAGTTTGTCCAGTCTCGTTCTTCCTTATCTGCCGATCAAAAAGCTCGATTATATGAAATAATCAAGGTTTTTGATGGGATTTCTTCATAAAGAAAGGGTATCGGTAAAACTACTTGGCTCAGTCATTAAGTAGTTACTACAGATTCTCCTATCAGGCAGCGTTATTATCCTCTGTCACCCGCTAAGCTTAAAGTTTTGAATGAAGAAATCGATAAAATGCTTAGTGATGGTATTATACGTCCGTCGCGTTCTACTTGGGCGAGTCCTGTTGTTATGATTACTAAGAAGGATGGTTCCATCCGCTTTTGTGTTGACAATAGAAAGTTGAATAGCGTTACGATACGTGATTCTTATCTTTTGCCTAGGATCCAAGATATTTTAGATAACCTACGAGGTGCGAGGTACATGACCACGCTTGATATTCGCAGCGCCTTTTGGCAGATACCCCTTGATGATAAGGATAGCTGTGAATAAACTGCGTTATAATTAGTCTCGAGCAAACGCGGTGCTATGTAGACGTATTGCTAAGTGTAAATTTATTCACATAATTATTTGCAGTTAAGCGCGGCGTCAGCCGTCGCTTGAAATTTGTTGCCATGAGTGCAAAACTAGTGGTGAACAAGCTCCTTGCATTCCTTCAACAAAAGCTGAATGTAATGGACGAGGTTAGTGCTCTCCAGATATGTCAGTCAAACTTTAGTCAGGCTGACATCGCTGAGGCGAAAAAGCTTTTCGTTCGAGTTCGAGTCCACCAACAAGTTGGATCAGATGGTGTCTCGCCGGCGTGACGGGACGCGGAAGAGTCTACAGGACATCATCACGCTGCTGAAGGAGACCGATCCTGACGACGTGCCTACGTTCGTGGCCCAGAAGCTGCACAAGCTTCCTCCCGTGACATTCGACCACGTTGACGTCACATGCCTCCTGAAGGACATCATATCCTTGAAGGCGAATCAGACGCAGATGGTGCTGAAGTTCGAGGCATCGGAACGCACCGTGAGTGAATCGCGATATGTAGGTCACCGGACCTAGAGCGTGCCTCAACACGTCACTGGGGTCAAGTTTCGAGTCAGCTGGTGCGTCACCGCCCGCTGCTGTGTCAGCAGCGCGCGCTCCGCCGGCCGTCGCCGCCCCGCCGCTTGCACCCACCCCGCGCCCCGCTCCCCCGCCCGCGCCGCCAGCCCGGCGCGCCGCCACCCCCGCGTGATGCCCCGCTGCAGCCCGCAACGCCGGTGCCTGTCGCTACCACCATGCGAGCGTCCAAGACGTTTGCCAAAGTCGTCACCGACAGCAAAACACCAGTTGCTGCGACCGAACCTCCTCCAAGAGTGGGATACTGTGATGAAGATGGCTTCATCAAGGTTCAAAAGAAGCGCAAGCGATCGGCTAACAAGAATCGCTGCGGGACGGCAGCGACGGACCCGGAAGTGAGTCTGCGGGCTGAAGCTCTGAGCACGCCTGTGTACTTGTCGCGACTGCACTACAGCACTGAGTTGCAAGACGTCGTCAAGAACATACGGCAGAAGACAAAAGTTCCCTTAGGTCTCCAGAGAGTGAAACCGTTGGAATCGCATCACCATGCTATTTTCAAAGCATTTGTGGTGCGGTTCCCGACGTTCATGCTAGAGACAGTCATGAAGGAGAGCTTTTGGCCGGAGGGCGTGGTGTTTCGCCGTTCTCGAGGGAGATTCCCGGTTATAGACAGCCCCGGAAAAACACCCGGGAAATAGTGTTAATTAAGTTTTAATTTTGTTAAATAATATTTTATATGTATGTTAGTCTGTAAGGTCTATGGGCCTAGTATGGGCAATCTATGGGCCTAGTTGCCTGAAAAGAAATAATTTTATTATTATTATTATTATACCACAGCGTGGTCTATTTGAGTTTGTTAGAGTGCCCTTTGGTCTAACCAACGCTGCTTCTGAGATGCAGAGGCTTACGGACATGACTGTTAATTTTGAGTTTACTGCTGATGGCAATAACTGTGTTTTTTGTTACGTTGACGATCTCTTCCTGGTCTCTCGCGATTTCGAGGGTCACCTTGAGCTTATTCGTAAGGTGACTGCGCGTCTTAAAGAAGCAGGTTTGACGGTTGATCTCAAGAAGTGCGAGTTTTGCAAGAGTCAGCTTAAGTACCTTGGGTATATCGTTAGGTAACGAAAATGGTCTTCTGGCAGATTCTGCGAAACTAAGTTGCGTGGTTTTATTGGTCTTTGTTCTTATTACCGTAGGTTTGTGAAAGATTTTACAACGATAATTGCTCCTCTCACAGTCTTGATTGGTAAGAAAAAGGGAAATGATAAAATTAAATGGCCAGATTCTGCTCGAGCAGCTTTTGAAAAATTAAAGAATGCGTTGGTTGATACTCAAGTTATGTCTTGCCCTAATTTCTCAAAGCAGTTTATTTTACAATGCGAAGCATCTTTTGTTGGTTTAGGTTCTGTACTTTCACAGGAGATAGATGGTTTCGAGCATCCAATTGCGTATCATTCGCGTTTGTTTTCGAAGGCTTAGAAAAATTACAGCACAACTGAGCGAGAACTCCTCGCAGTTCTTGATTCTATCAAAAACTTTCGTGCTTATCTTGATAGTATGCGTTTTTCAGTTATCACCGATCATATTGCTTTAAAATGGTTATAAACTCTTGACAACCCATCTGGCCATCTAGCTCGCTGAGCAACCATTATTTCTCAGTTTACTTTTGACATTATTCATAGAAATTCATAACGTTGTTCCTGATGCATTGTCTCGTAACCCCATAAATGTTGGTATAATTTCTTTTAATGTTGGTATTCTTATTACTTCTGATCCTTGGTATAAAAAGATTTATGTTGGTGTTTCTAACAACTCTCAGATGTTCCCAGCGTATGTTATTAATGACTAAATACTTCTCCGTGGGATGTCTTCAGATTTTTCGCTGTCTGAAGACCCATGGCGGATAGTATTGCCATCAGAACAGTATCAAAACACTATATCTGAGGTACATAACTAGTTACCTTCTATTCACCCAGGTGTCAATAAAACTTATTATAATTTAAAGTCCCATTATTATTGGCCAAACATGTTTCATATCGTCTCAGAAGCGCTTAAAGCTTGTGAGACATGTAAAGCTTTCAAGATCTCTGACACTCAACCCCGAGGCCACATGTTATTTCCTGAAGAGGTAACGGCACCAATACAATCGATTTATCTCAACATTATTGGTCCGCTACCGCTGGCGTATTATGGTTATCGCTATATTATATTCTAACTATAGTTGTTGTGTTCACTAAGTACGTCTGGCTAAACCCTTTAAAAAAGGTTAATAGTCAAGCGATTGCTACCATTCTTGAGAGGGATATCTTTTTGTGCTATGGTGTTTCGCCTACGTTGTTATGTGATAATGCAACCGTTTTTCATAGTAACCAGTTTCGTTCATTTTTGGCTTCCTATGGTATTCCTTCACCTTGTTATAGTTCATATTACTCACCGCAGGCGAACCCTGTAGAACGCTATAACCAGTCTGTGATCACTTGTGTCAGTATTTTAGTTGAAAATGACCAGCGAAGTTGGGCCAAGGCACTACCTAAAGTGAAGTTATACTTGAACTCTTGTATAAATATGGCAACTGGTTTCACCCCCAATTTTCTGAAGTTTGGAAGGAAAGTAAATTTAGATGTCAGTTCTCGGCGTATAGGCGAGACTCAAGGCGTTGATTTAGCTAAGAGTCGCGTTGAACGTGCGGTTGCGCTCTCTTCCCTTGATGAGGTTTTTGCTGAGGTTTCAGATAGTCTTTCATTGGCGTTTTTATCGAACGCGAGTTATCATAATAAAAGTCGTAACCCCCTCATTTTTAATGTCGGTGATATTTTTTGGCGTAGAAACTTCTCACGTTCGTCGGGCGCTGACTATTTTTCGAGTGAATTTGCACCCAGATTCACTAAGTGTCGTGTAGTTCGTAGAATTTACTGCCAAGTCTATGAGTTACAGGATGTCAATTTTCCCTCCCCTGGTACTTATCATATTAAAGATATACTCAAATAACGTCCTTTTTGTCGTTAGTTACAGTACTTGTTTTTTCTTTTTTTGTCAAGTCGTATTTTCGAACCTTACGGACAGATTTTTGAAGTGAAAACTTCTTTATCGGCGTTGAGCACTTTTAGAATGGGGAAAAAATGTTAAAATCGCGATGAACTCGCGTCAGATATCATGTGACCGTGACCGTCAGATGTGATCGAAAATGCGTAGGATAGGGTTGCCACCTTTTTTGAAGTGAAAACTTCTTCGCGTTGTGCACTTTGAAGTACTTTGAAGTATGGGTGGAAACCCGGACGGATGGCAGTCCTATTGTTGGTTTTGTTGACAGATGTCAACGAAACCAACGAAGTAAATTAGTGAAAAAAGTGACGGAGAAATAGTTAAAGAAAATGAGTAAGTACTTTATAGAAATAAAAGATGAAAACCCGGCTTCGCTCGGGTAAAATGTGACTCATAATTCATAATACACATGTAGGTACATAATGTAGGTAGATATTCTCATAGTTATCGGTTTTCAAGGAATATTAAAGGCAAAGCAAGGCATAAATTCATGTAGCGACGTTCATTGTGTGACTAAGATGAATCATATTTTTTTAACCGAATTCAAAAAGTGAGGTATATTTTTTATACCGTATATAATTTTTTTAATGTATGTCCGCGGATAACTTCGTTGTTTATGAACCGATTTTGATTATTATTTTTTTGTTGGAAAGGGAGTATCTCAAGGATGGTCTAATCTTGAAGAAATTGAGGGAAACTCTCGAAAAAATTGTCTTTTTTGGGATTGAATTCGGTTTTTGACGTTAGGTAATGTTCAAGTTTTCACTTCTGCCGGCACTCCCGGAGTGCAACCCGTTGTTTTTTTTTGGTGAGCTTTTTTTATATATAATATAAAGAAGTTGTTGATGTTTTTTTGGTGTCATCTTTGCAGTCAACGTTGTAATTTTTTTTGGTCTTTTTTGGTCTTTATCTTTTTGCCCTTAGACAATTTTATTTTTTCATTGGACGGTTGGGCTATACAGCCATTATTGCCTGTCAAGTTCGATTGGTTTGATTTTTGTCTTTGAGCTCAGTGTTCTTTTCCAAAGACATTTACCTTTTTTTTTGCTTTGGAAAACTTTTGATTTGTGGTCTTTAATTTGTATATGCCATAGTTAAACTATATTTATGGTTCATTTATGGTATGTTATGGTGGCAACCATTGTTTTTGACTGTCAAGTCTGATTTGTCTGACAATTCATTATTTTTCTTTGAGGTCTAGGTCTGTGGTATTTTTACTCGGCTGACTTCGTCTACTTTCGTTATTTGTCGATAGTTGTAACTTCTAGGTGTTTCTTACGTGTTGTTCTTAGTTGGTACTTGAAAAATAGCTTTGGGATGTTGTTCTCAGTTACTCTCCAGTTAGGTTAATTAGTTTGTAGTTGATGTTGGCTTTCTTAGCTTTGTTCTTTGCAATTTTTGTGAATTTCGTAATTTTCATTTGAAATTATTCGATTTCGAGTTATTAAACGTTGTTGTCATCGCGTATAAGTAGTTATATTTCATATTGTTGATCTACTTATGTTAGTGCGCGGTTATTAGTGGGTGGTACTATTTAAGTTTTTTTTTTAATACAAAGGTAATCAACAGCATAACGTTAAAAGTACAGAATGTAACGTCTTAGATAATATACATAGCCAATTATAGATTACCCTGGATTAGCTAATGAGCGTTGACGTGAAAAAATAGACAATGTTTTATTTTAATTAAATTGTAGGTACACTTAAGAGAAGATCAAGCTGGGCAGTAGAAATGAAATGAGATGAATATTATTTATCACAAGTGCGAAAGAATAATGTAAGTAAACACATTTGTCCAAAGTATCAGGCCTGATGTGCTCTCAGTTGTTTACAAAATACTATTGCAACATATAATAAGTGAATCAAAGAAAATAATGAAAATACAACAACATTAATATAAACTAAAATTCGAACGAAGGAAAGTGACTTGCAGATGGGTAAGACCATGAAGACGATTGAATTGAAGAAATTGATAGTAATAGTAATGTTTACTAAAATAAATTGAAAAAAGTAACAACGCACACATAAATGCAGCTTGGTGGGTGAAAATCAAAAATACAGTTACAATAGTACAACCATACGCATTAAAACACTCGCAACTCGTACACACTTAATCACTCAATCTTGCAACTAGACACAACACTTACAAAAATAACAATAATAATAATAACACTAAAATTAAAAATTATGAATCACTCCTAACATTCGATTGCTTATAACTTTTAAACGGCTGCACAGGCCTTCATGAAACATGGCTAAGAACACTAGGGATAAAATTATCTAAGTATGTCACAAAAAAATAAAAATAAAATAAACGAGAATCGGTTCATCCGTTTTGGAGCCACGATACCACAGACAGATACACAGATGCACAGACAGACACGTTAAACTCACAACACTCCCCCCTTTTTGCGTCGGGGGTTAAAAAATTAAATAATAAATAAACACTTAATCAAGATTAATTTACAACGCCATCAGCGTGACCCAATAATACGCGTTGGACATTCCTTTTGAAAGAAGCTTTGTTGCAGTTAAACGGATCCAGGCCACTGAACGTTTTATTGTAAGTGTTGGTAAGTCTGGTGAGAGTTTCGTTTTGGCCGTAATTCGTACGGTGGAAGGGAGTTTCCAACATGCAAGTATGACGCGTTCGACGTGAGGGTGCACGCAAACCGATTGAGCCAACAAGGTCGTTGGAGTTAATGTTAGAGTTAAGTACGTCAAATAGGAATATCATGTCAAGCATTGTTCTTCTTTTTACTAAAGTTAAAATATGGTGTTCATTACAGCTTTCGTTATAGGACGATGTAGAAGTAAAAGTACGAAAATCAAGAAATTTTATAAAACGCTTTTGAATCAGTTCAATTTGGTCAATGTATTTCTGATAGAATGGGTTCCAAATGCAAGAGCCGTATTCCAAAATACTTCTTACATATGCAAAGTATACATTTTTAATACTTTTTTCGTTTCTGAATGGCGAACATATCCTCATAATGAACCCGAGAGATTTAAAAGCTTTTTTGGTGATTATATCAAAGTGCTGATTAAGTGTGAACTTGCTGTCTAAGTAAATACCCAGGTCGCGAATTAATTCAACACGTTGAACCTTAATACCATTTGTATGATAGTCATGCCGAATTGGCAGACGTTTACGTGTGAATGTAATGACTTGACATTTGGAAGCATTGACTGATATGCGATTTTGTTTATAATAAATGGCTAGTTGATCTAGGTCTTGCTGTAAATTAAAGGCGTCTGATTGTTTTTTTAATGTTCAGAAAAATCTTAGTATCATCAGCATACATTAGAAACTGCGAGTGTCTCAAAGTGGAGAAGTTATCATAAAGAAAAGCATTATAAAATAAAGGACCTAGATGCGAACCTTGAGGGGCTCCAGAGGGGATCGTAATGAAATCAGATTTGTAACCACCGATTAGTACAGCTTGTGATCTTTTAGTTAGATAAGATTTGAACCATCTCCGTAAGTCACCATAGATACCAAATTGCTGGAGTTTAGAGAGCAGAATGACGTGATCCACACGATCGAATGCTTTTTCGAAGTCAGTGTAGGCCACGTCAATCTGTCCCCCCTCCTCAAGTTTCTTTATTTAATATCAACCACTTCCTTTTTACTGGGTTTAGTTAAAATTAAAATTAAAATTTTTGTTTTTAATTTTTTTTCGTACTTGGCTCCTGGGTACTTGGTTTGGTCAGTGGGTCAAATTCGGGGCGGAATAATATTTGTTTTGCGTATGCAGTGAGTTAATTTTTTTTTTCATTATAGGGTTTCCAAAATTTTTTCTTTTCGTACAGGGTGTCCAAATTTTTTTTTGTAGAAAGGGGGTGTTGCAGCATTTTTGCTTGCGATCTTTTTGTGTTAACCCTTCGATCAACTATAGAAAACTAGATACACAGTCCCATACAAAATGAAATTTAAAAGTGTCCTAACTACAATACGTACTTAGATAGTTGTATACCACTTCATGTATTATGAAAAAGTTCTAAAGTGTCAAACATTTTAATCTAATTTAAACCTTAACGTAATATTATAAGGTCGAAAATAAAATCTGTTTAATTTGTAAAATACCACTTTTGGTTTTGAACAAAGGATAACGTAAGACAATTTGATGACACTGGCTGTCACGTAGAACATGGGAGGAGTGGAGTTGCCTTTGTTAATTTTAAAAATATATTAGTTGGGTCGATTTCACATAAAAAATCTTCGTACAAACTTTTTAACAAATTCAAAATGCTACGAAATGGTGTGGTTTTCTTTTTAACCCCTGATTGTGTTGTGTATGTATAGGAGCATCATAGCTCTTAAACTGATGATGTTAATGGTGCAGTTTATTTTATTCGAAAGCTTCTTCTTGCGCTGGATTTCAGATATGATTTATCAAAATTGGTTTAGCCGTTTACTTTTATGTTAGTTTTTATGGTTTTTTATTATTTAAAAAATCACATTCATTTCAAATTAACCGACGATTAATATACATTACAATTGATAACCACAGCCGCCGCCATTCTTCTTAATTATTGCTTATAAACATAATATTCTATGCTTATTTTTTTATGAAATATGAAATAACTTATACAAAAAGAAAAGAACTGTGTCTTTCCCGATTACACATATATTATTTTTTGCTTATTTAAAACTTAGTATAATTTTTTGAACAGAAATGACCTATTGAGATTTAAGAGAGGAAATTTGCTATGAAACTGAATAGATATTTAAGTACAAGTAATAATTTATTAAAAAAAAAGCAACTAACTCAAAAAAAAAAAAAAAAAAGATTTAAGAGTGGAAATTAGCTATGAAACTAAATAGATATTTAAGTACAAGAAATAATTTATTTTAAAAAAAAAGCAACCAACTCAAAAAAAAACATTTGTCTTCTTCGCTGTCATCATCTTTGTCCTGAAGATGAAACATATTTTTTTTATTTTATTCAATACAAGAAACTCCAAATCAAAATTGATAAAAAGGTACTATCACGTTCATATATGGAGGCATAGCTAATACAAAACGCAGAAAACAAGTCGCTTGCGGCCGCTCGTGTACTCACACATGGACACAAATGACGCATACCCCACTACCCTTGTATACGTCATTTGTATCTGCTCTGATAACCGGCGGAGTGCAGTTCACAATTTCACTGTTCAAGCATAAGCCTAGGTGGCGCAGCGGTAACACCGGTATGTCTGCTGCAGCGAGGCGCGGGTTCGAGCCTGACAGTCGCCTAGCTATGATGTTTTGTTAAATATTATGTTTTGGTGTTCAATCATTTTTATAGTCATAGACCATACCATACAAAAATTTAATGCAATGAAGTTAGTTAGATTCGTCGGGTTTGGTGTTCATGAACAACCTGTTTGTCGTTGCTGCTAGATAGTTAGCGAAGGTGCTCGTGTATTCTTACTGTAATTGTTATTATTTTTCGACATGCATAAAAATATAAGTTTGCAGGAGAGGCAGCGTATTGTTGCGCTCCACGATATAGGATATAATATATCCCAAATTGCTTTTCAGACTGGTGTCACTGTGAGTATCATAATGTTTACTTAATATTAACACTGTTTTTCAATTTATAATATAAATTGAGAATGTAAACATGCACTCTAAATGGTTAGCTTTTTGCATTTTATTAGTGGTGCATAGTTTTTGTTCCCTACTATATTAATCTTGTTATGTTTGTTTTAGTGGAGAACTATGCAACGTTGGGTGAATCGTCACCAAGATGAGGGTAACGTGCAGTCTCGGCCGCGCAGTGGACGCCCGCGAATTATTAATGAATCGCAGCGTAGGCATATGGTTCAAATGTATGAAGAAAATGGATTCATACGGACTGCCGAGTTCGCTAAAATGTTTGATACCTCTCAACTGACTGTTCGTCGAGTCTTACACAGTGAAGGTTTACACCACAGAAAGCCAGCCAAAAAGCCTAGTCTTAATGATGTGCACAAACGTAACCGCCTAACGTTTGCAAGGGAATATTTGGATTTTAATTGGGAGACTACTATTTTCTGTGATGAAAAAACATTTTTGTCCTCGCAACATGGTAGGCTTCATTTATGGCGTCGGAATGGAACGAGGTATGATCAGAAAAAACGTTGTGCCGAATACTGAATCTGGTCGCATAACTTTGAATTTATGGGGTTGGATGTCCGCTGCGGGGCCCGGCGAATTAGTACCACAGCCAGTGGGGCGCGCGACTGCAGCTAACTATGTAGATATCATGGACCAAGCAATGCTACCGACGGTGCGAAATTTTTACCCAACAGATGATGTGCCACATATTACTTTTGTGCATGATAATTGTCCAGTGCATCGAGCTCAAGTGGTCAAAGATTGGTTTAGTCAACACCCAGACGTCAGAGTAGTTCCTTGGCCAGCCAGATCTCCGGACTTAAATCCCATAGAAAACTTATGGGATTTAATGGTGCAAAGGTGGGATATGCGAAATGAGAGAACAACAGAAGCGTTAGAATCTCACTGTATGGATGTTTGGGAGGGTATTAGGGGCACAGACATATGCTCCAACATCGTCGGATCAATGCGACGGCGGTTACTTAGTGTAATTGAAAACAATGGAGGTTATACTAAATATTAAACTGACGACAGACGCTCGCCGCTGCTGCGATATCATTAATAACTTGATTTCATTCTAAGTCTTCACAAATTTTATTAAATACTATTGGGCCTTTTTATAATTCAAGCGGCACGAAAAGGAAATTCAAAATTTGAATTACCATTGCCTCTTTTGTTCTCAGCTTCTAATATTACTATTACGTAGGAGGCAATGGTAATACAATTTTGCTGTGCCATTTTCAAATTATAAAAAGGCCCATTATGTGTAGAATTTACATTTATCTATTACCCTCATCTTTTGTTATTATAAACTAAATATTTATCTACTGACTTTGTAGTGCAAGTTGAATATTATTTTTTGTTGAGGTTAAGCTTCAATACTCTTTTCTTCACGAAAACGAATTCTTAAGCTATAACCTTAATAAAACTGTAAGTGATCTAGTTTTAGAAAAATAAAAATGTGATTTTGTTAGTAGAAAATAAATTTACAATAGTCGGATTTCATATTTGTTTTATTTAAATACTTTATCACTGTTACAATAATGTAACATTATTATTATTAATGTAATATTAATGCAAATAGATGTAAATGTTATAATAAACAAAAAGGCAACTACAAAAGAAAACCATCCGGCCAGGATTTGAACCCTAAACCTATGACCCTGAGAGACTAATGTTTATCCGCTAGACCATACACATCACTCGTGAGACCGACGAAATAAAGATACAATACATGCTCACCTTACCAATCGTTTGATATCGATACTTCGGGGAAGAAAGGTCGTAAAAGCCAAAATGCCGTTTTACAGGAGAGGCAAAAAACAAATTATTTTTTTGAAAAATCCACATATCTTTTTGGTTTTTATAGTTATTGTAATTTTATAAAGTGAAATATCCTTAAGTTGTGATATTCTTTAGCTACATAAAGAATAAATTTTAAATATCCTTGCGGTTTAAAAGTTAGGTTTGAGTTACACCCCAAAATTTCTGACAAAATGTCCTTTACGTTCGACATTACGGAAGTGGTATGGTGTCAATTCGGACGTAAAAACCCTTAATGTGATTTAAGAATGTCGTAAAACATTATATTTAGACATAATTTATAAATGTAAACATTACATTTTTGTTATTTATTCATATAACTGTAATATTTTAGGTTATATTTAATTATTTTTTTATGAAAATAAAGGCAAATTGAAAATATAGTGACTTTCAGCAAATGTTTGTTATAAATCGTTCATTCTCGCGGCAAGGTGTTCTCCATATAATTACAGGCACGATGTTTGTTTTTCATATTTTTCTTCGTATAGGCAAAAAACTTAGAAAAGACTTAAAATTACAAAAATATATGTATTTGGCCCTCAAACAACTTTTTTATTTGGGATTTATTAAGGATCAAAGTTATGGCCGTCAAGATGAGAAAAATGCTGTCCTATCTTAGATTTATTTTATTATCATATAAGATTTTTACTTTTATCATTTTAACTACAAGAAAACACTGGACTAATTAAACGTACTTCTATCAAATTATGTATTATAAAGATTGTATTTTTAGTTAAGAAGCGCGCAAAGGGTTAAGTTAGTTAAGGGGGATTTGCTCTTGGCCACAATCTAGCACAAAGGTGAAGATGCGGTTGAGGGTGTAGCAACTTCACCCCTAAAATGCCTATTCATTCGAACTTTTAAGAGATTCACTCGAATTTTAAAGGTTATATGAGCTTGGAAATACAGAAACAGTCAGGGAATTTCATTCCTTGGCAGTGCGCAATATAAAAGATGATGAAAAGCGCTCAGTGCGGATCCGCGGCATCTCGACAAGTTAAGTATCTGGTACCCTGCACTGCAGTAACTGGAAATCCGATAGAAGAACTACCTCACGGAGCTCTTGTGCACACTCTCCAAAGTAAATTTTGTAAAAAATACATTTATTTATTATTTATTTATTATTTTACATTTTCGGGAAGATTTACAGACAAATATTAATATTAATATTAGGCAAAGTACTTTGCGTTTATGAGCTGGGCTTTGTAGTTTATTTTCAACCAGCTTTTAATCACAGATGAGTCTTCTGACTCTGCGATCCACCGAGTCCAATGCGTTTGGTATTTGGCTTAATCATCCCAAAGGCAATACTCCAAAAACCATGGTACTTGTGCCTTATAAAGGGACAGGAGTTGATCGGGCGTGAAGTACCGCTTAACCTTATTTAAGGATGCCCATCTTTTTGGCCGCGATTTGGGCTCTGGACTTTATGGAGGTGCCGAAGTTGAAATTGATAGATGATTTCATGCCAAGAAATTCAAGCTCACTGGTTGTAGGAACAGATGCACCTCGAAAAGTAGGAGTAGGATTAAACGGACTCCGTTGAGCAGAGAACAGACACGCCTGTGTTTTGGTGGCGTTCAAACTAATCAGATTTTTGTCACCCCATTGGGAGACAAGACTTAAGGTTGAGTTTATTCGCTCTACTAGTGCTCTCCTCTCTGAGATAATTTCATCCACACAGCAGGAAAAGGGTCGCAGAGAGAACGGACTCCTGAGAAACTCTGGCATCAATAGCTATCAGGTCGTGGAGCAGCTATCGATAACTGCTTGGATCGACCATTCACTCAGAATTTCAGCTATAGGTGATGGCGATAGGTTGATAATTAAAGGGGTCGGAAAGGCTACCCTTTTTGAACACTGGTTACACGTTAACGAGCTTCTAGGACTTAAGTACGGTTTTTGTCTTGAGGGAGAGATGCTACAGGTGTGTCAGTACAGGAGACAACTCGACCACAGTACCTAAGTCTTTAAACATGGCATGTGCATGGTTTATGCCATGTTTAAATAAAAAAATGTGTATAGATCACAGTCATTCGCAGTCTAAGCTTGTCTTGCTCCAAAATTTCTTCTCAAGTTAGTTTTGGCTTTCCCATAGTAGCTGTAAAAGTAAATTAAACACGTCACCCATATATCTAATTATGCGCCATAGAGCTATTATGTTCAATTCAATGTATAGGCATTTAGTAGCAAATCAAGAACGTAAGAAACAAAAGTTATATGTAAGTTAATAATTCTATGACTGACAGGAGAATCGGTTCTCTTTTTGGCTTATATCTTTCTTACGAGAGTAGATAATGAGCCAGTCTCTGCAAAGTTGATAGTTTATGCTCCAAAAGAAAGTGAACAGTGATACTCTTTTCTTTTGTGATGTTATTATAGCACCTATTATAAATATTCCACAAAATCATGATTATTTAAGTAGGCAGAAACTTAGTGTTTATTATGATTATTATATTATATGGTATATTACGGTTTATTATATTATATTTTTAATTAAACTTATCCTTGAGGAGATTGTCGGTGGCGTTGTTCCAATGACTGTACTATATTTTTCCTTTTCTGTAAGGAGTCTAGCTTCTTCTTCATTCTGTTCATTTTCGTAATCAAAAATTTGACTATCAGAAAGTAAAACAGCAGTAGGCAACAACATGTACCTACCGCTTAAAATTGCGAATGCGAAGAAAATATATTTATCTCTTTCGTGACTATTCATTATTAATTTGTGTTAAAGTGAGCTATACTCACTCAAACTAACTTAAGTTATCAAAAGGAAACTATACCTTATCAAAATAACAAAAGAGATTCTTAAAAAACAATTAAAACAATCAAATAACCGGGACGTAACTCGCACTTCTGTTTGAAAATGAAAGCAAATGAATGGTGTAAAAGTCACATTCTGTTCAATTAAGTTTATTCAGAGGGTTGTAAAAGTCGAGATTACAATGATATTGTGAGTTACGACTTGGTGTGGTGAAATTATTGGCTTATACGTCCTTTACTTAATCAAAGGAGAAACTAAGTAGTCACATACACCAATATTATTATAAAAATGTAGTTTAGACTGAAAAATCCTGGACGTAAAAGCCATTTCATTCTAAAAATTTTGGTAGTAAAAGCCATCATTTTTGCGAATATCGATTTTTTAAATATACAGATCGATAGATCTTGAAATTCTGAACAAAACTGCATTATTAACTCATTTTGGCCAAAATGGCTTTTACGACCTTTCTTCCCCGAAGTATCGATATATATAACTCAATAGCAGCAGTGCGACGTATTGCTACAAAAGTTTCAATGAGGAGCCAAAAGATGTCGCTAAACAAAATATGTTCTTAAAGGAGGCTATAAGCTTGTGTGCGTGAGAAATCGTTTGAACTAGGTTCAGAGAAATGTAGTCCCTATTGCAACGCGCTAAGTGGTTTAACTATGCCTCCATTTTAGAATGCTACTGTACATACTATTTGAGGTGCAGCTGTTTTATGTAACCTTTTGACTCCTTTTGTAATGACATACGAGTCACTTTCTAAAAAATGCTTGGAGCAAACGACACTACTTTGCGACGGCTAAAAAAATCTTCACATCTTTGACGTGCGATCACGGATGTCCACTGTCCACATCGCACAGGATCTCTAGGAAAACTAAAAATCCAATAAAACTTTATGTTTGTAAACGTCACGCACGTTAAATTTTTTATTAATTCAATTTTATATGATTAATGGTTTTGCCATAATACCTTTAATGTAAGTATAGAAAACAGAATTAATATATATACTCTTTACACTTAAATTTTATAACACAGATGAAAATGAAAAAAAAAAACAATAGAAAAAAAAACAGCGTCTCTATTTGTTTTAGAACAGAGTCACTGCATAACCCGAACAAATGATGTTGAAATACAACGGTATGGATTTGTAAGTTCGGCTAGTATCTATTCAATTTAAAGGGTTATACTCTCGCCGAATGTTATTAAATTAAACTAAAAAAATGTTTTATAACCTTTTCTTGGCCAAATACCAAGATAATTTCAATTCACATATAATAATTACAAAACTACTTATTTAAAAAATGTAATTCCATATTCCTTTAATGTTCTGGAGGTGTGATTTTTACAATTTTTCACTGCGCACTGCGGCATGGTTACTTTCGGAACGAACGAATGCTACTAAACGAAAAGACAACCCAAAACGTCAAGTGGGTGATCATTTAGTGAGGGAACTTTTTTGTTGTGGATTGTGTATCTAGTTCTTTATAGTTGATCGAAGTGTTAACCAATTCTTTTCCGCCTAGTTTTCTTTTTCTTTCAATAAATTTTAAATTCTGGAACATTCTCCATTTTTGCTTTTTGTTGATGTTTGAAGTTAATTCATTCAATATATGAATTAAATTCAATATAAATGACATCAGTTTAAAAAAGTTATAAAACTACAGTTATAGGTATTGTTTTGTCAGTTTTAAAACTTGGTTTTGGTGTGTAGAATGTGTTTATCAAAATTGCTTTTGGCCATCCACTGAGGCAGAACCCTAAGCCAAATTATAAAAGGGATTATTACAAGAGATTGGCGATTGACGAATTCCTGTTCGTCCTTACCAGTTCCTGTTATCCAATTCTGACGCGGTATACTCCAGCTACAAGAAGAATATCTCATTCCGACAAGTCATTCCATTTTGTCCCATAAATAATAGGTACTCTAAACCTTTTTAATTTTCTTTGTAAATTCTAGCAATCTATGAAATAGTTAGGTATTATATTCGTCGACGAATTGATAACCCCTATTTGGCTTAGATACTGACTACATTTAATTATTCCCCAAATTCTATAGCTGTGTGGTATTATTTTTGTTCAAACTAATTAGCTTTTCTCTTTCAAACAATCTAACTAAACACATTTAGCATTGATTTAATTTCTGTAATTTTAGACCCAAAAACAGTTTACTAGGCCTACCCTATTGATTATTCTGGTTAAGTTTATGCTTTAAATTATTGTTTTTTTGTACCCAATTACCCCATTGGACCCCAAGCGATAAAAAGTAGAATGTTTTTTTTTAAATTTTATTGGTATTTTGTGATTAAACCCATTTATTTTATAAATCTTGACTTCTCTATTTAATTTGTGATTTGGCGATTACCACCTGAACATATATCGCTGAAAAGCGATCATTCCTTCCGCAGGAGTTTGCGGTTAATAATTTTGACGACGTTGCAACAATGCATTCCTATATTTAGTTCGATCTAGGGTTAAAAATTATTTTTAAAAATTTTGGAATTTACGCTGATCTGTTTTGCGGTTTTATCGGGAACGCACTTTCCCGTATTTATCCTAGTTTTAATTTTCCACAAATATATAACACTCTTATCCTACCTATTTCTGATTTCATCATTATTTCTAATTTTACGAGTATATTAGCAACAATATTAGCCTACTTGCTGAGTCAAATATATCTGTTCAAAATTTTAATTTCTCTTAAAAAGTTATACAGGATGGTCCAAAAGGTGACGTCGAGGAATTTTTTTAGATTTTTTACCCTTGAGTTAATCTGAAAATACCCCATTTATGTATGTTCCGCTATTTTTTGTAGTTTAGAAGTTATGATTTTTTGAAAGCTTTTTTCGTATTTTCTATCCGTGCTGTTTTAAAAAATCATAACTTGTTCAATTGTAATAATAATAAAAAATGTAATGCAACATTAACACCTCGAATCACCCTTTTATTTGATAAATCAACTGTGCCACAGTTTTCATTATAAGTTATCAAAAAAACGGTCAAAAATGAAAATGTTTGGTTTTCTATGAACGGAGGATAATTTTCAAAAATCTCTTAAAAATAGTAAATGACTGTTTCAAAGCTTTAAACTCATTTTAAAAACTTCAATATTTTTTCAGCTTACCAAATAATAATAAAAATATTGGACTTAATTGGCGATTTTTCGATGAAATCGGCGTTTAAAGTTAGTTAGGTGAAAATGCGCTTAGAAAATTTTATGTTTAAAAAAATTGTTTTAGCTTGTTTTTTCATCTTAATAACCGGAATTAGTGAGGCATATTCTAAAATATTACAATTATATCTAATTGAACGATCAGTAACACATTTTTGCAAACTGATCGTTGAATTTGACCAATTTGATTATAAAATTTTCAAACCCTAAGCTGAATGGTTTTAAAGTGCACTTCAAGGTCATTCAGAAATTGCATAAAAGAGCAGTAACAAAAGGATTGTTTTTCTATCGCATCTCCTCGCTCCCAGGTCCTTTTAGCCTTTTGTCTTATCCAATCTACGACATCCTCAGTCATTTACTGCGGACGCGTGTGTTACTACTTACTGCGTTATTTGTGATCCCTTATTTCAAACTTACTTCTGCATTCTCACTGGACTCCTATTTGTGTAATGACTGACTTGTACTCGTGTTACTGGATTCCAATTCGCCTAACGACTGACTTGTGCTTCTGTTGTAGACCTTGGTTATTTAGTGACTTTGGAACTATTTCTCCTCGCTGCTGCAGTTGTTCGCGATACAGCCTTGCTTTTAAATGACCATTTTCTTGGACACGCTGACGCCGTCGTAGTAATAGTGCTTTTCGGCGTACTCACTAAGTG
The DNA here is from genome assembly GCA_949987775.1 of Aproaerema taeniolella. Classification (NCBI taxonomy): domain Eukaryota; kingdom Metazoa; phylum Arthropoda; class Insecta; order Lepidoptera; family Gelechiidae; genus Aproaerema; species Aproaerema taeniolella. The sequence continues at coordinate 12,850,064 of OX465266.1, read as the reverse complement.
TGCAATTATTCATAGTGCTGCACGAACGTTATCCTAATTCACTGAACAACCAAGGTCCATAACAGAAGCACAAGTCAGTCGTTAGGCAAATTGGAGTCTAGGCATATTGCGTGATTTTTCATACAAAAATCATGCAATAATTCCAAATTCACTTAAAAATCAACGTCCATAACAGAAGCACAGTTCAGTCGTTAGGCAAATTGGAGTCTAGTATCACAAGCAAAAGCTAGTCGTTACGCCAATCGGAGTCCAGCGAGAATGAGGAAGTAAGTTTGAAATAAGGAATCAGAAATAACGCAGTAAGTAGTAACGCATGCGTCCGCAGTAAATAAATGAGGATATGGTGGATTAGATTATACAAAAGGCTAAAATGATCTGGGAGCAAAGAAAGGGGATGGTAAAACAATATTTTTATTTCTGCTCTTTTATGTAATTTCTGAATGACCTTGAAGTGCACTTCAAAGTCTGATCATCACTGATGTGTCACTGATCGTTAACTTTGATATTATTTTAATGTTTTTGAATATGTCTTATTAATACTGGTTATTAGGATGAAAAAACAAGCTTAAACAATTATTTCGAATCCAACATTTTCTAAGCGCATTTTCACCTAACTAAGTTTAAACACAGATTTCATCGAAAAATCGCCGTTTAATACCAATTTTTTTTTAATTATTTGGTAAGCTGAGAAATCACTGAAGTTTTTAAAATGAGTTTGAACCTATGAAACAGCCATTTAGTATTTTTAAGAGATTTTTGAAAATTATCCTCCGTTCATAGAAAACTAAAAATTTTCACTTTCGACCGTTTTTTTGATAAGTTATGATGAAGACTGTGGCATGGTTTATTTATCACATTAAAAAGTGATTTAATGCTGCAAAAAAAGCTGCAAAATGAATGATATTGATAATGATAATGCTGCAAAAAAAGATGAAAATTCTTAAAATCAACAAAGTTAAGATTTTTTAAAGTAGCGCTTGTTGAAAATTCTAAAAACACTTTCAAAAAATCATAACTTCTAAACTACAAAAAATCGCGAAACATACATGGGGTATTTTCGGATTCACCCAGGACCACCTGTATAAGCTGAATTCGATTCGTATGTTCTTTCACACTAATGTCTGCACAGTGAATAATGTGTTCGATAAGTAAATTCATCCCTTTTAGAATTACGTAATAAATTTCAAACTATATCATAGGGGTCATCGCCCCTTGACAAGGGATGGCCTTAACCTTGAACTCACAATGGCGTCATCCGCTTCTGCCCAAATTTTACTAAGTCCCCTAACTTTTGAGGTTGAGAACATTCCTGTATTAGGGAAAATTACATCCTTTAGACCGCATTTGAAACAAATGGGTATCCTAGATTGCTTGCAAGCTTTCAGAGAGTGATCGCTAGTGCGACAACGAGGACAAAATAGATGAAATCTAGACGGTACGTAGATAGCATTAGTTGATGGTGAAGAATCTAAGATAGGTGTAGGTGAGGTAACCTCAGAACGTTGAGTATTAGAACAGAATAACTAATAGTACAAACGTACAGAAGTCTCACTCCTTAACAAAAATCAACTTTAGGCATAAAAATTTGCCTACTATTGCAAGCGGCACAGGCTTGCAAGAGAAATTGAAACTTATAGTCAGCCGTTAGCGTTCATATTCTATTGCGCACTAGACCGATCAAAGGGGCGTATGGGACCCGAAAAATTCCCCGGTCTCTGAAATTTGGCATGTAATGAAGTAAGGTAATACTGATTACAGATGTACAATAATCCAACAAAATTTCATTGGAGAAGTTGAAAATCTAACCTAACCTAAACTTAAAAATTGCTTATAACTCTCGGTAAAAAATTCCCTCGCCTCTGAAATTTAGCATGTAATGAAGTTAGGTAACATTAATGACAGATATACAGTAATCCAACAATTTTTCATAGTAAAAGTTAAAAATCTAACCTAACCTAACCTAAACTTAAAAATTGCTTATAACTCTCGTCAAAAAATTCCCTTACTTCTGAAATTTGACATGTGATGAAGTAGGGTAACACTGATTACATATGTACAATAATTCAACAATTTTTAATTGGAGATGTAAGAAATCTAACATAACCTAACCTAAACTTTAAAATTGCTTATAATTTTCGGTGAAAAATTCCCCCGCCTCTGAAATTTGGCATGTTATGAAATTAGAAAATACTGATTACCTACAGATATAAGGAGAAGTTAAAAATCTAACCAAACCTAACCTAAACTTAAAAATTGCTTATAACTCTCGGTAAAAAAATTCCCCCGTTTCTGAAGAATGGCATGTGATGAAGTTAAGTAATACTGATTACAGATGTACAATAGTCCAACAAATTTTCATTTATAAGGTTAAAAATCGAACCTAACCTAAACTTAAAAATTGCTTATAACTCTCGGTAAAAAATCCCACCGCTTCTGAAGTATTGCATGTAATGAAGTTAGGTAATACAAATTACAGATGTAATAATCCAAAAAATGTTCATTGGAGAATTGAGAAATCTAACCTAACCTAACCTAAACTTGAAAGTTGTTTATATTATAGCTCTCGGTAAAAATTTCCCCCGCCTCTGAAATTTCACATGTGATGAAGTTAGGTAATACAGATTACAGATTTACAATAATACAACAAATTTTCATGGGAAAAGTTAGACTTCTAATACACGGTAAAAATATTGTAAGTAACTAAACAGTCGTTTCCACAAAGTCACGAACTCTTTTATGAGTAAATGTATGAATTTCTGTAATTCGATTCGCATATGTTTTTAAAATTTACCTTTGGTAATTAAAAAAACTTTGTAAAAAGCCCTATTACATAATTTTTGATTATCTATCAGACAAACAGCCAAGCAGGCAGCTCTAGAGTTATTTCAGATTTCGTTCAAATTAGAAAAAATAAATAAATAATAGGACTAAAAAGAGTACCCTCGGAGTTTCTTGCCTATTCTTTTCATGGGAATAATACACCTTTGGGAGTAGGCGTAGAGTCAGTAGAGTCAAAACAATGATTACGTATGTAGAATCGTCCCACGATAACTCTGCATAGGTTTTTAACTGGCAACCCATTAAAATCTAAAATCTAAACCCATTAAAATCTAACCCTTTTTGAACGTTAGTCAAAATTGTAATTTCAGTATGTTTTGGATACTTTTTTGCCGTTTTTTTGAAACTTCTGTTTTCATGATGGGTAAAACTATTAAAAGTGGCGTTTGACAACTAATACACTAGATAATAATGAATTTCCAAAATGTAAAAGTGGAGTTGGAGTCTGTTCGTGAGCAAAAAAAGCAATGTTTACATGAAATTTCAATTGCTACGAGTAAACTCTTGATACTTTTTATTGTTTTTATTAGTTTGCATTAATTTATGACGAAATTATTAGAACACACTGTAGATTAACATAATATTTTTTTTATTTTTTCACGGCGATTTATCTAAGCAATTTTCAAGTTAAGGTTAGGTTAGATTTCTAACTTCTCCTATGAAAATTTGTTGGATTATTGTACATCTGTTAACAGAATTACTTAGCTTCATCACTTGCCAAATTTCAGAGGTGGGGGTAATTTTTAACGAGAGTTATAACCAATTTTCAAGTTTAGGTTAGGTTAGATATCTAACCTTTCCTATTAAGGTATTTTGGATTATCTTACGTCTGCAATGTGTATTACCTAACTTCATCACATGCTAAATTTCAGAAGCGGGTGAAGTTTTTACCAAGAGTTATAAGCAATTTTTAAGTTTAGGTTAGGTTAGGTTAGATATCTAACTTCTCCTCTGAAGATTTGTTGGATTATTGTACATCGGTAATCAATATTACCTTACTACATCAAATGCCAAATTTCAGAGGCGGGGGAATTTTTCACCGAGAGTAATAAGCAATTTTCAAGTTTAGGTTAGGTTAGATATCTAACTTTTCCTATCAAAATAGTTTTGATTATATTACATCTGTAATTTGTACTACCTAACTTCATCACATGCAAAATTTCAGAGTTGGGGAAATTTTTTATCGAGAGTTATAAGCAATTTTCGAGTTTAGGTTAGGTTAGGTTAGATTTCTAACTTCTCCTAGGAAAATTTATTGGATTATTGTACATCTGTAATCAGTATTACCTATCTTCATCGCTGCTAAATTACAAAGGCGGGGTGATTTTTCGGAAGTCTCCATACAACAATTTCCTCGTTGACTGGTCTACTCCGCCGACTCGTTGCCGCGTTCGCGACGAGAGCTCAGGGTTTACACTCGCCGCCAATTTAGAGGTAAATTATTATTTAAATTAATTAAGTTAGATAACAATGCTTATAAAATCAAGAGTAACTTTAGTTAGGAAGTGAAAAAAGTAAAAACACAAGATAACCATAACCAAACATGTTATTTGATACCTAACCTAAATACCTACTAACTACAGACACCTACAGGCTATTGTGATGGGAAAAAAGTGTTTTTGTCTGGTTTTAATATTGTTAATAAGTAGATACACTTATTATTTTGTTCAACACGCGACCAACGCGGTGAGTGCGCGCGCGGCTAGTAGCAGAACATGCCTAAACTGCGGAGTGACACCCCCCCTGGTATTAGTAGATGAGCTAGGAGACTTTCCTTTTATGGAAATAAGGCTTAAATGATGAGGAATCAGTCTTAAAAGAAGAGGTATTAGTATTAGAAGAACAGGGATTAGCGTTAAAAAAGGTAGAGGGTTTAGAAGAGACTGGAGGTTTATAGTAAAACTCTGAAACTAGAGGGTTATAATCAGACGTTGGTTCTTTAAAATTCCGATCCTCATCAATAAATTCCTCGTATTTCCGGCAAGTAGAGATAAGAGAATCGATAGAATTTAGTAGAAAACGCAGATTTCTCAAAGGAAGGAGACGCCTACAGGAAACGTCATCGTGGACATACACACAGACCCTAGCGTTTCTCCTAAAGTTGTGTTCAAGGGAGTACCCTGGGTAGTTGAGGTACGCCATGTCTGACGGTGTTCATCCCACAGTTGGGCACGATATAATCTGTAGTGCACGCGGGCGGAGCCGCGGGCGGAAGGCTAGTTAATAATAAAATTTTGAACTTAGTATCTGTTTTTTTTACTCCTGATCAGTTTAAATCTGGAAACAAATCTGAAAACAAAACAAAGTTAAAAAATAGAATGAATAAATGAAAACGTTTATTTCAGATAACAGGTATCCATATAAAACGTTAGTATAATAAAAGTAACAATTTTTGTCTTATATCTAAGTTAGTGAGTTAGTATTTCTTAAAACTAATTATAAATTTAATTTTAATAAAATAAATTTAAAATTTTTTTATTTTATTTTATTGTAGCATCTGAACAGTTATAAGTGGATATTTGAAACTTGTATGAAATATGTATTATTACATTTGCTATATAAAAGAAGTATACTAATATGAAGTCAAAAAATAAAGGGTGTCTCCATACAAAAAACTTATAATATGCGCAAAACAAACGGCCAGCGGAGTGTGTCGGCGTGGTGTGGCGCGGCGGGGCGGCTTGCGCGCGCGGCGCCACCATACACAGATGGTACAGAGGTCAATCTACAAAGCGCGCTCGAGCAACGCATAACATAGGCACCGCTTACCGAATATAGATTTAAGACGGAGTACTTATTAATCTAGATCCTAGTCAAGTTAAGGCACAAGAAAGTTCTGTAGTAGAGTATAACCGCCTGCGATTGTTGTACCGGCCCGACTTAGCTTATTTAAGTATTAAGGCGCGGACCCACCGCGGCGCACGGAGAGGCTACGTAAGTGGGTTAAGCTTCGCTTTGCAAGAAAATGTATGTGATTGTGTCCACTGTGACCCACGACCACGCTACGCATAAAATGTCGTCATCGCTACACGCGTGGCTTGCTGGAATATGTTGCCCACGTAGCTTAACGCCATGCACGCTGTGCATGCGGCACACGGCTGGCACGCGGCGCATTTTAGCTGCGGTGAATATCTACTCAGTGAGTTTGACATTAAGGCTCAAATTAGATTTTGATTTACTCCACGTAGCTAAAATCGTGGGTTTCAATTCTTGTATGGCGTTAACTGCAAGGGAAACGTAGACCCACGTTGACAAACAAATGAATCCACTTCGCTAAAATGCGCCGCGTGGCCGTGCACATCCTGCGCCGCGGTGGGTCTGCGTCCTTAGCAGGAAACGTGTTCAAAAAGTTGCAGATATTGAATGTAAAGCTTAAACTTATTTAAAAGCCTACACATATTTAATTCGGTTGTCAAAGCAACAAAATCTGTCAAATTAATCATAATTAGTCTCGCTAAATACGTTTAGCACTTTGGTGCAAGTCGCCCTCAGAGTAGTTCGATTCTTCACAGTTTACTTAGTAATTAGTGCGTTGAAAGTTTTGTTAAAACACTAATAATTCATCTTTTATTTGGCTTATAGCCTATTAATGTTGTTTTCAGTTAAAAACTAGCCAAGTTAAATCTTAAGCTTAATTTTATCGTAAGTGATATCTAATTAGTACACGTAAATTATTCTACATTCAATTTAAAATGTTATATTTTTAGTTAACAAACATTGTTGTAGTTGATAATGATAAGACAAAAAGTTGAGTTGCATACTTGCTTATTTATAATGATTATTTTGTTCTCTTAAATATTTTTCGCGATTTTCTGTAGGACTTGGCGCTCATTTAGATCTCATTATTTTTTTCGGCGAAATTTACAACCGAACATAGTCTTATTGTTGAAGTTGAACTTGATAGCCCAGTTGGTAATGAGCCAAACTTGTAATCCGAAGGTCGTTGGTTTAAATCCTGGTGCGGGCCTGTACCACTATATTCGTCTTTTCGGATTTCTGTACGGATTTTTAATTATCACATGCTCAATAGTGAAGGAAAAACATCGTGATGAAACCCGTCCGTCCAAGAGAATTCATTTCGAAAGACGAGCGCAGTCCACCAACCCGCATTGGGTCAGCGTGGTAAACTGTGACCTAAATCCTTTTCGTGTTTCGAAGAGAGGCCCGTGCCCCTCGGTGGGAACGTATATGGGCTGGTAAAAAAAATATTCTTTTTTCTTGCGTTTACGCTGCATAGTTTTCTTTTTTGTGCCATTGTCTACACATTCACGAACATCTATATTATAATAAAATTGTTAATAGTCTGTACATTGAAGATATTTGAAAAAAAAAACTAGGACAACCCCGTTCAATGTCAACGCCCCCCGCAGTGGAAAATCCCGTTATGTCACCATACTAATTAAAAATCACCGGATTTCCGCAAAAAAAATCTCATTTAACCTAACTAACCTATAATTTATTTAATGTGTTATATATGTATCGAAAGCTAGATAAATTTGACATTTTATGGAATACTAGTCAACACTCTCACTTACTTGCACATTCCAGTATGTGTTTATATTTTTCTAATTGTTGATTTTTTTGCCGGCCCATCACAATTCATTCATTAATATCACTTAATTTATCATCACTCATCACATTTCACATACACTAACATAAAGCTTGACAGTTTAGGCTTCAATGTAACACGATTTAACCATAACAAAGCTTATAATTACTTCAATATAAATATTTATTTATCCCGCCGACACAGACGAGTGCCGTCCGCTTGTGAAACTATCATGGCGGGTGGCCCCGCGGAGTGTGAGGTACAAAAGTGTAAACTGTTTTTTTTTGGAGTGTAATGTTTTTTTATTTGATGTATTTCTTTTAGATAAATTGAATTATGTATTGTAATTGAATATTAAATATTGAATTAAATTTATTAAATACATATTATAATAAATAAAATCTTGCCTTTTTCAATTCGGTTTCGAGTGAGAGTAGATATTATAATTTTTCTTACAGATTCCAATTCTGGCTTTGCAAATGTTTTCTTTCTGACATTGCACGTAAGTTAGGGATTAAAGGTATGAGTGCATGTATGTATCTATAATATGAAAAATAAATGGCTCTAGGATATCGAGATAACAGACTCAAAGCTACAGAAAAAGGTACCTGTACTTCTAAAGGCATATTTTGGGAATTTGATAAGTTAAAAAACTTGGGTTTGGGTAAAAAAAATCTTTAATATTTGTTCTAGAATATACAATGAAGCATGAACAAAAAACAATGTGTTCAAGTTATAATATTGTTTTAATAAATAAAATAAAAATACAATGTTGATTCTTCCACGCTGGACTGGGAGTGAAAGAAAAACTTAGAATGTGCCAGCTGCCTACTCCTCCCAGGCATACTGTAAAAATAAGTAAATGGGACGTGAGGGTCTTGCTGTATCATGAGCAAAGGCTTACCACCTCTCACCATTACACAACATGTTCCATCTAATAATCCTCACCATTTGTGTCAAAAGTGGCACCTTGAACCACTGAATAGAATAGAATAGAAAAAATCTTTATATTATAGGACATTCAGGATGCCACTTAAAACAAGTCAAGATTACATGAAATACATACAAACAAACATTAAAGGATTTAAATACATACATACGCATTCGTTCTACTGACCATACTGACTCTTCGCCTATTCGCAAAGGTGCAGTTTTCCTCAGAGAAGAACAGGCAAGAAACTCTAAGGGTGCTCTTTTTAATCGCATTACAAAGTTTCTTATTTTCTAATTTTGACTAATTCTGAAATAACTCTAGAGCTGAGCAGTTCATTCCCATGGCTGCTTGTCTGTTAGATAATCAGAAATTTTGTAATAGCCCTTTTTGCTAAGTTTTTGTTTCATTACTGTCTTAAATTTGTCTAAAGGTAAATTTTGAATGCACATGGGAATCTTATGCTCTGCCTACCCCGTTAGGGATTACAGGCGTGAGCGTATGTATGTATGTATGTACAATGTTGATGGTAAGGTTAGAGATCTTCTACGTTAACAAGGCCCGCCCCTCCGCAAACTAGTTAAGATTAATTGACATTTGTCTATTTTGACAGATTTTTTTTTACTTTTACTTGTTGGAATGCTTAGATTAAAACTAAATGTCAAATATCCCCTCCTCTTTCCTAAGTTGCTGCGCCTAAACTGGGTCCATGTTTGTACCATACAATACAAACATACTTTATTGCACACCAACATTACAGAATATGATACAGAGTAAAAGTTACATAATGGACAGTAAAGTTAGGGTACAAAAGGCGGCCCCATTGCTAAGAAGCAATATCTAATTGGCAACCATAACCTTGTATCTAGACCTAAAATACCATGGAAAGCAATAAATTTTATGATTATGATTAACTCTAATTGAAAATCATGAAATTCACAAAAAGTGCAATGTCACAAAACATCACAACGAACTAATTAACCTAAAAGGAGAGTAACTGGGAACAACATCCAAAGCTATTTTTCAAGTACCAACTAAGAACAACACGCGAGCAATACCTAGAAGTTACAAGAGAAATAAACACAGCCGGGAATCCCAAACGAAACGTCTCAACATTAAAACCTAGCCCTAAATAACTAACACTAAGAGATATCAACAATAGAAACAACAAAAATCAACTACCTATTACGTAATAATTTACGTAAAAGTTTCCTAAAACTTTCAAAATGTCAACAACTGACGACAAATAGCAAACACCACAGACCTAGACTTCAAAGAAAATAATGGACTGTCAGTCAACTCGGACTTGACAGTCAAAAATAATGGTTGCCATCAAATAATTTTTCTATGTCTATGTTGCCACCATAATGGCCATGCAAAACCATACCATAAATATAGTTCAACTATGACGTCCACAAATGTAAGACCACAAAGCAAAAAAAAAAAATTGCCAAAGCAAAAAAAGATAAAATGTCTTTGGAAAAGAACACTGACCTCAACGACAAAAATCGAACAAATCAAACATGACAGGCAACAATGGCTGTACAGCCCACCCGACCAATGAAAAAAGAAAAAAACCATCTTTGTCTAAGGGCAAAAAGATATAGACCCAAAGACGACCAAAAAAGAAAAGAAAAAAGTACTTTAACCAACGACGGAAAAAAGACGTTATTTGAGTATGTCTTTAATATGATAAGTACCTGAGGAAGGAGAATTGACATCCTGTAACTCATAAACTTGGCGGGAAATACTTCGAACTACACGACACTTAGTGAATCTGGGTGCAAATTTACTCGAAAAATAGTCAGCACCAGACGAACGTGAGAAGTTCCTACGCCACACAATATCACCGACATTTAAAATGAGGGGGTTACGATTTTTTTTATAATAACTCGCAATCCGTAAAAACGCCAACGAAAGACTATCTGAAACCTTAGCAAAAACCTGATCAAGGGAAGAGAGCGCAGCCGCACGTTCAACGCGACTCTCAGCTAAATCAACGCCTCGAGTCTCGCCTACACGCCGTGAACTGACATCTAAATGAACTTCTCTTCCAAACATCAGAAAATTGGGGGTAAATCCAGTTGCCATATTTATACATGAGTTCAAATATAATTTCACTTTGGGTAATACCTTGGCCCAACTTCGCTGGTCAGTTTCAACTAAAATACTAAGACAAGTGACCACCGACTGATTATAGCGTTCAACAGGGTTTGCCTGCGGGGAATAATAAGGGGTATAATAAGGTGAAGGAATACCATAGGAAGCCAAAAATGTACGAAACTGGTTACTATGAAAAACTGTTGCATTATCACATAACAACGTAGGCGGAACACCATAGCACAAAAAGATATCCCTCTCAAGTATGGTAGCGATCGCTTGACTATTTACCCTTTTTAAAGGATTTAGCCAGACGTATTTAGTGAATACATCAACTATAGTTAAAATATAGCGATAACCATAATACGCCAGCGGTAGCGGACCAATAATGTCGAGAGAGATCGATTGCATCGGTGCTGTAACCTCTTTACGAAATAACATGTGGCCTCGGGGTTGAGTATTTGAGATCTTAAAAGCTTTACAAGTCTCACAAGTTCTAAGCGCTTCTGAGACAATATGAAACATGTTTGGCCAATAATAAAGGGACTTTAATTTATAATAAGTTTTATTAACACCTGGGTGAATAGAAGGTAACTCGTTATGTACCTCAGAAATTGCGTTTTGATATTGTTCTGAAGGCAATACTATCCGCCATGGGTCTTTAGACAACGGAAAATCAGAAGACATCCTACGGAGAAGTATTCCGTCATTAATAACATACGCAGGAAACATCTGAGGGTTGTAAGAAACACCATCATAAATCTTTTTATACCAAGGATCAGAAGTGTTAAAAATACCTCCATTATAAGAAATAATGCCCACATTTATGGGGTTACGTGACAGTGCATCAGGTACAACGTTATGAACACCCTTTCTATGAATTATGTCAAAGGTATACTGAGAAATAATGGTCGCCCAGCTCGCTAGACGACCAGAAGGGTTGTCAAGTGTTAATAACCATTTTAAAGCAATATGATTGGTGATATTAGAAAAACGCATCCCATCAAGGTAACCACGAAAGTGATTAATAGAATCCAGTACTGCAAGGAGTTCACGCTCAGTTGTGCTGTAGTTTCTCTCAGCTTTCGAAAACAAACGCGAGTGATATGCAATAGGATGCTCTACACCATCTATCTCCTGTGAAAGTACTGAACCTAAACCAACAGAGGATGCATCACATTGTAAGATAAACGGCTTTGAGAAATCAGGACAAGACATAACTGGAGTATCAACCAACGCATTCTTTAATTTTTCAAAATCTGCTCGTGCAGAATCTGGCCATTCAATTTTATCATGTCCCTTTTTCTTACCAATCAAAACTGTGAGAGGAGCAATTATCGTGGAAAAATCTTTCACGAACCTACGGTAATAAGAACAAAGATCAATGAAACCACGCAAGGACTTGGCATTCTCTGGCACCGGAAACTCACGGACGGAACTTAGTTTCGCAGGATCAGTCTGTAAACCATTTTCATTTACGATATACCCAAGATATTTAAGCTGACTCTTGCAAAACTCGCACTTCTTGAGATTAATCGTCAAACCTGCTTCTTTAAGACGCACAGCCACCTTACGAATAAGCTCAAGATGACCCTCAAAATCGCGAGAGACCAGGACGAGGTCGTCAACGTAACCAAAAACACAGTTATTGCCATCAGCAGTGAACTCAAAATTAACTATCATGTCCGTCAGCCTCTGCATCTCGGAAGCAGCGTTGGTTAGTCCGAAGGGCATTCTAACAAACTCGAATAGACCACGCTGTGGAACGATTAACGCGGTTTTCTCACAGCTATCCTTATCAGAAAGGGGGATTTGCCAAAACGCGCTGCGGAAATCAAGCGTAGTCATGTATCTTGCACCTCGTAGGTTATCTAAAATATCCTGGATCCTAGGCAAAGGATAAGAATCACGAATCGTAACGCTATTCAACTTCCTACTGTCAACACAAAAACGGATAGAACCATCCTTCTTTGTAATCATAACAACAGGACTCGCCCAAGGAGAACGCGACGGACGTACAATACAATACAATACAATACAATATACTTTATTTGCACACAAAGACATACAATACAATTAACAGAACATAAAACATAGTGTACAACAAGGCGGCCTTATTGCTAGGTAGCAATTTCTTCCAGGCAACCTTAGGGTAGGACAGCAGTAAGGTAAGAAGTAGTTGGTGGTGCATAAAATTAAATACATATTAATAATACAAATAAACAAATATATAAGTATACATATATATAATTATATATAAATAAATATGTAAAATAAGTATAACACACATCCACACACATACATACATACGAGCAGCAAATGTAAGGGACAAAACAAGCTTAGTAAAGTGGATAGAAGCAAAGACAGTGAATCAAGAGCCTAGCTAGGGAGCGGGAAGGGAAAGGAAATGGGATTTTGTTTGGGTTTTAAAGGAATCTATGGAGGGGGCACGTCTTATGGAGACAGGGAGGGAGTTCCAAAGCCGGATGGCTTTGACAGTGAAGGAGGAAGTGAAAAAGTTAGTGGAGTGTGAAGGCATATTCAGGGATAGATCGAAGTTGGAGCGAAGGGTTCGAGTAGAAGTAGTAGATGAGAAGGAGAAGCATTGTTTAAGATATAGAGGAGTAGTAGGATTGAAAAGGATAGAATAAAGGGTGGAAAGAAAGTGGAGGTTACGGCGTTGACGAATCGGGAGCCAATTAAGTTTTTGTCTATAAGCGGACACGTGATCGTATTTTCGAAGGTTAAAAACGAACCGAATGCAGAGATTTTGCATACGATCTAATTTATTAATAAGCTCCACGGATAAGTCAGGGTAACAGGAATCAGCGTAGTCAAGGATGGGTAGGATTAGAGATTGGGCTAATGATATTTTTGTACTGGTCGGCAATAGATTCCGTAATCTTCGAAGAGAGCCATACGCAGCAAACACCTTCCTACTTACCTCTGCCACCTGTGGCCTCCATGACAGCGTTTGGTCGAAAAGTACTCCGAGATTTTTTACAGTAGTAGAAAACGGTATTGGAACGCCATTGAATGAAATTGCCGGTAGATGTTCAGTGCTAATCCTTGAGATATAATAGGGACTTCCGATAATGATGGCCTGGGTTTTAGCAGGGTTCACCGTGATTCCATAGGATTGACTCCAAGAGTATATGCGGGCCAGGTCATCATTAGTCGATTGAATCGCAAGTGAGATATCGTCAATTCTTGCTTGAGTGTATATCTGGAGATCATCTGCATATAAGTGGTAGAAAGAAGTAAGGGAGTGAGTTATGGAGTTTATGAAAATAGCAAAGACAAGAGGGGACAACACGCCACCCTGAGGGACGCCAGCAAATGTACAGCTCCATGAGGAAAAAGAATCCTCAACGCGGATTCGTTGCCGGCGTCCACACAGGTAAGTGCGAAACCAGCCAGTCACCTTTGGAGATATGTTGAGGGAATCCAGCACCCCAAGTAGTATGTCGTGATCTACAACATTAAAAGCGTTACTAAAATCTAACAATGTAAGGATAGTGAGCTGCTGGTTTTCCATGCCTATTCTGATGTCATCGGTGATTTTAATTAATGCCGTAGTCGTACTATGTCCCACGCGGAATCCGGATTGAAAGGGATTAAGGTGATCGTGCCTAGTAAGGAACATATTAAGCTGTTGATAGACAAGTCTTTCAAGAACTTTGGACAGGAAAGGGAGGATGGAGATGGGACGATAATCGGACGTATAATCCCATCATTAAGCATTTTATCGATTTCTTCATTCAGGACCTTAAGCTTGGCGGGTGAAAGAGGATAATACCGCTGCCTGATAGGAGGACCTGTTGTAACTATTTTATGACTAAGCCAGGTGGTCTTACCGATACCCTTTTTTTCTGAAGAAATCTCATCAAAGACTTTGATTACTTCTTGTAATCGTGCCTCTTGATCAGCAGATAAGGAAGAACGAGACTGGACAAACTTATTCTCTCCAATAACAGCTTGATCTAACTTTTGAACTGGGTCCTGTAAGAACATCTTCCCAGAAATACCGGAATTAAAAGCTCCGCAAAGGACAGACGTTAGGCCAAAGTTATTCCAGAATTCAATACCCAAAATCAACTGCGTAGTGACACGTGACGTAACCAGAAAACGGTGTTGCTGTGTAATATTATTAAAACGAACGGGTAAGGAAACGGAACCTAGTATCGACATCGGAGAATTGTCTGCAGATACGACACTATGACCGGGATCAGGTTGATACGCAACATTCAGCGAAGCAAGCAACGAAGTATGAATCAATGACGCTTGAGCACCTGTGTCGAGTAATGCGTATAAAGCTCTATTAAAAATAAATACTTCAACAAATGGCCTATTATCAATAAAATCTGAAAAAATAACCGGAGAAATCGAATGATGACGAAAACCCCGGGAACTAACTAGTTTTTTGAAGTAGAAGATTGCGCGGCGACGCGGGCATTACATGTGGGGCAATTCTTAGTAGTAAAACCGGGACACCTGCAAATGAAACAAATAACCCCAGGAATAGAAGGACAAGCCCGGAAATCGTGGCCTGTTTGATTGCACTTTATACAAATAAAGCGTGTCGAATCAACTATCGGCGCAACCACTTTACGAGACTGAACGATATCCGAAGCTTGCTGAGGCGGCTCGTAACTCTCAAAGTTTGAGACAACATCTAACAAGGCGTCAATACTATCTATCCTGTTTGTAGACAAACAAGGCCTGTACCTCGAATGAAGGTTATGTTTTATAATAGGTAACAGCGCAGAATCAGGGATTGGGTCAGTAAGTAAGTTTTAAATTTAAGTCATGAACGATAATAATAAAATCCCTGGCTGATTGCGATGCCGTTTGTTTTAAATCACGAAGACGCTGTTCTAGGTGATAGTCGTAGTCGGTTTTTAAATAAGTTTTATAATAATTGGACTTTAACTCATCATACGTCAAAGAAGGAACTCTAATTGTCCTGAAATATAAAAGAGCCGTACCAGAAACAAGTTCGTGGAACCGTCGCACAACATACGAGGATGGAATGTCTGAAGCGAACATCCGTTCTTCGATGAGCTAAAAGAAATCCTTCACGCAAGTTTGACCATCAAAGCAAATATTCCATTTTGACAAACTAACGTCGCGGGTGAAAAGCTGTTTGAGTCGCGTAGCTTCATGAGCAGAAACAGACTGTTGATTTATTCTCTGCAAAATAGGACTAGCACGATAAGGTGTTTCTCCAATATCTTGCTCGTAAGCGGCCTCTTCTGGTTCAACATCAATGACAGTGTCCTGATTCAGCGACATTTTTTAAACAAAATAGTATCTGATGTTAGAAATAAAGCAAAGAAAACGATACCGTGAAGTGAACAGATCGTTAATTATAAGTCGTAATACGCGAAAATTCCCTAAGAGGAAATAATACTACCTAATTAGGGAAAAAATACCTAATAGGGGCAAAATACCTAATAGGGGAAAAATACCTAATAGGGTGAAAAAGAAACGAGTTGAACGCGTTGTTTACTACGTTAAACAACTAACTACGGGAATGGGGGAAAGGGTTACATTTTTCTTTATTTTAATAAATAAGAACGAGTTTCATGTTAAGTAAAATTCTTTTTACATTAAATATCACATGACAAAAAAACAATTAAAATGAGGCACGAAGTCACACCAGAACGTTGTAGAAGTTAAAAAGTCCAACATTCCCAATGGGGTAGACAGAGCTTCAGTGGGTTATAGGTTATCTGAAACAAAATAAAACAAAAAAACAATTATGAAAGCGACAGCGGCACGGAACGTGCCCACCGTATAAGCAAGAAAAAAAAAAGGAAAAAAAATTAATCAATGCCACGGAATAGTAAATGGATAATTACTTACCACAGATCCAGGGTTTTTTAATCGCGGGCGCCAGATCTTCAGCGATTAAATTTAAAATAGAGATCGCCGAAACACACAAAAAATAAAGAAGACGAGATTTTTAAAAAAGAATGAAAGAATTTAATTAAACAAAAAAAATAATTACAAAAATTCGACGTAGACCAAGAAAAACATTGATTAAAGAAATTGAACCTTTAAATTAAATTTTATGGTGTAACATACAGGATAACCTAACACGTAAAACAATTTTCAACGTATAGATATTTTGTTTGGAAATGAAGTGTAGGTTAACTTTGAACAGTTACAATTCCATACATCAATTAAACACCTACATAAATTTAAACACATGGCCAAACAATAAATTATTATCTGCTGCAAATAGGTAAAATATATTCAACGCTGAATAAATACCCCACCTACTTGATAGATAAAACTAAAACTGTTACAATTGGCACATTTTGACAAAAAATAAATTAAGAGTATTTAAAGGAATGGATAAAAAACTTAGCTACTGGTCTTCCAGAGGCCGCTGGTCAAACCGCTGTGGAATGGTGGCAGGATCTGGTGGATTAGGTTGCCCAAATTGGGTACACGTCTGTCAGAACTCTCAGCGGTAAATTGTTGTCCAAACTTTTAATGTCGTATATTAAACACACTGAAACTACAAAAATTCCAAATTGGACTAGGATACCTAAAAGGTCACGAAACCCGGAAGAGCCCAAAAGAAAGAAAAATTGAAATATATGAGTATTTATTAGAATAGTAAGGATGTCTAGCTAGTGTAACCTATACAAGAATGATATTTTCCTCTTGCAGGTCGTGAAGTAATCCCCCCAGGTCAAATGATAACCAGATTTGATTTAAACCATAAGAACCAGGATTCTCGTAACTGTTGCAAGAACAGCCTGATAGAGTATTTGTCTGAGCGTGAAGAAGATGTTGTAAAAGTGTACTGTATAGCGTAGGTAGGGTAGAGTAGGCGTGTGAGAACAAAAAAAAATAGAAATGGTGAAAAACTTACATTTTGATTAACACAATTAGAAATATTTTTTTTAATCTTTAAATATATCTCTCTAAATCTCTCTGTTGACCGACGTTAGTTATGATGAATTTAATATCAAAAATAAATCAATTAAAGCATTCACTTTCACAGAAAATCAGTCGTTTCACTGAAAATTTTTTGTCGAATGCTTGTGTCAACTTCAATCCCAAACAAAATCCAAAAATCAAGCAAATTCTAAAATTTTGAAATAAATTGAATTAAAAAGAAAACTAGACCGGAAAGAACATAAAAAAGATCGCAAGCAGAAATGCTGCAATACATATTACACACAAAAACACCTTCAGCCCAAGTGAAAGTGTTAGAATTCTGCTTAGTACCACCAAATACTTCAATGTAAATATTTGGTTTTACTATGAAGCATCCGTTGACAATTGTCCTGTTCATTGAAAGAAGAAAGTTAGTAACGTTAAGTCAAAAAAACAAACACAGGCACGTGGCAATCAAATCTCGCTTATATACACTCATTTATATCACATTCAAAATGATATTTGAAGAAAATTATATGTCAATGACGACGCCGCGTATGACGAGCTTTTACGTCCCTACCGGTGAGCTGCGGAAAAGAGTGCCAATCTCTCCAGCAATCACCGGGGCATAAAAACTCGTCGCAGTTTTCGCATTTCATTGATACTTTCTTTTTTTTATCATTCCGAAGACAGATATGATAGTACCCTCTATTCACATTGGTTGTCAAATTTGGAACGTGAACAATGTCCCTGCGCAACCTTTGTTCCCTCGAATCGGTCGCTAGAGAATCTTGTGGTGAGGGGTGGCAATGTTTCATCACAAGAGCCTCAGCGAGCCGCTCGCGGAAGTTTCGGTGGGTCATCAGAGACTTTTCCCGACGTTGCAAAGATGCCACCAACATAATAAAGGCATTGAGCACACTGACATTCAGCAACCTTTTAAAAACTTTCATGTACCACTTCAAACATCTCTTTCTTTCCAACAAATACATGGAGAGTTTTTGATCTTTGAGATCAACACCTCCATGGTATTGTTGTAATCTTGTAACAGCAACGGGCTTTACGAGATCTCTTCCTGCCTTTCTGCCCATAAAAGTCTCTGCAGTGTGATAGGTGGAGATCATGTTCACCATTTTAGAGTCCTTCCATGCAATGCACGAAACGTCTCCACAATGGCGAGCGATGACGGTCCCCTTCGATACATTCTTTGGAGCCTTTGCGATATCCACCGGCACATGTTTGCGATTTGGACGCAATGTTCCCAAACAATCAAACCCCAAACTCTTCAGATACCTTGCCAACGATGGACAATTATAAAAATTATCCATAGTAACAAGGTGCCCTCGCCCTTCAAGGCGTTTCAACAAATCAAGTACCACTTGGGTACTCTTGCCCGCCAAGGCAGTACTAGGAGCGACTTCGTGGCGTTCAGAATTCTTACCCGTGTAGATTTCAAACTTCCACAAATAACCAGTCTTTGATTCGCATAATTCGTATGATTTCATTCCAAAACGCGCAGCCTTGGACCTTATAGCCTGGACCCAGGACAAACGCCCCTTATATAAGGTCAAAGACTCGTCTATTGCAATATCTTGATTAAGATTATACAATTTTGAAAATTTTGAATTTATATGTCTAATGCCTGGTGCAATCTTCACCAATTTCGCTGACAGCACCGTCCCGTCATTTTGCAGCAAACTCTGACTCACATCAGAATTGTCCGTAAAATGAATGAACTTGCCTAGCAAAATGTAGCGATTGAACGACATGAGCTGCCTAAACTTGGGCATTTGTAAGTAGCCGGTCGTTTTCAAATATTCATCCTGAGATGTCCGATGGTCTAATCCCATGAAAATATAAATTGAAAAAAATACGTACATTTCGTCTACACTAGTGTCCACCCACCGATGTAGGCGAGATGACGCTTTCAGTGTCCCTGCCGTTCGTTTCCATCACCTGCTTAGCATACCTATTGGTTTCCAGCACAATACGCTCCATGATATCTTTACTCCAAATACTTGTAAAAACATCATAAGGCGTATCGTAATCTTAGATAGGTCCAGGTGTAGGACCCGAAAATTCTTCGGGAACACCCCTGAAAGTATCAAAGTCACTCTGCCAGTCGAAATCAATAGATATATTAGGAAAACGATCTGCAACCTCATCCATTGCTCTCGTTACCCTATCAACGATGTTGCGCTAACGCTCTTCCAACTCCTTGTCGTCCGGAATGTCACGCGATACACCAGCGTTGGCAGCGAATTCGTCTAAATTGAACTCATCATCGAAGTCCGTTGTCCATTTGTATAGAACGCCCGCATGTTCGGGCCAACCCTGACGTGGATGGCTGGACATCAATTGCGTCAAAGACGGACACCGATGCGTCCACAGAAGCCACAGGCTGTTCCAGTCTAATGGCCTCGGTGCCATTGCCATCGATGTTCGCCTGTGACGGAATTGGCGTTCTACATGAATGGCGTGGATCCTCATGAGATTCCGGCAGCACAACGTCATCCAACCATTTCCTGACATGTTCTAAATTGGATTCTGCAGCCGCCTCCCCCTCTTCGACATCCAGTCCCATCGCCTGGACCCGCTCAGCAGCTGTACACTGTAAAAAACATTATAACATATGAACTGAGAATTTGAAAAATCTTTTTTAAACAGATCGGCCATCATCTTAGAAAATTTTCCAGCTTCTTGCTTCAATAGTAAATACAGATTTGGTCAATAAAGTTTTTTTTTAATATGTTAATACCAGATTTAGAATCACACTTACTGGATAGACTGCTGAAGCGTTTCTTTTTTGGGGAGAAGGCGTATAGAACCCCCTGGAGTCTTCATGACCCCAACAGCCTCGCCAACACGAAGGGAGCCCCTTGAAGTCCGGTTGACCTTGAAGGCCTTCGCCACCTGCGGTCTGCGAATAAAACAAATTAAAATTATCTTTAAGCCAGTAAAAGAGAATTGAAGGTTTTGCTGGATTGTGGGCGAAAAGCTAAACCCATTAACACTATGCATGTTATTGACTACTATTCTTCAGAATGTTTGGTCATTAGGTCCTCAGCCTTTCGCAACAGGGAATTTAGAATAATTGTTTATGTACAAATAAAAAACATAAAACCGGAATATGAACCCTGCAGACATACATAAATAATCATGTTAATTATGTTAATTACCAGAATTTCACACTTAACTGCAACCAATAATATACAAATACTTACAGACTCCAAACTTCCGGGGCGTCCCCTCGAGGCTGCGTCACCGGGCCGTCAGTAGCTGCAATTAGGCAGCGCTGGGCTCTTGAGCCCTCCAGTCTCGGTGTCACAGATCGTGACCGAGATCTGGACCGAGACCGAGACCGGGACATCGCGGCTCTGGCTCTAGCGATACTAAAAAACGGACACTATTATTGCACATATTTATAAATTAAAACAGTGTAACTACCACGGTTCATGAGATACAGCCAGGTAACAGACGGACGGACAGCGGAATCTTAGTAATAGGGTCCCGTTTTCACCCTTAGGGCACAATATACAAAAAACAACTCACAATTATGTAATTATGCCTCACAATTTAATTTTTAAGCAAAATACACCGGCTTTACAAAAACCACAGAAATGCATTTTGTTCACGACTGTATCAAACCGCCATATTACGCTACCAGTTCATTAAAATATAAATTTGACAAAACTCATTCGGTTTTTGAGAAAACTAATTAAAGATTCAAATTCCTTAATAAATTTGCAACAAATTAAATACGTTTTCATAACATTTTGAACAAATGAAGTCTATAAAACAAAAGAACAATTTCTAACATACCTATAATTTTTTGCACCTTTCCAAAGTTTTAAGGTTTTTTTACTGTGATATTTTATAGTACGCCTAAAATAAATTCATTTAACCAAATCTATATTTATTTCCCCGTAATTCTATATATAATACATAATATATGCACTTACCGTTTAAAAGATCTCGACATGTTTCTTCCACAATACCACACTCTAATTCGTAGGCGAAATTGCAAATGGCGTAATTTCGGCGGCCCGAATCTGTATTTTTTTTATTTACAACGTCTGTGCTCATTTCCTATTGGTTATAAAACTTAATTTTCGTTCAGAAATAGTTAATATTGGAATATGAATCGTTCATTGGTAAAAATGTGGCAAATAATGACGTAGAAAAAATTACCAAAGACAACCAAAAACTCTATAGCCTAACGCAGTCTACAGGACACTAGCGGCACAAAATTCCTATAGACTAACGTAGTCTACAGGACATTTTACGGGTAAGCGCTGGGGAGCCACTAGCATACAGCACTTCACGCTGTATTCCTTAAATAACTGTTCAGAGACAAAGGTTCCGTACTGCAAATGTATTAAACAAAACTTTTCAACTAACCAGTTAATCAAAACCAACAGGGTACTCTTCACCAACCTAAAATCGTGAAAGTAGTCGCGAAAGTAAGCTGCACATAAAAATACACATTAATCTTATTATGAATTATTATGAGTATTCATGTTATCAGTAATATAAAAGTCGATAAAAATATAAATATCATTCTATGTCGTTGGTCTTGTCCTAACCATTTTAACCATTGACATAAAATGATGCTTAGACTGGCCACTTAATTTTGTCATTTTTAACTTTTTTTTTACACTGTACTTCAAATTTGAAGTGGGGAAAGCGGACTGGGAGCTGAAAAAAATCACGTTTTCGTCCTGGTGTTTTGAAGTGTGTTTAAAACCAGGACCTTCTATTCTTAAAACTTTCCATGGGTCACAGCTGGGCTCAGGGACTGGAAAGTGTACCTTTTTAGGGTTCCGTAGTAATCTACGAACCCTTATAGTTTCGCCATGTCCGTCTGTCCGACTGTCCGTCTGTCCACGGGTTTCCTAAGAAATCCTTGGTACTACAGAGCTGAAATTTGGCATGGTCATACATATAAACTACGCCGCCAGAACTGTAGAGTAAAATCTTAGAAAAAAAATTTTTTTCGGATGTTTCCCATACACGTGAAAGGGCAATGTTTTTTTTTCTCACCGATATCATCGAGTGAGATGTCATAGGATAGCTTTTTAAAAGATAGAAGGGGTTTACTACGAACGTTTTTCGATTCAGCACTCCGTTTGCGAAAAATTAATTTTTAAAGTCAAATTTTTTGTTTAAAACAAGTGTCCCCATCTACCAGCAAAACGATTGTTTTTAAAAATGTGGAAAATTTCACGGTGATAGAATATACAAAGAAATTAAAAGGAAAACTATCACAGATAAGTTGGCCCTTCAAGCTTGCGAGTATTAGTCGACCAAGTGCCAAACGTTGTTAGGATCAATAAGAATATATTTACTAATATTAGATCCTTGGTACTACAGAGCTAAAATATGGCATGGTCAAATATATTGATTGCACTGAGAAATCTAAAATAAACACGTGAAAGGGCGATGGATTTTTTCTTCTCGCCGATATCATCGGGTGGGTTATCTAGGATAGCTTTTTAAAAAATAGAAGGGGTTCAGCAATTCAACAATTCAGCAATCCGTTTGGGAAACATTAATTCTTATAATGAAAAAAAAAGTGAAATAATTTACTATTATTTCCAGCAATAATATTATCGCAAAAAAAATACAAAAAAAAATAACCAAAAAAAAATTCACGCTCGCTTCGCTCGCGCACTAAATACTTCCATTCTGTTATATTTAGGCCAGAACTAGCAATTTAAAAATTCAGCAATCCGTTTGGGAAACATTAATTTTTATAATGAAAAAAAAATGTGGATTAATTCACAAGGGTAGCATTTGCGACGAACCCTAATCCAAAATGGCTGCCATACAAGGTTCCACGCTAAAAGTGAGGCGAGCCAAAAGCCAAGCTGGTATTGATATTGACATTTCAGGTTTTTATTATTATTATTTTTTTTATTATAAGATGGGTCAACGAGATATAAGATGGGACCTAAAGGTCAAAGATGAGGTCGACGATGGAGCGAGTTAACCCAGAAAATGTCAGGTGTCGTTTAATAGGTTTTTGGGGGTGTTAATTACGAAAATGACATCCAAATTATACACGGTCACCACGCGACCTGCTTTAGCAGCAGCTCGATATTATTCCTAACAATAATATTATCGCAAAAAAAAAAACAAAAAAAAATTTTCGAGCTCGCTTCGCTCGCGCATTAAATACTTCCATTCTCTTATGTTTAGGCCAAAACTACACTTATTTCTGAAATTACCATTTTTTTAATACATTTCTTTTTGATGCAATAGTATTTGGGGATTTCAACATCGACTATGACAATATGCTCGTAGAATTAAGAAGCCAGCTGCATATTTGAACCATGTTGCTACGGAACCCTACAATGCGCGTGGCCTGACACGCTCTTGGCCGGTTTTTTTAACCCTTAGCTACCTACCTTCTCGTTTGTAACTTAACCACCTACTACCCGTCTCAGCGACGTGTATGTCAAATTAACCTCATATGTAAAATATGATTATGTCTAGGGGTGTTAGATGATAAAAAATAGTTGATTATGCTTTAAACCATTAATTAAAGTAGAAACAGTCAATGAAAACATCCATTATTTTTCCATATACTAAATAAACCTAAGAGACTCGCATTTTTCAGTACAAAAATTAGTCATTCGGTAATGAGAGACAAGAAAATACTAAAGCTAGGTAAATGCTTCCTTTTGCACGAATTTAATCAACAAATGTAGGAAAATTTTAATTAAAATGCTAGTACAACTATTTCAAGAAAATTGCAAACACTAAACTAATATATTTTTTCATAGAAATTAACCTCTAACTCCTGTTCGTCGACAAAACTTTCGACTTCGCTGCACTCATCGTTAGGCAGATCCTCTTCCTCTTCACTCGACAATTCATTTACTAAATACTTCTCAATAAAATTTACTGATTAAAGCCAAAAATTACTGAAAAAATAAAAAAAACAAATATTTAGTTTAGTCAATTCAATTTCTTGTCTATGGCTCTTCTTGCTGTGATTAGGCCAGTGTCAGTAATATAGAGCTTCGATTTTCTTGGGAGAGTCTGAAGCTTAGACTCTGCTTTATGTAGGCGCTTTTGGAGGTACAAGTTTTTTTTTTAATAAACAGTAGTACAAGTTGCGAACAAATTGAAGGATGTTGATGAACTAACCTAAAACAAAGAAAACAGGACACAATTTAAACAATGTTAGTAGGTTAAGGACAAACATCTTATAATTGTAAATTATTTGTGTTAATATAAGCACATAAAGTATCAATAAAGGGAGTATAAACCAGAGATAAAACACATTTAAAATTGACGGGTCTGGGAATAGAAGGGGGAAGAATATACAGTAAAGAAAAGTTTCTTCTGGGGCAACTGAAGAAGATGTGCTCCGTAGTACCTTCATCAAGCCCACACTCACAGAGTGAGCTGTCCCTAACCCGGATCTTAGCTAAGTGAACAGGAGTACACGCATGGCCTAATCGCAAACGACATACAGTGAAAGTTATCCTCTTGTTTGAGTTCTGATATTTGAAGAAACATGGTTTAGCTGGGATCGAATCCTGTATATCAGAATAATGTTTGCCTTTTCTTAACCGTGACTCGCTCCAGTCCAAGTTCCAACTAGCAAGCAGGCGTTCTTTGGCTATTGGGATGAGATCATGTGAGTATAGTTTATTATGGTTTGTAGAACCAGATGAAGTAGCAACTTTGGCGAAAGAGTCTACAGTCTCATTCCCTGTAATACCTGAATGTCCAGGGATCCAGGCCAGGCAGATCAGATATCCTTGTATTTTGCACCTATAGAGTATGTCCTTAATTTGAAGGATGAAAGGATATTTGGATTTACTGCGGAACTGGTTAGCAAGTTTGGCTTCCAAGCAACTTTTGGAGTCTGATAAAATAACTGCTTTAGTTATTTTATGTAATTCTATATAAAAGAGGACTTCCAGAATAGCCTATAGATTTGGAGGGCTATAGATTCACCCTGAGGGCTATAGATTCACCCGTTAAGACTAAGGAAAGGGGGGACACTTAAAGCTAAGGACTATCTTAAACTTGGGAATCCACACAGCCGCGCCCACACAACCCTCACTGGAGAGCTTGGAGGCGTCCGTGTACATTACCAGCCAATCCGGCCAACGCTCGCCAATAATAAAAAGTAATTTAGAATTAGCGGAGGGGGAGTTTTTCTTTATTCCGAGGTTTGTGGCAATATTAGGGGTATGTATGATAGAGTGGAAGGGGATTTCGAATAATGGATATAACCGGGATTGAAAAACTGGGCAAGGAAGACTGTTGAACTTGAGAAAGCTTTTTATGAGGCAAGGAGGATCTTTGTGAGCCCAATAGCCACCAGTTGATACTAATTGGGACAACTGATCCAGTTTAGGAAAGATAGGATGAGAGGAAGTCTGAAGAATTTTGAAGAGGAAGCGGTCTGAAAGGTATTGCCTCCAAAGGTAAAGAGGAGGATCTACACACTCTATTTGTAGAGCGTTGGTTGGAGAAGATTTCATAGCACCTAAAATTATTCTCAGGCTCTTAAACTGGACTTTATCCAAAGATGAAAGGGGGATTTTGTTGCAAGGTTCTAATAAGAAAGTGCCGTAGTCGAGGTTGCTCTTGAATATGGCATTATACAGAAGTTTCTGTGAAAACGGGTGAGAACCCCACCACACCCCAGAGAGAGAGCGCAACACATTAATGTTTTTTTCACATTTATGGGAGACGTATGCAGCATGATGAACCCCAGACAATTTAGAGTCCAGGATTAGGCCTAAAAATTTGACTGTATTTTTGACAGGGAAGGCTGCTTCCTCACAAGTAATGGAAATCACAGGAATATTTCTACCTCTTGAGAAAACCACTACTGAGCTCTTGGGAATCGAGATTAACAGGCCATGTCTCAGAAGCCACTCATTAAGGTAGCCGATGGCGGAATTGAGTCGAGAAGATGAGTCATTAAAGCAATCTGAAGCAACATAGAGGACCAAGTCATCAGCATACTGTAGAAAATTGCAAAAAGAGTTAACAGAGAGTTCCAGATCATAAGTATAGAGATTGTATAAAAGGGGGCTCAAGACGGAGCCCTGAGGGAGCCCCTTCCATACAAGTCTAGTTGGAAGAAGGAAATTATTGGAAGATATTAAGATGGACCTAGAAGAGAGGTAGTTTGAGATATAGTTGATAATCTTCACAGGAATGTTCAGCTGTAGCATTTTGCTTCCGAGCACTGGAAGAAGAACATTGTCGTATGCTGATGAAATGTAAAGGAAAACCCCAACCACAGACTCTCGCTTTGAGAGAGCTATCCGGATGTCAGTGATAAAAATGCTTAGACTGTCCATCGTGCTCGATCCCTTACAAAAACCGAATTGACTCTCAGCAATGATTCCTTTGCTTTCAACAAACCACTCTAGGCGGTTCTTAATCAGGTGCTCCAAGCTTTTTGCCAGGGTCGATGACAATGCAATTGGCCTATAACTTGAGGGGTCATTGCTCAGTTTGCCTGGTTTTAAGATGGGCAGAATAATTTGAGACTTCATTCCTCAGGAGGAAGACTTGTGGAGATTATTATGTTTAGGATTTCTAAAAATAGACGCTTGGAATTCAAACCACGTTGGCTGGCGCCAGAACGTTTCTTTTCAGAAAACATCTTGACGGCCTGAGCAGCTGCAAGTTGGTAACTAATAAAATTGGCTTCAGTCATGGATGAGTTATAAACTGCTTCTGCCCTTTTCCTATTTTTGCAAGCCCGGGTGCAATCAGCATCCCAACATGGGGGTGATGACACTTTCTTCCTACGAAAATCTTTAGTTGGAATCGCTTTGTCTGCTGCCTTGAACAAAGCCGACTTAAAGTTGTTATAGACCTGAACTATATTGACAGAACAAACAGAGGGTATTTCTGTAATTTCACGGTCTGTCTCTGTACCAAACAATGACCAATCTGCTTTTGAAATTTTATATTTTAGCCGTGGACGTGGGTTATTGTTAAAGGGAGAGAAAAGACGAGGGGTGGAAAGAAGGATAGGATAGTGGTCGCTACCGTAAGTGTGCGGGTGGACGCTCCAGTTGAAGAGTGAGGCAAGGTCAGGAGGACAGAAGGATAGATCAACTGCGCTTTTAGGGTTTTGATCAGGCCGAACGGGGTCCCATCGTTTAATACGCAGAGATTTTGATCATCTAAGAAGTCAAGAAAATGTTGGGAAACGGGATCGCAATAGTACGATCCCTAAAGGGTGTGACGGGTGTTAAAATCACCAAGAAAGACGACAGGAGGAGGAAGAGAAGAGATTATAGAGAGAAGCTGGCCTATATCAGAGATACGAGGATAAGGGATGTAAATGGAGACAAAAGATATGTTCAGGGCTCTGATAGCAACAGCGTTCACAGAGTTGATAAGGAAAGGGAGAGGAAGTTGAGACTAAGAAATGGATCTAGAGATAAGAAAAGCCGCACCACCATACCCGTCGTCCCTGTCATCCCGGAGGAAGGCAAAGCCCGAAACTCTAAAACGAGATTCGGGCTTCAACAATGTCTCCTGGAGGGCAACGATGACGGGTTTGTATTTGTTGATCAGGTAGATGAGGCAAGATTTACATGTTTTACACTATGACAATTCCATTGAATGATTTGGTCCGTTATTGTGAGAAAGTAAAAGCTGAGTCAGTTTGAGCTTGAGGTTGTTTGGTAGTTCGGCTTCTGGGAGCCGAGAAAGAAAAGTTAATACAGAAGGAATGTCAATTTTACTCTGTAGACTGGAAAAATTGTTACAACGAGGGAAGGCACACCCATTCGGGAGGTAAGAGGATGGAGTTTGGGTTAAGAGTTTATGGGCAAATTGGTCATACCCCGGGCCAGAGGCTGGGGCGCGGTCTCTACGAGGAGACACAAAAGTATTCTTATAAGATGTTATTGGCTGAGTCAGAAAGTGTTCTGAAGGTTGGGAGAGGGGAGTCATTAAGTGATCCAAGCTGATGGGCGATTTAAGTGCACTGGCATAGGACTTCATTCCAGTCCGAGGGTACCTAGCGGCAGCCTCTTCGTGGGACTTGTTTTCAGTGGACATTACATATTTAATTTTTTTTTGTCTGTCAAACTCCGAACAAGTAGGATCGTTCGCCCTGTGATTCCCAGGGCAGAAGAGGCATGTGGGGATATCTTTGGTGCAAGATTCCCCTTCATGGGGTTGAGCGCAGATAAAGCATCGGGGTTTTGAACGGCACTGTGCCTTAATATGCCCAAAACGGTAGCGTTTATTGCACTGTATAATGGGCAACATGTAAGTTTCTACAGGTAGGGAGGTGCAGAAGCAGTAAATATGTTCTGGAAGCTTTTGGCTACTGAAAGTAAAAACCACGGATTGGGTGGGCGTCCACGACGGAGAACCATCTTCACTGCGCCTTTTCCTGTTCAACCGACGAGTTTTTACAATTTTCCCATAACCAACAGGTACCTCGATTTCCTTCACTACCTCTTCCAGGGACCACTCAGTAGGGATATTGCGCACGATGCCCATACGGGTCACGTTATAAGAAGGGATGATAGCGTCATAATTACACTTACCTAACTCAGCTAGATCCAGAAAAGCGTTAGCAGCTGATTCGGAGGAAAATTCCACTGAAATTTGGTTGCGACCGACACGTTTAACTCCGTCTCTG
This sequence comes from Aproaerema taeniolella, assembly GCA_949987775.1. Lineage (NCBI taxonomy): Eukaryota > Metazoa > Arthropoda > Insecta > Lepidoptera > Gelechiidae > Aproaerema > Aproaerema taeniolella. The sequence continues at coordinate 12,821,096 of OX465266.1, read as the reverse complement.
AGTACATTCTTTACTTTGTTTTTAACTAAAAAGTATCCAAACACGATTGGTCGTAGGGAGGTACCTGACGAAGGATCAGAATCCTTCTTACTAAAGTGCACTAGAAACGGTGCAGCATCTTCTTCGGAATATTTAGGCTTCTGAGATGTAAATTCCGGGTTGAAATAGGTGGTTTGCAATGAAGGTACTGGAAGGCGCGGTTCTGAAGGTAGCGGGGAAGCACCCGTCTTTTTAGGAGATGGCTGGGTAGAATAATCGTGGTCGAGATCGATAAATCTTTTTCTCGGATGTAGTTGGCAGTTAACTTCATTTGTCAAAAACAAAGGAGGCGAAGAAGCACGTGGATCAAGAAAACGTCCCCCGGGGTCGGGGGGCGAGTCTGTATCCATTTAGCTTGGAATCACACGTATAAACAACACAGGACACTTACAGAACCTTCACCTGAACAAAAATACACAGAAAGTTAATCGACAACTTAATTAACGTATGGAAATTCACTCCGCGATTTTAACACTTGCAACCAACTTGTCACGAGCACGCGACCAAAACCATTTAGTTTAGTCACGTAACCACCTACCATCAGTCTCAGAGACACTCGGCGATAGTTTTTTACTCACCACAAGTAAGCAAGGGCACGTGTAAAGTCGACAAGCGCTCGCGCGGCACCTAGGAGTGCGGGGAGAAGGTACTGGAAGGCGCGGGATTGTACAGGGCCCTAATCGCGGTATTTTGTACAACGATTATCGTTCGTTTGGTTTAAAATTGCGTATTCATTTTTGTTACCAGGGTGTGACAAAGATAAAAAACGAGAAAATAGTAAACTATAATCGTTTGGATTTATTTTTTGCTGTGAAAAATCCAAACCAATGGTAATTTTATTAACCAAATAAACAGACCCGTATTTTCTCGTGAAAAACAGAGCAAAGTGGCAAAATTATCCCCAAACGTCTGGTAGCCAGGCCAAAAACCTCTAGAAGAAAGAAAAAGTTGGATAGTTTTAATCGTTCATTAACTGTCAAAATAACGATTACTTTTTTAGAGTAAAAGTTCTTCAAGAGGAACTTTTCCAACGTAACGATCATAGTGAAGTACTATTAATAACTAGCTTTCCGCCCAAGACTTCGTTCCCATGGGGATTCGGAAAAATTATGTAGCTTATGTCACCCGCTGATAAAAGAGCTATTTTTTGTGAAAGAACTTTTAAATCAGTTTAGTAGTTATTTCCTACCAAATAAACTCGCATATTTTAGACTAGTTGATGCCCGCAACTTCGTCTGCGTGTTGTATGTATTTTTATAATAATAATAAAATCATTTATTATCAGGCATCTAAGGCCCATAGATAAATACCTTACAGACTATATATACCTTACAGACTTTATAGACCGAATTTGAACACTGACACACCTACAGATACATGTATTGCCGTGTTAAAAGCAACAATTTCGTTCATATTTTCGTATATTGATAACTAAGGAACAGCAATTTCTAAAAATATTTTTTACTTGAAAACTTGGCTAACTATGTCATATTAGATTGATACTTAATACATTACTTTGGGTCTGAAAACAAAGCTCAAACATAGTTGTTTCCTCTATCGCTTATATTTTCTATACCGTTGTTACACTTACTGCTTTTGATAGATTAAGGTCCGTATTACAGAACGCGACTCAGACTCTGATCTATACTTAAGTAGCAGTCGTTTTTGTGATTTTAAATAAAAATAAAATAAAATAAATAAAAATAAAATAAATTTTATTTCAGGTTAGGTACATTGTACATTCCCCATAGTTTATAATAATACTCATAATTATAGTTTAACAATAATTACTTAATTTAATATTATATGTATTCATTTATTAATTAATTATTAATTTATTAAATGTCATATTGAAATTAAAATATTAAAATGTCATATCATATTATATTAAATTTAGTAAGGATATTTTACGTTGTACATAGGTGGTGCTGTATACAGACGTCACAGTTTGGTTATTACATTTAATAAGCCTCATATGGAATGAGGCTCTGAGTCTCCGCATAACTGCATAAAAGTCATTTACCCTGTTCATGGCGAACATGCCCAACGCACTACACCGCCAGGGCAGGTGAAGCATGGCCCGGAAAGCGTTGTTATATTGTGCACGAAGCGAGTTAAAATGTCGCTTCGTGTAATTGTACCAAAGGTGGCTAGTGTAGAACGCCTGACAGTACGCCCTGAACAGGGTTATTTTGACTTGTTTCGAACAATTACTAAATCTTCTAGCCAGCATGTTACTTCTACGTGCAATGCTTCGTCTTTGCCTTTCCAGTTCCAAATCGTCCATTAGGTTATCTGTTAGTATGTGTCCAAGATATTTAAATTTATTAACAATTTTTAAAGTAGAATTACATAAATTTATAGGAAGTATCATGTCTGGCCCGTTTTTATACTTGAAAATCATAATTTCAGTTTTGTTTACGTTATATGTCAGCTTGTGTGAAGCAGCATATTTTTCACATATACCTATAAGCCTCCTCAAGCCAGAGGGGCTGAGCAGCACCATATCGTCCGCGTAGCTAAGGTTGTTCAGGCAGGCGCCTCCTACCTGACAGCCGGCTCTGGTGCTGCTCAGCTCCTCGAGGAGGTCATTTACATAAAAATTAAAAAGCACAGGTGAGGTCAGGCCGCCCTGCCTAACGCCACAAGGAAGTTTGTAGCATTCCGACATGGAATCACCCCACATCACCTGGTTTAACTGATTTGCGTACCAAAACTCCAAAATGTTTATAATTGGTGGCGGGACGTTAGTTTTCCATAATTTTCCCCATAAAATACTGTAATCAATTATGTCAAAGGCACGAGTCAAGTCTAAAAAGCATGAATACACTGACGTTTTCCTTGAGACATATTTATATACTGTATTTTTAAGCGAGAAAATCGCCATATCTGTTGATAAACCCCTGCGGAACCCAAACTGCGCACTGCATAATGGAATATTATTTTCGTCTAAATGTTTATTGATCAGTCGTTCAAATACCTTAGATAAAACAGTGGCCAGTGAAATGGGGCGGTATTTTGACAGGCATGTAGCATCACCAGTTCTGTTCTTTATAATGGGCACAACAGTAGTCTTCATAAAGTTCTTAGGCAAATAATTATAATCGATACAGTTATTGAAAAACAGAGCAATTTTCTCTATTAACACTGGACCCGCGAAGACAATATGCTCAACACTGAGTCCGTCGTGCCCCGGCGACTTCCCTCGTTTCATACCTTTTACACATTACAAAAAAAAGTAAACCTTTTACACATTTTACAAAAAAAAGTAATTTAAAGCCCTCAAATCTTTGTAGGTTTTTAGGCTACATTCTGGACACAAAAAATTTCCATGTCACATTACCAGAGGAAAAAATGTCTAGAATCAAGTCACAAGTAGAAAAGTTTTCTAAAATGCAGCGTTGTAAAATAAGAGATTTTGCCAGTTTTGTTGGACTACTAGTATCAGCATGCCCAGCTGTAGAATACAGCTGGCTATACACAAAACTTTTTGAAAGAAGTAAATATCTTAATTTAAAAAATACTGTTAATTACGTTGCAATTATGAATATTCCTGAGACATTACTTCCTGATTTCAAATGGTGGCATAACGCCATGAATAAACCTAAATGCAAAATTAAATGCGACAGTTATGACATGGAAATTTTTTCTGACGCCTCAACAACGGGGTGGGGCGTAGCGTGTGGTGATCAGAAGGCCAGTGGCTTATGGACAGAGGAAGAACGGATGCAGCATATAAATTATTTAGAAATTATGGCTGCATATATTGGTATAAAAATATTTGCTAAACATAGTAAAAATTGTCAAATTCTTCTTCGAGTTGATAATACCACCGCTATTTCATACATTAATCGCATGGGCAGAATTCAGTATCCACACCTTACTAGTGTAACAAAAATATTATGGCAGTGGTGCGAATATAGAAACCTTTATGCTTTTGCTTTATATATACGATCGTCGGATAATATCATCGCAGACCAAGAATCCCGCAGGGTGCACCCTGATATCGAATGGGAACTAGCCGATTACGCGTATAAAAAAGTGGTCAACAAATTTGGTTCCCCAAATATTGATTTATTGGCTAGTCGATTAAATAATAAATGCCCCATGTACATATCGTGGCACAAAGATCCAGATGCGTACGCGGTGAACGCATTTACGATTTCCTGGTCAAAATTTTACTTTTACGCTTTTCCTCCGTTCACAATGATATTAAAATCATTAAGAAAAATCATGTTTGATAAAGCTAAAGGAATAATGATCATTCCACAATGGCCTACACAGCCCTGGTACCCACTATTTCATAGTATGTTAGTATCAGAGCCTATCATTTTTAAAGCTAGTCCAAATTTGATTTTGTCTGCTGATTCCAGCCGCCAACACATGCGCCACAAGATTACCCTGGTGGCAGGAGTATTGTCCGGGGAGCGGTGTTAAGAAGAGGCATCCCATCTTCTTCCATAGATATTGTTATGGCCTCTCTGTCAGATAATTCTTACAAACAGTATGAAGGGTGCTATAAAAAGTGGTTCATTTATTGTAATGAGAATAAATTGAACATTTACGATGTATCTATTCCTGACATTATAAGATTTTTAACTATAGCTTACAATGAGGGTGCTCAATATGGCACATTAAATTCGTATAAATCAGCCCTTGCATTAATTATAGATCATAAAATATCTGATAATTGCGACTTAAAACGGTTTTTTAAAGGGGTTTTTCGTTCTCGCCCTCCTATGCCCAAGTATAATGAGACATGGGATACGTCTGTTGTCTTAAATTATGTATCGCAATGGTATCCCAATGAAGGCCTGCCCCTGGAACAACTATCTAAAAAATTAATTACCTTATTAGCTCTCATTACTGCGCATAGGGTTCAAACTTTATCGAAGATAAAAATTGCTAATATTGAAACATTTGATTCAAAAATTAAAATTAAAATTCCTGACCATATAAAAACGTTTCGAAGTGGGTCAAATCAACCGTTATTGTTTCTTCCATTTTTTAATGAAAAGCCGGAAATTTGCCCGGCAAAAGCGTTAAATGCATATTTGACCAAAACAAATACGATACGCACTCATACAACTAATGACACCTTATTTATTAGTTACAAAAAGCCTTATAAATCTGTGGGTACTCAGACTCTGAGTAGGTGGATTAAGAGTACACTTTCGGCGAGTGGAATAGATACTTCGTCGTTCACTGCGCATAGCACCCGCCATGCTGCTACTTCTGCTGCACTCCGACTCGGTGTAAGCATTGACCAAATCAGGAAAACTGCTGGTTGGAGCACAGGCTCCCAAACATTTGCAAAATTTTATAATCGCCCTGTTACCGATTCTTGTGACGATTGTTTTGGGAAAACAATTATGAGTAATACTGGTAATACATAATCAATGATTCATATTAAATACCTACGTAAAATTATTACTATTAGTAAGGAATAATTTGTTTACTTCTTTCCCTAATTTTTTGGTTTCTTATTAAGAACTGTTTTTTATTTTTTATGTCTTTGAGGTTAAAAGAGGTTTCTTCAAAATTAATTCAGTGTTTTATTAAACCATATTTTACGAGTATTATCTCTAAAAGTCTACATGTGTCTATTATGGTAATCTCGAGGACAAAGCTGAGTATAATTAGAAATTAAACGAACTTACCTGTAAGTGAAGTTCTATCGTAATTATACGAAGGCTTTGTCCGAAGAGATTACCATCCCTCCCTCCCTCAATGATTTTAACCCCTATTATTCATAAAATATGAAACAGGAATAGCTAAATATACTTCAAACTAAATGACGTAAGAGGCGAGCGTTAAGGAATATGAAACTATTCTACCCTCTTTTTAAATTTTTCATATTCAAAAAATAAATGAATTAAGTATATAATCTCAAAATAGTGTGGAACGGCATACACTATGCGTTACTATATGTGTCTATTATGGTAATCTCTTCGGACAAAGCCTTCGTATAATTACGATAGTGCTTCCCTTACAGGTAAGTTCGTTTAATTTCTAATTTTATTTGAGTCTTTACGGTTACGATTTTCATTCATTACAATTAGTTTTTTTATTTGAATATTCCCGCAAGTGGTGTTACCCCCTCTGTCGGTCGAGCTAAAAAAATAATCTTAACAGCTGATAAAACAGTTAGTAATTTAACCATCATGTATGTATAGTTTCTGCTTACTTATAATTATTTCAATCCTATTTCATGAAAAATAATACATATGGTGGCCGAAATCGCAGAAAAAGTCACCAAACTGACAGTCGAAAAAAATTTACTGTATTGAAACGGAATTATTTTGACGCGCAATTTTCACTAAGGTTCTGGCAAATTTCCTAAGGAAAAAAAAAATTAAGTCGTAAATCTGATTTTTGACAAAGTTGTAGTGTTGTCAAGCCCAGTGTCCCTAGGTATATCAAGCTCTTTATTCGTAAAATTCGTCAAAAAAACGAGTTTTTCCTGAGAAATCTTATTTAATCGATAAGAAAATCTTTTTAATGTGTTCTGTAATTATTATTACTTATGTCAATATGCTTTTTATGTATAATTTCTGTCGTTTAAATAATGAAAATAATGTTATCCAAATCACAATTTTTAGGCGAGAGTAGAGCATACCTACGCGCTTCGCGCTTAAGGCATGCAATATTTGCCGGTTGGTCGAGTGGTAATGACGCTGCCTCTTGATCGGCGGGTCCTGGGTTCGATCACTAGTCGGGGCAAACATTTGTTTAAAAAGCAGATGTTTGTTCTCGGGTCATGGGTGTTTGTGTTTGTCTTTAAGTGTGTTCCAAGGGACCCACGATACAAGGGAAAACCTTAGTGTGGGCCTTTGAGTGTGTAGCGTTTATTTGTATTTTGTTATTTGTTATTTTTCCATTCTATTCTGTTTTATTCTAACCCTAACTGTCATATTTAAATCTAATCGTAACCCCTGTAAATACTGCATCGTAGTAAAATAGAGCTTGCAGGCTATTCGTTTTTCTCCAATCAAAACACAAACTCTGGCCAAGGTTACGAAAGAGATAACTATTTTGATGTTATAAGTCTCAACTGTAATGACTCACAACGCACTGGAAAAAAAGTTTTTTTTTCACCGAGAAATTTTTTTTCTGTGATAAAAAAAGGCATCCTTAAAATAAGAATACTTAAATTTTCTATCCATATAGGAATAAGTTATTAAAGTACTGAAATCAATATGGCCGACTTAACCTCCCTTGGTCAACACGAATCCTCACGACAGATAATTATGAGTTAACATATTTTTATAATTATTATTTTTATATGTAATCTATTACACTATAAGATTAATAAAAACGGAAAATAGTATATTAAATTTTTGTTTAGTTTTAGTAGAAGAATTTAAATAGAATTTAGTTTTAGTCCCGCTTGGTATTCTAAGGGGTAAAAAACCAATTTTTTTAATCTAAAATATTCCGTATTCTGGGTATATAGAAAAAAAACTTTTTTTTTCAGTGCGGTTAATGAACCGTAACATACCCGTTATATTTAATCATTTTTATTTCCGTGAATAAAAGCTACTCGGACTTCCCACATAAATAATTCTTTTCAGATTAGTATTGCGACATTTATAATTTTACGACGACATTAAAAATCTTTATGTCTTTTCAACATGTACCATTAATATCAAAAGTTTTTATTCAGAGAAAAACTTTTTTATGGGATGAGCTCAAGAGCAATCATGTTTTTTTCTATCCTTATACCAGGTTTAGGTTCATGGCTACAAAATAAAGTGCCAAATTTATGCAAAACACTTGAAAGTTTTGTTGGTTATTCAAAAATTAATAAGCAATAACATGAAGTAATAAGAGTTGATTTTAAGGCGATTTTTATGCTCAAAATAGACATCAAGCCATTTCCATCATAAAATTTGAATTTATGCTTTCCAATGTGGCCGTTTATCAACTATCATCAGATTCTATGAGGATTGTGTACATGAGGATATTATTTTTGGAAATTTGCTGGAATTTTCAGCATAGAATAGCATCGAAGACCAATTCCAAAAAAATCAACATTCCGAGTTGATGACCTGCTAGAATTCCAAGGTTGACCTTGGAGGCAGAGCTTTCTGCGTTTAAAACAGTGTCAACTATTTCTCAATTCACACAACGCTGGTAATTCATTATCTAATCACAATAGAGCGTCATTGAGCACCATTTTTGGCAATCGCATACGCTTTTGAGTTGTAAAAAAAAATTCTAACTTCACGAGTTTTTTGATCTCACAATGTAAATTTCGACTTGGAGAACGTTCCTGGCAAGTTCAACAATAAGACTATGTTCGGTTGTAAATTTCGCGGAAAAAAATAATGAGATCTAAATGAGCGCCAAGTCCTACAGAAAATCCCGAAAAATATTTAAGAGAACAAAATAATCATTATAAATAAGCAAGTATGCAACTCTACTTCTTGTCTTATCGTTATCAACTACAACAATGTCTGTTAATTAAAAATATCACAGTTTAAATTGAAAGTAGAATAATTTACGTGTACTAATTAGATATCACTAACGATAAAATTAAGCTTAAGATTTGACTTGGCTAGTTTTTAACTAAAAACAACATTAAAAGTTATTCGCCAAATAAAAGATGTATTATTAGTGTTTTAGCAAAACTTTCAAAGCAGTAAGTACTGTGAAGAATCGTACTAAGATCGAACTACTCTTAGAGCGACTTTCACCAAAGTGCTAAACGTATTGTGACTAATTCCTTTCTCCACGATATAATAATTGTTAACTTGAAAGTCCACCAAACTTTCAAGTTTCTCTGTCTCTAAAGATTTAATCTTTTGAAAAAATTAGCCAATGACCGTAGTCATTGGCAATGGCAATGATCTTTCCCAAGGATCCCAACGTTGTGTTTATTTTTCGTCATATAGTACCCAGAGCCTTTTTAGGTACTTTGGTATCTCAATCTTTGCTTATTTGTTGCCAGTCTCTTCAACACAATAAATATTATTTAATAAAGGCTATTACCAAATACAAGAGTATATGAATGATTAATAAATAAATAGATATTATGTAATACACATACGTATACTGTAGTAAATAAAGACTGAATAAGAAATACACATAAACATTGAATATAGACTAAGTAAGTCATAAATAGATAGATTTATATAATATGAATACAAAATAGACCTCTCTGTTGCAGTGCCCTACCAGGGCGTCGCTTTTTAATAAGTACTCTGTCTGTATTATTATTAAGTGTACAAGCAAAATAAAGAAATAAAGACAATTAAGACAAATAAGCAATTTTGGTTAGACAAGTATATAGTTTATGGGGGTGAAGAGGAAGGGAGCTCCGACTAGCGCTCCCTTCTATGGTCGACATCCTCTTCTACTATGCGGATTATAAGACGACCCCCACCAGTAACAATTGGTCCCTTCAGTATCGTTGCAGTCCGAAAACTGTTTGAGGAACGTTGCAGTCCGAAGACTGTTTGAGGGATCGGCACAACCACTTCTGTGGCTGAAACCGATCGGGTGGGTCGTGCCCGAGAACTCCAAAGCAATTGGCAGCTCCCTTGGTTGTTTTATAGCCCAGACTGCATTGCGCTACGATCCTTCAGCTAGGTCTTACGTCATGCAGAATCGTTTATAGTCAGCTTGTAACGGAACAGAACGTCATCTGTTCGTTAGTTTTCAAACATATGAAACTTAAACCTAAAAGAAAGGAAAATAATTAAATAAGTATTTCATTACAATCAGATAAGATTAAATTATTCATTAGTAAATCTAAATCAATAATAACCTTCATTATAAAAAATAAAATACTGAATAAAATTTCATTGGTGGTGCCATGTAACAGAGTAAGGATGCTAAATAGGACCGTATTACGTTGGTTTATAGTTCATATTGCTGTACGGAGAACAGCTGAGAAAAGAGGTGCAAAACTAAAAAGATTCTATTGAAGTCACGATTTACAGTAGAGTAATAGAATGATATTGAAAGGTGAAATACCATGTAGGTTGTATACCAAATAGACGAATGGCGCGCTTTTTGGCTGTATGGACGGCTTAGGGAGGGAAAAGAGGAAGGTCGACGCCATCTTTTCTCCTCGGATTTTTGGGAATGGGTTGAATTTTCTTAATTTATTGATTTTACTGTTTAATTTTATGAAATATCTTGTTTTCTTTGATTATAAATGTTACTTACATTAACTAAAGTAAAATCTACTGTTTTATTGTATGGGATAACAAAGGAAGTAATACTAACCTTATCCCAAATATATTGAGTTTGGTTGTGTTAGTAAAACTAAATATTTCTGATGAGGAGGAAAGAGTTAACGCGACGTTTGTCGTGGTTGGATTTATAGGCGCCTAACGGTGTCAAATGTCTATAAATTCAATACAACGCCTTATGGCGGGACCTTGTTATGAGACGAGCAAGGGATTGATTTATAATTCTATATTGTAATTCAATCTATAGTCTCCCAGTGCAGTCTTGGTTTGCATAGTGATCTCGGGGAACTGTCGAAGAAGAACCAGGCCTTAGGCACTGAGTATTGCGTGTAAATCACTACTGTTTCTGGTCTCTTATATATCTTACTTATTTAACCGCATTTTTATACATGCCTGCATTTCACACAAACCAAAGTTCTTTACGGCCGTGTGAATGCACATACATTCAGCTTTAGGGATTAGGTACACGAGGAAAGCTGCCTCAAACTTCTACAATTTAGTCAGGAGTTTCCCATTGCACCGTGGAAAACTACATAACTCACCACACGCACACGATTAAAGTTAAATGTGAAGTAAAATACTTCTAGCTTGTTTATTTCACAAGAAGATAGACTAGGAATCTTATTTAGGCAGAAACTAGGCAGGTAAAATCAAATACATAAAGGAAAATAGGATATTCTTAGGTATTTACTAAATTTAAGAGAAATCAGTCTAGGAACTTTTCTGAAATAAAATATAATTAATTTGTATTTATTTTCTATTAACAATGTTCTAATAAGAGACATCAGCGTTATGAGATAGATTGCAATAATAACTTCCTTATCTATTATTTACTTAACTTAGATCTGAGTCTACGGCATATGCTGGTTTCATTTATTGTATACCTGAGCTACGTGCTCACGTAGGGCCTTGACTTGAATAAGTCAAGAATTTCTTGGGTGGATGACCTTCGAGGGATCATGGAGGCTCACTCTTTAGATAATGGATGTTCTCTGTGGAAATGAGGAGACTCCATTTCGTCGAGTTGGTATATAATGTGTGAACCATCATTGCCTAATTGAGACTATATAATACTAGCAATATTAATTTTATGATATGACCATGTAAGGAAGACTAAATTGCATTCTATTTGCATAGGAAGGTATATAAATCCTTGAATCTGAATAATGTATGTGACTAAACTTCTTGGTGAAAAGTATAACCGAAGATTTACTAAAGTATTTTGAGAAACAGCTAAGATTACTTTTGAAGAAAATTCTATCTTGCCTACTACTATTAATAATGAGAACTATTCACCAAGTAATAATAATCATACATAATACAGATCACTGTGAAGAAAGATCTATTTTCTGCTATTTTTATTATTCTTATTAACCTTAGGAGCATTCTTCTAAGATATTGTAATAAATATATTTATTTCATTTGGTTTTGTAAAATTGCTTGCTTTGATAAGAAAGTCATTGACTCAAAATAAAGTAAATTATAAGATTAGCATCTCCTTTTATGGGTATGTATATAAGTATATATTATTAGAAATCCTGTAGACACCAGTCTGACTCGGCTCAACTTACTGACAAAGACAGTGTAAATTACTGAGTCAATGCAACTTGACTTCCTCTCATCTTTTGCTGTAGAATACTGGACTATCTGATTGTTATTGAAAATAGTTAAATACTCTTTCCCCCCATAAAAGGAGTACAGCGGTGGGGTGCTGTCCAGTCTTTGGTCGAGGCACACAGTTCTGATAGAAATCAGAGGGCAAAGCCCTGGCGCGGAGGTGGAGCGCTAACCTAAGCCGCAATACATCATTATTGAGATTTAATTTACCTATTTTTCATGTTTAAAAATACTTACTTTTTAATCTGTCGATATCTGGTTGAATGTTCCTCGACTTAGTACATAAGATTAATATCAATACCATTCTCACTAACTCTTAAAGAACCCAGGTTATTCATATATTACAACGTAGGTCCTCTAAACACTGGAATGATCACTTGGCCAAATCTAGATCAAATGAAAGTTTTTAGTCACTTCTTAGATTAGAGTTTAAGCTTCAGTTAATTTTATAGATAGATAGGATTGTGAGGGATTTATTTATACTATCAGGGGGGTTCGTTACAAGCACCCCGACTCTAATTAGTGTATTTCATGTCGGCTGCCCGACAAGTTTATTTTAAGTCAGCTTCCCGACACCCATGTTAAAGACCGCCTTCCGGCTCTTCAAGAGCTCGAGTCGTAACTCCAGTGTCTGTGTCTCATCTTATAAAAGGATGGTAAAATCCTACCTTCATTTATTTGAAGTTGGTGTCCCAACTTGATACTCCATCTTATAGATGGTTAGCGTAGTTGTCAGCAGGTTAGTCTCAAAGGCACTAGGAGAGTCTGTCGATACGAGTCAGCAGATTGGGATGAGATGCGGCACTTCTTTGCATCTTTTCCTTGGCGGCAAAGGGTCTTCTTGGCTTGGGGTCTTCGGATGACCCCTCTTGTTCGGCTGATGCGATTGCGGATGTAATCCGGCAGGGAATAGAATACTTTATTCCATTCTCCGACATCCCGCTCGGTCACAAAGCCCAGCCATGGTTCAATGCGGATTGTGCACGTGCTGAGGCACGCAAAAAAGCTGCATACCAGGCCTGGTTTCAAGCACGTGATCGTGGAATCCGAGCTAGGAGGGTTCGTTCGAAGAAAAGGGCATTCAACTCAGCTGCCAAGTCATGCAAACGGGTTATCCGGAAGGCTCGTTTTGACCATATTAGGCGAATAGGGACTAGATTAGCATCTTACCCTCCTGGTAGTAAGCAGTTCTGGTCCCTATCAAAGTCTGTCGAAACTAACTTCTGCCGTCCAACGTTGCCTCCCATGCAGAAACCTGATGGATCGTTAGCTCACTCCGCGATAGAGAAAGCAGATTTCTTTTCATCTCTTTTTGCGAGCAATTCTCGTCTGGACACTGGCTCTCGACAACCACCGACTATGCCTCGCTGTGATTTCTCAATGCCGGAAGTCACAATACACAATAAAGAGGTCCGAAGAGCATTACAGAGTCTAGACGTGAACAAGGCGAGCGGTCCGGATGGGATACCTGCTAAAGTCCTGAAGCACTGTGGTCCTTAGTTGTCTCCTATACTGACACGCTTGTACCGTCTCTCTCTCAAGACCAAAACCGTACCTAAGTCCTGGAAGCTTTCCAACGTGCAACCAGTACCCAAGAAGGGTAGTCGTGCTGACCCCTGTAACTACCGTCCTATTGCCGTCACTTCCATACTCTGTAAGGTTATGGAAAGAGTACTAAACAGCAAGCTGCTGACATACCTAGAAGCTAATGACCTACTTAGTGATCAACAATATGGCTTTCGCAATGGACGATCGACTGGGGATCTTCTAGTGTACGTCACGCACTGCTGGGGCAAAGCCATCGAGAAACACGGCGAAGTTCTCGCCGTGTCACTTGATATCTCGAAGGCCTTTGACAGGGTTTGGCACGCAAGTCTGCTAAGCAAGCTTCCTGCGTACGGCGTCCCTGCAAGTTTTTGTAGCTGGATAGCTGACTTCCTGAGTGAACGGTCAATCCGAGTAGTCGTCGACGGCTGCTCCTCTGACTTAATGGCCATTAATGCCGGAGTTCCTCAGGGGTCTATTCCTGCTGCACATTGACGACATGCTTTTGCCTGGAGTGGTTGCGTACGTAGATGACAGCACAGTCATGGAGAAATATCTGTCTAGTGCAAGAGCTGGTGGGGATGAAATTCGAAATGAGAGGGAAGCAATGGTTGAGCGAGTGAACACAACTTTAAGTCTTGTCTCCCAATGGGGTGACATGAACTTGGTGAGTTTCAACGCCTCCAAAACGCAGGCATGCCTGTTCTCTGCAAAAAAGAGTCCATTCAATTTGACTCCTACTTTCCGGAGTGCATCTGTATCTGTAACCGATGAGCTGGAACTCCTCGGCATGAAGTTATCTGCCAACTTTAACTTCGGCACCTCCATCGAGTCTAAGGCTCAAACTGCGGCCAAAAAGCTGGACATCCTTAACAAAGTTAAGCGATACTTCACGCCAGATCAACTTCTTACCCTTTATGAGGCGCAGGTCCGATCGTGCATGGAGTATTGTAGCCACCTTTGGGATGGTTCGGCCAAATACCAACTAGCTGCACTAGACTCGGTGGATCGCAGAGCTCACTGGTGATAAAAAGCTGGTTAAGGATAAGCTCCAAAGCCTAACTCATAGATGCAAAGTAGCTTGCCTATGTGTTTTTTATAAGATGTACTTCGGGGAGTGTGCTCAGGAGCTGCATGAGCTCATTCCGCCTGCCCCTTTCTTCCATCGGACATCCAGACGCACTGCGGGGTATCACCCTTATCTTGTCGAGATACCTCGGATACGTACTGAGCGCTTTTCTTCATCTTTTTTATTGCGCACTGCCAAGGAGTGGAATTCTCTGCCGGCGTCTGTATTTTCGAGCTCATATAACCCGAATATCTTTAATGTACGAGTGAATAGGCTTCTTCTGGGTGAGCTTGCTACATACTCGACCGCATCTTTGCCCTGAGCTAGATTGTGGTCAAGAGCGAACCCATTTTCAATAAAAAAAAAGGACTGAAACTACATATGCCAGATCCAAACGTTTTTATCTGAAGTCTGTTCGCCGTAGCTACTACTGTCTATGTTTACATATTTTCAAGGTTGGTGACCCAACCGTAATGCGTTCGAAGGCTATTCACCGAAGTTATTACTGCCTGTTTCTCGTCCTCTAAAAGGACGGTAAAACTTACCTACCTATATATATTTTTTTATAGTTATCACCCCAACTTAATATGCCACCTTATAGATGGTTAACGTAGTTTGCAGCAGGTAAGGACTGCAAACTACAGACGCTAGAGTCATACGTCTTTATCTAAAGACTGTTCGCCGTAGCTACTATTGTCTGTGATTGTTTATAGTCCTTATCTCGACTATGTACAATGATTTCGAGCTTTTGCGCCGGAACCTTAATTCACTTCAAAAGCTATGACGATACGAATCTCATATGTGATGAACCTTACGGAACACTGATAATCGATATCTATCGTTTTGTGGAGTTTTTCACACTGATCCGGTCGTCTATGCTAGTTTACAACAGATTCGCACTTTTAAGTTTTAATGTATCGTCCCTTTGTCGGCGTGCACGCCTTTTTATTCTTAAAAGTGTCGTAATCACGTCTGCAAACCACATTCCGTACCTTTTCATGTGTATTTCTCATTATCTGAAAGCAGATTCAATCTGAGCCTGAACTTATCTGAACCAAGCCTCCAGCACAATTTTTAAAATTTCGAACTTTTGAAAGTTCCAAATCTCGAAAGTTCGAAAAACTCGATTTTCATGTGTACAAGACATGATATGTGAACTCTTATTGTATCTCATCACTGAGGCTGTTACGACACCTACTAGGTATCTCCTCTCCGATATCATTCACACATGTCTAAGTAGAGCCAAGTCCCTATACGACATGTTTTAGTAATATTGTATTTCATCATTGAGGTTATTACGATATCCACTTGATATCTCTTCTCTGACAACATTTACTCGTGTCTCGGCGGGTCCGTGTCCCCGCCTGTATGTATACGAACGAGTTTAAATAATCGTCCGCGCTTTCATATAAAAACTAATCATAATCATATTTTATCATAGTCCTATGATATTCCTGAAACAATGTTGATCTTCCAACAATATTTAGATTGAAATATAAGTCCCCAACTTAATATTTCAATCCGTCAGGGGCATGTCGTTACATTCAACCCCCTAAATTCCTTATAGTTTCGCTATAGTGGAATTTACCAAAGATAGACATGACTCAAGAGCCAGTCTTCTAAGGCTGGTATTTAATAATAATTATTCATTATTATTACTATCGCATTGTTATTATAGCCATCAGAAGGAATCTTACAAATGACCAACTTATATTTGAATACTTAATAAAATAAAAAATTTCACTCTCTTTGCATATCGTACATTCTCATAGCTTCTTGATTAAAACGTTGTATGAGCAATGTTTGTTCAAGACCACCTCCTTCTAGGATCGGCACAAACCTATCGCATGTTACCCAATACACCTTCCCTACTACAGTTTGGGGAAGAATAACATACCCAACGCGTGCTAACGCCATATCTTATCTTCATGTGATTTTTGTATATGTTTCAGTTCATTTTCATAACATCGTCACTCATCTCGGACTTAGAGAGAATACTCTAAAATGATTATAACAGTTAACTAAGTTCCACCACTTAGTAATGCTAAATTCCGCTATATCAGATGTAGAGTAATAGAAATTACCCTGTTTTCAACCCAATATAGCAGATTTAAACGACCTATTAACCCGGCTTCACGATATAATACAATACCACTTGGATATTGCATGTATCACCAAGTAGGCCGACATTGTATCACAAATATATTTGAATTAAATATAAGTTTATAACTCATATTTAATTCCCCTGCATAATGCAGTGCCACCACATCTAAACCTCAATGTCCTTTTATCTTGTCCTTTTGTCTTGTTTTACCTCAATGTCCTTTGTGTTGGCAGATCGACAGAGCACGCAATTACGGAGTTAAGTGCAATGGTCACTGACCAACTCGACAAAGGTAATAAATGCGTGTCGGTCTTCCTTGATATGAAAAAAGCATTCGATACCGTCTCTGTTCCTATTCTTGTGCGGAGGCTGGAGTTGATTGGGATTAGGGGTACTACACTCGATCTCTTCAGCAGTTATCTAACAGATAGAAAACAGAGCGTTAAACTTCATGAGCTCATCGGTGGAGAGGCGGCGGTGTCATATGGCGTGCCGCAGGGTAGCGTCTTAGGACCTACCCAATTTCTTATTTACATTAACGACCTGTGTAATATGAATATCAAAGATGCCAAAATCATCTGCTATGCAGATGACACTGCCGTCGTCTTTGCTGGTGAGACCTGGGAGGAGGTTAGGGTGAGTGCTGAAAATGGACTAGCTCAGGTTGCTACATGGCTACAGAGGAACTTACTGACGCTAAATACATCTAAGACCAATTTCATTTGTTACAGCATTTACAATAATTCTCAGCCACATAATGATTTTTCTGTGAAGATACACAGCTGTGTCAATAATAACGGTGTCGGATGTGCTTGTCCAGAAATAGAGAAAGTAACACACACTAAGTACCTGGAAGTTTTGATTGATCAAAGACTGTCTTGGCATCAACATCTAGAACAAGTTGCGAACAGAGTGAGGAACCTGATCTGGATCTTCAAAACTCTCAGATATGTGATTCCAGAAAAAAATAGTGGCCCACAGTCTACTCCTAAACTTCTCTTAAATCAAATCTACACCTCATTGGTACAATCGGTACTGACCTACTGCATTCCTGTCTAGGGTGGTGCAACAAAGACCCATTTTCTGAATCTGGAACGAGCTTAACGTACACTTATCAAAGTGATATATTTTAAGAAGAGGTTGTATCCAACTGAGGCGTTATATAAAATTAGCAATCTGCTTTCTGTGAGAAAATTGTATATTGTGCTCACAATTATTAAAAAACACAAATCACTTCCAAATGACACTACGCTAATGAACAGGAGACGTAAGGATATTGTTACCAGTGTCCCAAAAACAAAGACTACGTTTGCTAGCTCTCAGTATCACACACGCTCAGCCTATTTATATAATAAAGTTAACAAAGAAATATATATATATATATATATATACGATAAAAGCTATCGGGAATGTAAACAACTTTTAATTAAATGGATACAGGGTAAGACCTACATTGACATGGAATTGCTACTGGGCCCTAATCGCGGTATTTTGCACAACGATTATCGTTCGTTTGGTTTAAAATTGCGTATTCATTTTTGTCACCGGGGTGTGACAAAGATGAAAAACGAGAAAATAGTAATCTATAATCGTTTGGATTTATTTTTTGCTGTGAAAAATTCAAACCAATGGTTATTTTATTAACCAAATAAACAGACCCGTATTTTCTCGCGAAAAACAGAGCAAAGTGGCAAAATTATCCCCAAACGTCTGGTAGCCAGACCAAAAACCTCAAAAAAAAAAGGGGGGGATAGTTTTAATCGTTCACTATCCGTCAAAATAACGATTACATTGCTCAGAGTAAAAGTTCATCAAGAGGTACTTTTCCAACGTAACGATCATATTGAGTAGTAATTTTTTTCATCCATCCGGATAGGCAAAGGTCGGAGCCATACAGCCAAATCTTTCTTAAGTAATTTCTTCTACTCAAAGTCTTAATTTAAATGAAGGCTAAAGAAAGCCAAATCTTGAGTTTTTATAGTGAAATACTATTAATAACTAGCTTTCCGCCCAAGACTTCGTTCCCATGGGGATTCGGGAAAATTATGTAGTTTATGTCACCCGCTGATAAAAGAGCTATTTTTGGTGAAAGAACTTTTAAATCAGTTTAGTAGTTATTTCCTACCAAATAAACTCACATATTTTAGATAAGACAGTGAAACTAGTCAATATAATATCAAATTTCTTCACTAATTGTGGGTAGGTATTAGCATAGCTTTAACAAGGATTTAAGTACTCGTAAGAACAGGGGTTCCCTAACTTATTTGAGACGCGCCCCCTTTCGACCATAAAACAAATTCCGCGTCCCCCATGCTCCAGTCCAGATTATTAGGTTAGAATAAAAAAGTATTAAATAACAAAATAAGTATTTTTAATGCTAATTAAAGTTTTACAAAAATCATACAAAAGGTATTTGGTAAGTAGAACCTACTTATTGGGAATGTGATGGATGAGCTTGCATGGATTTGACGAGGTTTACAATTCTTGGCTTAACCATAGAAATCGCACAACACAACGTTAATCGCTACTACCAATGTCTTTATTTATATACTTTGGTTTTTTTGTAACTACAGAAGAAAATCCCCTTTCACATAAATATTTACTTGAGAAGGGTAAATAGGTACAATTGAAGTGCTTTTTCTGCTATTTTTGGGTAAATTGAGAAATATTTGACTTAAGTTAAGAACATTAAGTACTGTGGTATGCAGACCTTCACAGAGGATCGGGCATAACGCAACTTCTTTCTCATTCGATCATTTCGAAGAAGATAATTCGAATATCAATTTCAAAGGTTTGAAATGGTATTCGATGTCAAGATTCGAAATGATTGAAGATCTGGTCTTGCGCCTTTCATTGTTTGATCGTGGCGGATTGAATATTTGTTCTTTGCGAATTAATAGTCTTTAGCCCGCGATATAATTGTATTCGATGATAGGCGTGCAATAGCACTTTTTTAAGCAGGTGTTTTAGTTTTTCAGCTGTGAATTTATTAACGAAGTAAAAGATTGTATTACGAAGAATTTACTGTTATTAATTATAACCCAGCTTCACCAAGAATCCAGCTGATGTTTTATTACTGCCCCCTAAAATACACCTTGCAATACCTAGGTGTATATTAAGCAGTTCGATAACGACTTAAGCCCTCAGGATTTTTGACTGAGAAGCTATTACAACACTTATCCAGGATACAGAGGGTTTGAATAAAATAATTTATTTAACATAATAAATCAAGAAAATGTATTAATTAAATTATAACATAGAACACGTGAAAATTCAATAACATAAAAGCCTTTAATAACTATCAAAAATGTTCGACACAGTAAACAAACCACAATAATTAGGGATTAGGTATAGTATAAGTAAGGTAAATTTTATTTTCATTATTTATTCAATAAATCTGTAAATCTATTTAATAAGTTTGGTATATAATCCTAAGTCTATGCTTTTAATCTATCATATTTGTCTAAACATAAAAAAATATATATGCCAAACTTATTAAATCTATTTACTTAATAAGTTTGGTATATAATCCTAAGTCTATGCTTTTAATCTATCATATTTGTCTAAACATAAGGCTTGTAACTCATCTTTCACAAAGTACCCAGAAAAATTACAATTATTTTTAATACAGGCACTATTTAAATACTGGCTTATAGTGTAGAATAGAAATGACTAAGTAGGCCTCTTGACTTCTAAATTGAACTCTTAATCTTGGCACTTACCATTTATCTTTTCTTATTGTTATGTCCGTGACAAAAGTCGAATGTTTTGAATAAATATATTTATTAATTTACTCAATACAATAATTGTTAGAGAGGGCGGTGACTTAGGTTACTTCAAGATGTGAACACGAAGAGGTAAAGAATACGAATGGTTCATGACTCCAAGGGATCTGCCTTATATATGATTTGAAACAATAAAACAATGATATAATTATGCCAAATTTAGGGCAGATAACCTTAAGGTCATATTAATGGTCAATTAGCATATCAAACAATGATTCTTTCAACATCCTTTCAATCATCAAAACAAAATAATTAACCTTGAGAGTTACACGTACAAGATAAGGTGTCGTAAAGGAATCAATTACATGGAAATAGTCATGGTACATAACCATGGTACATAACATTATTATCATTTACTAGCTTTCCGACCGGGGCTCCGCCCGCGTGGACTACAGGTTATATCGTGCGCAACTGTGGGATAAAATGTAGCCTGTCCTTTCCTAGGCTCTAATGTATCTCTGTACTAAACTTCATCAAAATCGGTTCAGTAGTTTAGAAATGAAAGACGGACAGACAGACTATGTCTGTAGTTACTTTCGCATTTATAATATTAGTAAGGATAAATTAAAAAAAATTGTGTCACTTCCTACATTTATTGCTTATAGGTTACTCTTAAACGGCTAAACCAATTTTGATCAAATGCAACTATAAAAACTTTTTATAAAAAAATTGAACCAACTTCAAAAAAGCAAAAAATAAATACAATATCATTTGATGTGCTATGTAGTACCTACCTACTGATCTGTTTGAAGTCGGTGCAAAGACATTTTAGTGCAAATTATAAACTTTTCCTTTTTTAAAGTCGGTTAATAAAACGAAGTGTAAGCTTTGCAAAAGTTTAAGCGAATCATTATAATGTATTATTTATTTTACGTACACACTGATTAAACAGAGAACACCCTTTTTTTGAAGTCAGTTAATATACTAAAACCTTCTCCTGAATGTAACAAATACTTTTCTGAAAACCACATCAAAATCGGTTCAAACAAACGCGAAATTATCGCGAACAAACATACATACATACATACATACCCAAAGGTTGCCGATAAGATATTGCTTCTTAGCAATGGGGCCGCCTTTTGTACCCTAAATGTTGGTGTGCAATAAAGTATATTTGTATTTGTACATACAGGTCAAACTGAGAACCTCCTTTTTTTGAAGTTGGTTAAAAATCATCTCGATTACGTTAGCTTTCAAACAAAAGAACTGCCTTCGAAATTGGTCCATTTGTATAGGAGCTACAATGCCACAGACATAGACACACAGATACACAGACTCACAGATACAAACGTGAAACTCATAACACCCCTCTTTTCTGTCGGGGGTAATGAGATGATCCTGGACAATTTACACGGTGCCATCTAAAATCTGAAACTAAGCAAGGATTGGTACTGGTGCGTTACTTTTTTTTGTAAATACATACATTACTTACAATGGCCGATTTGGTTGGTTGGTATGTGGCGCTGCCTCTATCAACGGATCCTAGGTTCGATTCCCAGTCGGAGCAAACAATCATGTAATAAGCAGATGTTTCGGGTCACGGGTATTTGTATTTGTCTTTGTGTATGTTCTGAGGGACCCACAACACAAGGGAATATAATTTGAGTGAGTAGCGTTTTTTTATTATTAATATCTACATCTACAGTTAATACGTATTATATAGAGAAAATATTTAATTGTTTGTTTGCATTAAATAGATAGGCTCCGAAACTACTGGACTGATTTGAAAAAAATCTTTCACCAAGTATACTATATTATGCCTGGATAACATGATCCGTGAAATAACTTTCTGGGGATTCCGGCTCTGCATTAAAAATTAGAATCATCATGCTTTTTCTTAAGGGATCCCCCCCCCACATCACCTATGAATAAAAATACATTAGATAATAATGTAATTTTGTACGGACGGCCTCAACTCAGGTTACCACATGAGTGCACTCTGTGCTGTTGTGATAAGAGCGGTTTTGCAATGAAAATTAAGTAACCCGATGCGCTGGCCTTTGTACATTAAATATCAGGTAATTATTCTCCCAAACCTTACTATCATGGGAAGACCGCGGCTGTGAGAAGTCTGATATTCAAATCAGCATCACATCGCCCATGTAAACACGAACAGAATAACAGTATGCTTTTTCGGCCACTTTGAATCTCTATTACTAAAAGACTTACTTTAAGAAACTGAGCTTTGATGATGATTTATATGATTTTATATACCTTCAAATTTTTACTTCTTGAAAAAAAACAACGCGTAAATTAAGATCAATACGTGTACTGTACTTTTTACTCTCTTCGTTTTGTTGTTTTTAAGAGCTATGGAAGAGCCGGGTTCTCCAACATCAGGCAAATTAATTGCCTACTAGGAGTTCCCTATTCCTATTAATACAATTGTCTTTAAAGTGTTTATGAAATAAAATATTTAAATTTATTTTAAATGTTGAATGGGCAACTACGTATATTTTAGTAGTGTTTTCTTTGATCCATCAGGATAGGAGCAAGATAATTTTTATTCATGCTTAGGAACTTAGGTGCTTAGTTAGGATAATCCAAGGTACTTAACACAAACGCTCACCTTAGTCTCCATGTGTAGTGCATCCGAGCGATAGACGGGAGACATACGTGGCCTTATTTCCTCGGCCAGTTCTAGGAACTGCTGGTGTGAGAGGTGATATATTTTTCTGAATTTCGCCTCAGAAATCACAGGCAGCCCTTCCCTGGCCGCGTTATTATTCCGCCGTGTTGCGGCTCTTTCCGCTGCCGCATCCTCTTCCATTGCATCATCAAATAAATCCCACTACAAAGCAAACATTTTTTCCTTCTTTTCCTTCCTCTTTTTTAGAAATCGAGCAAATGAGGTCGCCGCAATAAACTTTTAAAAACAACTATACGTTTCATTTTTTTAGCATTAGAATCTTGTAAAATTTGAGTCTTTCATCTGTCACGTTAATGTGTGGCGAACGAAAAAAATCTAATAATTGCATATTATATTTTTAATTTATATTTTTAGGTTCTAAATGCCCAATTATATTTATTCTTCTATTTATTAACGATATAAGTTCAGTTATAAAAACATCAAAATATTCTCTCTTCGCTGATGACTTGAAGATTTATTCCACTGCATCTCCTTCCAACTGCAATAATCTTCAATCTGACCTTAACAACATAAGGCTGTGGTGTGAAACAAACAATATGCAACTTAATATAAATAAATGTTTTTATATCAACTTTAGTCGAAAAAAGATAAAAAGCTCTTGCGAATACAATTTCAATGGCGTTGCGCTTCAAGAAGTCAACGAAATCCGTGACTTAGGAGTCTTACTTGATTCACAGTTGAATTTTAAAATGCACATTGATATGACAGTTACCAAATCAGCCAAGATGCTTGGCTTTTTGAAGCGTAACACAAGAGACTTCCGATTAATTAAAACTAAGGTAACACTATTCAACTCTTTAGTTCGCAGCATATTAGAATATGCAAGTGTTGTCTGGAGCCCGTGGTATGCTATCCATTCTCAGCGTTTAGAGTCCTTGCAGCGCGCATTCACTCGTCATCTTGCGTTTGCCACCAAAGGGATTAGCTACAGGTCACCCTATGAACAACGCCTAAAATTCTTTAATTTAGAAAGTTTACAATCTAGACGTAAAAAACTTGACCTAGTCTTTCTGTACAAAATAGTTAATAATGTGTTTGACTCCATTGACCACCAGAATAATATTGCACTCTCAGTTCCTTTCAATTTTCCCAGAAAACCAATCACAAAACTATTTAACATTCCCTATTGTAGAACCAATATCGGTTTAAATTCTCCAGTGTTACGAATCTGTAGGATATATAACGAGATTAATAAAAAAGTAAATGATTTTGATATTTATAACGATTCTCTGCCCAGTTTCAAACACAAAATACTTGTCGCTACATCTTCATCTTCCAACTTGGAAGAGAACTAGTTATTATTAATAAATAAAAAATATTGTATTAACTATTTGTAACCTTTTTCTGTTCTAATCTGTATTAAAAGTATAATTTTAGTTTTTTTTGTAGTTTAGTTTAATACTTTTACTTGCCTTTTAAAGGATCTCATTAGGATACTTAAATTTGTTTTACCACTTTGTTAAAATTATATTGTAAAGAGCGATGTGAACATCTGTAATAGTCATGTGTATAGAATCAAAACAAACTTGAATGATACTTATTGTTAATGTCGTATACATATGGTGTAGGTGTTCCTATAAATAAATAAATAAATTATGTGAGTGTTTATTCATATTTTTAATAATATTACATTGTAATTACAATTTATACTACGAAACTTAAATTAATACAAATAAAATATTCATTTCGAAAAGTTTAACCTATAAAAGACTTCATTCTTGAAGTTTCAAACATAAACATTGAAGCCAGAGGTTGCAAACATAAAATGTCACGGCACAGGTCAAACGTCACTCTTCTCTCACAAGTGTGCGAGTGCGATCAGTAAATTTAGCAGTTTGAGGGTTTTCATTTGTTGTTATGTTTTGTTTGTTTTTGTTGTTGTTAATTTTTAAGCGTAAATTGTTTTAAGCCCCCGCAGTAAAGGGGGCCGAGAGAGGTGTGGGCGGGAATGTGTCAGCACGGCTTACCTTATAGTTGTTGTTTATCCTTACTTCCTTACTATATATACTATATTTCATATTTCATATTTCTTTATTTGCCTTGAAATGGTGCAATAAGTTCTTAAGCTAATTATCAAGTTCATCATTTGAAACCTTGTACAAGGTACAGCAAACTTATAGTCATTTAAAAAATACAATATTTTCTCATTATTATTATTTTTATATACAATCATCTATGTCAGTTTTTTTTTTTTCTAAGTCTAAGTCAATGTGGTAGATTCTAATAAATTCAAGGTATGTTAATATAATCAATAGTAATAATATTCAATAGGAAATTCAATGACAAATTAAATTGTATTCTAATATTTTAAATGACAATTAAATAAATTAATTAATTACGGTTAATGTGATAGTTATAATTAAAAAAGTACCTTGTCATAATTAGTAAAATTAAATGTTTCTTTTAGGAGAGGTAATTCAATCATTTTAGATACTCGTCAATTTTAGAATAACATTTTTCAATTAAGTACTGTTTCAGCTTATTGGAGAAAATTTCATAGTCAGATTCATTCTTAATGGCTTCTGGGATTTTATTATATATTTTTACGGCTGAGTAGTAAGGACCCGATCTGGACAGCTCCATCGTTGAGTGTGTTTGTTGCAAATTATTTATGTATTTTGATCTTAAATAATTGTATTTTACATGTTTGTCTCGTTTCAACGTGAATAAGTACATGTGTTTCGTGACAAATAGCGCCGTTGTGAATATGTAAAGCGAAGGTAGGGTAAGAATTTTTCGCTGGATAAAGTATTTACTATATTTACATACTATATACACGGCGACTTGAAATTAGAGGTATTCCTTTGAAGGGGCTGTAGAAGATGGAATTTGCATTGTTTTTCTAAAGGAGAACCATATGCGAAAGTCTTGAAAGTGAACCATTTCAGAAAAATTTGGAAGTTAGTTATTTAAAAAAAAATCAATAACTGATTTAAGTATATAAAAATTAATAAAAAAATTACTTGATGGTATCCTGATATTTTTTTATTAGTTTTGTGTTACTGATATTTCATTAAATCTGATAGAGCCATTAATAAATGTACTAGATTGACATAAACTTTAGCACTATGTAGAAAAACGTTTAAAAATTCAACAATAAAATCGAGGAAATTACACAAAAAAGCGAGTTTTAAACAAAAACTCACTGGCCAATGTTCCGTACATACAAGCACAAAAACATCTTTATTTTATCAGCTTTCGAATAAGGCATAATAATTTCAAATCGTCACAGGGATTTGAGATTATTATGCCTTAATCGAAAGCTGATAAAATAAAGAGGACCAATGTAATAGGAGCAAGTCGAAAAAAAATATCAAAAAACACAAATGACATACACGAAAAAAATGATTTTTTTGAGTTCATTTTCAAAGTGACTACCCCCGTTTCTACAACAAATAGGCATACTTTTACTCATTTTACTTTTCACAACATAAGTAGTCAGAGTATTGTTAATTTGTTGTGCTGCAGCTATTATTCTTCGTCTTACCGACTCACTCGGAACGGGTTGAATAGTATACAGGGTTTTTAAATATTTTAATTAAATCTATTTCATTTTGTTTCTAAGATCTACATCTAAAATAGCTTCAACTTGCTCTCTGTTTCACTACATATGGTTACGGCGGGTTACGGTCATTAAGACCTCACTTTTAGTATAATAAAATGGCGAAATCTTTAATAATTTCACAAAGACAAACAGTAACCTTTTTTGTAATATGAATGTCCCCGGGCTACAGATCTAATGTTATTGGTGGCACAGTTTGGGCCTTTCAATAAAAAAAAATTCAGCTTTTTAATTATCATAGTTTTTTGTTTGCAACAAAAATGTTTACTACAACTGCTTCTTTGTTTGACGTATGTGTCAAAATAATATTGTTATTTTGACACATACGTTCCTATTGAAACGTTCTTGTTTAGGGTTCCGTAGTAATCTACGAACCCTTATAGGTTCGCCATGACCGTCTGTCCGTCTGTCCGCGGGTTTCCTAAGAAACCCTTGGTACTACAGAGCTGAAAGGCATGATCATACATATAAATCACGCCAATAGAACTGTAGAGTAAAATCTTAGAAAAAAAATTTTTTTCGGGTGTCTCCCATAGACGTGAAAGGGCGATGAATTTTTTTTCTCGCCAATATCATCGAGTGCATTCCATCGAATGGAATGTCATAGAATAGCTTTTTAAAAGGTATAAGGGGTTTACTAAGAACGTTTTTCGATTCAGTACTCCGTTTGCGAAAAAAAATATTTTTAAAGTGAATTTTTTTGTTAAAAACAAGTGTCCGGGGGGGACACTACCAGCTAAAGTTTAGCTGCTAAACGGTTGTTTCTATTCACGTTGGTAGAATATACTACGAAATTAAAAGGAAAACTATCACACATAAGTTGGCCCTTCCAGTTTGCGAGTAATAGTCGACCAAGTGCGAAACACTGTTGGGATTAATAAGAAATACATTGACTAATATTCGATCCTTGGTACTCCAGAGCTGAAATTTGGCTTGGTCATAGATATTGATTGCGGCGACAGATCTACAACATAAAATTTTGAAAAAAAAAATCAGATGTTTCCCATACACGTGAAAGGGTTTTTCTTTTCTCGCCGATACCATCGAATGGAATGTCATTTTTTGATACTATATTATTTGGAGATTTTAACATTGACTATGACTAGTGATGAAAGAAACTCAGCCTTCTAAGGCTTTTAATACAGACTCGCCTTAGTTTTGATGCCTCACGACTGACTCAGTCTTTTAGTTCCCAACCTTTAGTTATAAGACTAGCTTCTTTAGTCGAGGTCTTTTAACGTAGAAAGCTGAGCTGTTACTTAAACAGCTTAAGGCGACTACAGCACCCGATAAAAGCAGCACACATAGGAATAGTGCCATCTCCGTCTCTCAACAGGCCTGGGCCGGCAGTGCGAACAGTGTCCATATACGAAGTTTACGGTCTATGAAAGCGTACGTGCGTAAAAACATGTTCGAAAGTTAGAAAAATGAGATTTATGGAAAGTTAACAGCTTAAATCGAAAAATGCGTTAGCTACTTATCAAGAGTGTTCAATTACGAACATTTTGATAGCAAATTCAAGTTACTGTGTGCATTTTACTGTCGTTTTTACAGCTTAAAAGATACACAATATTGGTATTTAGAGGTGACTTTGTGAGCTTTTTCTATCGAACCAAAAGTGCTGAATCATGTTTTCAGCAAACTACTTATCTAGTTTATGTCCTGAATATTACCGTATTTTTTATCTTCGATTTAATGCAGTGCGTCATGCTTATCTACGCATCATAAAATCGTAATTTAGGTGCTGTAGTCGCCCTAAACTACTTAAAAGACTGGCGACTCATTGTCTGGGAAGGCGACAGTCGTAAGGTATGACAGGTCACAGAGGGATCGCGGAGTACTTACATCGGTTCAAATTAAAGGACAATCCCGGATGCGAGTTTGATCCCGGCGTAAGCGAGTCTGTGTGGCACATATTACTAGATTGCCCACGCTTCGCAGCTGCTAGAATGGAAGTTGAAATCACCATGGACACTACACTAAACAAATCAGCTTTGCACAATACATTAAGACATATGGAGAGTTAATGTGTTAAAAAGGTTAAATAGGTAATAATAATATTAAATGTAACAAGACAAGGGCACGAACTAGTCTGTGGATGCAAAATTAACTTTATATAAAAAAGGTATGTGTTGATAGAACGTAAATATTTAATGTTATCCCCTTGTTAAATTGTATCAAATTGTATTTATTGGTTTAGGCGTGAATTATTCTTTTTGGTTGATAGGTTACAAAAGATTTATTGAATATCACACACAAGCTGCGGTGTGAACCCTTTTACATAAAAGAACTCGAGTCGTTTAAGTCTTTTAAAATCAACTGGAGTTGGTTAAGTCTTTCAGTCTATTGAAAACAATTCGAGTCGTTTCAGTTTTTAGTCTTTTAATAAAACGACCAAGTCTTATTAATAAAAATTCGAACTTTCAATCTTAATTTTAGAGTCAAGTCCTGTAAGATGGAGGCGAGTCTTTTTAATAAGCCTTAAAAGACTTTAGACTCTTTCATCTCTAACTATGACCATAACGATAGTATACCAGTTTTAAATGAATACGTAATGTAAACGATTTTTATACAACCGTTTGCATCCACGCGTGGTGGTTCTTAAATAGATGTTTTTTTTTTCATTTTCCTTGTGGCGCTGGAATTTAAAATTTTTTGTGACCTTCTTTCTTTGTGACCTCGTTTTTAGACATTATTAGCGGTTTAACCGTCAATATGCTCGTAGAATTAAGAAGCCAGCTGCATATTTGAACCATGCTGCTACAGAACCCTACAATGCGCGTGTCCCGATACGCTCTTGGCCGTTTTTTTTGTTATGAACGATTGTTTTTTTGTTATGAACGTAACAAAATTGAACAAAATCGTGATCAAAAATGAAAAATATAACGATTATTGTTCTTTGGTAAAGTCGTTAAAATTAGCGCGATTAGGGCCCTGGAATACATCAAGTAAACAATATTAAGATATAATTATTTACATATTATGAATACATATTAGAATACATATATACATACACAATACATATGCACATTACTTTTAAAACATAATTTCAAATAGCTGATTATGGCGGTATGAATTATTATTATTATTTTTTTAATATGTCAAAACTTTTATCATTTTATCATTTAGTTTTGTTTTAGTTTGTTTTAGTAGGATATAATTTAATAAAAGCAAGTATTTATTTTATGTATGGAAGAGCGGTACCACCTAACACAGGCTTATTAGCTTAAAAGGAGGTACCAACTACTGTGTACTTTTAGCAATTAAGTATATTGTTTTTTTTTTTTATCGTTACCAAAACAACCACTTTTGTTTTTACCTTTTTCCAACACCATATTACCAATAAAACAACCACCTTTGTTTTCATAACTTTTCCAACATTTCATATCTTTAATTTTTCTTTAAAAAAAATTTTCCCTCCCCGAAGAGTGGCCACCCTACACCCCACTAATCTATCCTACCCCATCCTCTCAACACAATTTTCTTAAACTCACTTTAATGCTTGACTTCTCAACTTCTGGCAACCTCATTATTATTTTGAGAAGACTAAGAGTAGAATGAATTGGGCCACTCCCAATCCATCAAAAACCCCAACATAATAATTTCTTAATTAATTACCAATTATTCTTTAATGATTATTTCACCACAAATTGTTTTAATCTCAATCTTCAAAATTGCTTTTTGCCACAAAGCCAATTTATGCATTACTCTTAAGAGTAATTGGTATCACATTCCTTTATTCGCCACAACACCTTATCTGTATTTATAGTACCTTGAAATATTTATTGTATTAAAATTACCCCGGACTACATCAGTCTCAGGGTCCACCAGAGTGTATACATTGGGTCTTGGCACTTCTGCGACAATATATGGGCCTTCATACCATAAATCGAATTTGCTTATGCTCTTTTTCTCAGCACTCGACATCGGCATCTCTTTAATTTAACATAATCTCCAATCTTATATTGGATCAATCTGTTGTACTTATTGTACTTATGAGTTCTATCCTCACTCGCTTTCTTAAGGTTCTCTCTGACCTTTTCTCTAATAACATTTACATCCAAGCGTCCTTTCTTTAAGAAAAGATATCGATCAAACGACATCCTATTTCATTCTCCATGCAGTATCTCATTTGGAGTAAATCCAGTACTGTCATGATATGTATTATTATACAATTTTTCCACTTCTGGCAACAATGTGGCCCAACTCTTATGATTACCATTACAATAAGTTCTGAAAATTCTACCCATCTCCTTTTTCACTCTTTCTGTGGAGTTAGGTCTCGGGTTCCTTACTGTTGTATATAGTTCCATAATATTGTTATCTCCACAAAACTTTTTCCATACTTTACGTATGAATTGTTTTCCATTATCGGTCATAATCGCCTTGGGCTTGATTATCTGTACGAAATTACCCAGTTTTGCTACTACCGTACTAGCGGTTGCCCTTTTTAATGGATACAATTTTACAAACTTACTGAATGTGTCTTGTATGACTAGTATATGGGTATAGCCAAAAACCCCAGCAGGCAAAGGTCCATATATGTCCGCCATGACTAAGTCACCGACATCTTCTTGTAGGACCGGCTGCATCGGTCCTACATGTTTGATATTATTACTTTTGGTAAGTTGGCAAATATGTCAAGTTTTTAGTTCCTAAAGGATCTCCTTTCCCATACCTTTCCAAAAGCATCTCAATTTTACATATTTTACAATCTTATAAGCACCCTGGTGTCCCATCTCCAGATGAGCTTGTTTTATCAAATCATATTGGCATATTGCAGCATTTCTGCTTGCGATCATTTTTATGTTCTCTAATTCTTTCTGGTCTAGTTTTCTTTTTTATTCAATAGATTTCAAAATTTTAGAACTTGCTCCATTTTTGCATTTTGTTTGGGATTGAAGTTGTCATTTTCATTAGACAATTTTTTTTTGTGTTAACTTGATTAATTTATCTGTGTAGTCTGAATTCTTTACTGTGTAATCATGTGAATAGAATTTCATGATATAAATTATAATTATTTCCTATAATATAAAATGTGGAAGTTTGTTTTATTATCAAAATGTAAGTTTTTCACTTTTCCCTTTTTTTGTTCTCACATGCCTACTCTACCTTACCTACGCTATACAGTACACTTTTTACAACATCTACTTCACGCTCAGACAAATACTCTTATCAGGCTGTTCTTGCAACAGTTACGAGAATCCTGGGTCTTGTGGTCTAAATAAAATCTGGTTATCATTTGACCTGGGGGGATTACTTCACGACCTGCAGGGGGAGAATATCGTTCTTGTATAGGTTACACTAGCTTGACATTCTTACTATACTAAAATACTCATATTTTAAATTTTTCGTCCTTTTTGGTGTCCTTTCTGGAATATTGGCCTTTTAGGTATCCTAGTCCAATTTGGAATTTTTGTTGTTGCAGTGGTTTTAAAGTACGACTTGGTTTAAATTAAATAAAAAGGCTGGGCAGCAGTACTTCACTGAGCAGTCTGATAGACGAATACCCTGATTACATGCGCCCCAAACCAGATCCAGCCACAATTTCGTAGCGGATATACCAGCGGCCCCAAGAAGACCTATAGCTAAGTCCAATAGTACCATTCCCTAAATTTATTAATATATACTACTTCTTTATCGTTATCCCCAGGCTTAAAATATAATATATTATCCTTTATAGAGCACCGCCCAAAAAATGCTCTTTTTTCATTCGACCAACTCTGTTGGTTTTCCAGCTCCTTTCTTATTGACTGGTTACCTAAATTAAGTTCGAAAAAATGTTGACCGATTTTCATTTGACAGAAAACTTTTCGAATTTTTTTAATTCGCCGACATAACGTTTGCCACTGTATCAATTGACCTATTATAGTCCGGGAAATAAAAGAATTGGTATTACACTAAAGACACATGGATAAATTGGTTTGAAAAAAATAATATTGTTATTTTATTAACTATTCGTGGCAATTTAGTAGTTGTGTGGGTTTTTAGATTTGAGCAATACCTTAAGTTGCGTTTTTACTAATATCTGCTAAACATTAAATGGACTTTTAGTGATAATCTACATTTATAACATTAGATATCTTATTATTATGTTACTAATGTAATCTCTTGCTCAAGATGTAGAATTCTTAACAATACGATGATTTTTCTTTTACGGTATGAAAAATTATACTTAGAAAATGGAGCAGACGGGGATTTTTATCTTTATACTAGTTAAATGAAAACTTAAAGCCTGTGTAAAATTTGCACCCAGGTGACTCTCTTAGAACCTATGTAAAAAGTGTTATTTTAAGATTTACCTATCGAGCAATAAAGACACACCTAGATAAAGACACATGATCCGCAACCTAGATTAAGACACATTATGTTAAATAGGTTTAGTACATTTTGATTTTCTTATTTTTATTTTATTTTTATTTTGTTTTTTTGCATGTTATTTATAACTATGTGTATGGTGTGGAGACAATAAATTATTTCTATTCTATTCTATTCTATACACACGAAATATTTTCTTGACTGTGCCATGTAACTTACTTTCTTTACAGTAAATTATTATAATCTCTTGTCTAAGTGACAAAGGTTCTGCAAAAAGGCATAAAAATAAATTTATCGGAACACCAACAAGTTGCCCGTGCTTGAACTTGCCGCGATGTTGCCGCAGAAAGCATGGTCAGTGTGAGAGCGTGACGGAGCTATCAGTTGTGCACGGGACAAAGAGATAGCGGATAGGATAGCGGTAGGTCTGTACGTCAATAACGTACGTCATTCGCGATCTGGAGACGAATTTTTGAGATGATATAATTCCAATTCGCATACGAATTGACAAGATTCGCATGAAAATCGCATACAAATCTTGTCAATTCGTATGCGAATTGGAATTCTATCATTTCAATAATACGTCTCCTGTTTGTGTGACGTGCAGCTGCAAAATCACGTCTTGCCTTATATGCGGAAAACCCTTAAACGATGATACAGTTAGAGTTGGTAGTAAAGGACTGAAAACTCTCTGTAAATAACAATGTGAAAAATGTATGGGCTTTGGGCCCAGTGTTGTAGCATCATACGCTATGTAGGGCTTGATGGGTTCCTAAAATGACTGAATGAATGAATGTGGGAATGACGAAATAATATTTCCATGTTATAGACTTACGTATTTTTTGTAGATATGAGTGATTGAAACGACATTTATTAATATTTTGGGACACAATTGTGTGTAGTGTATCTTATACATAATTTTATACAACAAAACATTTATTCAGTATTTTCCCAGACAATTATTTTTGTTATTTTAACACTTCTGCAAATTTGCTCTGTTTTGAAATATTAAATAATGGCTTTTCTTCATTTTTGAAGTTGAGTGGCAACTTTAAGGCAGAGTGCGCGGTCTGACCACCTTGAAATAGCGTTGCGGCAATCCCTGAAGATGCCACAGCTAAGGCAATATAACGTGTAACACGTATTTTGCCAAAATCAAATTTAATATTTAGGTTTTGCCGTTTCTTCCTGGAGCATCCAAATTGGCCCTCGCTTGTATATGCACTTTTTACTATTTCTTCGTAGACTGACTTTTGTTCGTCTGTCAATGTATCACAGTTATTCCTGACTAACCTCTCTAAAGCCATCACATCATTGCTGGTTTCTTAAACCAATTCTCTATTTTCTAATGCTAGAGGCCTTCTTGCCCGTATAAACCCAAACACTCTTCTTCAATTTCTATCTAACATTTGTTAAACACTTCATTTGTTAAATGGTCTATATCACCTTCTACCTGCATTTCGATTTGTCGTTTAAAATCTTCTGATAGGTGTTCTTTAAATGCATGCCACAGGCTTAGCGGATCAGACACTTGTCAAAACACCAACATGATAGTAAACAGCTCACGTATCATACGTGGTGAGTGACACAATGTGACCTCACCCAATCTTGTATGCCAGTACTTAACATTTTCAAGCAAGCCTAAAGCCTTGCAAGCAAACAGGAAAGTAGGGTATATTATATCAACTACAGTTTTCAATGCTTCAAATGACGTGGGGCCTCGAATATTGTGTATACCCTGCCCAAACCATGTTCCTTTTTAACGCCAAGATCCACTCCACGTTTCCTCCGTACGAATCAGGAATTGGTCCAGACATAATATGCCGGTACTTGATAATATAAAGTGTTTTGGCAAAATTCTCAGTACGACACAGATCAAAAAAGGCAAGAAGTGTCGTTTTTGGTGGATTCATAAGTCGGTCTGCGAGGTTTTGCTCATTAAAATACACTCTTTGGCCATTTTTAAGATGAACCGCAAGATGGAACACGCTGTGGAAGCGTTCATGAATCGGATATCCAAAAATTTGCCATACAGCCTCTAAACTACTTATGTACCTCCCACTTTCGTAAAGATTTATTTCATCTTTTTCATTTTCTAGAGCAAAAGTGGCTTGGTCGGATCCTTTATTTGTGTATGTACTTGCAAACGTATTTTATTGATGTAACAGAATGACAAAATTCGACGTTTATATGCGCGTTAAATGTTCTTAAAAGAACCGGAGTGTACGGGACTACCCAACGGTTGTCAATCTCTACTCCATTAATATATACATATATATTCTTTATTGCACAAACATAGTTATTATTATCAATTAGAAAAAAAAAGTACAAAGGCGAGCTTATCTCTAAAAAAGATCTCTTCCAGCCACCCTAACTAGTGAGAAATAGTATAACTAGAAGGGGTAAAGAGATCATTGGTGCGGTGCACACTACTATGACTCTTGCGCCTAAATTGTGTCCTGTGTGTACTTGTGTTTTATTATTTTTGTGTGTAATGTAATGTGTACCTGTGCTTGTGAATAAATTGTACGTCATGTCTATGCCTATTTGCACACAGAGTTTACAGAAAAATAATAATAATAATACTAAATAAATACAACAATAATAAAACGATACTTATTACAATAAAATAAATACATAAATATAAAATACATCTATTATATGCTCATAAGAGTCTCGAAAGAAAGTGTTCTTTTAATCTTTTTTTTAAAGAGTGAATAGAAGGGCTTTATTGAATAGATCTTGAATATCGAAATTAAAGCCCCCTAAGTTTTTTTTTATTAATAATGGGTTCGCTCTTGACCACAATCTAGCTCAGGGCAAAGATGCGATCAAGGATGTAGCAAGTTCACCCAGAAGATTCCTATTCACTCGAACTTTAAAAAGATTCAGGTTATATGAACTCACAAATACAGACGCAGGCAGGGAATTCCATTCCCTAGCAGTGCGCAATATGAAAGATGATGAAAAGCGCTCAGTACGAATCCGCAGGATATCAACAAGATAGCGATGGTACCCAGCGGTACGTCTGGACGTCCGATAGAAGAATGAGGCAGGCGAAATGAGCTCGTGCAGCTCATGAGCACACTCCCCGAAGTACATCTTATAAAAAATAAATAGGCAAGTTACTTTGCGTCTATGAGCTAGGCTTTGGAGCTTATCTTTTACAAGCTTCCTATCGCCGATGAGTCTCCTGGCTCTGCGGTCCACTGAGTCCAGTGTGGCTAGTTACTTGGCCGAACCATCCTAGAAGTGGCTGCAATACTCCATGCACGATCGGACCTGTGCCTTATAAAGGGAAAAGAGTTGATCGGGCGTAAAGAAGCGCTTAACTCTGTTGAATATGCCCAGCTTTTTGGCCGCTGTTTGAGCTGGACTCGATAGAGGTACCGAAGTTAAGGTTGGCAGATAACTTCATGCCAAGAAGCTCAAGCTCATACGTGATACATGATGTGTATTTGCAAGATATAGGTTTGACACGGCATATGTAGTTTAGCCTTTCAGTCTCTATTTCATAAATCCCACATTCGTTAATTAATTCATTCATTCATTCAGTCATTTTTCACATACTAATTCAGTTACTCATCAACCCGTACATAGCTTATGATGCTACAACACTGTGACAATTTTGCACATTGTTCTTTAGTGAGCTTCAAAGAGATAATTTATTGCCATACCTATTGGTATCAGGCGAAAAATGAAAGGACATGACCGATTAGTCGAGGAAACTGAACAACTTTACCAAATAAAAATTTTTGGTGAAACGAAAAAAAAAATCGGCATCTCCATACCATACTAACTTTTCATTCTAATTGGACATCGTATTTTTTCGTGTCCTGAAATTGACTGTTTGGAAAAGTTGTTCCGTTTCTTTTACGGCTCATGTCCTTTCATTTTTAGAAAGGCTGTTAGTTACACGTTATTATACCTACAAGGTACAATAGGTTTAAACACCTCGTTTCAATAGTGATACCTACCTACCTACCATCGGACTACTCGGTATAAATAGATACTTACCTACTCCAATGCTAAGCACGCTCAAAAGCAAGTAACAGAAGTAGGCGCCGCCGCCCGCCGCGTACCGCGCGCAACCGTTCTCTCCTGCCCCGCTCGCGAATAATGTTTTATTTAATAATTGGTAAATGGTTTCAAATTCCTCGGGGATTTTTCTTATTTAAGTACAATTAATCATCTTACTCTTAGGATTTATAAAAAAATCCAATGTGTCTTAGTGCACGAGGGTAAAAATCAAATAAAAGTGAATAAAAAAAAAGTATTTAAGTCACCTTGGAGATAATTCACATGGTTATTGTTAGTAACTATGTACATACTGTAACAAAATATCTCTAATTGTGCAATAATTGTTTTGGAGTTATACTTGATTTTATGTAGTATATTTAACATTCGCCCAATATGTTGATATTGATTAGGGATTATTGTTGCTATTAGTAAAACAACCTAAAAGAAGGTCTCATGTAAAAAATCTCTTGTTGTTCATTTTATGTTCACACTTAAATTTAATGTAATTGCAATTTTGCCTAATTACTTAATAATTATCAACAAAAAATCGGGGATTATCGTGAATTTTAAATGTTCAGTGGTTTATGTGATATAATTCTAAACTATCCCTCAATGTGCAATTAATCTCATTTTTCCATACAAGCCCTCGTAGATCGACTAGACTATTATTCGATTTTTTTCGTTACTCCATCGTTTGATTTGGCCGAAAAATTTTTGGCGATTTTATGCTTGGCCACCACTTCATTACACCACTGTTTTATTTGCCATGTTTTTTTTCACATATGTTCATTACACAACCGTTTCATTTGCCTTATTTTATTTTTCCACAAACAAGCAGGAATACAAAAAATCTTCTAACCTGTCCCATTTGTTGTTTCGATGAAGCTAAAGAGAGGCAAATGAAAAAAGTTAAAAAGATTTCGGCCGAAAGTAAAAAGTTCAAAAAAACTTCGGCCAACAGTAAAAAGTTCAAAAGAGAATTCGGTCAATAGTTTAATGCTAAAAAGAAACTTCGACCAACAGTAAAAAGTTATTTTGATGATGGATGAAACATAATTCGGTAAAATTATACTTTTGTCTAATGGCATTTCGATGATCTGAAAATATGGCATATGAAGCATATAGCAAAAAAGACGCAGGTTAACCGTTTTCAGTCAAATAAAATTCGGACATAAATTCTTAGAAAAGGTGATCGGTTCCCTTATTGACTTTATGTCTTCATCTTGTTCTTGTAACTTCTCAATCTTCCTTAAATTGCTTATTACAATGCTTTTCTATGCACAGAATCTCTGGGCAATAAATCTTTGTTTTTTGTAAAATGTCACTATTGGGTGGATACCTTGATATTACATCTGGTACTATATTGTCTTTTCCATTGATATGTTGCACCTCATAATCAAATTGCTCCAATCCACCTCGTTATCTTGCTACTATATAATCTCCAATTGTTTACAAACTGTAATGCTTTATGATCAGTTAATGTGTATAGCTTACTTCCTCTTAGGTAAGTTTCAAACTTCTTTAGACAAGCTATGACTGCATAGAACTCTTGTTCAGTAACAGTCCAGTTCAGTTCCGCTCCTTTGAGAGCTTTGCTATGAAATCCCAATATTTTCATAGAGTTTGTCATGGATCAGCAAAATTAAACTAGATGGCGCCACTTTGTATAGTTCAGAAACTAAAGATAAGTTAAAGTCAAATTAAATTGCATGCGGGTGAGAAAAAAAAAAGGTTGGCCGGAAATCGATCGGCGGTCGGATCACGACACGCACGTTACTTTTAATATTCTCAATCTTAAACGACATTGTGCATAGTTGACTGTTATTACCAGGACATTTATGTTATTAAAGACACGGGGTAAGTGTTTTCTCAGCGTATTACGCGGTTTAATTCGTAGTTGATCGAAAAACATAGTCATTGACGAGGGTGATTTTGTTCGCAGCCTGCGGCAACGCCTCTTTATAGAAACCCGTCATATCGTCTTCCCAGACTGGTGATTACGTGTCCCGGGTGCAGTTCAAGTTGATTTCGTCAGGACTCCACAGGAGTTTAGACATCCTAGTGTTATAGCATCACAGACAGGGGACCTATAGTTTGACGTACAGATACCGAAGAGCAATTTCGCAACCTCGTATGTAGCACCCATAGCGTAGCGGTCAGTGGCGCGGATTGAATGAAGAAGAGGCCGGTTCCGAACTCCAGTAGGAGAAGTCCTTTTTGTGGTTTTTTTTTTTTTGCTTTATTTATTTTATATTCAATCATGTTACTTATGGAAAACATTAGGTTCATAAGTTAGTAGTAATTTATGTTTCTGTTTTTTTTGTGTTTTATTTTTATTCAGCACAAGAAATCTCTGTTATCGTAAATTAAAGTGTTTTGTGTAGATAATCTTTGATTTCAAACCCTTTCAACACGGAGTTAATCATCAGGAACCCACTGAGGAACCCAAGATCATTACATTGGCGCCCAACGGGAAAAGAAATCGAAGATTTTCTCTCATTTTCTTCTTGTTAGTTTAAGAAAAAAAAATCCATTAGACATACTATAGCCACTGTAGGGTGACCATAACTTCGGACACTAAGATTTATTTCTTTTACTTTGCCATATTCTGCGGCAATATGTGCGTATTCATTTTTTTCCTTTGGCCGTTTACAATTCCTTAGTACAATTAGTTAATATTTTGTTTTTTTTCCGTTTTTCTTTTCTCTTCTTTAGAAAATACTCTCAAAAACTGATATTGTTCATCTATTTTGATCGTTTTTATTTCTTTAAGTGATTTTTTATAATTCTATAAGGTTTACTGTGATATTAAGTAGTGATAAGTTTCGCTTCTTGGATTTGTCAGACAGAAAGTAACATAAGAAAAAACTCGAAGCAGTTTTGGAGTTTCATTAAGTCTAAAATTAATAGTAGTGGGGTGCCCGATACTTTGTATTTAGATAATGAAACTGGTTCAGATGGTCAAAGTATTTCTGATCTATTCAATAAATTCTTTCACTCTGTTTTTGAAAGCGATACTAGTGATCCTTCGACATTTAATAATTTAAATGAACCTGAAGCCATGTTAATTAACACTGTCGATTTTACCCCGGATATCGTTAAAAA
Source organism: Aproaerema taeniolella (assembly GCA_949987775.1). Classification (NCBI taxonomy): domain Eukaryota; kingdom Metazoa; phylum Arthropoda; class Insecta; order Lepidoptera; family Gelechiidae; genus Aproaerema; species Aproaerema taeniolella. The sequence continues at coordinate 12,781,080 of OX465266.1, read as the reverse complement.
ATATCTGTCTCGTCTAGACCCCTGTAAGGGTTCTGGACCCGATGGACTGCATCCAATTTTCTTGCGCAATTGTTGTGACACGCTTTGTTTTCCTATTTGCTATCTGTACAAGTTGTCTTTATCTTCAGGAGTTATGCCCCGGCCTTGGAAGCGTTCTCTAGTGGTACCAATTTTTAAGAAAGGTGACAAGCATGATATTAGTAATTATAGAGGCATTTCTAAACTTTCAGTTGTTCCTAAGCTTTTTGAAAAAATAATTTATGACTCTGTTTTTCCAGCGATAAGACCTCTCTTAATGTCTGAACAGCACGGCTTCATCAATAAAAGGTCAACAGAATCCAATCTCTGTGAATTTTTGGATTTCGCTCTCGAGGCTATGAGTGATGGCCACCAGGTGGATGCCGTGTATACCGATTATTCTAAAGCTTTTGATAAAATTTCACATTCACTGCTCATAAAGAAAATTGAACACATTGGTATACATGGCAGTTTGCTTAGGTGGTTGGACTCTTATCTTAGAGAGCGAAGTCAGGCAGTAGCGATTAAAGGCTTCACTTCTAGTTTTATTCCCATAACCTCGGGCGTGCCTCAGGGATCTCATCTCGGACCCTTACTTTTTATAATATTTATCAATGATGTTAAAAAATGCTTCACGCACAGTAATTTGCTTTTATTCGCAGATGATACCAAAATCTATAAAACTATAAAGTCTTTTCAAGATTGTGTCAATATGCAAAAAGATTTGGATAATTTGTCTCAGTATTGTAAAGATAATAGGTTATATTTAAACATTGATAAATGTTGTTCAATAACATTTACTAGAAAAACTAGACCAGTAACTTTTAATTACTCCCTTCACAATCAGTCTCTTCACAGAGTGTCCGAGGTGAGAGACCTGGGGGTGCAACTTGACAGTCAATTGTTACTTTCATCGCATATAGACAAGATTACTGCCAAAGCTTATAGAATGTTAGGTTTCATATTTAGGCAAAGTGTTGACTTCAAAGAGCCGTCGACACTGATATTATTATACAATGCCTTCGTTAGGTCCAGCTTAGAGTACGCATCCACTGTATGGAATCCACAATATAATAAATATATAGACGCAGTAGAACGTATTCAAAATAAGTTTATTAAACGCTTAAAATTTAAATTTTGGCAATTTAAATCTAAAAACCTTATTACATTAAAAAAACGTAGGGAGTACAGAGATATAATCTTCTTATATAAAATATTTAACAACTTTGTTGATTCACCTTACTTAGTAAGTAAGATCCTCTTGAAATGTCCCAAGCAATCTTTGCGTTCCCGTAGCACTTTTGCCTTACCGTACTGTCGAACGAATTATGCTAAGAACCGATTCATAGTACGGGCTTGCACTCAGTACAACAATATCTATGACGAAGTCAACATTTTCGACAACAAAGCATCAAGATTCGCGTCTGCTATTAGAAAGCTCATGAAGTTAAAATGAAACATATTACTTTAATAATATTGTACCCAACCGTAGAATTTTGAAAAATTGTGTAGCCTGTGTCACTCAGGCATAATGTAGCATTCTAATGGTGAAAGAATTTTTCAAATCGGTCCAATATTTTCGCAGCTTATTCAAAGCAAACAGACAAAATAGAGCTTTCCTCTTTAATATTAATATGATATACCCTTAGGATGCTATAAGTCCTGGACTGAGAGTAAAAGTAATTTTTTTGATGTTTTATGTTATGATTCAACGAAAATGTGATAAATATTCAGTGAAAACTGTTTTTGGCTTACGTGTTACTTAATGTGTATAATTTAAATGTATTATATTATGCTGTAAGTTTTCCTAAATAAATAAATAAATAAATAAATAAATAAATAAATTTGTCATAAAAAATGTCATCACACAATATTGAAGTAAACAATCTAATGAAGGATGAACTGGAATTTGAACTGGCCTGTCGTGGTATATATAACATTGTGACGGTAGGTCCCATGAGAAAAATCCTTCGAGGAATTTTGAATAGGGAAAACAGTGGGAAATCTTCTATTAAAATTTCGGTACCCACTTCTTGTTTAACAGAACCCTTGACAGAGACAAAACTTTGTGAAGCTAAATTAAAATGTATAGAAGCGTCCCTGCTTGAAATTATGAATAATCCGGATAGTTTGGTCGTTAGACGTCTTATCTCTCGTCTATTTCATCTTCAAACACAGGTTTCATTTATCATACCAGCCAAAGATGACACAGAATGCCATATTAAACTTCAGGATGAGGTCAAAGCTTGTTTTAATCGAGTACTGGGTCTTAAATTAGGTAACTTGGAAGAAGAGGAAAATTTATCAGAGAAAGAAAAAGAAATCTTGCATCAGTCACTTGGTCCTGAGGCCGTAAAGATATTAAAAAACATAATAGAAAGTGACCGTGCTCAGTATAATAAAAATGATGAAGATGATCGCCGACATCGCTTTACTCGATCATCCACTTTTGAGAAGGATCTCGGCAAAAGGAAACTCATCCCTTTGAAAGATTGGGGTGTAAAGTTTATAGGGAAGGGAGGCTTAAGTGTTAACGCTTTCCTAGAACGGATAACAGAACTGAAGGAAGCTAGAAATGCAGATAACGAGGACCTGTGGAGATATTCCATTGATCTCTTTGAGGGAGAGGCCCTGATCTGGTTTAGAGTAAATAAAGACAGCGTGAGCAACTGGGAAGACTTAACGGAAATACTCATCTCCACCATTCAGCGTCCTTTCTACCAGGATGAACTTCTTGATGAAATTAAGAAAAGGACACAAGCCAAGGAAGAAAGTTTTTCCATTTATCTATCAGTCATGCAAAACATGTTCAATAGATTACCAGAAAAGATCTCATAATCACAAAAGCTGGCAATCCTATTGAAAAACATCTAGCCTTACTTTCAGCATGCTGTATGCAGAGACAAGTTTTCAACTATATCTGAATTAACTATGGTTTTACGAATTCTAGAACGCACAAAAGTAAATTGTGACAGTTTTAAAGAGCCTCACAACTCAACGAATGTTTTGGAGCCAGACCTGGCCTTTCAAGGGCAAGCAACCAATGAAGTCAATTGCATGTATAAAGGTGCGGTCACATTAAGACCACCTAATATGGCCAGCATAAACAAATCTGCTATAAAGTGCTGGATCTGTCGCACCCCAGGACACACATTCAGGAACTGTACTGTGCCTAGACAACGAATATTTTGTTTCAGATGCGGAAAATTTGGACAAACTACTAAAAACTGCCAGTGTATGAATACTAACAAACTTCCAGGAGAAGGAGGCAGCGCCTACAATAACACTAGACCAAGTTGCAGTAATCATCGTAGCGTAAACTCGGGAAACGAACGCAAGGGAGACATCAACTCTGCCGAATGTCTTTCGAATCACTAGGCCCTCATGCAAATGAAGATGAATGGCAGATATGGCTTCGGGTAATTTTCCACTATTTTGCTACTGGAGAGCTTTGTAATCTTATTAAAACACCAATGGACAATAGGTTTTATTGTGAAATAAAAATTTTTGATGTGAGTTTCATCGGCCTGATTGATACCGGAGCAACAGCTTCCGTAATATCAAAAAACTTTAGCACTAAATTAACTGCAATGGGATTCTCAACGCAGGAAACGCCACTCACGAATATATCAACAGTCGATGGCACCCCGCACAACATATGTTCTGTGATGATTTTGCCAGTGGTATTCCTCAACACATATAAAGTCATTGAATTTTATGTTATGGATAATTTAAAACACGATATATTGCTAGGCATGGATTTTTTTGAATCTTTCAACTTGAAGATCGGACGCCACCAATAAGTGTGGAATTCCAAAATGGCGTGGTTTAGAAAATATTGAAGTGTCGGAGATTGATGCTCAAGGGTCAGTCATTTTTCGCCAAGAATTAACGCCCCAGCAAGCGACAGCCTTGGCTTCTTTAATTACCGACATGAAACATACTATTGGCTCTGGTCTGGGAAGAACAAACTTAATAGAGCATAGAATCGACACAGAAGATCACGAACCAGTTAAACAACGGCAATATCCCTTCTCTCCGCATATTATGAAAGAAATCGAAGCTGAAATAAACGAAATGTTGGACATGGATGTTATAGAACCTTCATATAGTTCTTGGCGGTCTCCGGTTCTCATAGTAAAGAAGGCATCTGGGAAAAACAGACTGTGTTTAGACAGTCTACAACTTAACCGATTAACAAAAACCGACTCGTACCCCTTACCGTGAGTGTTCACCATTTTGGACAATTTGAAAAATGCTCATTATTTGAAAACTCTAGACCTCAAGTCTGCTTTTTGACAAATACCATTGAAGGAGAGCAGTAAAACGAAAACAGCTTTCGGCTTACCGGGTAAAGGTCTATTCTAATTCAAGGTCATGCCTTTTGGATTAGTTAATGCGAGCCAGACCCAACTACGTCTCATAGATATCCTGTTTCCTCCAGAGCTTGAAGGCAAAGTATTTACGTATCTGGATGACATTGTAGTGTGTACTGCCACATTTGAAGATCACATAGCCACACTAGACTGGTTAAAAAACCAACTAATACATGCAAGTTTGACAATTAATACAGATGAGTGTCAATTTGCGCGTGGGTCTCTTAAATACTTAGGATATATATTAGATAAAGGGGTATTAAGAACTGACCCGGAAAAAGTGAGTGCGATCATCAACTACCCAAAACCAAGGACATTTACAGAGTTGAAGCGCTTTTTGGAATTAGCGAGTTGGTATAGACGCTTTGTAGCAAACTTTGCTACAGTAGCAGGGCCGCTGCATGACCTTACTAAAGGTGGGAGGAAAGGCCGTGAAATTTCCTGGAATAAAGAAGCGGAACAAGCCTTTCACAACCTCAAAACAGCGTTGACTACAACCCCAGTCCTAAGCTGTCCTGATTTTTCATTGAGTTTCACCATTCAATGTGATGCGTCTAATAGAGGTACCTGAGCCTTGTTGATTCAGATAGAAGATGGCTTTGAGCGTCCTGTGGCTTATACTAGTTGTAAACTGACAGAAAGAGAGACAAAGTATTCTACATCGGAAAGAGAGTTATTAAGTGTGATACATGCAGTGGAACAATTTCGTCCTTACATCGAGGGTAGCCATTTTAAGGTCATAACAGACCATAGCGCATTAAAGTGGCTATACAAGACAAAAGATCCCCACGGCCGCCTAGCTTGATGGGTTATGAAATTGCAACAATTTGATTATGAAGTTATTTATCGAAAGGGTAAGGAAAACGTGGTGCGAGGAGTCTTGTTTGGCAAGCGGTCGAGGGCGGACGTCCCTGCACGTGCTCTCCTGTTATCCCAAACGTTGACGAAGTTTACGACACCCGCGCCCGCGCCTTTATTCCCAAGTTCGGTCGGCTATTGTTATACTGCGCACCGTTTGCATTTTAATACTTTGACTTAAGCGATAGATCATTAAAAAGTTCTTAATTTTATCTAGCCTCTATAGAATAACTCGTGACTCACTTAACTATATCGTGACTAGTGCCTTTTGTACCCCATATAATAATATCAGTGCATTTCGGTTCCACTCGGTAATACCTACGTCGCGCATCGCGTGCGTCATTCACACATCCAGTGCAGTTTACAGTGGAACTTATTAACGACAACCAAGACACAGAAACTTGAGCTAAGAACAGTGCGATACACACGCAACATCTTGAGGAAGGCGGAGAACCTGGTGAGCTCGTTCCATTGTAAAACATTTCTAGCCAAAACGCCAAAAGGTATAAATAATTTTTTTCCAGCATCAACTCACAAGGCGATCCGTTCCAGCAGCCTTTTGGATATCTTTTTTTTTCCAGCATCAACTCACAAAGCGCCGATCTAACCGACATAATTATTATTGCAACTTGTAGGTCCCGCAGGATACCGTTCCTGACCGGCGCATCATATTCTTAAACCTAGCTTAACAATCCGTATAGGTGGTTACCTCTTAACGTATCCTATCTACACCTTACTCCAGCTTGAAAATCTAGGGTACTAGGGAAGTACATAGAACGGTAGCTAGTGATTTACTCAATAACGCTTAATAAAAGAGCTCGCCATAGAGAATTTAAGAATAAATTTTGAATACACTTTCATTTGCAATTTCACGCGCGTTGGACAGCACGACACCTAAATTAATTGAATATACACAGTAACACAAAATCACCCCTTGCGTCTCGCGATACAAGCTTAGATCTCTTACGAAACGCTATAACCAGGAATCCATTAGCAGTATTGTATGCTGCAAAGGCATACTACAATAGGCCACCCGATACACTTATACTTAACATAATATATTATTCGCATAATAAATTTATCATATCTTACTGATATACCATACGAATCTCTAATCATTTAGCCAATCGTAAAACACATCGGATAGGAATCCCTCAACTTGGGAACAATACCAAACATTATTTTACTGCTTAAGTACGTTTTTTTTTTATTTAAAATAATACTGACTAAAAGCAAGCAAACGACCGAAGAACCAATAGTTTGCCTAAGTTTTACAATAGGTTATAGAGAAAAGGATAATAAAACAATAATACTACATCGGAGCCGGCGAAACGAAAGCTCATAAAGTTATATCCTGCTGTCTTTCATATTGATGCGCCCGACAACTTTATAATTTTTAAAACTACTAAACAAAAGACTCCATAGTCACTCGGTCAACATCTGGCTGACAGCAACCACCCGAAAACTATGGAAAGTCAGAACAATACAACTTTTTTTTTAGAATGCATCGAAAAAGACGGCAACTGCTTATACAGATCCATATGTAACCAAATAAATCTTACGTTTTACCTAACGTTTGACCACACAATGATTAGGAAGGATCTAGCAACCTACGTGTCTGAAAACCGGCACGACCCACAAATAGAACTAGCACTACTTAATAACCTCACGGACACAACGCTTAACATGGAACAATATATTAACCAACAATTCCAGGATGGATTCTGGGGAGGGGAAGATATAATAATAGCAGCTTCGGAATATTATAGGGTTAACGTCCATGTTTATAACAAAAATCTACTGGAGCCGCTCATTTATAAGCCCCGTGACGCACCAGTACCCGGAAACATCTATTTACACTTCGGAAATAACCATTACAGTAGCTTGATACCCACCGATCAAGGAGCTTTATCCAACTACGAAGATGAAAATGTTTATAATAGAGGTAGTCCTGCAACAAACTCACACTTCCAAAAAGAAAACGATGAAAAAGTCCTTTTGCAATCCAATGAAACAATACCCGCCACTTTTGATAGTCAAAGTCACATTTCTACAGATTGCACCGGCCAGCGTCTAATTAGGTCATCACCGCAAACACAACACAATGTACCTACCCCCTGTAAAAATTTAAGGACCGGCACATGGAATGTAAGAGGCTGTTCTAAGCTAAAAGATAGACACCATATCGATCAAGAACTGTCTAATCATCAGATAATAATAGCGGGACTTCAAGAGACATACATGGCATCAGGAACTTTTGGATCAAATAACTACCACTGGATTCTTGGGGGCGGTAAATGCCCAAGGGAAAAAAGAGGAATCGCCGTTCTTATATTAAAATCGACTCAATATGAAATAATTTCAACCCATCGTAAAGCATGTAACACTCTAGCAGTGCACTTAAAAATTAAAATCGCTACAACCGACAGTCCAGTAGAACTTTTTATTATAACCACCCACGTCCCTTCATCATCAAGCTCGTGTTTGTCTCAAATTGGAACTTTGATTCACCAAAAACCTAAAAAAGCGTATCCGATTATAATGGGTGACTTCAACGCACATATAGGCATAAACGACTCTAAACAATGCACCTCTAAAAGAACCGGAGAAAATTTATATCACAAGTATAGCAACTTTAACGGCAACTTACTTTTAAGTTTTGTTGAACAACACGACTAAAAACTTAGCAACACTTCTTGCCGAACGACGTGGTTTTGTGGGAACAGAGAATCACAAATCGATCACATCTTAACTAGTGCTAAAAAACCTTTGAATTTTGATTCGATTCAGGGTGAGAAAGGACAATTAATAAACACTGATCACAAGTTAGTATGGGGACAGATCCGTCTATCTAGTTTTCTCGCAAAACAGAAATACTCAAATCAGAGTAATAACTCACCTACCACCTTAAATCAGAAATTTGACTATAGAAAATGCAATTATGAACTTCTTCAAAGGGAAATTATATTTAAAAAATTCCAAGGGCTGGTAACCCATAAGATAACAATCTTACAAGAACAGTCAACTCAAACTAACTCTCAAGCAGAAATGTCAGACACTTCCAATTGGAATCTGACCTGGACAGAAATCAACAACATTCTTAAAGAAACAGTCCGAGATCACGCGAAAACAGGCTAGCATTAGCTAAACTCAAAAAAGCTCTGTTTCTTCAATCAAGGTATCCAGAAAACCCTTACCTTAGGCAGAGAGTAGTAGAAGCACGTGCTAATCTTAACAAAATAACAAAGGAAGAGGAATCTAAGGAATCTGAACTTTTCTTCAAAAATTTATCAAAACAGCATAAATCAACATTACAAGCATGAAAATAACTTATAAATACCTCAAGAAGCACAAAAACAACACAGATCGCACAAAAAGCAGGTGCTTTACCCCAATGTCCCGCTGGGTCGAAAACCTACAAAAAAGCCAGGGCCCATTAATAGAAGTAATAGAAGAAAAAAGTAAAACCATGCTAGACGCAGACTCCCCAAATTTAGAAAATATTTGTAATATAATCAGCTCCATGAAAAGCGGAACAGTCCCTGGAACTGACCAAGTAGTGACAGAACTCTATAAAGCAGCACCTCATGAGATGTTAGTTCAAATCTCGAAAGTTATGTTGCATGCATGGTTATCAAATGACATACCCGAGGAATGGCGTTTGACGAAACAGATCCCTATCCCTAAAAAGTCACAGCCAAAGGAAATGGGTGACTTTAGAAAAATTTCAATCACAAATGTTGGATATCGCATTTATTCCAATTATCTATTACGCATTCTTGACGCTAAAATGAAAACACTCGGGAGCTACCAAACTGCGTTCCTAGAGAACAGATCTACGGATGATCACATTTTTACATTACGCAGAATCCTGGACACGCACTGGCGCATAGGGAACAGACTATACGTGATAGCTCTAGAATTAGAAAAAACTTTTGACAACGTCAACCTTGGAGCAATGAGAGAAATTGATAACAAGGGTAGGAAAACCGTTGTCAAATCGAATCATTAAAGCTTGCATGAACGAAACAACATTTATCTCCTGGTGTGGCCAAAGCTCCGAGATAATAACAAAAGGTAAAGGTGTCAAACAGGGGTGTCCGTTGTCACCACGCTTATTCACCATACTAATGGACGATGTTCTACGAACTCTAGAAGAGGAAGATGAAAATGTCAGACTCGACCAGGACCAGTATATCACGTTACCAGTAATTTTGTCATTCGCCGACGATATTATCCTGGTAGGAGAAAACATCCAGACATTAGACCGAATTATATCTAAACTTAAAATCCTTTTGAAAACCGTTGGACTCATAATAAATTCAACGAAGACAAAACTCATAATTAGGGACCCATTTGGACCTCCCACTAGTGAAGAACATTCCTTTGCTGTAGGCGGCGCGCAAATTCAACCTGTAGAGTTCATTAAATATCTGGGTACTTTCATCTCAGCCTCACATGATCGATCGGCGACTATCAAAAAGATATGTGAGCAAGCAGTTAAGAACTCAAAAATGCTGATACCATTTATTAAAAAAAACAAAGTAGAATGGAAAATTGCTCGTCTTATGTACAAAATGGTAATTAGCCCTACGATGACCTATGGGCTAAATGTGGCAGCCTTAACAAAACGGAATCGATCCAGGCTCCGAAAATATGAAAGGCATATCCTAAGAGAAATGCTGAGCGTATCCAAAGACGCGCCCCCAGAAAAAAATCGCGAAATACTTGAAGGGAAAACTATTACAAAAATAGTGAAAGTCCGCCGAATTTCATTCTATGGCCATATACTTAGACGCCCACATCCACATCTACTACACGCTGCATACAACTACAATTAATATACGAAAAAGATTGGTCGGCCTATATTCACTTGGATAAACTCTCTAAATCAGGACATATACAATTACACTCGAAAATCAAAATCCTATTGGAAAACAATTGCATCGGACCGACAAAAAATCAAACAAGAAGCTGAAGACATCTACAAAGTAGCTGAGACGGATACTGAATCGGAATCAGAGGACTTGGATTACCATTACCGAAGCAATAATAATAGGAGAAACGCATCTCAAGAGCGGCAGGAGGACAACCATACGTAATTTCGACGTTTTACACCAACGGACAAGATGTAGACGAAGAAAACCAGGCTAACTATTCTTCAAACAAGAATGATTAACAAAACAACCTACCCGGTGAAGAAAGCCGCACCAAAAAAAAACAGTTGAGGAAGAGGACCCACAATCCATATCACTGCAGCTTCAATCCTACCTGCATATATTACACACCAAGTATAGTATCTATCCTCCCTACGTTGGCTCGATGCTAGTATTCTTGTCGACTCACATTTCCTATCCACTCCACATCCTGCTGCAACAGCCCCAAACAGTCACAGACCCTATCTTATGGTGCCCCGCCGACCATTGGCCGCTGCGGTATCTAGATCGCCTGTAAAAGCTGATACGTATGCCAAATCACTCGATCCATTACGTTTATAAAATGTAGCATGAATGGAGGGGTTTGTGCATTCGTACCACTATGTGCAGACCGGGATAGATGTTGTTGTTGAGCCTCTGCGGCAGAACTGCTGGGCGAGCGTGGCCATTTTGACGGTTGACGGTTGACGGAAAGGGTAAGGAAAACGTGGTGCCAGTTGCCCTTTCGAGAAGCATTGGAGAAGAAGAGATAAATTTTGATAGAAATTAGAAATGAAGACAAAAATGAATGGTATCGGTCACAGGAAGAAATGGTTAGAGAAGGCACTAGTGATACGGATTGGATAATAAATCAGAACATGCTATGGTAATATCTTAAACTTAAACAATTTCCAGATGAAAATGATTCATGCAAGATAGTCATTCCAGAAAAAAATTAAACCCAAGTGTTAAGAGAGTGTCACGATGATCCTACTTCTGGCCACTTCGGCGTGAAAAAGGCTGTTAACAGAGTATCTATCTATCTATGGAGGGGACGCCCGTCAGGCACAGGCGGGTGATCAGTCCACTCATTTGGGACCATTTCACCCAGTTCCCCACAACAGCGCATGAGTTTTACCTCTGCACTGACAGTTCCACCTCTTTGAACCTACCCGAAGCTTTAGCAAACCCGATTATATCCTTTATGTTAAGCTCTTGTATTTGTTCTACTTTTACCTTATCCATGCCTATTGTCTCCCAGCTTACCAGCGCGTACATTGGACACTCAGTCAGGAAATGGAGACTTGTTTCCTCCTTGTCGCATTCTGGGCATGTGGGATCACTTTTTAGGCCCATTATTGCTAGGTGTCGGTTCAAAGGACAGTGTCCCGTGAGCAGACCCACTACAATCCTGATGTCCTTTCTATTTAGCTTTAAAAGTTGCTTCGACTTTCTTTTTTCATATGTCTTTAGGAAGATTTTTGCCTGGCGGCACTGTTTTTTGTGCTTCCATCTTAAATTGGCTTCTTTTGTTATTATCTTGCTTATTATTCCTTTACTGATTTTACTTGATATAGGTAGCCTGGGTTCCGGGCCGATGAATGTCTCATCGGCCCCTTTTCTTGCTAGCTCGTCTGCAATCTCATTACCTTTATGTCCTTCGTGCCCCGGCACCCAGGCAATGGTAACTTTAGTCTTTTTGGCTAAGGCGTTAATAGCCTCCTTACATTCTGTTACTAGGGCCGAGTTAGTTTCGGCTCTGTTTAGTGCCTTCAGAGCAGCTGGCTATCACTGTATACTATGATGTTCTCTTTGTTTTCAGTGATCATGCTGTCTATGATTCTGACTCCCTCTGTAATAGCAAGCACCTTAGCCTGAAAAACGCTAGCGCATCTTCCCAGGTGCATGGTAACTTGGCCATCTACCTGGTTCATGATGTGTATTCCCAGTCCTGATAGTTTTGTTGTTTCTTTCCTGGAGCCGTCAGTGTAGCACACTATCTTTGGATCTTGTATGTCCAAGCTCCAGCTTTCTCTAGCTCCTATATGGATCCTGTATTTTTTGTCAAAAATTACTTTTTTCCTGATGAGGTCATTATTAGAGAGTATCATTGACAACTTCTCTCCATACTTTCCATCTAATATGGTGTGTCCTTTATCCATGAAGTTCCCTTTCCATTCAAGGCTTGACTTCATCCTATACCATTGCTCCATAGCTCTCTTTTTAACTTCCAAGTCCAGAGGATGCAATCCCAATAATACATCTAAGGCAGCTGATGGAGTGGTTCTCATCGCTCCTGTGATCATTAGGGTTGCAAGTCTTTGTACTTTTGCTAGTTCATTCCTGTTTGCTTGTATGGTGGTTTTATGCCACCAGACAATTGCTCCGTATGTTACTCTTGAAATTATGATTGTTTTGTGTATCCACATCATGACATGCGGCTTGGTGCTCCAGGTTTTGCCTACAGCTCTTTTGCATTGCATGAGTGTGATTTTTGCTTTATCGCATTGTTCTTTTATGTGTGTGTGTATAATTTAAGAGAGTTATCAATAGTTACTCCAAGGTATCTTATTTCGTTTGATACCTCTAATTCAACACCATGTATCGTAAGTGATTTAAACTCTTTGTTTTTCCTAGTCTTTGAGAACAAGAGTATTTTTGTTTTGGCTGGATTTAAATTAAGTCCCCTGGCTCTGCACCAGTTCAAAACAGTTCTGATACCCTTGTTCATAATATCTCTCATCACGTTGATTACTTTTCCAGATACTAGTAATACTCCATCATCGGAGTACGCTTGCAACTCTTAACTAGGGGGTCCAGCAGTAGGCACCACATCAGCGGCGATAAACAGCTGCCTTGTGGAAAGCCTCTCTTGGCTTTGATTTTGTGGGTGTCACCCCCCAGCTGTGCTATGATTGATCTATGTTTCAGCATGTTCATTATCCAACATGCTGCCTGTTTATCTATGCCTTCCCTGTTGAGAGATTCTTCTATCGCCGAGGTTGAGGCCTTGTCAAAAGCCCCCTCCACGTCAAAGAAGCATCCTAGGGCATGTTCTTTGTTGGTTAACGTTGTTAACAGAGTAGGACAAATATACTTTTGGCCAACCTTAATAAAAGACGCTAAGAATTACGTAAAAATGTGTGAGACATGTGCTAAGCATAAAACTCATCAATTGCGTCCTCAAGGGCTAATGGGCAAGCACAGGGAAGTCGAACAGCCGTTCCAGATTGTTTCCATGGACTTGATGGGCCCATTTCCCCGGTCAAAAGCAGGAAACACAATTTTGTTGTTCGTATCATGCTGGTTCAGTAAATTCGTTCTCTTTTTTCCCCTTAGAAATGGTAAGGCTGCTAATATTACAAAAATTGTAGAAGAACAGGTATTTTTAGTTTTTGGTACGCCAAACGTCCTTATATGTGACAACGGGAAACAGTTTGTATCATCACAATTTAAGGAACTGGCTGCGGATTATAGCAGAGAAATATGGTATACCCCCTATTACCATACCCCCTCGCTCCAACAGAGCGAGTTTATCGAGTCATAGGCACAGCAATCGCACCGTACATAGAAAATAACCATAAAGAATGGGATAAACACATACCATACATCGGACATGCCATTAGGACTGCAATACATGAAGTGACAAACAAGACACCTTCGTACTTGGTATTTGGCAGAGAGATATCCAATCATGGCAAAATTGCCACTTCTTTTGAAGAGGATGAACCTTTACAGAAAAAAGGTGACAGAAAGAATGCAAATTCGAAACGAAGTATATGAAGAGGTCAAAATGAGACTTAAAAAGGCATATGATAATAAAAAGAGACTTAAAAAGGCGAATGTATTTTTTATAATTAGGTAGACCTTTTCCTATTTATTTAATTCCAATAAAACATCATAAAATATTCCTCACTCATTTTAACGAATCATAAGGTAACCTTATAATACGAAAAGTATAAAACAATCATGACAATTTTCCACGATTTCTGGAAATCCCATACTGTTATATGCAAGGGCTAAATGCATGGCAAAATGCAAACTATGATACACAAAAAAAAATCACGTTATCAAAATGTTCGAAGATTTACCAAATGTTTACAACAAATGTTACGTCATTAAAAATATTGTTTTCCCAATCAAAATCAAGGTATTCTCTTGCAAATGTCAATTGTCTTTGTTTATGCCTTTCAGTCAGATTTTTTTTTACAGGCTTTCTCTCACTGTAATTAATCAATCCTTCACTGCAATGCAATGCCTCACTGTACAGAATGGTGGTGATGAAAGATGACCATTTACCACCCAATCGCTGGCTGCTTGGCCGGATCACTCATCTGCATCCAGGCTCCGATGGCATCGCACGCGTCTTCGACGTCTTGACGACCTCTGGCACACTGAGACGGGCATACAACCGGCTGTGTCTGCTGCCCACTTCTGCCTCTTTGGAACAAGCTCCTATTCCAACGGGGGAGTCTGTTAACGCCGCGCGCGCTGCTGCGGGCCGCGGCTGCCGGCCGCGCCCCCCTCACTGATTTGCGTGCCACCTCATCCCCGCTGCCGGCCTCCGCGCTCGTCCGAGCTCCCTCGCCCCGCACTGCAAATCGAACCGTCTTCGCGCTCCGCTCCGCGCCGCCGCACACTACGCGTTTGTGACGCCATTAGCATATTTATGTTTGAAGTGTATAATACAGTCATGTGTTTTCAAGAAGAAATATTTTATTTCCAGAATCCCAACAATAGGACTTGTTTTATGGGAGAAAGATTTTAAAATATTTTAAGTTTGATTCATGATTTTTCCGAAAATACCCATTTAAGAACATATATGTTCTTTGGACTTTTTAAATTATTTTTATTCATAGAATATGACCTTAACAGGAACTTTTTCCATGTAGAAATTTAAAAATAACAATCTAAAAAATTCATCAATTTTTAACAATTTTTTTAAGCTCAACCCTGGTCGTCAATTTGAAGTTTATCTGTTGGATGCAAAAGTATCTGAAAGGTGCTCTTTGAACAGCACTTGTATTAGATATTTCCATATCTGGAACGATTGAGTTTTCCCGGAGCCAGTGGATAAATAAGATTCATTCTTATCATTTTCATTCCTTAAGGTCAACGGTGTGATAATAAATGATTTCAAAAGTACTTAGACCCGAGAATGATTCGAATCATTTTGAACACAAAAGACTCTGCCTACTTAACCTTGGACTTGTCCCTGTTTTCAACTCAAAACGACGATTGTTCTTGAATAAGCTTTTCAAGTGTTCATTGAATAATAACATGTCACCTGAGACTCAAAAATCAAGCGGATGAGCACTCATACTTAGACACTAACATTTTCATTCTTATCTTCAATGTAAAAATCTACTGTTCCATAGAGTTATATATTCGAAAGTCGGAACTACGTATAAAACTAGAGAGAAATCAATATTATTATGTTATTGATTAGTGTGAATCATCAGCCGATATTCACTGGACTACAACCATGCTCTATTATTTACCTTGTTTTCGTGATTCATCCTTTTTGTGGTTTGTTCATATCATTTTCAACAATTTAATTAGTACAAAGGACAGTATTGTTAACCCTTCGTGTGTGCACTATATTTTTTAGTACACGGTGTGTATACTGGCTTTTTTAAGGATCGGTCTTATTTTCACAGTTTTCTAGGGTTCGAAAAAGTCTTAAAAAATTCTGAATTACTCTTTGAAGTATCTGCTACATAGTCTAGCAGTTGTCAAAGTTAGAAGTTTTAAAATGTTGTTTATAAAAATTCAAACAATAGCCCCAAAAATGGAAAATCTGATTTTCGACTGTTCCTTCAAAGACCCAGTATACACACGCCAGGTTAATGATTGTACGTGGAACTAGCGATAACCCTTCTGTCATTATCAGCATGATCAAAACATTCAATTTACTTCAATTTTTTCGAATCAAATGAAACACTGATTTTTACTGTCGGATTTTTAATATCTAATTTACATGCTTGCTGCATAATCTAATAATAACATTTTCATGTCTTTTCCAGTCAGGTGAGAGCGAAATTCAAAGAACATATTAATATTTAATCGAATTGTAACTAAAAAATAAACCATGACATTATTTATAAAAATATAGTAGTTTGGCGTTTGGATGCTGAAATTTCGCTGCTGCCTGACTGTCATCACTGTTGATGCAACTGATACAAATCCTGTGTGTACTAGTTGATACAGACATATATCAATGGCACAATATGCTGCAGTCCTTCCAATACCGATGTCACAGTGGACGACAATTGGACCTGTCCGAGGCTGGCTACTCTGCAACGTTTCCATTAAATATTGCTGGTTCTGCCTATTGACGGCTAACACAAAGTTAAGGAACAATTTTACTTGAGGAAAGCCGTTTTCTATCCAGTCCAGATATTGGAAGTGGTGTATTGTCCTTGATTCTCCGGTCTGTTTGAGAACAACAGTCAATGTTGTGAGAGTGTACTGGGTTTCCATCTTGATATTTTCTTTCTTGATTATAAACTCCCTCAATTGGATCTGATCTCGGTTTGAAGGGAAATACTTAAAGTTTAGGTGTTCTGATGTCTTCTTGGTACCATTCAGCATTACAATCACCCGAGAGTTCTCCTGCCAGACCATGCTCCAAAAATCGTCGAAAGTAGTGGCCATGGGTTCTTGCGTTGCGATAAATTTGCAATTCACGTCGAATCCACTTACATAATTGGCGTTGATGTAATTCGAACCACGATGAGATTTGAGAACCACTCGAGAAGTGTCCCAGCATGGATAATTTAAGTTACGATTCTTCTTTTTGTTTTGAGGCAATTGAAAGTTGTCACAGGTGCCACAAATTGGCGTACTGATGATATTAAAGTGCTCTTGAAGGATTATTTCTGCGTATTTTGGATCGATTGTTCTTCGTATATAAGGTGATTTTTTATTAGACCCAAATATTTTAAGGGGTGGTATAATTTAAATAAAGAAATAGGATTATTAATGTTTTAGAAAAAAAATCTGTCTAGTTTTTGTTTTATAATTTTCTAACAAAAAAAATAATATTTTCATCATGTATTTTCAAAACAGCCTATAGTTTTAACTCCTACTACCTCACGCACGCACACTTCGCTGTCATTCATAAAACGCGCGAGTAAAGCTATTATTAGATATCAGTGCATCCCTTTCGCTCAAACGAAATAAAGCGGTGAGTCGTAATAAAGCTGCTACTCACGTACAAACGGTTGGGCCAATCTGTGACGTCATTGAGGGACAGAGCTATACTAGGAAACGAGAAGCAAGAAGCTCTTTCTCGCTTTCTAGTATAGCTCTGTCCCTCAATGACGTTACAGATTGCTCCAACCGTTGGTATGTGAGTAGCCGCCTTTACAGCCAGGAAGAACGAACATGCCACGGACACACCATGGATCCATTTTCATTAAAGAAATCGCACATTTTCATTAAAAATTATGCAAAAACTGATACTTACTAGGTCAGCAGTAAATGCCTATCGTCGCACAGTGAGTCAGTGACCGACAGGGTCAATGAATGTCAAACTAGGTAGGTAGCTTTCCCCGCAAACTTTGTACGAGTGAGATTCGGTATATCGCGCTCCCTAGGGAACACTTCAAATTATCGGGATAAAAAGTATCCTATATCCATTCTCGGATGTCAGACTATCTAGGTATCAAATTATCGGGATAAAAAGTATCCTACCTATATCCATTCTCGGATGTCAGACCTCTCAAATTTCATCCATATCGGTTCAGCTGTTTAGGCGTAAAAAGGTAACAGACAGACGGACTGACAGTTACTTTCGCATTTATAATAGGTACCTATTAGTATGGATTCAAGTTTCAAACTTATTTTATTCTTATAAAAATGCAAATGTACAAAGTAGGTATTCATAGGTCATAGCTGTAAGTACTTCTAGCTAGGTATGTATGTACTCTTGTACGTACCTACACACGGCGATTAGACTCGATATACCTACCTAGGTACCTACCTCTCGGTTCTACTTCACTAGACTGACCAGTCAGGTAATTATTTAATTACCTACCTACTCAGTAAAAATAATTGAGAATACATTAAAAGCTTTTAGATGTGCAGATGCAGGTAGTTTGTATGAGAAAATCCGCCCCTAAGATGACCCTCTGACCGAAAAGTCTTATTAAAAATGAATAAAACATGGACATACACAATAAAAGTTATTTATTTAAATGCGTACTTACATAGGTAGAAACATTTTGGAAACATTACTTATTACCTAGATAGGTAGGTACTAACTTAAATTAAACACTGAAACACTACACCTACAGAAATCGCTCACAGTGTCCACCTTCTTTTTCTAAACATGAAGTCGTTCTGCGTTTACTTGCACTACGCAGCACTTGTGAAGTTACGGAAGCGAACACGTTCCTCCACCACCTGTCCACCATTTTTTCACGTGGAGGTACCTACTGCACTTAACAACATAGACACGGCTTTTCACATAATCCAATGGAGTCAGGTCCGGAGAACCAGCTGGCCAAGGTACCGGGCATCTGCCGAGCCACTCGGGAAACCGTCTGTTCAGGTATTGGCGTACGCTGCGTTCAAAATGCGCGGGTGCTCCTCTGCGCTGGAACGTCACGGAATGGTCCCACGGAAACGGTAGGTAAGGATGATGTCCATTCGTCCTGCAGCGTGTGGCAAATCACCATGTACTCGTAGGTAGTTCATGGCGAAACCAGCACCCACTCGTCGTGTAGGTACTTGGTCTAGGATTTTCTTCGCTCCTCTAGACAGGTCGTGTAGATGGATGTCCTTCACCGCGCTCCGAGTGCAAGTACCAGTACAACTCGTAGACAATATTCCTGAACATGGAGTACCTGCGGCAAGTGTCGCTGTTCAGTTGTGGAAAGCGTCGGTGGCCTGACCTCGACGAGCTGCTGCCGGTAAATCTCGCGGCCTTAATTGATGCTCTTCTGCGTCGAGCCATGCCACCATAGACTTTGTGGCCATGATCTCCACGATAATATGATGAGAATTATTGAAGTTTCAAATGCGACTAACGTCCATGACAGACACGAAGAAACTGCTGCGCTGCGGTGACTTTCAAAAATAAAATAAATTTTTATTTTTAGGGTTCAGTGATTCAATGTAAATCTTCATACTAAATCTAACTTCGATAAATTATTTAATTACGATTTCTTTATACTTAATAAACTTTATTTACCTAATTACTTAATAATAGAATTCTGTGTACTGCATATTGGATTGGTTTTCCGAAACTGAGTTTCCTTTCACCTGATTGAATAGGTAGGTACCTATGCGAAGGCTTATCGCTAAGATTGCGAGAGCGGGTCCCGGATTGATAACTTTTCATTCATATTAATCCATATTGTAACTTTGTTACCTTTTTACGCCAAAACCACTATACCAATTTTGATGGAATTTAGTAGGGAGTTTGAACCTTGGAAAAGGGCATACTAGTACTCCAAACTAATATGCATACTACTGTCTGTTTATCTGTTTGTAACTTTTTGACGCCTAAGCACTGAACCGATTTTGATGATATTTGTAGAATAACAGTTTGTTTGAACCTGAAGGAAGGATATACTCTAACATGATAATGTGAAGTAGCTTTACATAATACCTATTGTAAAAGCAAAAGTAACTGTCTATTTTTTTTACCTTTTCACGCCTGAACCACTGAACCGATTTTGAAGAAAATTTTGTAGGTAAATAATTTGAACACCACTAATAAATGGCATCCATAATAATATCACAGATAAGATAATACTATACTTATTCTAATATCAATGCGAAAATAACTGTATTTCAATCTGTCTGTTGTTTTTTTAAGCATAAACCACAAAACCTAATTTTTATGATACCTATTTGATAGGATATTACTTTGAACCCTAAAGAAGGATAACGTAAAGTAGCGGAAAGTTAGTATTTTAAATGCGAAATATTTCGTTTTCATACCTAAACCACTGAACCGATTTTGATGAAATTTTCCAGAGATAGTTTAAATCGTGGAGAAAGTCATCCATAATCCATACTAAAATTATAAATGCAAAAATAACTGTTTTACCCTTTCGCATCTAAACCGCTCACTTGATTTTGATGAGATTTTACAGGGAGATACTTTAAATCCTGGGGACGGACATCCAAATTCCATACTAATAGTATAACTGCGAAAATAACTGTCTGTTAACTTTTCACGCTACAGCTAAATCGATTTTGATGAAATTTGGCAGAGTTTAAACCTTAGGAAAGGACATCCATACTAATCATTAGTGTGAAAATAACTTTCCGTCTCTCTGCCTGTTTTTACGCCTTAATAGCTGAAACGATATTAATGAAATTTGGCAAAGTGAAAGTTCGAAACATACCTAAGGAAAGACATAGACTACTATGTGTTTCGAACTTTCAAATACAATAATGTGAAGCAGCGGGAAGCTAGTACTGTAAAAGCGAAAGTAAATCAGGTATCTTTACACGTCTTAATCATTGAACCAATTTTGATGAAATTTGGCAGAAAGATCTTCTTTGTTTGATTTCTGATGTAAGCATGTATGTAAAACAGAGTTTTCGATTACAATAAAAACGTAAAGTTTAAAATGGTGTAAAACGTAATTTTTAAAATCGTCAAAATCAGTTTTGATATCTACATGTAGCAAATATTACAAATCGTAATTGTAACATAAACTCAAAGAAAACCACACTGTTCTTTTAAACTTATTGATGTCAATTTAAAATCGGTCTATCCATTTTCTTAGATCCCGGGCATACACACAAAAGTTTTTCGGAAACAGTCAAGAGTTTAAAAATAAATGTACGGAACCTTCACCGAATTAAATCATAATTCACAAAGCACAAGCCGCTCGTTTCTGATTGGCGTAAATATCCTTAAGCCGCGGCCGACTGCCAATGAGATACGGGTGATTTGTTTGACTTTACCGACAGTCCACGTGGATACCTAAGACACCTCTACGATTAAATTAAAATAGGTGCCTAGCTAGTTTTGCAAGAAAAGTAAATCACAATTTAAAATCACTAATTAGAAATGATCTTGTGATGATTTTTGCTTTAAAAATTGTTGGTTGAACTTGTAATGTAGAGGTAGGTAGGTATGTACAGTCAACGGCACATCAGGTTACCACAAACTGTCAAATTTCCCCAATGGATTGTAAACTCTAATACTTAGAGATAAAATTGAAAATCGATTGAAGAAATTTGACAGTTATGGATAGCATGATGTGCTGTTGTCCCTGTACCTACCTATCTACATACCTAGGTAGATTTGTAATGACAAGTAGGTAACTCCTCAACTAAATAACTTAGCTATATCGTATTTGGGCTTCTCAGTTTGACCTGCAGCTCTAGCACGATAACGACAAACTCGCGCTCGGCTCACGCTGAAACTTCACTTTGATTGCGCGAGGGTCCCGCGCAAAGGCTTGCTCGCTATGGCGTTGTCAATGTTGACATTTTGACATAGGACCGCGGTGTTGTCGCGGCGCTGTCACTATCGTACTCGGCCTGCAGTGTGTATGTAATTAACCGACTTCAAAAAAAAGGAGGTTCTCAGTTTGACCTTTGTGTATGTAAGGTCAGTCGGGGTAAGTGCCCCAACGGGGTAAGCGCGCCTACCTTTAAAATATCGAAAACTAAACAATTTATACAACTAACGCCATCTTAAATTCACGAACGACACTAAAATATAGTTCCAGATAACAATCTCAGATGGCTCTGTGCACCGTAACTTGACATATCCGCCATTTAAGTTTGAGTGTCATTTGCACGTGGGATCGAAGATGACTCGTGTTATAAATCCGGCCAAATCTTTTAAAAGTTTTATGTTTTGCGGCAAACCAACGAGGTAAGTACAAAGTTTAGATGTTTTTCTTTAAATCTGTGAATGTATTTCACACCTAAATAGGATAATAAATGCTTTTTTTAACAATTTAAAATTATGTCCTCAAAATAATCGAGTGAGGGGAAAGTGCGCCTAAACTGTAGTAGTATGGCGCACTTGCCCCAAGCCAGAGTTCGGCAACCTTTTTGATTTTAGTGATGTTTCTATTTTTAACTTTGTATTTTGTTTGGAATGGTGACGTTGGATGGAAATCTTACACAGTTCACAAAGGTCCACAACGTAATAATTAATTACTTACACTAGCTTCTATGCTGGACGAAGAAAAACATAAAATGTTCCAGCTGCCGAATCTTTCTAGGCGTACTGTAAAAATGGATTTGAGGGTTGTATTTGCATTTTATTGTGGGCGAAAGGCTAATAGCCTATGACCACGTACATATATTTCAACTTAATATCCTTCACAATATTTATCGAATGTGGCATTAAGTAGTTCTATGACCACTTGATGCTTTGCCTACCCCAATATGTTCTGTGCCTAAGTCTAAATAAAAAGGCAGATTTTTATTCTAATGAGCAATATAAGTAAGTTCCTAAGCGCCATGCACTCTAAGTCTGACTAACTTATAAGTTTCTAACTGCCGCACTTAGAGACGTCAATTAAATTAATTAATCATTTAACCAGATGTTGTCACATTCTGTCTTGTTGATGTAAACACGGAAAGCATGACATTTAATTACTTCTCAACTTTAATTGACGTCTCTGAGTACGGCAGTAAGTGCCGTCTACTAGAAACCAAAGAGCCTATTCCCAAAAGTGTATACTTGCATACTTTTATGCCATGCATCAATTGTTACCTTAAATTTGTATCTTTTGAATTAATTAAAAAATATAATAATATAAAAATAAATTTGAGTTTTATTAAAAAATACTTACTAACGCACAAACTCCAAACATTTAAATTAAAAAACAGAATCACTTTGTAAAAGTAATTTAAAGGTTTGAAACCCCTGATTAACCGTCTATGGCGCACTTAACCCGAATTCAAAATGTTAGCCGTATTTCCTTTAAAGACTATATAATAAAACAAGAAACTAGTGTGGTGCTTTTAATTGTCCATGTTCTATAGAGTAAAAACAATGTTTTTCTTGTAGCGCGGTACTTAAATGCATTTTTTATATGGGCGCACTTACCCCATTTCCAGGGGTAAGTGCGCCTACGTACATGTTTTGAAATTTCATCAAAAATATTGTCAAATTATTGATAGTTTTGATGGAATCAACATTCATTACAATAACAAAATACCAAACTCTCACATTTTATTAAATGTAGACTCAAATATCAATATTTAGAGAATTTATCACACATTAAAATCAACTGTTCAGAAAGTATGGCGCACTTGCCCTGACTGACCTTAATTAAGACTATTCTATAGCGCCGCGAGCGTAGGAAAATAGGTATTTGGAGAATCATTCTCTGTCGCGACCGCGCTCGGCCCCGCTCGCAAACGTGCGATAGAGACAGTTGCAGCTCGGCTGTGTTTCTAGGTATTTTTTTGTCGAAAATCGCGTTTGGGGGGAAAACGTTTCCCAACCCCTAAACTGTACTAAATATACTACTTTTTGGTATCAATCTTTTCAGCAGAATATAATCTATGCCTCTATTTTTTGTTTTTTCCGAAAATTTACTTTATTTCTGAAATACAATGAATTTAAAATGAATGTTTTTCAAACCCAATAAAGCAAGATTACAGATCCTTATAACTTTTTATCTAAACAAAATTTTCAAAAAAGGAAAACATAGAGGCATAGTTTTTGATAGGGACAACAACATAGTGAAAAATTATCAAAATCGGAGAAGATTTAGGGGTAGCAAAACGTTTTCCCTTTTTGTATGGACATGGGCGCGGTAGTCGATCCTCTTAACCGACTTCAAAGAAAGGAGGTTCTGAGTTTGACCTGTATGTAGGTATTATGTAAGTAGGTATGTTTGTCCTCGATTATCTCGCATTTGGCTGAACCGATTTTGATACAGTTTTCAGAAAAATATTTGTGACATTTAGGAGAAAGTTTTAGTATTTTCCATCATCCATCCATCATCAGCCTGTGTCAGTCCACTGCTGGACTGACACAGGCTGAGTAGGTATTTAACCGACTTCGAAAAAGGAGGTTCTCAGTCGACCCGTATGTAGGTATGTTAAAAAAAAGTAACCCAAAGCTAAAGTAAATGAAGCACCTAACAGACACTAAAAGTATGAAATAAAAAAATTAATTAAAGAAAAATAGGTAGGTACCTACTTACCAAAACAAAAATTATAATGTCTTCTTCACCGACTTCAATAACTAAGTAAATACCTAGGTACCTACCCAGATTTTTATTTTGCTTTTCAATGTGCTTTTCAGTGGGTCGGTTTTTAAAAGGCGGTTCCCTTTTTTTAAAAAAGAAGACATTATAACTTTTGTTTTTTAGGTACCTACCTAGGCAGTTTTAACCTTGGAGAAGGATATACTAGTGTTCCTAATTAGTAAGTTTTTGGTAGCTAGTTTATTTACAGGCTTTCATGTAGACAGACAAAATAAAACCAGATAAAATAAAAGGTAGTTACTGTATTGTAGGTAGTAACATATGAAAACAACAAAATAAATAAGTAATTGTACCTACCTATTCGTTATTATTATAATTTGGAGTGTTTAAAAGTTACAATTCATTTACATTAACACATGTAGATAGATACCCACAAGCAAGTAGGTAGACCAACACTGTCTTCGCACTCTTCTGAACACTTGCAAACAGAATGTTTGTAGGTAGACATTAAATACTTTCACGATGTGAGCATGCACTTCATCCGCTGTTTGGATTGTATGGTCCATTAACACCTGTAGATAGATACCCACAAGGAAGTAGGTAGATCAACACTGTCTTCGCACTCTTCTGAACACTAGCAAACAGAGTGTTGGTAGGTAGACATTAAATGGGTACTTTCACGATGCGAGCATGCACTTCATCCGCTGTTTGGATTGTATGGTCCATTAACACCTGTAGATAGATACCCACAAGCAAGTAGGTAGATCAACACTGTCTTCGCACTCTTCTGAACACTTGCAAACAGAATGTTGGTAGGTAGACATTAAATACTTTCACGATGCGAGCATGCACTTCATCCGCTGCTTGGATTGTATGGTCCATTAACACCTGTAGATAGATACCCACAAGCAAGTAGGTAGATCAACACTGTCTTCGCACTCTTCTGAACACTTGCCTTCATCCGCTGTTTGGATGGTCCTCGGTCCTCGTTCCCATAATCTAGATCGTTTGTGAAAATCCCCCACACTTGAAAATCCACCGGCATGAGATCAGGCTAACTTGCTGGCCAGATGATGAGACCGCCTCGACAAGTACAGCGTCCGCACCGCGTGAGTGCCGGTGCACCATCGCCCGCCTCATGATAGCGAATAGGTATCATTTGCAGAGATACTCTTGGTTCATAAAGCCGTATGGAATTTTAGAGGTTAACTTATCGAAGAGATGCGCGAGATCCGCGACGAGGCTATTTCTACTGACCTTTTTTTTTTAATTTTAGTATTGGCAAAGGATTACATGAATGTACAGCCACTCTTTTTTTTATATTTAACACTGGCAAAGGAGTAATTAATTATACAGCCACTTGTTAGGGTTCCGTATCCAAAGGGTGTATAAAGGGTGAGTTCGTCCGTTCGTCTGTCACCACTCACCAGGCTATATCTTATGAACTGATATAGCTAGACAGTTAAAATTTTCACAAATGATATATTTCTGTTATCGCTATAACAACAAAAAGCCAAATGCGAGTCGGACTCTGGCTCCCATACAAAACTTTGCATTTTTTCAACCAAAATACTCCCGAAGAATTATTGATTGCCTTTGGTGTTGGGTAAAGTTTCAGGCATTCTGTTCTATTCAAAAAAATGCACTTTATGAATAGGCATACCTATTCTTAAACTGGTAGCTAATCCAACACAATGCATGAATATGCCCATTTTCCATGCCTTTTACGGATGCTACACTGTGTCTAGCCGACGACGCGGTATCGGCATGGCAGGGGCAAGAAGACTGCTTTCGACACCCAGAAAGCTTTTCTAGAAGTTTATAGTTTAAGCTTGAAGCGCTCGTAACCCAGCGGCTCTCGCTAATCTCAACCGATCAGTGAGGTTAAGGGACGCACACAGAAGCAGGGAACCTGATGGGTGACCAAAAGAGGCAATTTATCACGAGCGTTTCCGTGCTTCGGAGGGCACGTTAAGCTGTCGGTCCTGGCTGTTGTCGATTGACTACAGTCGTTAAAACCAAGTCAGAGGCCATTGTGCGGTTTGAAAACTCTGACACCAGGGTTAGCCAAGTTCGTCTCATTCTTGAATATACCTACACGATAAGAAGAAGAAGATAGTTTAAGCTTTTGAAAAGCTCCAGCGATATCAGCTCGGAATCAATACCAGTGTTGGAACAATTTGTTCTTTTAATGACAGACAACAGTACGTCAGGTTACCCATTTTCAATACGAATGTCGTCGCTATTACGACCGAGATAAGGGCGACGTCAAGGACAACATGTATAGCCAGATGTGCTGCCGTGTCTACGACAGAATGAGTGAAATAGAAGATAGCCTTCCACGTTGAACTGGGAGTGCAAGTTAAACTTAAAAAGTACCAGCTGCCAACTCTTCCCGGGCATACTACAAAAGTCAGTAAGTAGGACGCGAAGGTTTTGTTGTATTATAGGTTTATAGGCGAAAGTCTGAAAACCTCTCACCTTTATACATCATTGGTTCATCTAATAACCCTCAAAATTGTATGTCGAACGTGGCATCAAGTGGTTCTAAGACCCCTAATGCACTGCTTACCCCTTATGTATGAAGGGTAGAAGATACTCTCCGATGCTTTTAGTTCTCAAACCAAATCATTTTCTTTCAGCAATCAGTAAGTACTATTCAGTACCTAGTGATCTAGCTAGACAACCTCTAAAATGGAAAAAAAAACTTTTGACTAAACTACTGAACCGATTTTGATGATTAGGGTGTCATTAGAAAGCAGATGATGTGAAGATTTGTTTTTTATGTCACTTCCTTATACCCTCCCAATTGGATTCCTAAAAAGACATTAGAACGGAATAAACATCATCGATGTTGTCATTTGACCTCTAAAATACGATAAGGGTCGGATCCAGCTGGCTTCCACATCTTAAAATACTCATTTTTGTATCCTCATGTGTCCTCTAAGAATATCTATATTTTTCAAATTGCCGCCCCGCTTAATCAGCAGTAGGTATCAGTAGAACCAGCAGTAGGTATTAGTAGAAATAGCCAAAACAAACAAGATTGCGGCCAATTTTAAAGATTTCTACAATCATTCATGACAAAGACCGAGACGTTGTTATAGTAATTTAATTAGTTTTTGTTTCGTTTTACTCGTCACTAATAACAACCGAAAAAACACATCTGTCAACTCTGTTATTTGGCGCTATGTAAAACTATAGAGTGAGACAAAAAATCATTTTTTGTATGGACTTATCTTTGGTCTCTTTCTTTTTTAATGACTGAACGCTTTTCGTGTGAAAAAAACGGACCGTGGGAGGTCAGTGAAAATAGTATCCGCCCGAGATCCGAGTGTCAATGTCAATGGCAACTGGCCCCACGCATGCGCGAACCGGGCTCTGGGGTAGGCGCGGGGGGCCCGGCCGCCGGCCGCCGCTGCGTGTGGCGGGAGCGAGAAAAACACTGTTATTACGTTTTTTACTAATGGCTGTGAATATGGAAAAGAGCGGGAAAGAGAGCGAGTAGCGGCACCGTGTGTCGGCTTCATTGATGTTTTTGATTGTTTGTATTGGTGTGAGTGTAATGTGTAATTACGTATTCTACACGGCACTACATACGTACACGTAGTACAGTGGATACAAATGATGCTACAGAGTGTTTAATTTTTATTGATTAATCGTATTGTTTTTGTAATTTTCCTCGAAAACTAGCGTATGAATATAAAAATAAATTACACCAATAGAGTTTATTTAGGTACCAGATAAAGCCCTTAAAATATTTGGGTCTAATAAAAAATCACCTTATATAATCGTGAGCTTTATAAACTGCTGAGAGACTGGCAGCCATCGTCGAAGAAATCCAGGAGTACGAGATGAAAATAGAAGACGTGTGATCACAACAAATGATCCAATTATACTGACTAAATACGCATGCAAACTGAGTATTAAAAGCTTAATAATAAGTATCTACTAGTAATTGCATCTTATGGTTTGCGGTCAATTGTATTTATATATTTTCCTGTTGTTAATGTGAAGCAGTACAACAAAGAAAAATAAAGTTGAACTAATGTTGCAAATAAATGAGTTGGTCTACCGCTAGATGTCGTTGAATTACAATTGATTACATCATTTGATTGTGGAAACAAGATGTCTCATTGTTGGCACTCGACTATCTGGAGAGTGTTTGTTAACTCCCTTAATTATTTTAGAAGCAAATTTCAGATTTTGCTATAAATCGCAGACTAAAATGGAGACGATGAAGCAACAGTATCATTTTGACATCAATAATGTATAAATCTTTCATGGTAAATGTTACTATTGTTTAATAAATATCCTGTGTTTTATTGTAAATAATAATTATATTTATATTTTATACTGTTTCTAAAAATAATCTGAGGAAGAGATAATAAAATCTAAAACGTTGCAATAAATAAAAAATTTAATATTAACTTAATTTTTTTATCCTAACTCCTCGGAATGTCACCAAATTACAAACTTATTCTGTAACGAATCTGAAAACAAATAAGCATCTTTGTCACTGTAATGAGAACGTAGTTCAGAGGCTAATTTATGATCCGATGATAAAGCTGTTAGATAAAAAACAATCGCATTATTAATGAAAAAATAATGGTCTAACGAATCGATGCTAGAATGTCTCTGCCGTCTGATTTCCAATGTCATTGTTGGTACTGACACTAATTCCGTATGCACTATCTGGTATATACTGATGTCTACGGCACAAAATGTGGCAGCGCTCCCTGTGCCAGTACTGCTGTAAACAATTATCGGCCCTGGTAGTAGTTGTCGATCAGTCTTAGCTTGATTGATGAAGTGCTGTTGCTTTTTATTGACCAATAGCACAAAGTCCAGAAACGTTGCTACATCAGTACAGTCTCCTTTCAAACAGTTCAGTAACTTGAAGTGGTGCACTGTTCTTGATTGTCCAGCACTTACATTGTGAACATTGAGGATCGTTTCGATGAAATATTCTTGAACGATGATGTTTGTGACAGTTAGGTTGAATCCGATTAATGTTGAACTGTCGTCAGTTGAAGAATCTGCAGGTGCCTCGAACTCGTTGAGCATCACAATTATCTTGGTCTTCTCCTGCCAGACCATGTTCCAGTAGTCTTCGTGCGTGTTGTTCATTGGTTCTTGAGTGACTATGAATTTTCTGATATAGTCAAATCCATTGACATAGTTCGCATGGATAAAGTTCGAACTTTCTTTTGCTGTTAGCAAATGCACTCGGGAGCTGTCCCAGCATTTGATGCCTGGAAACCGATTCTTCTTGATATTTTGCGGTTTTCTACATTCCTCGCAAGTACCGAGTATTCTCGTATTAATAATCGTATGGTACTCTGTAGAAATCCTTTCAAGATATCTTGATTTAGATTCAACCACTTGCTGTAAATAATCGCGGGCATTATAACTTACAAATAGATCAGAGCTCATCATGTAAAACTTTATCTTAGTTCGGAGAAGAATAAAGTTGGTATCACGAAGAGTAATTCTGTCAGACTGAGTTCCATCAGTGGGATGAGCAGCTTTATTAACTCTCTTATCAAAGGATACGTCATTTAATGTCAACGGTCCTCAATAACGATAACCCGCGGTCACAATTTATTTATTCACTGAAATCACTCATATTGTCGAACAGCAGAGCTGATACTAGCTTATATTAAAATGGTCTCCGACCTGGGATTGTCAACAAATTTATATACAACCTGCCTCTTACAAATTTTTTATCAGCAGTTAGTTACTTTGTTGGACTAAAATTATCCTATTTGTAGTTTGGTCATAACGTCAATTCATAACAAGTCTATTATGTGTAATATTTGCAATATATATATTGGATAGTAACAATAATCTAACCACGGAATTATTCATTTATGTGTCAGGGAATTAACAAGGAAAATGACACCTATAAATACCGATTTACAGTTATGAATACATCAGTAAGTTGTAGTTCAGGCCTTAATGCGGCTGGATTCCTAAGTGAATAGCAACCCAAAATCTTCTGAACTCATTTATATAATTAAGATGGGGACTGGAAATTCTAAGACGCTAAGTCGTAAGGGTCTCATTGAATTGATTGACCGTAGAGACGCCAGTGAAATTCTCTGTGAAGAGCACAGCAACATGATGAAAATTGAGAAACAGGGAACCTGCAATGCATCTGCTGCTGCAGAAAACGGGACGAAAAATAGATATACAGACGCGGCTTGCTTTAATTACGGGATTCTTCCAAGAGAAAACCCAGGGTATGAAAGCGCGAGCTACATAGATGGCTTCCAGCACCCTAAGAAGTACATCGCATGTCCGGCGCCTTTAGAAAACACCCGCTCTGAATTTTGGAAGATGGTATGGGAGCACAAAAGTCGAATCATCGTCATGTTGTGTAACTCTGTTGAAAATGGCAAGAGACAGTGTTGTCACTACTGGAGTCCAGTTGAAGAAGTAGCACTGCGATTTGGAAAGCTGAAGATATCCACGGTCGGGATTCATTCGTCACATCCAGACTTAATAATTACGGACCTTGTGGTGACAGACGAAGATGGTTGCAGCTTGAATGTCACTCATTTCTTGTATGAAAAATGGCAAGAGCATGATTTATCTCCTGAAGAATCCGACTTCATTGATTTGGTAGTTATGACACAGCTATATGATAAATCAGCTAGTCACACGCATCCCAGTCCGATAATAGTCCACTGTGACAGTGGCCTAGGAAGATCCATGGTGTTTTGTGCCGTAGATATCTGTTTGACAAGATTAGAAAAGATAGGGAAACTCGATGTATTTTCTACGGTATTGAACCTCAGGAAACAAAGACACAACTGTCTATCAAATGTTAATCATTACATTTTTATTTATACAATTTTGTACGATTACATTAAGTCATATCCAAAATTATACTCATCATTATTTTTTGCTTAGTGATAAAACCTTAATAAAAGTTATGTAACAGTAAATTTGATTTTATTTTATAACACTAAAACATAATTATCAATAATTTTTATTACAAATGTTTTTTATGCAGAACTTTTTAGCAGTGCAAGCGAAAGTGATCAATCCGATAACAAATAATCTGCCACACCCGTCCCATAAAAGGCTTTTTTGTAAAAACATATCATTAAATTGAGCATTTAATAGATAATTAATTGTTATTGTCCAATTAAAGTTGGTTTTGTTAATTACAGTAAAAGTAACCCACAGCTTTGCTTTTTGCTTGGGCACTATGGAATAATATTCCGCTATGACACTAAGTAGTGAACTACGATTCTTCATGAAGAGTAGAAAATCGATTGGGCTCATAAGCAGGGCATTTTTCAACATTGTTCTGAAAAAAAAAAAAAACTTCAAACTCTCTTTTGTTGATGAATTCAAATTCACTTAGAAACTACGTAACAGTCATTAAATCTACTTACTACTGAGCGTGTAAGTTCAATTGTAGTTAATTACTCGCGTACAGATAAAAAAATTTCTACGATCCTCGATAGAACAATGGTTGATGATTCATTTCAAGTGACAATTAAACCCATACAGAACATGATAAAATAAATGTATAAAGTCATCAGTGATTACTCAACTCTCATTGCGGTTTAATATTTCTATAGATTTTCCTAGTTATAGGCTCTAATAAGGAGTTGTTTTCAATTAGGTTATTGTTGATCATTCATATAGTGTTAGATATGACTAATTTCAAGCGATTCTATGGCACACTTGAAAAATGGCCACGTAGGAAACTTATTGAGGGAATTTTGTTGTCCCCTAATAAGTAGACTTTTATCAAATAAACCTGATGACCTGAGGTGATTGTCTAAGAATGATTACGAGACCGTTTATTTTGACCTAAAAAACAGAATTGTAAAAAAAATGATTTGCCATTGATGAAGAGTTCCATGCTCCTGTTCGCTAAAACAGTTGAAAAAATCTAATGGAGTTACATGAATTTGATGATTCATATTTCACTTGAGTTTAATTAACTGTTATCTTTGTTTTACAGTACAACCTGGTTATAAGTTACTCAGTTATAAGTTACTTCCCCCCAATTTTTTTCGTTCGTCTCGAGATGGTTCCCCCACTACAGTTCCACTGACGACGTTTTTCGGTCGTCTTAGATGAATTTGTTTCCAAAGTCCTTTTATAAGTTACTCAAGTAAACTAATACGCATAATTATGTGGGTTAGTTTGAAACAAAAACTGATGTTAGATCTCACTATTTGTATTTTATAAAACGAAAAAAACAAATCCCGCACGCACACGTCTTCCTTCCTCCTTACCCGCCATTAGTCTGCCGTCCCTCTCTCTCTCTCTATTCTCTTTCACTCCGCTTACGTTCCGTTTCCCACATTCGGCTGTCCTGACACAATGTCTGTCCTCAGGCATTCTTCCGCACTCATGATATTTCCTTTTACAGTACAATTCGTCAACTCACACTCCTTCAGACATACTTAACAAAGTTTAGCTTAACTTCTAAGACTCAATTAAAACATCTTAAATTAAAACATTACTCTGAACTTAACATTTGAGAAGCTATAAAATGCCCATGATAATGAATGTTGACTCAAAAGATAAAAAAAAATAAAAAAATAAATCATCCATCACTTATCATACATCACCACAAAAAAAAACGTATCATGTTACTCACATTATAGACTCTCTTCACCCTCTCTTGGCCAACGCTTCATATAGTCACCTGAACTGGCCGTCCTGATAGGCCCCTCTGAAGCACTATCAATTTTTTCCAAGTCATAACGATCATTCCTTTTGACCTTAACGACCTTGTAAGGTCCTAGGAACTTTGGTTTAAGTTTTAGCCCTGAACCAAATTGTGTTCGTTTTATAGCCACGGTATCCCCAAGTTGATATGGTGTGTGCTCCTTCCTTTTTCTATTGAAATTTTTTGAATTTTCTTCTTGAATCCTGAAAATCTGCTCTTTGGCGTTTCTTCTCAGATCTTCCCTATTTTCATTTACAATTTTAATGTACTCTTCTTGTAATAACTCTTGTAACTTGATGTCTTCCTTGACTTTCATCTTAGTTCCGAAAAGTAAGTCAAATGGTGTACAGTTTATACTCCTCTGGAATGTACTATTTATTGCTCTTTGCACACGACTTATGTGTTTGTACCACAGGCCGGAGTTCTCAATACAAAGTTTTGTAAGTAATGGGATTAAAATTCTATGTATTCTTTCTACTTGTCCGTTGCCTCGTGGCACACCCGTTGTTATAGTCACATGTAAAATGTTCTCCTCCTTGCAGTATTCAGAAAACTCATTGCTAGTAAAAGCAGTGCCTCTATCAGTGATGATACGACGTGGATTCCCGAAGGTCTGCTGATGAACTTCTAACTTGTTTAGGGTTTCACGACTTGATGTTGTTTTCGTTGGGAATAACCAAACAAACTTTGTAAAAGCATCTACTATGGTCAGGATATAATTATACTGCTTACTTGTCTGGGTTAAGGGTCCAACGTGGTCTAAGTGAATGGTATCCAGTGGAATACTTTCCTTCTCAATTGGATGCAGAAGTCCCTCTTGCTTTCCTTCTTTCTTCGTAGCCAACAAGCATGGAATGCAAGTCACTATAAAGTCTTCAATTTTTTTATCCAGTCCTGTAATATAAAATTCTCTTTCAATAACTTCTTTCATCTTTTTCTTGGAAAAATGGCCATTGCTGTGCACCCTCTTTAATACTTCTTTCTCCATAGCCTTAGGTATAACCAGTAACTTTTTATCCCCCTTGTACAATATATCACTTTCTGTCCAGAAATCTTTATATGTCTTTTCCTTCAAAACCTCTTTTATAGCTGTGAGCCCCTCGTCCTGATCTTGTGCTTTCTTTACTTGATCGTGGAGTGTAGTGACACCCACAAATGGGTAACGGCTCAAAGCATCAACATGCCGCATTTTCGTTCCCGAACGATGTTCTATCTCAAAATCATATTCATTCAAAAATAATACCCATCGAGCTACCTTGGCTGAAAGATCTTTTTTCTTAAGCGTTAGTTCAAAAGCCTTGCAATCAGTCACAATCTTAAAATGTACTCCATATAAGTACATCCGAAACTTCTTCACTCCCTCAATAATAGCAGTTGCCTCCAGCTCATAGCTTGAGTATCTAGATTGAACATCATTCGTCTTTCGACTCATGTAATGAACAGGATGGAGTCCTGTATCCGGGTGGTGTTGCATGAGTATAGCTGAAAAGGCTACATTAGAAGCGTCGGTGTGAAGCTCAGTTCTCAACTTTGGATTAAAAATCTTTAACACAGGTCCAGATGCCAATTTTTCCTTCAAAATATTAAATGCGCGTCTCTGTTCTTCTTCAAATACAAATTCTTTTTCTTTTCTTAATAAGTCTGTAAGTGGCTTTGAAATAAGAGCATAATTCTCAATGTACTTCCTGAAATAAGATGTCAATCCTAAAAAACTGTGTAATTGTTTAGCATCCCGTGGTTCCGGGTACTTACTAACAGCTTTTGTCTTCTCTGGGCTCGGTCTTATCTCTCCGTTCCGTACCACGTGACCTAGGTATTCAATTTCCGGTTTAATCAAGTTTGCTTTCTTCCAGTTGATTTTTAAGCCATATTCTGAAGCCACTGACAACACCAGTTGAAGTCGTTCTACTGCTTGCTCCTCATTTTTGGCTAAAATCAAAATATCATCTATGAAAATTACCATAACACCCTGGGAAATTAAGTCTCTAAATATAATGCTTACATATCGCATAAAATACTTCGGGCAGATGGACAAACCGAAGGGAGCTCTGAGAAACTCGAACTGGCCATGGTGTGTCACAAACGATGTATAGGGAACTGATTCTGACGCAACTTTCAAATGAAAAAAACCATTCTTAAGGTCCAAAACGCTAAATACTTTGGCCTCGCATAGCTTGTCAATCATATCATCAATCACAGGTAAGGGAAATTCATCTTTTACTATTTTTTTATTTAATAACCTATAATCCACACACACTCTGACTGACCCATCTTTCTTTCTCACTAACACTAAAGGACTTGAATATTCTGAAAAACTCACCTGAATAATACCATCATCCATCCACTCCTTTACCTGCCGTTCAACTATTTTTTGCTCTGTCAGAGACAAGCGTCGCGGTCTCTGTGCGACAGGCATGTCATCTTTGAGAACAATTTTCAATTCGATAGGTGCATCTTTTAATTGGATTGGATTATAACCTTCACAACACTACAAAACCTTTTTCCTCACCTCACAATCCAGGATATGAGCAACATCCACTTTTGAATCTGAAAAACAACACAACCTAGACATCCACTCATAATTTTCAGACAGAAACTTAACTTTGTCCCCACTCATTATCATGGTTATTTTTCGTAACAATTCTTGACCTAAAATCATATCAAAAGGCATCACTTCCTTGCTTACAATGTGAAACAAAACGTTTTGATAGCTTTTATCGTCTATAGTAATGTCCATGTAAACCTTTCCTAACGAATTTACTGTCGTACGACCAAGTCCTGTTAAACACAATTTATCGTCGAACTTCTCTACCTTAAGCTGCAAAAAACACTCTAATGTAATTAAGTTGAAATCACTTCCCGAATCGATCAATGCACTCACTGTTAACTCCTTTATTTTAACTAAAATCATCGGCTTCGTCGATAAATTCCTTTGTTCCGGTGACGAGTTGTTTACATTCTTCGGAGAAATGTCAACTTGCATGACCTCATTTCCTCCCGATGCACTTTGGCCGTCCAAAGTGAAGTTAGTCGAACGCTGTTTTGCCGACGAACCTGAAGCGCCACCTAGCGACGATCCGCCTCCTACTTTTCCATGCTGTTTTGCCGACCCAGTTGATTTGTTGCTATCTTCACGTTCTTGACATTGGTTAGCAATATGGCCGAATTTATTACACCGAAAACATTTAATTCCGTTCGGACACATATTTGCCACATGATCAAACTCCCCGCAATTGTAACATCTGTTCATTGGTTTCTGAGATTTCTTTTCTTGATGAGGTTTTCTGCTCTGACCTTCGTTCGAACTCTTCGTCTTGCTCTTCATTTTTTCATAAAGTAGTAATTTCTCCTTCAAAGCCGAATACGTAGTAGCTCCATACAGGATCGCTTTATTAGGTTCATGGTCGACTATCCCGTCAATAATGTACTGTATTGAAACGTAGTCAGGGAATTTGGCTTTCCGTCCTAATTCTCGCATGACAAGCATGTATTCGTAAAATGTTTCATTTTTTTGCTTTTTTCTCGTGGACATAACTTCATGCATTTCTTTCGTGTTCGCCGTATCCGGGAATTCTTTCAAAACAGCCGCCTTCAATTCGTCGTATGTTTTAAAGGTTTTTTCGCTTTTCAGCCACAACCCCGCAGTGCCCACCAAAGATCTTCGTGCAAAAATGAGCTTTTGTTGCGCCGTCCAGCTAAATATTTCAGCATTATCCTCGAGATCCTGGGCCCACTTGGCCGATGACTCCGTCTTGTCGTCGCCGCTAAACTTCGTGATGCCGTCGAGGAATAAGGCTGCCATCGTCGTCGTTTCAATTGGTTTTCCGTCGCCGCTTGATGCCATCGTCATCGTCGTGCAGTAATGCACCCACCGTTCGCGTCTTCGTTGATTTTGATTTGGGCTGGAAAGCCCCGTCGTTACGTCCTTTGCGCGTTCCGAGCACACGTGGCCGCCTTCTCGAATCGTGCCCTGTCCGCCGTCTTTTCTGCGTACAGAATCGTATCCCCGTGCTGCCAACTATCCCGAACGAGCCCCCAAAAATGTGGGATAGTTTGAAACAAAAACTGATGTTAGATCTCACTATTTGTATTTTATAAAACGAAAAAAACAAATCCCGCACGCACACGTCTTCCTTCCTCCTTACCCGCCATTAGTCTGCCGTCCCTCTCTCTCTCTCTATTCTCTTTCACTCCGCTTACGTTCCGTTTCCCACAATTATTTATTGATTACTAATCGAAATTAAATGAAACGGTAGTAAGAAAATATGTCACTTATCATTAGTAAATAAATTTAAATACAATTATGAATGGAAAAACATCAATTATATTTTGTAATTTTATAAATATATACTTAAAGAAATGACAAACGTCAAGTAACTTATAAAAGGACTGGGAGCGCAAACACGAAGACAACTTACACATATGCATACAACCGAGCGATCGCGGAGTAAAACATAGTGGTAGAGGACTAATTTTTCCAAGAAATTTTTTTTTTTACAGCCCCAAACAGTAACTTATAACCAGGTTGTACTGTACTTTGAATAGTTCACGACCTTTCCTCTAACAACTCATTACATGTGTTTCCCTTGTATGTTTACATTCTTTAGATGTTATCAAGCTTCAATTGGTAGCCAGAGAACTTAGTTAGTCATCATATTTTGGACACATTAAGCTATTATTAGTACATTAAAAATGTTACTAGTGATAAGATTTAAATAGAAGTAATATTACAACAAATTTGAGTTTTTTTATTGCACTTCAAAATTCTTAATAAACTTCACAACATAGACTTTTGATTATAAGTTTAATTTGCAACGATAAATAATATTAGCTCTCAACAATTGAAAACACCCACGTCTTATCAGTAAAAACAAATGTAATTTATTTGATAACAAATTATCTGCCACACTGGGGTCATAAAAAGCTTGTTTGTCAAAACATGTCATCAAATTGACTATTTAATAGACAATAAATCATTAAATCATTATCATCCTTCAAAAATTGGTTAATTAATTGATTAAGACGAACATCGTCTACTTTTTTTATCTATAAGTTATCAGAGTCTCAGCACATGTTTATTCAGCGGCACACTGTCTAGCGCGTTATTAGAACAGAATCTATAATACTATTTTTAACTACTTGAATGTTGGACACTGCTTGAAGAATGATTACCATTTTTTTGAAAAATTAAAAAGTAAATTAAAATTTTATAAATGATTATGTACTGCTTGAGACTTATCACGGCCGCATATCGCTGCTCTCGGAGCTTCAAAACAGCATTGGGTATCGAAATTGTTGAACTTTTCATCATTTGGTTGCAGCAAATGTCAACTGCGCAGAAAATCCCTGTCCTGCATGTACCAGCGCTGCAGTGGACTATCATAGGAGAATAAAATGGTTCTCTAGCTTCTAGCTCCATGTAAGCTCGACGCACTCTATTGACCACTGAAATAAACTCCAGAAACGATTCTAAATCCGAAAGGGTCTTGAACTCTTCCCAAATGTACTCAAAGTGAGTTAATTTCCTTGATTCCTTCGAAGAAATGTCTGTGATTTCTAAGAGTGTTGTGATGTAGTTATGTCTGGATGTGATTTTCAAAGTTCTAATTTGATGATAATCCGTAACAATTATCCCGTTTTTTGCAGTAGACCAATACTGAGAGCACTTTTCCACACCATTGATGATGGTCTTTGTTAACATCACGATCACATGACAATGCTGCTGCCATACCATCATCCAGAAATGTAGAACGGTGTTGGCCAGAGGACCTTGAGTGGCGATGAATTTTTTCTGCTCTTCAAACCCATCAATCCAGTTAGCATGGATGTAGTCCACTCCATTATTGTGATGCAGCAAGACTCGAGAATGCTCCCAACATGGAATATCAATGTACCGATTTTTCTCTTGGTTTTCCGACCGCATAAAACTTTCCATGCTCCTGTTGATGCGCTGAGACACAATTTTTTTGTACTCCTCTCGAATAAGTTCAAAGCTATTCCTCTTTTGTTTAAAAATGTCGCTTACTTGAACTTTCATGAGATTGTCCATTATCAAAATAATGTATGGAGCAAAGAACAAGAGGAATGATCTGAACGAGAGCACTAACTGAACTAACCGTCGTTATCAACTTCTCTTTATATATAATCACTTATAGTGATGTCTATTTGACATTTATTAGCTTCTGCGTGAGGTTCATGTCTATAGGAAAATCAGTTTTTATTACCGAGGATCTGACTTTACGATGGAATTTTCAGAAAACGCTGTTAGAAATTCGGTAAGTAACAAGACATGATTTATGTTTTCTAAAAATATATTTTATTGCCGTTACATTCTTCAATGCTTCGATAGTGTTATATTTTCAGTGTAACAACTAATACGGCACATGTATATCCCTTAGATTTCAATGCTATGTTAGTAGTCTGCAAATCATTTATAGTGCTAATACATCTACTTTCAATGGTCTATCACTATTTGATGGATGAGGTGCGCATTAAAATATTTTGAAGAAATTACGATGAAAAATCCAAAGACGGATGTACAGTATAAATAACTAAACCCAATTATACTTCAATTTGGATTTTTAAATGGATCGCAGTACAAAACGCTTATGGTGTATCTAAAAGTATTATGAAACAATATGAGACAACTTCTTCTTGATATAAAGTTCAAGTAATTGGTAACACAGAGTATAGTTTCCTAAACAGTCCATGAACCCATATTTTTGCTGCTGCACTTTCTTGAGAACACTTGCCACTGATAGACTAGTCATTTAGAGACTACGTATCAGTCATTGAATTCACTTACCTACACGCGTATGATTCAGTACTAGTCAATCAATCACGTAAAGCTCTTTTCAAACTGATTACTGTGTTATGGTAGTAGAGCTTTTATATGAGTTTCCCTTCCTAAAGCACTACGCACGTGCAATCAACCTTATGCGATTGTTTACCTGCAAAATCCGTCTCCCAGCGTGAGGTTTGCGTCAGTCACGTATCACTTGTTTATAATTAGTAAATTATAATCTACTTCATACTTTAGAACTTTGCTTATTTTTGTTATTGTAGCTTTTGAGCTTATAGTCAAGAATGGAATATTATGTGTGTTGATCGTCTGATTAAGCCTTGATAAGTCCTTCATGTTCCAAAACTTTTGATCTTGTCCTTAGATTCTTTCTACTGTTTGCGCTTTTTCCAGCCTTAATTTGATTTTATTTTTCAGTTACAGGCAATCCTGGTGCAGTCGAAATATAACACAACCCTTGATGAAAAGTCCGTTATTTAAACGACGCTAATGTTATTCAGTCTAATATAATTTTGATAATTTTTAATAAAGTTCTATAAAATTATTGTGATTGTTCTATTAAAGGGCTGTCAAAATAATCCAACACTCTGCAATCAGTTCACGACCTTTCTTTCAGAACTTAATTAGATGGGTATTTTTGTATGTTTACATGTTTCATTGTTATCAAGATTCCGATAACTGTTTCGGCGAATATTATAGTAAACTCATTATTCTGCCATATTTGATTATTTGTGACAGCATCATTTCAAGCGAGTTTGACCATTAGGGGTCAGCCTAGAATTACTCATTGTAAGTTCGTCACATAATTTTATTATTACTGAAGTGAGGTAATATTACTAATAATATGAATACAGCTGCCGATACTTCAGTCACTGATGCAAATCCGTCGTGTACACAGCTTGAAGTTTGCAATAATTTCATTGTAAAATAAATAATCGGAATTGCAAAGTCTTAATTCCTCTATTGTTTAAATAGCAAATAACACTTTTTAAAATAAAACAAAATGGAAGTGTATCAACCTTTAAATTGGACATTCAACGTATCCAACGAATGGTCAAAAGCAGTTGGACCAGTGGTACTTGAAGAATTGTTGACGAAAGCTCTCCACGATTATCACTTAGGCCACAGGGGCATCGTAACTATGAATGGAGTTTCAGCGGCGGTTATTGATGAAGGGTTCGGACAATTGTTTATAAGGACAGAAGAAAAGTAAGATTTTCTATTCTTCTTCTAGAAGTTTAGTTCTTGAACTTTGAGATGCCGAGTAAGGCCTCGACACGTTAATATTCTCAATATATTAGCGTAGGTAAGCTCGTAGAAAGACTAATCGACGCGACAGGGTCTTGCGGCTCCACCTCCACGCGGTCCCCGCTGGATACTGGTCATCTTCGGATGACTTGCTAACGGAGTCGTAAGAAACGTAAGTCAGAGGGTCATGACAGAATGACGTAGACACTAAAGATTCTCTGGCTTGCGCCGCACAATGATTGCACACAGTGCATGAGAGCGGGGTTCTTCCGGGCCCTCTCCTGGCTGGGGTTCATTCCCCACGTCGGGGATTTTGTGGGGTAAAAGGTATACATCAAAAGTCCGTAGTATATCCCAATGGGACCAGGTATGCGGCGGTTTGGGCGTAGGGCCAATTAGCCATAGATCAGGAAACTTGAACTTTGAGATTTTGACTTTTTTTCCGTTTTCAGAAAGGGTGACAGAATTCGAAGAAGTGATGTTCTTCTTCCGGTAAAAGCTTCGATAGTGAAGCTTGAACACGATATGCCTACAGAAAAAATCCCAGTGTAAGTATGAAGAAATTATTCAATTGATAGAATCTTCGATTCAAAAGCGCGTATGATAGTCTAATTTACTTTTTACTTTCAGATACGACTTGCCTGTGAAACTAACACGGGACCACCAATTTTCAGACTGGTTTAAATCAAGATCCGATTGTTTCAAAGTTGTGACGGCCGCACCAGTTCTTGAAGAGTAAGTACTTGATTTAAAGTCTACCATACATATTTCGTTCTTTTCGATTGAAAAATACTTTTATTTATTAACTTTAAATTGTTTTCGCAGTATATTCGAGGCAAAGGGCATTACGGGGGAGGAGATTTACAATTATGCTCTTGAAACAATGTACAGAACTCACAAAGGACTATTGTGAGTATGAACATCATCAATAATTATTAGGTCGTCTAGTAATTAGGCTAATGACAGTCATTTCAGACCAGAAAGAAGTTTAACAGTGACGACTGATTTTCAATAATTTGACTCATCATTTTTGTACATTTTCTAGACCTCGGAAAATATTCGTCCAGCCTGCACGTACGGGTGATTCAATTGCTTTTATAACGAAGGTTTCTGATGAACAATGGGAGATGGAGTGTTTCAACCGTCTGGTTCCACCTGAGTAAGTTGTAACATGTTTTAAAACCCTAAATAACCATTTTTTACATTTTTTCGTTTTATCAATAGTAAAAAATTATGAAAACCTCAAATTAAGTGATTAAATCACTGCTAATTTGGATTATTATTTATTTCTAAAGCAGAACTTATTCGAATGATTCATTTTTGTTACAGAAGATCTTCGTGCCATCAAATATTAGCATACCCCTGGATTGCTTGTGGCTATCGAATGTCCGAAAATCCTACTTAAATTTTTATGCAGAATCACTAGCAGTCACCCACTCTCTTCGGTAAACGTGAACTAATTTTGAAAATGTATATAGTTCTTTAGTATTATATTAAATCTAAGACACTTTTGAAGTAAACAAAATTTAATTATTTAGACTTATGTTTTATTTTTACCTCATTATTATAACAGTGACAGGATATTTAACCTATAGATCTCTATATTGTAGTATTCAACTCACAGGAAGCAATTGAGAAAAATGACTACGACGCCATATGCTGTAAGAAATTGTAAACAAAGCGGTAACGAGTAGTTTGCATTTTTATAAAAAGTGTGCCGAACTATTTTTTTCTATTTAATTTTTATCATTTCATATTCGTGGCGCTGTCTCTATAGTCATAATAATTTAGTACTTAACGTCATTTTTTAGTTGTAACTCACGGGAATCTCATCAGGCGCACTATAGAGTTAATAATCATAATCATGACATCCTCAATGAAGTTTATTGCTTTTTGAGTAAATGATCCATAAATTTTAATTAAGGTCATGACAATATAATTAGCAACGTACCTTTAGTAAAGGTCATGAAGTATAAACTCATTTGTATTTTTTTAAATCTCCTGTTAGACGTCAAAATAACAGAAATTTCAATATTGAAGGTATTCTAGCTGATATTATACATACTCGACTTCTTAATTAGGATCACATTCAAGGCTGGATCACTTTATGAACGCTCTCAATTTACGATACTGTAATACGTAATTGTATTTAGTGTAACACTTATCTTGTACAGTATTCTTATCTTTCAAGAATATATTTAAAAATAAAACATTCACTTTAATCTATAGTCAGTGATTATTGGCGCTTTGTATCACAAGCAAATTTTAAATCTTAATTTAAGATATGAATCACAATGGACTTGACACAATCATCCCAACTATCTTAATTACGCACAGATGAAGCAGAGTCCATCAAATTCTGAAGGTTATAAAAGATAATTGATTAATTGTCAACAAGTTGAAAATAGTTGAACCTCTGGAACAACGGTGTAACGACTCAGGTCAACAGACATCCTCATTGGTGCCAATAAATGATATGAACATCTAGATCTATCTAAAAACAACAATTGTTGGGGTTGTCGTCAACTACCAATTGAATATTGAAAGTCAATATAAAAACTGTGTTATTGAACTAAATTGTTTATTTTGGCGGAAGATCTTGCTCTATATACCGGCTCGAGATCACGTCGCCCAGAGTTTGAAATTGACATCAATGGGTAAGTATTGAATGAATCACTAATATTACTGTGACCTTGGCACCATGAATTTATTTTTATTGGCCATAACTTTGAACTTGGAGACTCATTTGCTTGTTCAGTGCGGTCGTGATCACACGCCTCCTGTAGAAATTTATCCTAGTTTTTTTGAAAATCGATTGAAAGTGATAGAAATAAGAAAATTTGGGAAAAAAGTGAATTGTGTTGTCGAGCGATAAAGGTTTGTAATTTCAAAATTTATTAACTAGAGAAAAAAATCTATTGTTCAAATATTTTCGATTTCATTTTAAATCATAAAATATTAA
Source organism: Aproaerema taeniolella (assembly GCA_949987775.1). Taxonomy (NCBI): domain Eukaryota; kingdom Metazoa; phylum Arthropoda; class Insecta; order Lepidoptera; family Gelechiidae; genus Aproaerema; species Aproaerema taeniolella. The sequence continues at coordinate 12,737,043 of OX465266.1, read as the reverse complement.
ATAATATTTTTTTAATCAGCATAAATTGTTGAGAGCTTTTTGTTTTACTGAGTGCACATACGTAACAAATACATACGGTGTATGTACGTAAAGTTTCTACGCGCATTTACTTGGCGCGAAAATTTGGAAATGTTGTGGCAATTCTATTAGACTTTTGAATTTTTTCAACTTTCGTCAGTTTTAAATTATAAATCATGCAATTGTGTGAGTGTATGTGTATGTTAGGTTTGCCGATATGTTGTTTAAATAGTCTTGGAACATCTTTTCAGGAATAAGTATGGATAACTACCAATTAATCACCCCTAATATCCAAGTCCCCATTGAATGGCCAGTAGAACCGATGAAAAGTGTCATTTTGGAAATGGTCGAGATGGCCATCGGGCATCTTCAACGCGGGCAGAGGATAGCTGTTATAATAAACGGTGTGACAGGGTTGATTGATTATGACTTCAACAGCCAGAGATATGTCTTTCTGAGAACGGAACACATGTAAGTTTGGTCTTTCTTCCTTCACTTGCTTTCATTTTTCAAACCTCGAGATCTTTACGTTTAATTTTTTGTTTTCAGTGATCAGGAAGACATTTCAACCCTGGAATTGTTCATTCCACGAATATCTTAAGAATTTATCAATTAACTAGGCGAGCAAAACATTGCACATTAAATAAAACTGATTTTTTATCTTTAATGCCTGAGGATCTCGGATCAGATTACCTAATCTTGAATTTAACGATGTCAAAGAGTGCTTTACAGCCTCCAAAAGGTTTGTATTTCCCAATTTTTGAGTAAAAATAATATTAACATTTTGGATCATTCCAGTTTCTATCTGTTCAAGCCAAATTTTTTTTTTTTTCAAATTATTTTGTGTATTTTTCAGGCTTTCAAAAACATCAGGCCCTACGTCTGAGACAGATTCTATCTAAAGCTATTGAGACTTTGTTAAGTCGTTGCATTCAATTCCTAGAGACGTTTTCCATTTTGTCGATCCATCAAAAAGATGGTTACAGATCAAAAGTCAATATTTCAGAAATCATAGATGTAACAAGGTCTAAACTTAACATTGCACTTCTGTTACAGGTAATGATGCAGCCGGGAGGTAGCATACACTTATATTTGACATTCTCTGATAGTAACTTCAAAATTTTTTGTGTATACTCAGAAACCTCAGAAGAAAAACTGTGATATTATTTTAATTATTTTTAATAAATTCTTTAATAGTTAAAAATTGATTTTTACTTACGTACTATATAAAACTCTTTGTTAGTGCATTTAACACAACCATAGACAAACTTTGAGAAGACAATTGGAAAAATATGAGATCCGATTAAAAACACTTAATTTCTAACTTACGATACCTTTAACCTTGATTAACCTAGTTTTCACTGTCACTACATTCACTTTCACTCTCACTTGAATACGGCTGATGACAGTCCGCACCCCATTTCAAGAAGATGTCCATCATTTTGAGGTCGTCTCTCTTCCAAGCAACTTGATAGGCAGTTAGCCCTCCATAGTCACAAGCTTCCAAGTCCACGGCAGTCTGCTGGCAGATCCAAGTCGCTAGCTCGTAGTCCTGATGGACAACAGCAATATGAAGCGCAGTACTTCCAGAAGTTCTATCTGGTGCATTCAGGTCTGCTCCCATCTGCATCAGGATTTCCAGTAACTGCACTGCCTTTTGCCCTCTGTGAATTTGCGCTACAATGTGGACACACTGACGTCCTTCAAAATTGTACTCCCGCAGCAGAGATTCGTTGTCTTGGTCCAACCACCATCCAGCTCGCAGAAGTAGGGACGCACACCCATGATAGCAAATATCATGAAAAAAATTGTCTCCCCTGCAGTTTACTGCCCTAAAAAACTTCGCTGATTACACGAGACTCCATTGCATTAGATGAGGAGAAAAGTGTGAATCTGTCTTCAAGCGATGCTAGTGCAAGACTGAGGCAGTTACTTTACGATTATATCGGGACGGGAAACACCAAATAGGTATTATTGTATTGGAATAAAGCCAATTTATGTGCATGATTTACAAGTGGATTTCCCGAAAGATACTGGGTTATATTTAGTCTGAGAAAGTACAATAATAGTTGAATGTTTTCCTTTTATGTAGAATAAACAGTCGTTATTATTTCATGGAGCTATGTAAGGTTTTATAAATCGGTTTTTTTTTACATAAATAATGACTGACATGCCCAAACCTGATACAATTATTGATCTAAATAACCAGATAAATTTGGTAAGATTACTATAAGCTTAAAAGTTTCGTGATATAATATAAAGTGTGCTATTACTGTCTCATTTGTTATCATGAGCCTACGTTATTCTTTATAATCATTTTCACATAAAAAACAGACTGGATATTTTCATGCAGGTTCAACGAGTTGCGAGTGGAAAAACCATGTATACTGATTTCAAATGCAAATGCACTCTATTATAAACACTTTACATTAAGGAAACCAGTACAAATATGGCAAAACTATCCTTATTTTGTTCGATTGAAAGTACAATTTTCACTGAAGAATCAACTGACGGAGAATACTTGGGTCGATTACTTGAAATCTACCAGCATACACAGAATCAGGAAACAATTTATTTCCATTTTAGTATAACTAACGAACCACGTGGTTGAACCTTAAATACATCTCAAAGTCTATCAATATTAGTGGACTCTCTTTCATCTAAATATCTTTGGCTCCATCCCATTTCTCCTAAAACATACACATGAATGGCTTGGTAGCAGAAAGTATAATCGTTTATGTGGTTCAGGCAAATATACTTTTGCCGTCGCAGATTCTGAAGAGTGTTGGCCACTGACAATGTACCGGTGCACTTGAACTGGGTAACACAAATATCAAGAATACAGTACACTGCCGAGCAGCTGAGACCATCGCTGCAGTGAACAAGAACAGCTCCAGGCTTCCAGCCAACCGGTTGTTTCTTTCTAGAAATGGTAAACATGTCGTTCAAACTGCACACAAAGGACAAGAACATGAGTGGATCATCTTCAACGACATTACGCCAGGCAGTGTATTGATAATACCGAATCTGACGTTCGCGATTTGCGCGGTCAGACAGGCGCAACTCTGTTAGAGTAAAACGAGGCTCCTCAGAGACTTTCAAAGTTTTTATCCTAAACCCTCCACACTCTATCTCAATTCCTTCACTGGAACTCCAATACTGGTAGCTTTCTTCCTCAGCTCTTCGGGATGTCTTGATGATAGTAGTGACTTCACGAAGCCAGGCTAATTCCCAAAATCTTTCGCTGTCTTCTTCTTTCGGGTCGCTGACGCAAATATACTTCTGTTGGCCGTCGTGCGTGTCATAGCCATCTATAAAACTGGCACCTGGATACCTCTTTTCTGTCTTCATGCAGCGGAAAAATTGGTTCACCAACGGTAGGCATCCACCGCTACGAGCCTCGTTGTCACGTTCTTCAGAGCTTCTCTCGGTCAGGTCAATGATATTGTATTCTTCATGGATGCGGTCGAGACAGTTTGGACGGTCCATGAAAAGTAAGAAGTCAATGGCCAAAACGTTTGGAAATTCTGTAGACATGTTGGTTTACAAATCGCACCTGTTGGAATGGGTCCACTTCCTAGGGCAGTACCTTTTAAACTAGTCTCTTAGCAGCTACTGTTTTAACTGTTGACTCTATAAAGACACCCCGTTGGTCAATTAATTAATTTACAGCGTAATGTAGGGATACGTAAATCTTCGCAGGTAAAACTTTAATTACCACTAAAGTATGGTGACTTTTAGAGCTCTGGGAAATGCACCCGCCGAGCGCTCGTTAATTCTTTCCAACTTTGTTTTACGGTGAAATTATTTAAATTGAATTTCTCAGGTCCTGCTGGGCAGATGTAGGATGTGCCCTTTCGAGAGACTATTAACTGCGAGTCTGAACTAAACTAAGCTCAATTGAGAAGAGAAACTGCTTTTGAACCAAAAATCACTCAGACATCCGAGGCGGGGATACTTATTAGATTTAATGGGATTCATTGGTGGTTAATGGAATGAAAAATTATATTTTAATTTATTTATTACTGTTTTGATTGCAAATAATAAGATAATCATCTCGCGAGTCCTATTTCAATGCAAATCTCAAAAAACAAAAGTCGAGAAAATAACAAAGTGACACGTAATTGAAATATTAATGAATAATTAGTGACGTCAACAGTATTTCAAGCGTTTTCAAGTCACACAAAAAAAAATTACTCATGTGATACCTAAAGTGTAGTGAAACATTACTGAATTGAAAATGTTTATTGCTTTATTTTTCCTGTACAGTTTGATGCTGGTTCTTTATAAGTTCACTTATATTTATGATGCACTGAAATTTAGTTAACAAATGCATTATTCATTCAAACTAAAGTCAAGGTGGTACTTGCTCTATTACTCTACATATTATGCTAAAAATCGCTTACATCATAATAGGCACGGTAGAGCCTGGTGCCAAGGACCGATTAAAATCTATGATTTCAATAAATTATGCAATTAGCTTTAACTTTGCTGTTGTGACATTTTCAACACAATTTTTCAGTTTACAAACAAGTTATATTTTCCTTGCGATCATTCGACCACAGTTGTGGTTTTTTGTTGACGTCCAGCTGAAACATATTTTTATAATCACCAGTAAATTGTTTACATTATACTTATCAATTTCACGTCAATGTATCATCCGCTATGTTTCATACTAGGTAAAATAAAAAACATATAAATGGGAGATTGTGAAGCATTGTACTTCAATCAGCTCTGTATATCGCTTGAATCTACTAGCCTCAAGTACTTTACACTCATTATCCAGAATGGGGATTAAAAACTCGAAATCATTGACCCCAAAGGACTTGATCAACCTGATGGATAAACCTAATTTCGTCAAACGTATCTTCAAAGAGCATAAGCAAATTATGGAGACTGAAGTACCACCAACACTCAAGGCTGGACCCGAAAACAGGCTTCTCTTCAAGCACAAACGAGTGAATCTTCCTGGAGAAGAAGACTCAACCATCATTAATGCCAGCTATATTCAAGGATACAAGCGACCCAACGCGTACATTGCCACTGAAACGCCGCAATCAGAGGTGGGAGCCCAGGCTCTATGGGAAACAGTGTGGAAGCATCGGACCAACATTATAGTGATGCTCAACAAACCTGAGGAAGATGAGAAAAATTATCTCTACTGGAACCCTGAAGTTGGGAAATCGCTCCGATTTGGAAAACTAACAGTCAACACTATCAAGATTCGCACGATTGTACCAACTCTTAAAATCACGAACCTCAAGGTAACTGATGAAAAAGGAGATTCGTTGACTGTTTATCACATCTTGTACTTGAACTGGCAATTTGACGACGTCTTGCCACCGGCAGCTGACTTTTTGAAGTTGCTGCTCACGGTTAGTGTATACAGTGAAAATGTAGAGAGTTTTGAAGGTCATCTGAACCCAATCATGGTCCACTGCAGTAATGGGTTAGATCGAACGATGGTTTACTGTGCAATTGATAGGGCCCTTTTAGAATATGTCCGAACAAAGAAAGTGAATTTTTTTTCTATAGTTAAAAAATTGAGACAAGAGAGTTGCAAATGCCTGTCTGATACGCGTCATTACTATTTTTGTTACTCTATTTTGCATGAGTATTTTGCTAATAGAAGTTCAGAATTGTGATTAACTTAAGTCTGAAATGGATCTCTAGGAAATTTCATTGTATTTCATCATAGTTTTTATGAATGTACCAAAGTTTAGTTATAGATGAATTAGACTAAGATTTATGTATAAATTAAGTGTTTTTATCTTGTTAACAGTCGTTAGGATTTATAATTGTATATACAACATATCTGAATTTTGTTAAACTTTTATTAAACTTAAGGATGTAATTCGTAACTTCTTTGTTGTTATTTCTCGTCTCAAAATTCAATAATCATGAAATAGGAAAATGAACGAAATAATGCTCTATCGTTAAATCAGATCAGCATTGATCAGTTCACAGCAACCATTTGATCTGATCTAGGATCATTTTTTTGTGCTCTTACACCTGAAACTTCTAATAAAACCTTGATGAAAACTATCAAATAAAAGATGAAGTAGCACTTGCAATTTTCATGTATTTTCAACCATTTTTGCTGCTGTTATTCTTTTTAGATGATATGATAGATAAATAGCGAGGAGTAGCGGATAAATTGTAATCCTAGAGCTAAATTAGTATCTATTTTTTTCGCAGTAAACTTACTAACATTTCTGCGAAATGAAATTTTCTAAAATACGTGGAAGTAGGATACCATCAAAAGACTTTTTAACTCGAAACTGTTGAATTAATTTGATACGCAAATCCTGTTTTTGCAATGAGCCCCATTGAGAAATATTTTGATTATGCCAACTCATGTCGGCATTTCTTTGATCTAAAACAAAATACTCACAGATCAAAGATTTTGATCTATAAATCAGTTACTGATCTGCGTAACGTCAATATGATCAGTAGAATGACCATTAATTATTAATTATTGGCTATTAAATGATATCAAGATGAGCAAATATTCCGAACTGGGTTTGTTTATGGAATCTTTTATGAGCATTTTGTTATTAACTTATCAATATTCATCCTATTAAAATGATTTATATAACTATTGAATGTATAATATTTTACTGATAAGAACTTCTTCTGAGCTAAGACTGTTAATTAGTCTTTTGTTCAGTTCAGTAAAAGAAAACGAGAATATGGGTCTTAGAGGAAATAAATAATGCTTTTCAAAATTATATAGACATTTATTTTCAAATTCAAAACCAGAGTATACAAAACCAAAACCCATCTTTCATTAAAAATTAAAAGTATTACAAAATTTTTCATAGCCTCATAATTATTATAAGTAAGCAACAGGCCATAAGAGAAGCAGCGGTAGTGAATGGAGAGATAGCAGTAGCATAAACTATATATCGCGAAAGAACTACTTGAATCTAAAGCTGCCAAAAAGTCAATTTTTATCCAATTACTTTTACCAATAATCAGCAGGATTTTTTTCTGAACTACTCTTTACATTTCGTAACAAACTGATACATTGCATTGTAGCAAAACACGTAGTTTTCAGGCTGGCTAATGGAATTTCCATAAATCTGCCTCATCTTCAGTAGAGCTTTCGGCACAGACACAACTTTGTTTTTTTTAAATTCACTGATACACATGTCTAACAAACAAAACACACCTGACTTAGTACCATCATTACACTGGATCACAATTGGCCTGCTAGGAACATCTTGATCAGTCTTATTCTCAGCACTTACTTCATTAACGATACTTATAAAATTTATTATTTGACTCGGAAAATGGGACAAGTTATCCAAAGGCCACTTGGTATAGTAAAGGTGCACTACTTCCTTAACTTTACCGTCTTGCTTCAACTCCAGCGTGGTCTTAGTGTAACAATCCATTATCACAATTTGAACAGTTTTAATTCTAATTTCTTTGCACTCGACTTCTGCATCCGTCCTCCAGCACTGATTTGTAATTTCTCCATTAGCTGCCAGTAAGACTATCACGTGGCTATTTGTCTTCAAAATCATGGTCCAAAATTCGTAGAGTCCGTCACGAGTAGGCTGGATCATACACAAGAATTTGGTGGCATCACTGCTTGTACTCGTTATTGTCTTTCCGAAGCCACGGAAAATGTCCAAAAATTTCGCACGGCCAGAGACTTTCTTAGTTTTTTGAGTCTTGAAATCTTCGGTCTTCAAATTCTTGGTTATTTGAGAATGTTCTTGCACAATTCGGGAAACAGCCGTGGGGTTTTTCATGAAATCGATGAAGTTTTTGGTATCTAGTTCGATCAGATTTTGGTTTTGTAGCTGTACTTTTTTCATGGTCCTGAAGAAGAAGTTTGACTGAGTGAAACTTATTACGACTATCTACTTAAATTACGTACCCTTTTGGAAGGGCGAGCTATGGAAGACTGAACGTTGTTTGTTAACTCATAGGACTGGTTGGTGTCTGGTAAGATCAATCGTCAATAAAATAAATTTTGTTTGTACTTTCACCGCTACGTTTGTTTCAGCGAAAACAGATCTTTTGTTGTTTGTCCTTAAGTTCAAAAATAAATAAATATCTTGAAGCAATAAGGCTGCCTTTACATTTCAACTCCTACGTACGGTTGCCGAACACTGATCAGTATTCAGGTGGTTTATTGCTTACCAGACTTGAAGTATTCTAATTTTTCAATCGACGCCTTGATAGCAAATAAGATCAGTGTTCTTGCTTTATTATTAATTTAAAAACAACTAAGAAATAAAGGTACTTACATTTTTACTTATAAGAATTTGAGTGCTGCGAATTAATCCGAACACTTCTCAATTCGCGCTTCACCTGTTCTATTGCCTGCTGCACTTGTCTTAGTTCATTCATTAATCTTTCCAGTTTATATTCTAAGGTTCTCACATTGTTCACTGAGGTTCTTAAGGCAGTCTGTAGAGCGGTTACGGAGGACATTTTTACAACGTTCATTGGTCTTACCCACAAAGCGAATCAGTAACGAACTTTGATTACACTAGTTTACAAATTAAAATAAAGATCATGTCCTTTAAATGAATTCCATATCGTGTTATTTGGTAGCAATAACTAAACGCAAACATATATTTGTTTTATTTCTATCACGTCTAAGAATAAAGTTATTATTAAATTTTATTTTCGAACTACCCATAAGTTGTTTTTAAATTAATTTAAAAATTTTGATACAGTGTGGTGTTCAGTCAAGTAGATATTTGTTTTTAAAATGTCAAAAATTTATGTAAAGTACATCTTTACTGTTTTTGTGATGTTTGTGGTGAATTTTTTCTATCTGCAAAAGGAAATTTCATAACGAAATCACTTAAAGATGCATATTTGGCTTATTTTAAAATTTTGGTTATTCACCAGAATAAAACATGGGCTCCTCACGTTTTATTTCTATCACGTCTTAGAAAAAAGCTAAGGCAATTTATTTTTAATTTTTTGTTTTATATTTTTGTAAGCATTACTTTTTTTTTAAATTAGCAAAAGTAATAAATATCTCGGAAACATGACGTGTTAGATTTTTTTAATCATTTTTATGAAACTCAGTGCGCCTCAATTGTTAAGAAATAAAACTTTTCATTTAACGAACAAAAACTTTGTAAACTAGTGTTATTTTTAATTTGTACAATCGGCTGCAGAACAAAACGGAAATGTCCAATTGATACGGACATTCCAAATACCCTCAAACGAATCAGTGTCCAAAGTCCATTCAATTACCCTCAGCCTTTTCAAGGCTAATGCAATTGCACCTCGTAAAATATGTAAGTGTTACATCAGCTTCCATTTATGACTAGAACCCTGAATTATAACACTCAAAGCTTGTGATTCATTGCATTTCAGGACAATATCAAAACTAGTTTCCAATATTATTGTAATGACGGCACATACTGTTTATCTTGAATATGAATAATATGTGTGGCTATAAATTATCCTTATTCATAAAACAATAGCCATTTGATCTTTAACCTTAGTCAGGGCGAGTGTCATTTTGTAATTAGCCATGGGCGGAAATTCGAGCAGAATGAGTACTTCTGAAGATGAATACCAATCAGCTGTAAAAGAAATTGAAGTAACCTGTAATCTAAAGCACGAGCACAAGAAGCTACTGGAGGAAAGTGTCACGTTACCATGCAGCATAGCAGAACTGCCAGAAAACGCTGGAAAAAATAGAAATTCAAACGAGTGCTTCGACTATAATCGAGTTACCATTCCAGGAAGAGAAGGAAGTGACTTTATCAACGCTTCGTGGGTTCACGGTCATAAGACTCCAAGAAGATTTCTGCTCTGCCAGGCTCCTCTTCGAGAGACCGTCCAGGATTGGTGGACTATGATAATCGCTTACAAGATAAAAGTGATTGTGATGCTGACTAAGATCGTGGAACAAGACCAAGAAGCCTGTTTCCCTTACTGGAGCCAAGTACAGCGGACATCAGTCAACTTCGGAGAATTTTCTGTTAAAACCAAGAAAGTTAAAGTTTTTCAAGATCATGTCGTTACTAGCCTCCGTGTGACAGATGGCAGTGGAGCTTCACTGAATGTGGAACACTTTGCATATACCGACTGGCCTTCTCAATGCGTCCCTCAAGATCCTTCACGTTTTTTTGACTTCTTTCTGAAAGTGAGAAAAGCTCAATTGAAAGCCGAGCTCAATCAAAGTGATTATCTTCCAATGCTGGTGCATTCTAGTGCTGGGTTAAATCGAGCCGCAGCTTTCGCGGCTATAGACATTTGTTTCGCTCAATTAAATGATAATACAACAGTAGATCTTGTGTCACTGGTGCGAAATTTGCGTAAGCAGAGACGTAATTGTTTATCGTTGCCGCAACATTACGTTTTCTGCTATGATCTATTTTTTAGGTAACCCTTCACAATGGTATTAAGAATTTGTATATTTTGTATTGAATAAAGCTCATATTATCACTGTAGTGATGTACTTTTTTACGCCCTTAGATATATCCTGAAGACCTATAACTACTGATTCGCATGCCAAAACATGAAAACCTAGATAACTGATAGCAATAAGGTCGAGAAGAAAATAATGAAAGCAATAACCTGATCGTAATCAGCAAATTTTAATTTGAAGATTCAAAAATTCTCTTGGACGCATTTTTACCGTCACAGCGTTAGATTTTAAAGAAAAAGTTTTAAATATTTAACGCAACATTTTTCAACTATGGCACAGAAAGGTTTAATTCTTATTAGCTGACCGTGTATGTGGGTATTGAATCAAATTAATGCTGTAAATTTTGTCTAAAAATTAACGAGCTCTAAGAATCAGAACATAATCAACAATTGATGAAATGGAATGCTAGTTTAATTAGTTAACTGATATTGATTCGATAAAACCCAAGTACACATTGGTTGTAAATTATATCGTGTTTTGCAAAGAGAAGGAAAAACCAGTCAATGGTAAAATATAAATGTATTGTAATTTCCAACGGTGGTGACTGATACATATGACCGCATTCGGAACATGATACATAACATACCAATTGTTTGAGTTTCAGTAGGGGATAAGGTTGTGGTTTTTCTGTTTTTGTGACTTATCAAATTAGTATTGTCTATTGTTATAAATTACTAATTACTGCTTTTGTCACAAATAAAATTGAATTATTCATCAAACTCCGTTCAAGTTTTTTTCGTTTTCCTCATATGCATTAGTTATCGATATATCAGCAACGCCCTATCCTCTAGCAACTGTTGCATAGAAACAAGGCTTCATATTTTACCAAAGTAATAGAAAACGGTTCGTAAATTGAACAAAACGTAAGAAATTCCATTCTTCATTTTATTTTTCAACGAATCGCTGTGTCTTGCGTGCACACATACTCATCTGTAGATACACTTATACACACTATCAAAAAATGCCCGCGTTTCATCGCCACACCCGGCCAGGTCGTCCATGCAACCAATATTTTTTCTGGTCCCCAACATGTCTATTATCTACAGATTAATAAACTTTTTTTTGTGCCATTTGAAGATATCGCCTTTATCTTCGATCTCACATTTAACTTGAGGTAAAAACAAGTTATTCAGCAAATTATTGAAATCAAAGATTTTTTACATATTTATCCATCAAAAGTATGTATTGATAGTCCTTGCTACTTTACCTAGAGCTAATATAGACTGTTTTTCCACACGAATCATCCTTTTACACAAAAACTGTTTACTTCACAACTGAATATCAAATAATTGCATGCAATTATTTTATGATACGTTCAGTGCGTCTCAAATGGACCGACCTGAGGTCAATTCAAATTATAAACGTTGTCTCGCAATGACACTGTTGAACGATATTATAACCTTTAATGTTTTACGCACAAATTTACTTAAAAAGTTGTAAAGTTTTAATAGCTTTAGAGAAACGACCCCCTGATAAGCATTTATTACTGGGCGTAAAAAAATAACACATATTTTCGATGTGATAAAATTAGAAAATCTAGGTGAGGCTTTGGTACGTTACTAAAACTTTTCTTGTAAAATTCTGCAATATTACTTTTACATTTTGAACTGAAAACAGCAAATAAAAATGCATGGATCCACTGGAATGACGTATAAAGTCACGCTGCACTAGATATTCATTTTCTGGGTATAAAAAAATAATTTCTCATTACTGGACTACAAAATAAGAGTCATTTTCGTTCAACTCACGGCTCCAAGTGGAAAAGTTGCATCCATGCCCTCTTGTTTCAAGTGTGATTCATTACGTCGTTACATATTGACGTACTTTTTCCTGTTATCATTTTAATAATGTAATTTAAAACAATAAATTGAAAATTGTCGGAAACTACTAAGTTCTCACGACTGGAATCGATAGAGTGACTCAGTGCATGTATTTTTCTTGCCTTATATAAGGCCTAAGTCGACTCAAAACACCATTTCATTTCACAGTGCCGTATTGTACGGACTGACGCGTTGCAAACACTCTTTGACCATCAATCGTGAATCTTTTATTCATTTCGGGAAATCACTAAGGAGCTGCTTACGGAATCCCAAAAATAGTAGCGATGTACCCTTCCATAAAATCGAGGGCAACGAGTGGAGTATTTTCAACCCCAAAGGCGGAATTTCAAATAATTTGGCGCCCTAGATATGACAACGGTCAATCTGCACCTATGTTCACATCTCAATATCAAGATGATTTTAGTGATAATTCAAGACGAAGTTCCCGCGAAGAAAGGTAATTTTTTATAATTCCAACTTTATTCTAAAAAAAATTAGTAAAACATTTCACCCTTTAGACCATCACTGTAACTTCCCGCTTAAATACACGTTTTTCGAAAGATCTCAAAAACATCATGTAAAAGCGCTTGGTGTTTGAAATTAGCGGGAAGTTGCAGGGATGGCCTATTGGGTCAACCGTTTTCCAAATTTTTTTACATAGTTCATTGATCTGAAATATATAATCCGAACAAAAACAGATAATGACAAATGAGGAAATGCTTATTTCATATTTAATTAAATTTTTTACTTTTCAATTATAGGGATGAAGATGAGAGCGTGACATACAATAACGGCAACGACACTTACCAACAGTCACACAAGAATTCCTTATTAATCAATACTTGTCCCAAATATTTCCAATACAATCGGACATCTGCTCAGCCATCGAAAATCAAATTTATAATCGACTTTGATGGCTTTGTATTTAATGGAAAATTTTATGCCCAAGAAATTGGAGTTTACTCCGCATCAACCAACACAATTACGGCAATAATCTTGCCCTTGCCGTTTAGCCGCAAAGATACGGAAGTACTGTCAGAAAAGGAGCGGAATAGTATCTATTGGGTTTCGAGAAATCTACTGGGGCGTTCACTACCTAAAGTGAGAGAATGCAGTTTTGAACGCCACTCGGAAATCATGGATAAATTCTACAGTAGATTGAGAAACGAATTACAACAAGATGAAATAGTAGCGTATAAAGGTGGCCAGTGGGAAAAAAAGGACCTAGAAAAGCAAAAAATCCATCATTATAATCTGGAGCTGATGGGTTGCCCAAAATTTGACAAAATAAAGGAAAATTACTTGAAAGTAAGACATGAGATAAATAATTACAGTTGCAAGATGCACGGCAAAACCAAAAAGGAATGCCACTGCTCAAGCGTGGAGATTTATACCTTTTGGTATTACTTGCACCATGTGATACGTGATATATCAAATGAAGAATTGAGATCACCTTTATTTGTAATTAAAAATCTACGGTCTCATGGTACAAGTACAAACGAATCTCGTTATAAGCCCGGTCTCAGGGGGGGCGAGAGGTGTAGAGAACTGCGGAGGGAGTATGTAGAGTATTTTAATGATAGTAATAAAAAAAAATTTGAAAAAGCCGTCAGAAATAAGGGAAGTTTTTGATAAAATTTGAAGTCCCGGGGGTTTTCAAAACTCGATGAGCTTGGTAATTAACTAGACAGATGGGAATTTTAATAGCTGAAATATATTTTTCATTATTATTATTATTTTTCATTTATTATTATGTTATTTTGCGATTTTAGAACATGTTAAATTAGCAGCCAAGAAGGCGTACTGTTCATATTAGTTGTAATTTATTTTTAAGATTAGTTTTTTCAGTAATAAGATTATTATTATAAGTGTCTTGCCTCAAATAAATATTATTGCATAAAAATAGTAATTATTTTTAATTACAGTTCCCTATTACACTTCTTAGTATCAAGATTGCAACTCAAAATATTAAAACAAATTTAAGGATAGCAGTTGACGCTGGAAGACAGTAATAAACCCGATAGCTGATAAGTATGTAGCGAAAACAGAGTTTACAGTTCATTATAGTTTATCCCGCATTGCTCACCCACAATGAGTCGTTATGACTTGAGACTTGGTTTGAAAGCGGACTTGTATGAGTAATAACTGATTTTGGTTTTCCTTGCAGTGACCATAGATCTAAATGTAATTGGTCTATTATGTTAGGCAATAAATCAGTACATTTCCTGAAACTTTGGGAATGCTATAGCATATGCTATAATATATTATGACATTCTGGGAAAAATCAAGTTCATTCAGGTCATTGAAACATCAAAGGTCAAAGTACATGAAACGCCGCAGTCATAGGTGGAAGCTCAGGCCCTATGGGAAACAGTGTGGCAGCATCGAACCAACATTATAGTGATGCTCAACAAACCTGAAAAAGATGAGAAAGGTTATCTCTACTGGAACTCTGAAGTTGGAAAATCCCTCCGATTTGGAAAACTAACAGTCAACACTATCAAGATTCGCACGATTGTACCAACTCTTATGGTGTGTTCGGACCCCCCGCCCCGGCGCACCGGGGCGCCCCGCCATTTTTTTTATTTTGCACGGGAAATTTAAAATTGATGCAAAGAGAAGGAAATACCAGTCAATGGTAAAATATAAATGTATTGTAATTTCCAACGGTGGTGACTGATACATATGACCGCATTCGGAACATGATACATAACATACCAATTGTTTGAGTTTCAGTAGGAGATAAGGTTGTGGTTTTTCTGTTTTTGTGACTTATCAAATTAGTATTTTCCATTGTCTATTGTTATAAATTACTAATTACTGTTTTTGTCACAAGTAAAATTGAATTATTCATCAAACTCTGTTCAAGCTTTTTTCATTTTCTTCATATGCATTAGTAACATTTTCATGTGTAACAGTACAAGAGTGATTTGTTCAAAATTTTGATTCTGTTCTTAAAAAGCTATAAAATTTACATTTCATTCGTATGATATTCGCTACTTACATGCACGCAGTAAACAATTCGTTCACCAAGTAAATTCACATTCATAAGAATTATGTGTCAAATTCAAGCGTTACATCATAAGTCATCGTGTTGTTGTGACGTCGTTAATTTGGCTGCTGAATTTCTGCCAAGTCAACAAACTAACTTTCTAGATCGAAACTTTTCCTGTTTAGAGTCATAGGATATCAAAAGGAACAGTTTGTATACGAGATTCTTGTTGGCTTCCAATAAGTAATTATATCTTCTTTCTGATCACATAAGCTTTTTGACATTAACCATAGTTGTAGTATAGCTGGCTATACGGTCTTACTAACAATAAATTATACACTGCGTATGCGCAAACGCTGTAATCCATCAAAGGTTTTTGGTCGTTATAGGCTTGTACTGCGCAGTGCGTGGATATTGTTGATATGGCCGTAGAGTGCACTTAAACGTTTCCCTTAGTACTGTAATAACATTTTACAAATGTAGAAACCTATTATTGGATGTACCAATTGAGCAAAAATACTTGTAAAATTATGTTCGTTTCTCAAATAAACTATTTAAAATGTATGAAAGTACAAAAGGTATTTAGAAACCCAACTACGCATAAAATAATCGTTAGATTTCGTTTTGTTTTGGAAGATTAGTCTTAAAACAGGTAGCTTTCAATGTGTGGAGGCTATCTCTATGATGTTTCTGGTAAAATACAATTTATAGTGATTAAGCGGTTGAGAATTAATAGAGTGGCTAAAAATAGAGGATGGAATTTAACTTTTTCTTTCACTGCTGCTCGGTGTGATGCTTTTACTGTATCACTGTCAGTTTTCAAAGATCCTTACTCCAGCTCAATCCACTCTAGGAAGTCTTCTTTTACGGTTTAGTTGACACTGTGGTACTCCACGTGGTAATCGAAGTGACTTTTAATTTAACCTTGAAATGATAGTTTTATAGTTCCCCTCATAGGTCATCAAATTATGTCGCAGTAGGATATAATCTTCTATCTATCTATATTATAAAAATGAATTTCTGTTCGTGAGTTTCGCTAAAACTCGAGAACGACTGAACCGATTTGACTAATTATAGTCTTGAAATATTCATGGAAGTCCAAGGAAGGTTTAAAAGGTGAGAAAATATGAAAAAAAAATCGAGGAATTAATTTCAAGGCGTCACGAAGTTCGCCGGGTCAGCTAGTGGAGAATAATAATAAACTCGAAAGTGATTTACTCTACTATGCCTGATAAACTTGGGCATGTAAAAGATGTGGTTAGAGAGTTTTTGCTTAAATAGTCTTTACAGGCTTCTTAGCTGCAGCAGTCAAAGAGGGTTAACCCTCTATAAAACATATGAGAAAGTCATTTAAAAGTTACCATTGCGACCGTACAGTCTTCTGAACATTTGTAATTCGTTATACGTTTCAAGGGTGATCCGTTTAACGGTGCCGTTATCGTTTCGTAATTTATTACATCCAAAACTAAAACAAAAAAATTAACAAATTACAAAAAAATTAAATTAAATTTTTAAATCTATAAATAAAAGACCTCCTCCAGCGCGTCACATTCAGACAACATGCCCAAGATACTGGCAACATTCCTGCGTTGCAGGGCCAAATTTATTCGTTGTGTAAAATAATTGCCAGCTCTCTTGTCACCCGTTGCCTCGATGATAGGCATAGAGACGCTCTTCAAAAATTATTTTGATTCAGCACCCCATGGGCCTGTAGGGTAGCTACGTAAACGCGCCGCGGGTCATTCTATATGACGTTAGTTGTGAGCCGCGGTCACTGTATAAATATCGGTTTGAGTGGTGTTTGTTTGGTTTTTATTGCGGGGGGCTTTTTTCCCCGAGCCTCCCTCGGGGACTCCGCCCCCGCAACCTCGTGCTAGCACGCAAGCAGAAAACAAGG
Source organism: Aproaerema taeniolella (assembly GCA_949987775.1). NCBI lineage: Eukaryota > Metazoa > Arthropoda > Insecta > Lepidoptera > Gelechiidae > Aproaerema > Aproaerema taeniolella. Next base: position 12,719,899 of record OX465266.1, on the reverse strand, counting down.
AAGAATGCAACATGCGAGCAGCATGCAGGCATACCTACAGCGTGCAAGCAAGCAGGAGTACAAAAAACATGTTGTAACCTAACCTGTTAGAACATGTTTTTTGTACTCCTGCTTGCTTGCACGCTGTTCGATGAAGTTAAAGAGAGGCAAATGAAAAAAGTTGAAAAGAATTCGGCCGAAACTAAAAAATTCAAAAGAGACCTCGGCCGAAATTATAAAGTTCAAAAAAGAATTCGGTCAATAGGTTAATGCTCAAAAGAAACTTCGACAAACAGTAAAAAGGTATTTTGAAAATGGATGAAACATAATTCGTTAAAATGATACGTTTGTCTAATGGCATTTCGATGTTCTAAAAATATGGCATACTAGCTTTCTGCCCGGGACTTCGTTCCCGTGGGAATTTGGGAAAATTATGTAGCCTATGTGTTAATCCAGAGTTTCAGCTACCTCCATACCAAATTGTATCAAAATTGGTCCAGCCGTTTGAGTGTGAAAGAGTAACAAACATCCATACATCCATACATCCATACTTACAAACTTTCGCGTTTATAATATTAGTAAGGATAACGCATACAGGAAAAAAGTCGCAGGTTAACCAGTCAAATAAAATTCGGACATAAATTCTTAGGAAAATGATCTGTTCCCGTCTCGTTCACGTGGTGGTTGCAGATTGATTGAGTTCCCTTCTACCACCCCAGTGTCCAAGCCACGACACCGTTGGCCCCTCGCTCGATGTAGATCAGGAATGTGCGACCTGAATAGGTCGATAGCAAATCGTATGTGACGACAAACAAGGAAACTTTCATTGTTTGTGACGGTATACTTTCGCCAAAAAATCAAAAAAACGTGGTTCAGCCAGCCGGATCTATAAATTTTTAAGCATATCAGATCTCAGCTCCTGAAGGGTGTTTGGGATTCGTTCCTGATGAAAAGGAATGTGAGGTGTATGTGATAGAAATCTAAACTAATTTCATTATTCGTGTTGAAATACTTTTAGAGAAATCTTGAAAAATAATGGTCCAGCCAGCGTGATATCTGGCTGGTTGAACAATTTGTTTCGTCAATTTCTCGCTAATTAATGCGTTTAACCCTGAACTTTTTTGAATAAAGGAATGTGATGGGAATGTGACAGGATACCAAGTAGGTTTGAACGCCCGTAACGCATGCATTTTTGATATATTCCAAAAAACTAAATAGTTAGCTGGAAAAAGTCAGGTCAGCATATTCGGCATTGGCGCGGAAAGATCTTACCGGGAATAAAACCCATTTTACGTTAGCTTTATTAGAAATAAGGAAAACAAATATCATAAACGCAGTGGATCTATCCTCGATGCCGTTCTCACCTAATATGTGTAGGGTAAGTATTCGGAAAGCACCGCCTTTCTTGTTTATTTTTTCTTAGCATAAATGCCGTGGATGCGGTAAGCACTCTTTATGCTTGTAAACGCAAGTGGCTAAAATACTGAATAAATTCAAAATGAAAAAAAATGTTCGGACCCCACGACCCACCGGTTTTGATGTTCATCAAATCTCTGCACCAAGTCCAAATTTGACCGGGATTGATGGTCCACGAAGAGCTCCTGGGTGCACCCACTTATCACATTAAAGTTGTTTCACAATTATTCGTATATGCTTGCGATTTTATTTATTTTTTTATAAAGAGCGGCGTGTCACTGGCGCCTGATTGTTGAGTCGACTGTTTTCCACGAGAGAGCGCGGGTGTCGGTTAAGTTCACGCTCTTTGGAAGCGGACGCGCGGCAAGTTTAAATCCGCGCGGGAACGTTGATCCCGGTATTATTTAGTGGGTCTGAAACCCTACATTTCCCTCTCACCGAAATCTGCCAGGATTTCCAGTTACGATATCAATAAAGTTGGATTTGTAGAGTATGTTTGAAACGAGTAATGAATAAAAATGTAGTGTTGTAAAGTTATGAGCATGTGTAGTGGGCTGTATTATAGCTAAATAAATATTAATACTGGTTTTGTTATAAGTTGCTGTACAAGTTTAATTAGTTTAAGTTAGATACTTAAACTTAAAATAATTAAACTCAAGCAGAGTCCTGCTCCAGCGGGAGTGGACCTTCCAGGGGAGTTAACAACAGGTCGAGTAAACCTTGCGTCACGCGAGCACCATCTTTTCCGGGATGAAGCTTAGTTATGGTTACCCTAGCAAGTCACCAGTGCAATGGAGGAGATAGGTCAAAATTTAAAAGAACGAGATTCAGATAGCTGTTAAACCACTTTTGACGTTGATTCAAAGTATGTAAGTAATCATGTCTCCAGTTTCTCCAGAATAGCTGGGATATTTGTTGAACAGTTTGCCAACGGTTTAGGCGACTGCTATTCAATTCAGTAATGACATATTTCGGTAATGAAAGTATCTCACGTCTCCGATCAAGAAGTGCGTGGGTGTGAGAACTTCAAATTCATTAGGATCGTTCAACAGATGGCAAAGAGGGCGCGAATTTAGAACTGCCTCGACGCGAGCGAAGATAGTGGCAAGTTCTTCAAACGACAACGCTTTATCCCCTATCGTACGCTTTAAGTGTAGTTTCGCGGATTTGATAGCTGCTTCGTAAATACCGCCAAAATGACTGTCTATAGGCGGATTATGCTTCCATAAAATATTACGAGAAATCAAGCCATCTGTTATCTCTACAGACTCGGCTCTCAAAAAACGCGAAACTTCACTAAATTGTTTGCCCGTAGAAACAAAGTTTGTCGCATTATCCGACACTATGATACGACGCAGACCCCGCCTGGCCGTTAAACTATCAAGACAAGCTAAAAAACATTCCGTGCTTAAGGATGATAGACCTTCTAAATGGACAGCTCTAGTTGCATAACATACAAACACGCATAAGTACGTTTTTGAAATACGAGCGTTCCTGCAAGTTGATTTTTTTGTATTAAACGGCCCACCTATATCTATACCCACTGTGTGAAACACGTGTATGTCTTGGGAATGGCATTTGAGTAAGTAACCCACAATAGGTTGACGTTGTGTCGGGTTAACTTTAAAACAAGATAAACATTTTGAAATACGCAATCTAATGATACTGCGAGCTGAAATGATCTAGTATTTTTGAGATAATATAATTTGTAGTGTACGTGGCTCTATATGTACTAGTGAAGTTCGAATTTTTTGTTAAAAGCAAAGGGTGTTTTTTGTCATAGGTCAACTCCGACTGCGCTAGCCTACCCCTAACCCTGAGGAAACAATTGGCATCGATAAAAGGGTTCAACTTCTGTAAAAATTGGCTACAACGTTCACTTTTTGACAAAGCCAAGATTTCAGAGAAAAATAGTGTTGTTGCACCTTATAAATAATAATATCATGTGAAAGGACAATATTCCTACTGGGTCCTTCTCAAAAAAGTGACACTGTAACCTGCCGTACAGTTTTTGATTAGAAAAGTATGAATTTTTGAGTTTTGTAAACTAAATGTTCTATTAAAATGTTGTATCGAGTCTTATTACATAGAGGCCAGCTATTTTAATGGCAATAAAATGAATATTTCTTGAGCAGTAAAAGTTTGTAACACCAGTTTCCCATCAACCTGCCGTGTCCTAACGCGACTTACATCGATTTAAAATCAGTTTGATTGAATTAATAAAGTGATTTCTTTTGTTCTGTCCACTTTAATTGAAAGATAGTGAACTAAACATTGTTGTTTTGTAAATTATGGCTCATATTTTTAGGGTTCCGTAGTAATCTACGAACCCTTATAGTTTCGCCATGTCCGTCTGTCCGTCTGTCCGTCTGTCCGTCTGTCCGCGGGTTTCCTAAGAAACCCTTGGTACTACAGAGCTGAAACTTTGCATGATTATACATATGAATCACGCCGACAGAACTGTAGAGTAAAATCTTAGAAAAAAATTTTTTTCGGGTGTCTCCCATAGACGTGAAAGGGCGATGAATTTTTTTTTCTCGATGCACCACCTGTGGAGGGCGTTTAACATTTTTTAGTGCTACTATGGTTTTTCTTTTATTGAGTTGTACTGGAACGATATTCCTACTAGGTTTACCTATCACTTTTGCTTTTTCGTAACGAGGTAGGTCTTTAGCTTTCCTAGTTCTAGTGTTTTTCATGAAAATATCGTCTCCTGGTTCGAGTTTTGGGGGTGATTTCTCGCCACCTTTTTTCTCTCTCACGGCAGCTTTATCATCCTTTAGTTTACTGCTAATGTGTTCATATAAGACTTTAAGGCGTTTTCTGTGATCCTGTAGTAATTTTTGAAATAATCCGCGGTCTCTGTCTATGTCGAACGCATTCCCGGATTCGCCATGACCGAATGCTATTTCGAATGGTGTGTAATTTGTGGAACTATGTATGGGTGATTCTTTCAGCACTTATTCTTGAGCGTTACGGGCCTATTTGCGCTATAATGATTGACTTTTGTCTAATGTTCCGCTTAAGTTTTATAAATACACTATAAAAGTACTCGGGCACGTTAAAAGAAGTATCTTAGTGCCTCAACAAGCAGGTTAAAACTACGCCCGAACACAAAAAACGGGCAGATTTCGCTCGTTTTTTACGCGTTACCGACGCGCCGCTAATGTTTCGATCAGGTATACTAGCCATACACTTATTGTTTTCCACCTTGATAAATACATCAATAAATAGCTTAAGAATGTCTCTATCGAATCATGTTTCTTAAATTTAAATCTCAACCAAAGTTTCGAATCTATAGGCTTTCAAAAATGTGTTACCAAGTTCGTCAAAATTTGATCGCCTGCGCAAGTGGTGGGATATCGTCAGTTTAGAAAGAGATAGAACTATAGTGATCGGCTCACACGAAGCGCCAGTTGTCCTGTGTTGATCGAGGGGGGTGGTTGTGTCGCTTGTTCCCGCGCATACGGGTCACGGTGAGTTCTTCCATTTCAATATTTTTTGGCTCGCCTATTTCTACATTTTTTGAACGGTGAAATAAAATACTAGTTATCGTTTTTGTTTCAAAATTATAACGAAACATGGTAACTAGGTCCCAGAAGTAGCTTATAAAGCTATTTTTATTATTACACACTTTTGATTAAGTACCTAAATTTAATAAAAACTCTTTTGTCCATCATTTCCATGGAGAATTTCCATGGATCTTTACCATGGAAATGACGTTTTGGCCATGGAAATGATGTTATTGCCATGGAAATGATGTCTTGCTGTAGTCGCCGGAGCTGTTCCATTAAAATTGTATCTAGTTGCAGATTGTAATGGTTACCTTATCAGAAATACACTATTAGTAAATAATAATATTAGAACATTATTTTAACAGTTTACTACTTGTTGTAATTAGGTCGGTTTCTTTGAGTTTCATTTTCATTGTTTCATTTCTTTTGATCCTAGCCAAAGAGGACAAATACTGAATCCCTAACATTAGTACATATTTAGATTTCTATCTTAGAGTACTCCACTCAGTTATGAGTTTTACTGTTCTTTACTACCTACTGTATAAATGTATTTTATACTAAAACTGTTTTGCAGTTAATGAAACATGGGTAAAACAAAGTTAAGCAGAGAAGAGAAGCTTCAAAGAAAGAAACAGTGTGAGCAGAAAAGACGAAATCAAATAAAAAATGATGAAGCACTTTATAGTCAGTTTAAAGCAAAAGACAGAGAAAGGTACTACAGAAAAAAGCTCAAAAAAAGATAGTATCTTGTAAAGATCTGACAGAGCATCAAAGAAATGTATTGAAAGAGAGAAATAGAGTGAATTCTCAAAATTATAGAAGCAAGAAGAAAATTGCAAGTAAAAAAGTTCTTGAAGAAGATATGATTTCATGTAACAATTCAGCCGTAAACGAATTAGATCCTCTTGGTACAGATTTAATTCCAAACCAAAATGATGACACCGAATGTTCTAATCCTGTTGAAACTACTGCAAGTTCACCCCATCTAAATGAAAATACCGAGAAACCTGCTTCTCAAAATAAAACAGCAAAAATTTCAATTACAAACGGAAATGACAAGAGACTATCAAGACCAGCTACAAGATCATACACTAGGAGGACAAATTCACCAAGCACTGCTCGTGCTTCCATTTCTTTTGAACGAAGACTTTCGGCTGAACGTAGCTCTCGTAGTCCATCTTTAGATCTGGTCACTGATTCTCGAAGGGCATCAAGGGAAGTAGAATCTGTTCCAGATTCCCCTTCATCTATTAGCGGATCGAGTACTTATTCGAACGTTTCACGTAATGTTAATTGTCAAGAAATAGTTCATTCTTTTTATCTTGACGATGAGAACAGCAGAGTTTGCAGCGGAAAAAAAGAATTTATAACTCTGAAAAAAGACAAGCGCCAGAAACGTTACCTGACTGAAACCATGATGGATTTACATAAGAAATTTTGCTCAAAATATCCTCAGCATAAAATCAGCTACTCGCAATTTTGTAAATCATCATCATGCAATCCTGTTATCCCTCATCAGGGACATAGGGCTCTCAGAAAGGATTTCCACTCTTCTCTGTTTTGGGCGGCAGCTTCGATGTCTTTCCAACCGAGACCAGTTGATGCAGCCTCTTTATCAACTGACCGTCTCCAGGTGGTACGGGGACGGCCCGGCTTTCTTGTACCACAAGCTTGCCATATAAGGCTTTGTTTAGACAGATGGTTATTTGGTCTCCTCAAGACGTACCCAATCTGGCGCCATTTTCTTATAAGAATCTCCTTGCTCATTGGTTTTTGGTCAGTTAGCTCCCACAGTCTTGCATTAGGGATGGTTCGTGGCCAACAGATTCCCAGGATGCGGCGTAAACATTTGTTCACGAACACCTGAAGTTTGCTGGTGACGTCATTCTTGACGAGCCATGTCTCGCATCCGTACAGGAGGACTGACTTGACGTTCGAGTTGAATATTCTTATTTTTGTTCTTTGTGTGATTATTGATGAGGTCCAAACGGGTTTAAGCTGTGCGTATGCGGCTCTTGCCTTGTTGATACGCGCTTCTACATCAGCTTCTGTACCTCCCATAGGGTCTACAATGCTCCCTAGGTAGGTAAAGCGCTTCACAATTTCGACTGCTTTGCCGTTTATATAGATAGGCGTTGCATCAGTGGTATTAAGGCGCATGTCTTTCGTTTTATTACCGTTTATGCGCAGGCCCTCTTCAGCAGCAGCATTGGCAAGATCGTCGGCCTTGGACTGGAGGTGTTCTCGTGAAGTAGCGAGTAGGCAGAGATCATCCGCAAAGTCTATATCTTGTAAATATAGACACAATAAGATACGTATTTGTAAATATAGACACAATAAGATACGTTCCTTATTTTTTTTAGAAGATAAAAAAGTTATTTTTATTTTTTTTTGAAAATACTTCAATTTGTTTTTTTTTAAACATTTTATTGTTTAAAATCAATGTGGTTTTTGGTAGCAACGAGTTTGTGATTTTGAAAATATTGTTTTTATTTGTTTTTATTTCATCCTTTCTATAAAAAAAATAGAAGTTTTTTAACAAATCGATAAAATTTTGAATAAATGTGCATTACAAAGTAAATATCCGGTTGTATCATACAGCTATGATCTAAACCTATTTTTCTTATATACACGTCTATTTTTCTGATATTCCCAAATAAATTAAAGTCTGATCAGACAGGCACGAGCTTACTTTTAGTCGATTCAAATTTAAAATAATCCATGGTCTAATATTATGATAAAATGATATAAAAATACAACACTACACAACTTCAATTAAATTAAAAATATGTTATCTGTGCGATGTAAATATATAAACATTCTCTACAAATCATTTAACGACAAATTTTAGAGGTGACTTTTCATTAAAACATACATCGTCATTTCCATGGGTGGATTCGTCATTTCCATGGCCGCAAAAATTTCGTTATTTTTTTGCAGCTAAACCGTTGAACCAATTATGATGCCTTTTTGCAATCGGTTATATCTCAATCCCTTCTTTTACCCTATATTTTTTAATTTAGGGTTTTCGTAGGTTTCAAAAAATCCATGGAAATGACGCGAAGAACGCTCGCGACGAGAAGTACCCGTATACTATTGTTATATGCCATGATAGCGTAAGTCATAACGGATGCCGCGTCCAAGTCACTTTTATCGTACTTGGCTAAACGATAGATCTCTATTATTGTTGAGTGAAAACGTTCTACAAGTGCCATCGAATTCGGGTTATTGGGTGTGCCTATGTGTAGCTCTATTTTGTACAAATTCATAAGTTCTTTAATAAGTTCATTGTTAAATTCTGCTCCCGAATCTGAACTGATTTTTCGTGGTAATCCGTACATGCTAAAATATTTTATTAGTGCTCTTACTATCTCTGGTGTACTTCTGTTAGGGATATTTATTGCTTGACCGGATTTGTGGTTTAATGGGTTTCCTATCGTATTTCATCTTCTGGCATTGTTCACACGCATTAATGATAGCTGATACCGTTTCGTTCATATTAGCCCACCAATAATGTCTCTTAAGTTTACTTAATGTTTCCCTAATTCCCCTATGGCACGTTTTCCCTCGTGGTATTTGAGGATCGCATCTCTTTGGTCTTGTTCTTCATCTGTCAGGTTAACAACGCGTTCTGTGCATTCTACCAAATTTTGAGTTCCTTTTTAGGGTTCCGTAGTAATCTACGAACCCTTATAGTTTCGCCATGTCCGTCTGTCCGTCTGTCCGTCTGTCCGCGGGTTTCCTAAGAAACCCTTGGTACTACAGAGCTGAAACTTTGCATGATTATACATATGAATCACGCCGACAGAACTGTAGAGTAAAATCTTAGAAAAAAAAATTTTTTCGGGTGTCTCCCATAGACGTGAAAGGGCGATGATTTTTTTTTTCTCGCCAATATTTTTGAGTGGGGTGTCATAGGATAGCATATTAAAAGATAGAAGGGGTTTACTAAGAACGTTTTTCGATTCAGCACTCCGTTTGCGAAATATAAATTTTTAAAGTAAAAATGTTTGTCAAACACAAGTGTCCCCCCCCTCTACCTGCTAAACAGTTGTTTCTAAAAATGTGAAAAAATTTACGTTGGTAGAATATATAACGAAATTTAAAGGAAAACTATCACACATAAGTTGGTCCTTCAAGTTTGCGAGTAATAGTCGACCAAGTGCCAAACACTGTTGGGATTAATAAGAATATATTTACTAATATAAGATCTTTGGTACTACAGAGCTGAAATTTGGCATGGTCATAGATATTGATTGCGCCGACAGATCTAAAATATAAAATTTTGGAAAAAACATTTTTTCGGGTGTTTCCCATACACGTGAAAGGGCGATGGATTTTTTTTTCTCGCCGATACCATCGAATTGAATGTCATAAGATAGATTTTTAAAATATAGAAGGGGTTTACTAAGAACGTTTTTCGATTCAGCACTCCGTTTGAGAAAAAAATATTTTTAAAGTGAATTTTTTTGTTAAAAATAAGTTTCCGGGGGGGACACTACCAGCTAAACAGTTGTTTCTAAAAATGTAAAAAAATTCACGGTTATAGAATATACAACGAAATTAAAAGAAAAACTATCACACATAAGTTGGCCCTTCAAGTTTGCGAGTAATAGTCGACCAAACGTTTTTGGGATTAATAAGAATATGTTTACAAGGTTCCACGCTAAAAGTGAGGGGAGGTCGAAAGCCAAACTGTAACATATTGACATTTTAGGTATCGTTAAATAGTTTTTTGGGGGTGTTAATTACGAAAATGACATCAAAATTATTTTAACAGCAGGTTGATATTATTTCTAACAGTAATATTGCCGTAAAAAAAACAAAAAAAAAAAACAACAAAAAAAATTCGCGCACGCTTCGCTCGCGAATTTTATACTTACATTCGGTTGCATTTAGACCAAAACAAAAATTATTTCCCAAATTACAAACTCTTTAATAATACATTTGTTTTTAGGGTTCCGTAGTAATCTACGAACCCTTATAGTTTCGCCATGTCTGTCTGTCCGCAGGTTTCCTAAGAAACCCTTGGTAGCACAGAGCTGAAATTCGGCATGGTCATACATACCTATTCATTGTGGTGACAAATCTAAAAAATAAAATGGTAGAAAAAAAATGTTTTCGTGTGTTTCCCTTTAACGTGAATGGGCGATGGTTTTTTTTCTAGCCGATATCATCGAGTGCGTTATCATAGGATAGCTTTTTAAAAGATAGAAGGGGTTTACTACAAACGTTTTTCGATTCAGCAATCCGTTTAGGAAACATTAATTTGTATAATGAAAAAAAATGTGGAATAATTCACGAGGGTAGCATTTACGACGAAGTGTACCCTAATCAAAAATGGTTGACATACAAGATTCCACGCTAAAAGTGAGGCGAGCCGAAAGCCAAGCTGTAACATATTGACACTTCAGGTGTCGTTTAATAGGTTTTTGTGGGTGCTAATTACGAAAACGACATTAAAAATATACACTTGCTTAGCTTGATATTATTATATTATTCCTTACAATAAAATTGTCGCAAAAAAAAAAGTCGCGCTCGCTTCGCTCGCGCATTAAACACTTCCATTCTGTTATATTTAGGCCAAACTTTTTAATACATTTGTTTATGATACTAAGTATAGTATTTGGGGATTTTAACATAAACTATGATAATATGCTTGTAGAATTAAGAAGCCAGCTGCATATTTGAACCATGCTGCTACGGAACCCTACAATGCGCGTGGCCCGACACGCTCTTGGCCGGTTTTTTTTAAGTAAGTACTAAATTAACTTAAGTTAAACTTCGTCCGGCGTTATTTTGTCATCAACCTGTCGCCGTAAACACACGCGTACCACTCACACTATTGCAATTTGAACCACCCCCCTCCCATGTACTGCCTACGCATCAAAGGTAAAACATGTGTCAGTTGTTGCCAAATTTTCAAGCTATCAGCGACGATCTGTCTGGATCTGGGTTTTGTAACAGGTATGTTCTATTTATCCTGTGCACGATATCTTTTCAAATTGAATCGTTTATTTAATGTGAATAAGTTGTATTCCTTCTTCAATTAGCCTATTTTTAGATAACGGTTTCTCCAGCTCAGTACAACAAAGTGTTTAATAATAATAAAATTTTTTCGGCTGATTCTCATTATTCTGTGCCTATTTAACCTGCCTTATTATGACAGGTGAAAGAGAAACTAGACAGGTGAATGAGAAATTAGTCAGATTACTATGAGAGTTGTTGATATTCATTGTTATTTAGTACTGTCGAGTATGTTAACAAAATACCTAAACTTATTGATCAAATAACATACACTAAAAGTTGTTTTATTCAGTATAAAAAACGTTCTTCCTTAAAATAATAGTTTATTTCATTTTGTATGTAAAGGAGACTGGGCGGGTGCGTCTCCAGTGTTGTAAAGGTTGTGTTATATGTCATTTTAAAGGCCATAACAATAGCTTCATTTTATGCTGTGACACCAAGAACGAAACTTGTGCAGAGAATGAACTATGAATCGGATACAGTCGTATACAGAATAGATTTTTATTATTACACTTTTATCCGCCAGCAGTGGTTTATAAGATTGTTACGAATTTCATTCTAAACTTCACAAAAATAGATTTTTTTATTCAATGACACCAACAACGTGAACTGAAAAACTATGGAGAACTGACCAAGAAGCCCCACCTAAGAAGTTCAAGATGACCTCGATGATATTCGGCGCCTCAAGTTCAGCTCTACGCGCCAACACAGAAGCACACTATATGGACGACTACGTGAACAGTTACCCCAGCAAAGAATAAGCCAAAAATGTCGTGTCGGAAGTCAATTATGTACACCAGCAAGGAGGTTTCCACCTAAGAGCTTAGAATAGCAACGAGAACGAGGTCTTGCAAGATTTCCCTGAAGAAATAAGAAGCCAGGCTTCAATCAAGTTCACCCAATAATGGGTGCCGGACAGAACAGAAGACACTCGGGTTATTATGGGACCCCGAGGACGATTCTCTCAACTGAGTCGACAAAGAAGTCAGAGAAACCACACGCCCTCCGACCAAAAGGAAGCACTCAGCGCGGTCATGAGTATTTACGACCCACTTGGACTACTCAGCTGCTACACCATAACAGGGAAGATTGGGCTACAGAATCTATGGTGCCAGAAGATGGAATAGGACGAACCAGTACATGTTTTCTGCGACGCCAGTCAAGACGCCTACGCTGCAGCAGCCTACTGGAGACTCGAGCAAGAGAATGGAGAGGTCAAAGTCGTGTTGGTGGCAGCCAAAGCCAAGGTCACACCACTCAAGGCGCTAATCATACCCCGCATGGAGTTGCAAGCAGCCAGATTGGGCAGTCATGTAATAAAGGAGCACAGATGGAATACCGACAGCGTGATATATTGGACTGATGCCCAGGTAGTGCTGCACTGCATCCGCAACGACAACCGGCGCTATACACTACTAACTCTCCTCCGTCCACCAATGGTGATGGGTACCCATGAAGAGCAACGTAGCCGACCTAGCAATCCGACCAGGCTACGTACCTGAAAATGAAGAAGACCCCTGGTTCAACGGTCCGGAAATTTTGAAGATGCCAACGAGCGAGTGGCCCCAGAATGTACCAAGCCATTAAGAAGAAATCGAGCAAGTTGCCATCCACCTGGTAGAGCCTGGAGTATAGCGCTTCTCAAGTTACGAACGCTTAATAAGGACAAAGGCAAGAATGTTCTTCTTCATAGACCAATGTAGAGGAAATAAGAAGGATTTGGAAGTGGAACATATTAAGAAGGCTGACGATGAATGGATGAAGAAAGCACAACGAGACGACTTTGCCCATGAAATAGAAATGCTGAAGAAGGGCAAACGAGTGCTACGGGCCAGTCTACTTCGTTTAGTTGACCCGATCGTGAATTATGGGTTACTACGGTTTTACGGAAGAATAAGAGCAGCCCAAGGACTAGCTAACGAATACTGGAGGCGCTGGCTGAAGGAGTACCTGCCCACACTGGTTGGTGTCTCGAGGAGACGCATCGCAGCCCCACCAGCCTCTGAAGGAAGGAGCCGGAGTCCAGCGCCAAGCAGACTTGCTTGCCACATCTGCGTTCCGCTGGTGCACGGAAGTGCCAGTGCCATTGGGGAAATTAGGAAGAAGCCAGTTGCGCAGTTTCAGACTGGTCTCGACTGATGGGCAATACCGTCCCGGGCAACTCACCTTGGAGCAGTGGCGTGCATTCCATACAAGCAGAAAAGCAGTGCCTACCCTAGGGTATTCAACGAATATAAAACAAAAATTAAATATGTAATGTACACTAACGATCACAGAATCAAAATTTGTGAAACGATTTACCGAATTTAAACTTTTTCAAAATAGCGCCATCTAACTAGTTACTAGTTCAACATTAGAACTAGTAAGAAGAGAGAGTCGTGCCGCTCGCCGCCGCTCGCCGCCGCCGCTAGATGGCGAAGCTTATAAGCACTCGTTTGAAATGCCTTTTTTGTAAAAAAAATGCTGGATTCTGATTGGCTGTTTCACCTCCCCCGCGAAAAATTAACGAAATGATTATATGGCGAAAAAAGCTCTGCCTATAAAGCGATGCTACCAAATTGAGAAGTGTCAATATTTGGTAAGTTTGGAAGGGCTGTTATAGATTTTAAATTTTGCGGCAATTTTTTCTTATTGGATTGTTTTTCTTTTGCAACTACGAACGAAAACTTTTGCAAATTATTGTTTTATTAGTTTATAGTGATTATTCGACATTTGGTTAAAACAAAATGAGTACAATAAGTTGTGAAAAGTGTGGTGATGATGTTTGTTTGCCGAAACTGCGTAATTTTTCAAGTTTACCTTTTCAAGAAAAAGTAAACATTATCGCGTGCGTTGACGCAAAAAAGGTACCGCAGTAAGACATTTTAATACTAAAATATACGACATTCATAATTGGCTCACGGGCTGTGTGCATACTAACCGCTTATTTTGTGTTCCGTGCATTTTGTTTTCAAACTGTTATATAAAAGTTTGGAAGCACAGGTTATTTTGATTTGAATAACCTTAAGTTGTTTTAACTAACATCCTAAAATCTTAATAATTTTCATCACGAAAAGTTCACTGCCTACCCTGCCTAAAATGTCTATGCACGCCACTGCCTTGGAGGGTAGCGGGATTCTAAGCACGGTCTCCCGCCGTAGGTCGACCGCATTCTATTCACGTCTAGACTCTGTAGTGCTGAGCCCGCTATCGGGAAATCCGGGCTAGGAGGGTTTGTTCGAAGAAGAGGGCATTCAACACAACTGCCAAGTCATGTAAACGGGTTATCCGCAGGGCTCATTTCGACCACATTAGCCGAATAAGGACTAGAATAGCATCTTACTCACCGGGCAGTAAGCAGTTCTGGTCCCTATCAAAATCTGTTGAAATCAATTTCTGCCGTCTCCGATGCAGAAACCTGATGGATCGCTAGCACACTCCGCAAAAGAGAAAGCACATATCTTTGCATCTCTTTTTGCGAACAATTCTCTTCTGGACTCTGGCTCTCATCAGCCGCCGTCAATACCTCGCTGTGACTTCTCAATGCCGAGAGTAATGATAAAGAGGTCCGCAGAGCACTACAGAGTCTACACGTGAACAAAGCGAGTGGTCCGGATGGTATACCTGCTAAAGTCTTGAGGTATTTTGGTCCTGAGTTGTCTCCTGTAATGACACGCTTGTACCGTCTCTCTCTTAGTACTAAAGTCGTACCCAAGTAGTGGAAGCTTGCCAACGTGCAACCAGTACCCAAAAAGGGTAGTCGATTACCGACCCATCGCCATCATCTCCATACTATGTAAGGTTATGGAGAAAGTACTGAACAGCAAGTTGCTGACATACCTAGAGGATAACGACTTGCTTAGTGATCGTCAATATGGCTTTCGCCGGGGATGATCAACGGGTGGGTGATCTTCTTGTGTATGTCAGGCATTGCTGGGGTGAAGCCATTGAGAAGCAGGGCGAAGCTTTAGCAGTGTCACTCGACATCTCGAAGGCATTTGACAGGGTTTGGCACGCAAGTCTTCTAGGCAAACTTCCTGCATACGGAATACCTCCCAACTTTTGTTCCTGGATAGCTGACTTCCTGAGTGAACGGTCGATCCGAGTAGTCATAGATGGCTGCTACTTTGACCTCATGGCTCCAGCGTCAATACGCGTCAAAACGCTGGAGTTCCTCAGGGGTCCGTACTATCTGCGACTCTTTTCCTGCTGCACATCAATGACATGCTTATGCCTGGAGTTGTTGCGTACGCAGATGACAGCACAGTCATGAAGAGATATTTGTCCAATGCAGGAGATGGCGGGGATAAAATTCGATCTGAGAGGGAAGCAATGGTAGAGCGAGTGAACTCAATCTTAAGTCTTGTCTCCCAATGAGGAGACATTAATCTGGTTGGTTTCAACGCCACCAAAACACAAGCGTGTATGTTTTCCGCGAAACGGAGTCAATTTGATCTGACTCCTACTTTCCGAAGTACATCTGTACCTGTCACTTATGAGCTTCAACACCTCAGCATAAAGTTATCCGCCAACCTTAACTTCGGCACGTCCATCGAATCCAAAGCTCAAATTGCAGCCAAAAGGCTGGGCATCCTTAAAAAAGTCAAGCGACACTTCTCGCCTGACCAACTCCTAACCCTTTATAAGGCGCAGGTCCAGTCGTGCATGGAGTATTGCAGCCACCTTTGGGATGGTTCGGTCAAATATCACCTAGCCGCCCTGGAATCGGTGGATCGCAGAACCAGCAGGCTCATTGGTGACAAAAAGCTAGTAAACAGTAAACCCCAAAGCCTGACTCATAGGTGCAAAGTAGCTTGCCTGTGTGTTTTTTACAAGATATACTTCGGGGAGTATGCTCATGAGCTGCACGAGCCCATTCCGCCTGCCCCTGTCTTCTACCGGACGTCCAGACGCACCGCTGGGTACCACCCTTACCTTGTGGAGATACCCCGGATACGTACTGAGCGCTACTCTTCAGCTTTTATGTTGCGCACCGCCAAGGAATGGAATTCTCTGCCTGCGTCTGTATTTCTACGCACATACAACCCGAATCTCTTTAAAGTTTAAGTAAATAGGCATCTTCTGGGTGAGCTTGCTACATCCTCGACCACATCTCCGCCTCTGGGCTAGATTGTGGTCAAAAGCAAACACATTAACTATAAAAAAAGGAGTTGTGATCATAGCCGTCAAGCCCTCACTACCCCGGAACACATGACCCAAAGGCGTCATAGAGAAGGTTTATCCGGGTCCAGATGGTCACACACTCAGCGCCGACGTCCGCATCCAAGGAGGGATCTTCAGGTGGCCTACGTCGAGAATTCACCGGGGGGAGGATGTTAAAGACAGTGGAGGAAAAATCGTAGTGTATAAGAACAATTACGTAGTAAAGATTAGATACATAAATAACAATAGTCTTAAAGTTAGGATAATATTTTAAAATTAGGTATTAAGTTTTAAATCTAGAGCATAAATAGTAAAATCATAGCATTTCTAGTTTATTGCCTATTCTTAGTATAGAATCACACTAACCTGTGTCCGTTTCTCAGTTAACCTGTACGATGCCTCATTCACCTGTCCACCTATTTTTTCTGCTTACTCTCAAAGGCACATTTCTTTAAAAAACCTGTTCCCTCTTAGATATTTATATTAAAGAGGGGGAATACATTTTTTTTTATACAATCAAATACGTTATTCTCACACTTTTTTGAAAATGTGTAAAAAAACTCAGGCCGTGCCACTTTTTTGAGAGGAACCCTACTATGTACTGGCCCATGGCACGAGTTTTTAAAATATTTCCAGGTAGTGATGGTAAGGTTAGGGCAGTCGAAGTCAAGACTCCAAATAATAAAACACATGTCAGAGGTATTCATAAAGTTTGTTTATTACTTAGAGGAGCATAATTTTACAATGTCGCTATACATACTCAGAGCTACGTTGAGTACCCATAAAAATATCGTAAATTCTGAAAATTATGATAAATTGTTAAAACGTAGAGTATTTAAATTACAAAGACAAGCTGTCAAAAGTGAATTTGCTTCTAGGTTTTCACCATGTATGTTTCTCTTCATTTACAATAAAATATTAAAGCTTCGATCAGATTTTAAAAACCTGCCGGTTCACGAAGTTAAAAAATCATTGACACAAATGTTAGTGAATATGTCATATGATGAAACTGAAGTTTTACTAAAGCACACAAAATAGCGGTCTCTTTTTAAAAACCAATTCTTCCATTTATCGCTCCCACTATACTATACAAACATTAACAATTACGCACACACATACACACACCACACACACACACACACACACATACACAGACAAAAACTTTTTTGCTCAAATAGAAAATCTATAAGAAATGTCCCTGTTTAATCATTATGTAAAGATAATCACGACACAGGCCTAGCCTAGTGTGGTTATCTCAGTAAAACTATGTTATATTATTCGGACAGTTTAATAAATCATAAATTATAATAAATCATAAAATGTATTTGTTTATACTACTATTTTAAAATATTTCTGTAGTTCATATAATGTGCGCTAGGTGGCGCAACTTTAACACATACATGTTAATATATCTTATATGTTAAAAATGGCAATGTTTTTCTTTATAAAAAAAATATTCCTATGTTGTATGTACATAGAGATTCTTAGGGTCAATTGTGCACCATCCCAAGAAAAGTTAGATTTCTTCGTTGGGCTAACAATCTCATAAGATAAGTTATCTTAAGTTTTTGGTTTCATTGTGTTAAGACTATAGTTTAAGTGTTTCAAATATGTACTCAGACACATGATGTATAATTTGATAACTTGTAAAAAAAAAAAATATGTCTCGCATATTCTTTGTATAAATAGGCAGGGGTCTCCTTTTAGGCATTGTATAAATTACGTTTACTAGCAAATCTTGCTATTTCTTGTAAGCCGGCAGCATGTTGCGGTTAGCAACACTAAGACGTCTTACTTATGACGTATTTAAATTAAGAAAATTACTGTCAAATAGAATCTGTCCAACTATAGTGTGCCACGGAGACGTTAATTAAAATATTAATTGTAATCCAAGCTAGTGTTTCACTTCTTCAACCTGTAGACCAGCCCCACAACAAACATACAGTCCACTACTCCAACAGCTATTGTGGAATAATATAAAAAATATCATTTTTAGCAGGTAATATTAATAAAAAACATCCCTGGGCTGTTAGTTAGTTTTTTTTTTTTGTGTTAATGTTACTTGTGTTCTGTTCGTAGTGAAATGAAGACAACGATGGATTGTGAATGGAAGAATGCGGGAAGTCTCCGGCTCGGTTCTGCCTTCGCTTATGTTGGCGAATATGATGGGCGTCCGAAGCTGAGCATCCCAACCTCTTCCATCGGTAACTGAGACCCGCGCCGTGCAGCAGCAAGTTATAAGCTGTATCAAGACGCTGGTGCTACACCGCGAGTTTCAAGCCCTTATTTGTACGGAGTGCTACATATCAGGTGCAGGAGTTTCAATAGAAGGACCATGGAAAGGTGAGAGTGACATGGTTTATGTCCCCTCTCAATGGCCCTCCTTTGTTATTGGCCTCTTTTCATTAATTTTTCTTTTCAGCGAGGTCCGCATGGGAAAAACTCCCTTTTTCCAATTAAGGAGGGGAGGAGGGTTTATGTTGGCCCTCATACTCAGTGGTCCTCCGCCTCTGAGGCCATAACATGGGCACTCCGACAAAATATGCATGTGAGGGTGAGGTCAATGCAATTTTGTGCACTCACATGTTATATCTTTTGGGCATACTGTGATAAGGGCGTTATGGTACAAGGACGTTTCGGTAATAAAGGGACGTTATGGTAATATATGGAGACATTATGGTAATATGGGGCATTATGGGAATGCAAGTATAGGTGCAATGTAAGGACATGCACATGCATATAAATATTATTCCTGTTTCACTAATGCTCTGTTTTCACATTTTTGTTATTGTGTTCTGATCTGTTTTATTTGTTTTTCATGTCATATGGACTTCGAGCAACGACGCTGAAGACACCCGTAGCTTCGATGTTAGGCGCGTGTGTTAAAGTGCGGTTTTGAAATTTTTTAAGTCCGCGTCTTTGACTTGGGGTCAGGGTCCACCACCACCTGGTGACCTTCGGCTTCATGTTCATAAAGGCAGTACCCGGGTGTGCAGCGTCGAGCTAACACTTGTTTACTCCTTTTAATTTTTAGTTAGGGACAGGTGCGGGTTTGATAGGAGCTATTAATATTCGGTCTATTTTCCCATCATCCGAACAAAGAAGATCTTTATCCTGATGGAAGAAAGAAGACCGACCCGACCTGATCCAATGCAGCCCAGAGAGATGCTACTTCAAGGCCAGAGATGTTACTTCAAGGCCACCCCGATGGATTAAAAAACTTAGGGCCATCGTATAGGAAGTTAGGTAGGCCTGTTGAAAAAAATTTTCGACCGATCGAAAATTTTTCAATGGGGGGGAGGCAGTTGTGGTATGCAGACCTTCACAGAGGATCGGGCATAACGCAACTTCTTTCTCATTCGATCATTTCGAAGAAGATAATTCGAATATCAATTTCAAAGGTTTGAAATGGTATTCGATGTCAAGATTCGAAATGATTGAAGATCTGGTCTTGCGCCATTCATTGTTGGATAGTGGCGTATTGAGTATTTGTTCGTTGCGGATTAATGGTGTATAGCCCGCGATATAATTGTATTCGATGATAGGCGTGCAATAGCACTACTAAAAAAGGTGTCTGTGTTATAATTGTGATTTTGTAATGAAGTAAAAGTTTATATTACGAAGAATTTACTGTTATTAATTATAGCCAAGCTTTCACGAAGAATCCAGCAGCTGTTTTATTACTGCCCCCTAAAAGACACCTTGCAGTATCTTGCTGCTCTGATAAGCTTAAAACATTCACTATCGTCCAAAAGTTTCATTTCTACTTTGGTTTTAACAAGACCGACTTACTGACGTTTTAGTCCGATCGACAGACTAAATATACGATAGTCAGTAACAAACCTCTCATGCCCAGTCTGGATGACGAGTCCCACAGGAGGGTGCCGTAACTAATTCCTTTCATTAATCATTTAATATTAACCTGTATTTATACATAATATAAACTTTTTAGAATTTTTCGTGGCCTAGGGTCTCACAGGAACCGTTACACCGGATATCTCTACACAAAGTCTGTGTTCCTCATTTGCCCTTCTTAACACAAATCCAGAGGAAGTCGAAGGCATACTAATGAGTCTTTGTTGGAATCAAAATCCAACACTAGTATTTTTGTTTTTGATAAATTGGCAACACTGCCACCATTTTTACTTCTTAGAAGAAAAGTCAATGAAAAGTTTGACCTACTTTGTAAAATTGTAATTCTACAATAAATTAATCATTTTATCTATATAAAGTGGTATTATTTGCTATAGTATCAAACATAAGTGGTCCTTCTTGCTGGATATTTACTCTATAAAGTGAAAAAGTGAATTTGAAAAACAGTTTGTCGGCGTGCTATGGCGTCGGTCTAACTTTCAAATTTTGAACTGAAAATTTATGTTCGTTTGTGAATTATTTCGAGTTTCAATGGACATTTCTTTCCATTGAAACTCGTTATAGAGATAACGTGGAGAAGTAATTTTAGACATTCCGCTGGTGCGACGTGCAATTTTCGTCGAGATTTTTTTATTTTCCAATCGCAACTCCAACTTGTCAAAACTTGCCAGTGGCGTCGCGTCGTGGGAGCGGTGTTGGCACTGGACTTCTACCTAAATTATGTTGGATGTTTGGAGGCCTGAGCCCGCTTCAGTTCTTTGGGTTTGCGACGATATTGGTGCCGGGGAAACGGAGCCATTACTTCAGATCGGAAAGTTTGTCACCTATCAAAATACAATATAAATAGTGCTGTGTGCGGAAAGTATGAAACACCTACATAAAAGAAAGTGAATAAGTGCGTCCTATAAGTGAATTACGAAATATTTAGTGCAAATATCGGACTGCAGTGGTTCAATAAAGGATTTATAGACTGCAGAAACAGGTTCTTACTATATGTATAAGGTACTGTAATTTCATTTCTATACTAATATTATAAAGAGGAAATATTTGATTGTTTGTTTGTTTGTTTGTTTGCATTAAATAGGCTCCGAAACTACTGGACCGATTTGCAAAATTCTTGAGTCAATAAGGCTATATATAATATTTTCAAAAAAATTAGGGATCCTTACTGAAACTCAAATAATGTAACCCAAGGTGTAAAAAAATTACCTAAAATATTCTTTACATTGCGTGCGCTGCGTAAACTATTGATGATAGAATAAAATAATGTACTACGACTTTGCAGAACACATAAATATTAACAAAAAGTGTCGCGACAGCATATGTATAACTATTGTAGTTATGCCACAATATGTGTTCTTTTATTTTAAAAATGTAATTGAAATGCCGCCCGCTATAAAATGCTCTTTATTTGTATCTTGGTATTAATCCTTATCAAAATAAATTACTTCATATTCAAGACTGCTTCAATATCTTTATACAACTTTTTGAATTATGCAATTCGGACATTCCATTCAAAAGATATCACAAGTTTAAAAATGTAAGTATTAGAAAAAAGTTTCGTGGTCGCCGCTCATCCTGCTTAGCTAGCTAGCTAGGCAGCACCTTATGCGATGTAGGCGTCACTGGGATACGGGCCGTACGGGCGAGGAGTCAATGTCGAGGAATGAAAAAAAAACTTCAGAAAGTTTATAATATGTTCTAAAATCAATCAATATCTATAGTTGTGTATGCTGTATGACAGCAATGCAGACTGCTTTTCCAGTCTCGGTGGACATTCCCTCTACTGGTAATTTAGGTCCGTATTACCTAAATTACCAAGCTTGATATATACTTAAATATTGATTGTCTTTTTCTTCCACTATCAAAATAACAAAGACGACTGCTGCTTAAGTATAGATCAGTCTGAGTCGCGTTCTATAATACGGACCTTAGATGCACATTGCATAAGTGCTCAGAGCATTTCAAGCAATTAGAATACCCTCTTCGTATATGATAAATACTTCAATGAGGCTACCTGTATGCTATTTTAGGTTTCAAACATTTATTTATTCTTAACTTAATTGAAAGACTTAAATTTAATATCTTAGGTAATAAGCATAGCCAAATACAGATTACTCTGGATTAGCAAATATTCGTCTGTTTAAAGGTGTTTTTATCTATGTAACAAACATGATTATTCTATTCAGCTTACGTCTTTAGTAAGTAAGTAATTCAAATCAAAAAGTTGTATTTTTACAGCACCATTATATTCTATGCATACTTTTCTGCAGCTTTCTATGTAATACCTATCAATGTTAAGTGTATAAGATCTCAACTTTTATTTGTTTAGTTAGGAATCATCAACATGGCGATGAACTTAGCAACACTAAGAAAGGATTTTTCTAAATTCTACCCCTAAGGGGGTGAAATGAGGGTTCAAAGTTTGTATGGAGAAAACAATTTTTTTGCACATTTTGACTCAAAACTTCGTCAAGATATACCTCGAAGCAAATAAACGGACACGTGTTTCGCTACTTTTCAAACATCATCCCCTAAAGGGTTAAGAATGAAACGGGTGACTAAAAGAGTTCTTTGCGCGAGCGAAGCCGCGGGGAAAAGCTAGTATTTCGTAAAATCACAATGGCAGATGAAGAAATGTTAAAGAAGCTCAGACAAACCCGTTCCTATGCTAAGGGTTCTCTTACAAGAATATATAATGTTCTGCAACAAGAAAATCTCACTGCCATGGTGGATGAATTGGAAGCAAGACGATAAAAGCTTAAAAGTATTTTTAAGGATTATGAAGAAATTCAAATGCAAATTTTAGAGATTGATGAAGATAATGATGAGGACATAAATCTGGTAGAAAACAAATATTTTAATACGCTGCCTCGTTAAATAAATTAATTAAACAATTGTCCAAAGAGAAAGTGCCTCAAATTAATTCAGAAAAGCGTTCACATACTAAATTACCAAATATAGAACTTGCTGTTTATTCTGGAAAAGACTTAACTCTGTATAAGCCCTTTATTGATATGTTTATGTCGATCATTGATGGTAACAAAAGTTTATCCGAAGTACAAAAACTTTATTATTTAAGGAAGTACTTGTCTGAGGAGGCTCTAGGGCTAATAATTAATTTGCCACTGACAAATGAGTCCTACACTGAGGCCCTTTCCCTACTTAAAAAAAGATACGAAAACAAAGCTTGTCTTGTGACCAATCACATTAATATTTTACTTGATCTTCCTGTCATACAGAAGGGTACCGCTATTGCTCTCAGGAATTTCAATTCACAGATTCAGCAACAGCTCCATGCTTTGAAAAATCTAGAACAGCCCACAGATACCTGGGATATGTTACTTATTTCAATTTTGTCTAGAAAACTTGACTCTTACACAAATAGGGCTTACCATCTCGATAAGGTGGACCCCGATAAAATGCCAACTTTGGCTGAATTTTTGACATTTTTAGAGAAAGGGGCAATAGCTCTCGTGGATAGTCCGCAACCAAAAGGTTCCTATGAGTCTAAATTTAAGGTCACCAATGTGGCCATTCAAAATAAGAAGCAGACCCTATGTCTCTATTGTAAAAAAAAACTGATCACCCAATTTATATGTGTCTGAAATACAAAACTGCACCCATTGCGGAACGAATACAGTGTGTCAAAGATAAAAATCTTCGCAAACTTTGTTTGAAAGCACACAATGATGAATGTAAATTCAATTTTAAATGTAAGGTGTGTTCCCAAAAGCACAATAACCTTCTGCATGGCATGGATGACAAGGAAGTTGTGTCCTTGCATTCGAATCTTCAAACTTCTGGCAGTGTTTTGTTGCCAACAGTAAAAGTTAAAATTTCAGATAAAAATGGGCAGCATTTATTTGCAAAAGCATTATTAGACAGCGGCAGTCAAGTTTCCCTTATAACTTCATCTTTAGCGGAAAAATTGAAGTTACAGACCTCGATTGATAACACTAAAATAATTGCTGTTGGCAACCAACCTACCAACATTGACAAAAGTGTAAAACTTACTATTTCTTCTTGCTACAATGAAGCAAAATTAAAACTAACATGTCATGTAGTGGATACTATAACCACCAAACTTCCTCAAAATTATTTTGATGTTAAAAATATTGATATGCCTAAAAATATTCAGCTGGCTGATGTGGAGTTCAATGTCCCTTCAGAAATTTCTTTGTTGCTGGGTCCAGATTGCTATTTTAATATTTTAGTTGAGGGTCAGATTAAGTTATGTGATGGCCCAGTACTACAAAATACATTATTTGGATATGTTATTAGTGGTTCAATAAACTGTCAACAAAAGTCCCAAAGCATTACTTTAGTGAGCAATTTTGTAATGCAGGAAAATTCTCAAGGTGACTTAACCAATATCATGAATCAGTTTTGGTTAGCTGAAAAAATTCCAGAGGCCATGGAAAGGGTATCCAATGAATTTCAAAGAGCTGAAGAGTATTTACTGGTTCAGCCAATCAAACTGAAAATAGATTCACTGTTGAGATGCCCTTAAAATTCCCTATGGAAGAGTTGAATTTGGGTGATACCTTTTCTGTCGCCCTGCAAAGATTTCATTTTTTAGAAAATTCTTTTAAAAAGAATCCACAACTTTTTACTAAATATAAGGAATTTATTGAAGAATACTTAAGACTGGGACATGCAAAAATTGTAGATATATCTCAATACAATGTTTATAGTAATCCTGTATACTTTCTATCCCACCAAGCTGTACTCAATGAAGACAGCAAAACTACCAAACTGCGTGTAGTTTTTAACGAAAGCTTAAAATCCAAAAATAAAGTTTCTTTGAATGACGTCATGTTAAATGGGCCCATAGTCCAAAATGAGCTATTCGATATACTTACACTGTTTAGAACTTACCGTCATACTCTTATGTGTGACACTGAAAAAATGTTCCGTCAGGTTAATATTAATCAAAATCAAACCTCCCTGCAAAATATATTGTGGAGAGATGACCCGAATAAGCCCATCAATTGCTTGCAGCTTCAGACGATAACCTATGGTTTGAAGGCTTCTACGTTCTTAGCAACCAACTGCCTGTTGGAGTTGGCACTTAGGTATCAGGAAAAATATCCACTTGCAGCGGAGGCTATAATTAAAAACACTTACATAGATGACTATATTGGAGGATCCGGTGACCTAGATCAGATTCACATCCTGAAAAAAGAACTTATAGATTTATTTAAATTGGGAAGTTTTAAGCTGCATAAATGGTGCTCCAGCTCCAATGAGTTGCTTGATGATATACCTGTAAAACAAAAATATTTTGAAGAAATTAACCTGAACAAAGATAACATCATTAAAACATTAGGTTTAAAATATAATGTACTTACCGATTCTTTTACCTTCACAAGTCCTTTGGCCAATGTCCAGGAACTCAATACAAAAAGAAAAATATTAAGCTACATAGGAAAAATATTTGACCCCCTTGGGTTAATTGGGCCTATTGTCGTTAAGGCTAAGCTCTTCATGCAAGCATTCCAAGGTAGAATGGGACACCATATTGATGAATGGAAGAGATTTATTTTTGATTTGAATAAGATGGGCACTATCAAGACAGTGAGAGGTGTTATAGAGGAGGATATAAAGTCAATAGAGTTAGTAGGCTTTTCAGACGCATCACTAAAAGCTATAGGTGTATGTGTCTACCTCCATGTATTCTATAAAGATGGTAGTCTAAAGGTGAACCTATTGTGTTCCAAATCTTGAGTTGCCCCACTGAATAGATCCCTCACCATTCCCAATCTTGAACTTAATAGTGCCAAGTTGCTAGCAGAACTAGCTCATAAAGTCTATAATACTCTTAAATTTCGTTTCCCACTCAAAGTGACATTGCACTCTGATTCCCAAATAGTACTTGCATGGTTAAATTCTGAAAAAACCAAAGGAGCCTATGTATCCAACAGAATAAAAACCATAAAGGAACTTACCAAAGATTTTCTATGGTGTTATGTTAAAACTTCTGAAAATCCTGCAGATATATTATCAAGAGGAATTTCACCTCAAAAGTTACAACCATGTCAGCTATGGTGGCATGGCCCTACATATCTTGCAGACCCTACCTACAGTTTTCCTATAATTGACTGTAAATTTCCCATACCCACAGATGAAAGGGTTGCACCATTGAAAATTCCAGTCAATGTTTGTAACACTAACACTTTACAAGTTGATTTTAACATTTTCGATAAATATTCAGATCTTAATAAATTAATAAGGATTATTTCATTCATTTTGAGATTTAAACATAATTCAACATACAAAACTGAAAAAATTATAGGATATCTCACACCTAAAGAACTTTATCAAGGTTTAATAGTTATAACAAAATTCATTCAAAAACAATCTTTCAGTATGGAATTAAATTCTATAAATAATTATAAAATAATTAAATCAGGTTTAAGTTCATTACATCCATTTATTGATGGGTCAGGAATTCTTAAGGTTGGCGGACGGTTACAGAGTGCTAATAATTTATCATATGATAAAAACACCCAAATGTAATAAAATCACTGATATGATCATTAGAAATGAACACCTAAGACTACTACATGCCGGACCGAAATTGCTTTTAAGTTCATTATCTCAGAAGTTCTGGCTAGTAAATGGGATTCGTGAGGTTAAAAAAGTTATGCTTTCGTGCAAAAGCCGAAGCTGCTAAACAACTTATGGGCTCTCTCCCCCCAGAAAGAATTACTAGCTCGAGACCTTTTCAAATTACCGGAATCGACTTTTGTGGGCCATTTAACATGAAAGTTGCCCGTGTTAGAAACCCCATAATAACAAAGGCATATGTGGCAGTGTTTGTTTGCTTTTGTACAAAAGCCATTCACTTAGAGTTACCAAGTAACTTATCTACGCCAGCATTTTTGTCTAGTTTGCAGCGCTTTATTGGGAGGCGTGGTTGCCCTACGCAAATATTTTGAGATAATGCAAAAACTTTCAAGAGTTCTGAAAATAGTTTAAATCATTTGTATAATTTACATTCATTAAAAGAACATAGAGAGTCTATTCAATGTTTATGTTCAGAGAAAAGGATTAAATTTAAGTACATTCCTAGTTATTCTCCTGAATTCGGAGGTCTATGGGAGGCCGGAGTAAAAAGTTTTAAGTCACACTTTAAGCGCGTGGTCTCATGTGTTCTAACATATGAAGAGTTTTATACTGTCATTACACAAATAGAATCCATTTTAAATTCTAGACCTTTGCTCCCTTTGAGTTCTGATCCTTCTGATTTTAAATATTTAACACCTGGACATTTTCTCATAGGCGCTCCTATGACCAGTTATCCTGAATTAGACCTCTCAGATGTACCTATCAACCTTATAACTTTTTGGAAACAATGTACCAAACTCAAACAAGACTTTTGGAAGTTGTGGTTTAATGACTAACACAGCTTCAGAACCGTCCTAAATGGAGGTACCAACAGACCAGTCTCAAGGAAGGTGACTTGGTTATTGTAAAAGATTTTAATTCTCCCCCTTTGGATTGGCCTATGGCTAGAATTTTAAAAACTTACCCTGGCAATGATGGTAATGTAAGAGTGGCCGATATTAAAATGAAAGATAAAGTTTATAGAAGGTCAATAGCAAAGATATGTCCACTTCCTATAAAAATAGACTAAGTTAATTACTAAGTTCATGTTTGTGTTTTAGACTAAGTTTATGTTTTAATTTTAGAATTTTGTTTGGTTTTGAAACCTTCAAGTTGATTTTAATTTTGATTGAGCCACTCTCGCCGGGGAATCAAAATCCAACACTAGTATTTTTGTTTTTGATAAATTGGCAACACTGTCACCATTTTTACTTCTTAGAAGAAAAGGCAATGAAAAGTTTGACCTACTTTGTAAAATTGTAATTCTACAATAAATTAATCATTTTATCTATATAAAGTGGTATTATTTGCTATAGTGTCAAACAGTCGAATTTCCTAAAGCTTGCAAAACAAGAAGTTGTACCTATAATTACACATTTGGTAAATCTTTGTTTTCACAAAGGAGTCTTTCCTTCTCCTTTAAAGCAAGATGTGGTTACGCCAGTTCACAAGAGTGGTGATAGAAACGATATCAACAACCACAGGCCAATATCCGTTTTGCCATCAATATCCAAAATCTTAGAGAAGCTTTTGAAAACAGATTACTGAAATTCTTATAAATAAATGACATACTGTCTACACCACAATATGGATTGAGACAATGCAAATCCACTGAAGATGCAGTTACGTCTCTTAGTACATTAATTATTGATAGAATTGATCACGGTTTGAAATGTCTAACTGTATTTCTAAATCTCAAAAAGGCCTTTGACACCGTTTCTGTCCCCATTCTTGTGCACAAACTTGAACGATCAGGAATTAGAGGTATGCCCCTGAAACTGTTCTGTGACTATTTGAATAAGAGAATAAATACAAAGTTAAGCTAGTTAAGCTAGTTACCTAAACTTGATCTTTTTCCTTTTGATAGCAAATTGGAAAACTGGCAAACGTTTTTCGATACATTTTCCAGTCTTATTCATAACAACAAAGACATAAGTAACATAGAAAGGTATTATTATTTGCTTTCGGCCGTCAGCGTCTCAGTACAAACTTTAATAAAAAGTATGCCTATAACAGCTGATAAATATCCCATTATATGGAGTTCTTTAGTGAATAAATACCAAAATAAACGCGTTTTAGCTACTAACTACTGAGATAAAATGTTTCAATTCAAACCGTTGCAAAGTTAATCCACCACCGGACTTGATGGATTCTTATAAACATTTCAAGAATGTGTTAAAGCCTTGATTGTGTTAAAAATAGATTAAATGTCGGGTTTTCTTTTATTTTACATTTCATTTCGTAATCTGGACAGTACTACGAGACGTGAGTTTGAACAAAGCCTCGAACAAGACGAAATACCTAATTTCGATCAGCTGATACCGTTTGTTCAGAAACATGCTTATGTTGTAGAGATGTGTGAATCGACCAAGTGCAGGCAAACCAATAATAGTTTGAATAAGTTGAGGTCGCGTGGGCCGTACCTATCAGCTGTCAGTAATCTCGAATCCCCTAGTTCTGGTGAGTCAAGTAACAATAATACTACAAAGTCCAATTCTAAGTCGTGTTTGTATTGTAGTAAGCCGCATTCAATTTACAAGTTTTCTTTGTACTTAGATTTGACTCCGTCGCAGCGGATAGCAAAGGTCAGTGACCTCCGCTTGTGCGAAAATTGTTTGCGAGACAACCACGTGACATCCAACTGTGGATCTAAGATTCGTTGTTCAGTATGTAAGCAAATGCATCATCACACGTTGCACGTTGATGTCGGCGGGTTAAATAAAAACATTTATAATAATAATAATTTGAACCCGAGCAAAGATCAAGTTGTGACACTTACTTGCACCTCAAATTCCACATTAGTGTTGGGTACAGCTGTAGTGCACGTTGCGAACTCCTTTGGCCAATATCACAATCG
Source organism: Aproaerema taeniolella (assembly GCA_949987775.1). Classification (NCBI taxonomy): domain Eukaryota; kingdom Metazoa; phylum Arthropoda; class Insecta; order Lepidoptera; family Gelechiidae; genus Aproaerema; species Aproaerema taeniolella. Next base: position 12,690,478 of record OX465266.1, on the reverse strand, counting down.
CACTCTTAATAATAAACCGATATAACACAAAAATCGTAATTTGTGGGAATTTCGTGTTAAAGATTTGAAAAACATGTAAGTCAACTTTAAATTAGCATATCTATAAAAATAAAACACTTACATAAACTATTTCAGCACTATTCGTTTTTGCTGACTGTCTGCTAAGATAAATTAAAAAAAACAATCAGTTTTACTTTTTTTTAAATATCAATAATAATTATCTAAAATATTAGTATAGACATAGTTCACTTTATTACAAAAAACTGCATTGTTTTTTTAATTTTGTGGGTGTCTTTACTCTAATTGATGCATTTTATTATTTTGACAAAACTTAACACAGTAACGTAATGCGTGTTAGTTCATTTTAAAATTATAATTTTGTGCATAGAATGGTATTAATACAGATTACAACAGTTTATTTCTTTATTCTCTTACGAAAGGCTGAAAAAATAAAAGGGTTTTGTTTTGGATATTATTTTAATTTAGAGAAAACCTACAATTTCGACTTAACAATCAGTCTTAAGTCCAATAAAAATAATGAAAACTCCTAAAAAGACAAAAATAAACTTAATAGACTCAGAAAAATTTAAACTTATTAAACAATTCTAAAAACTAAACTTTGCTCACAGCATTGAGGAACGAAAAATTAAAAACATAAAAAAACCTAATATTTATCAAAATTAAATTCTTTGGGTAATCATTGAGTTGAGATCAAATTAAACTATGAGATCTGCCTAAATAGACATTATGGTATTATAGTAGACAGCGTAATAACTAGGAATTAATAACTTAGAAATCAAGACTTTCAAATCTTTGATCTTATTTTGGCATAATTTTTGTTTGTTGTTGTACAAATTATGTAATGTTATCTCCGACAACGCCGGCGTTTTTTTCCTTTTATTTCTGACAACTACTCTAAAATAGTTTTCTTGTCCAAAGGAATCCTTGTAATAGAATGTAAAGGGATCCTCTTTATTGATGTGCAACACTCGAAGAGGAGCTGGAAAATGAAGATGAGCCGCTAGACGAAGATGTTTCCGAAATGATTTTCTTATTATGACTGGAATTTCCAATATTTGACGCATCAAAGGTTGGGTCACTGTCACTTAAATCAACATCGCTTTCTTTGAAATTTACTGGCGAGATTGCATAGTTCAGACGACTTGGACCTGCACTTTTTTCATGTTGTTGGCAACGGTTGATGTCATGGCTCCTATTACAGTCTCGGTTCTGTAAAAGAAAAAATAACCAAAATGACCAAAGCAAGTGTTTTGGTAGATGCGTAATCATATGAATAATCAGTTGTGGAAGTACCTCTTTATCAGCGTTTTCATATTCAGAATTTTCTATAACATCAGAATTTTCCACCATGCTATAGTGATTTTCGTGCATTTTTAGGGTTCCGTAGTAATCTACGAACCCTTATAGTTTCGCCATGTCCGTCTGTCCGTCTGTCCGTCTGTCCGCGGGTTTCCTAAGAAACCCTTGGTACTACAGAGCTGAAACTTTGCATGATTATACATATGAATCACGCCGACAGAACTGTAGAGTAAAATCTTAGAAAAAAAAATTTTTTCGGGTGTCTCCCATAGACGTGAAAGGGCGATGAATTTTTTTTTCTCGCCAATATTTTTGAGTGGGGTGTCATAGGATAGCATATTAAAAGATAGAAGGGGTTTACTAAGAACGTTTTTCGATTCAGCACTCCGTTTGCGAAATATAAATTTTTAAAGTGAAAATGTTTGTCAAACACAAGTGTCCCCCCCCTCTACCTGCTAAACAGTTGTTTCTAAAAATGTGAAAAAATTTACGTTGGTAGAATATATAACGAAATTTAAAGGAAAACTATCACACATAAGTTGGTCCTTCAAGTTTGCGAGTAATAGTCGACCAAGTGCCAAACACTGTTGGGATTAATAAGAATATATTTACTAATATAAGATCTTTGGTACTACAGAGCTGAAATTTGGCATGGTCATAGATATTGATTGCGCCGACAGATCTAAAATATAAAATTTTGGAAAAAACATTTTTTCGGGTGTTTCCCATACACGTGAAAGGGCGATGGATTTTTTTTTCTCGCCGATACCATCGAATTGAATGTCATAAGATAGATTTTTAAAATATAGAAGGGGTTTACTAAGAACGTTTTTCGATTCAGCACTCCGTTTGAGAAAAAAATATTTTTAAAGTGAATTTTTTTGTTAAAAACAAGTTTCCGGGGGGGACACTACCAGCTAAACAGTTGTTTCTAAAAATGTAAAAAAATTCACGGTTATAGAATATACAACGAAATTAAAAGAAAAACTATCACACATAAGTTGGCCCTTCAAGTTTGCGAGTAATAGTCGACCAAACGTTTTTGGTATTAATAAGAATATGTTTACAAGGTTCCACGCTAAAAGTGAGGGGAGGTCGAAAGCCAAACTGTAACATATTGACATTTTAGGTATCGTTAAATAGTTTTTTGGGGGTGTTAATTACGAAAATGACATCAAAATTATTTTAACAGCAGGTTGATATTATTTCTAACAGTAATATTGCCGTAAAAAAAAACAAAAAAAAAAAACAACAAAAAAAATTCGCGCTCGCTTCGCTCGCGAATTTTATACTTACATTCGGTTGCATTTAGACCAAAACAAAAATTATTTCCCAAATTACAAACTCTTTAATAATACATTTGTTTTTAGGGTTCCGTAGTAATCTACGAACCCTTATAGTTTCGCCATGTCTGTCTGTCCGCAGGTTTCCTAAGAAACCCTTGGTAGCACAGAGCTGAAATTCGGCATGGTCATACATACCTATTCATTGTGGTGACAAATCTAAAAAATAAAATGGTAGAAAAAAAATGTTTTCGTGTGTTTCCCTTTAACGTGAATGGGCGATGGTTTTTTTTCTAGCCGATATCATCGAGTGCGTTATCATAGGATAGCTTTTTAAAAGATAGAAGGGGTTTACTACAAACGTTTTTCGATTCAGCAATCCGTTTAGGAAACATTAATTTGTATAATGAAAAAAAATGTGGAATAATTCACGAGGGTAGCATTTACGACGAAGTGTACCCTAATCAAAAATGGTTGACATACAAGATTCCACGCTAAAAGTGAGGCGAGCCGAAAGCCAAGCTGTAACATATTGACACTTCAGGTGTCGTTTAATAGGTTTTTGTGGGTGCTAATTACGAAAACGACATTAAAAATATACACCTGCTTAGCTTGATATTATTATATTATTCCTTACAATAAAATTGTCGCAAAAAAAAAGTCGCGCTCGCTTCGCTCGCGCATTAAACACTTCCATTCTGTTATATTTAGGCCAAACTTTTTAATACATTTGTTTATGATACTAAGTATAGTATTTGGGGATTTTAACATAAACTATGATAATATGCTTGTAGAATTAAGAAGCCAGCTGCATATTTGAACCATGCTGCTACGGAACCCTACAATGCGCGTGGCCCGACACGCTCTTGGCCGGTTTTTTTTAATTCTTGGGCACCTTCATCCGAAGTCTGCAATAGTTAAATACAGGTTATTAACTGGTTACCTAGATAGGAACCTACTTATTACGAATTATTTGGTTAAGTAGGTATTATTATTCAGTATAGCGAGGCCAATTTCTTATAAACCTAAATCGAGCCGTTGAGGCTGCAGAGAGCGTGCCAAACAATTAATCATAGATCTCTCGAAAAACATAACCCTCCTTCTGGCGCAGTCGGGTAAATAGGTAAGTAGGTAGGTATTTGAACTTTTATGACATTCTGTCACAATAAGTATAGGTAAGTACAAAATTGTACATAAAGGTGAGCCTTTTATTATCTTAGTCGTAAGTAGGTATAAAACTTGAATCTAACCAAATTGACCTATTTCTGTAGTACTATCATAACTATATAGGTTAATGCGTCAATAAACGAATTATCAGTTATGTTATGCAAGTACCTACCTTTTTATAAGCATTTTCAACTTCAGAATGTTATATTATCATCAGAATTTTCCACCATGCTATCTTGATGTTCGGGCGTTTTTTTTTAACTCTGGGGAAACTTCATTCGACGCCTGCAAAAAAAAATTACAACAAACTATTTTGTTAAGTAGGTAATGGTTCCGATTCCAGTGTACACACTGACATGACTATTGACTAGACTAAATATTTTTACCAGGATATGAACAGTTCAGGTAGTAAGTTTAATCCTGTCAGTGGGAACATTTCAGTCGGCACCCCATTATTAGTTATAGTGAGAATAATCCCTTTTAAACCCAACTAAGTACACTGCGCACCCTCAGAACGAAAGTGACCTAACTCAAAATTCCTGTAACTCCTGATTTTGCTATAAACTGACTTTGAATAACCTACTCTAAATGCCCAATGTGAAAAAGAGACCGAAGTATAAGTAAAAAAGGGACATCCTACAAATCGGTCGTTTTCGTTGGTCGCGCTATTTACCTAAACGTGTCGTGTGAAAGAGACCGGTTCAGTCTTGCGTCCGAAGTTCTCACGAGTGGACGTGTACAACATCGACGGATCTCGAATTGAGTCAGTTTATTGCAAATGCTGTGTCGGTAAGTACATTTCTTCTTTTGTGCTAAACTGACCCCTTTTTGAAATGCGTCTATTTATTACAGAATATCACTTTGATTTTGTTGACCAATTTTAAATTAGGTTTCTTTAGTCCAGAAATGATATAAAAGGATACAGACACTCTCAAGAATGAGTCTATTTATGACTAAAAGTATTCGAAAACTTCCTGTTATTCCAAATATTAAGTTTCTTTATTAGTAAAAATAAACTAAGATAAGTTAGTCATTTTACAAATGTGTCTCTTTTTTCTAAAATTTGCGCATGCCATCTTTAAACTTAGGTCCTTAGTTTTTTAGGTTTTCAAGTAAATTACAATGATACGATATGATTGTTTCAGGTTTTCACTACTCAAGTTTCTGTTCTGGTTAAAATGACATCGAAGCGAGTTCAACATATGTTTAATTTGATGGGAATAACGCCTGTAAAGTTGCAGACTACTACTGCTAGAAAAAAACAAGAGAGAGAGCCTTTAGTTGACTATTCGGACAGTAATGTTGCAGAATGGGTAGAAAGTCAGTATCACGCCACAGTGACCAATTCACCTAATTATTGGAGTCGTGAGAAAGAAAACCGATTAAGTTCGGACATCGGACTTTCTGATTTGCCGCCACGGTCAACTAACGTAACACCACCGGTAGACAACACAGACTTACATTAACATCAGGATGAAAGTAACGTAATAAACGATAGTCACTCAAGTGATTTGATAAACCATAGCTTTGAGAACTCGTCACAGAAGGCCATCATTAATACTACAGCGAATTTTATCAAAGAAAACAGTGGTCGTGATAAACTCACAAAAGCCACTATTATTCAAGATATGAAAGACCACATAAACTCTATTCCCCGGATCGAGTCTTATTATTTAAGAGCTCAAACTACAAGAGAGTACATTTGTAGTTCTAGAACAATAGCACAAATATACAGAGATTATGTTGATAATCAGGAACTAGCTAACCGGCCCTATGGAAAGTTCAATAAGTTTTACGAAATATTTACAACTGAATTCAATATAAGTTTTTTCAAGCCAAAGAAGGATCAGTGTGAATTATGTAATAAATATTTGTTGTGTTCGGAAGCCAACAGACAAGATATTCAAGAAAATTACGATGCACATTTGGAGGAGAAAGTTTTATCCAGAGAAGAAAAGCAAAAAGATCGTGAAAACGTAAGCGAAACTACTGTTTGTGCAGTTTTTGATTTACAAGCAGTGATGCAATGCCCAATTGGCGATGTTTGTGCTTTTTATTATAAATCGAAGCTGAACTGTCTTAATTTTACCATAGTAGAATTAAATAAACCGAAAGAATTAAAAACTGATCCTAAATATTGCTGTTATAAGAATGTGAATTGCTACTTTTGGGACGAGACGCAAGGTAAAAGAGGTTCCAGTGAATTAGGGTCTCGCATATTTAATTATCTGAAATCAATTGACGAACGATCAGCAGGAAAGAAGGTGGAGGTAATCTTCTACTCCGATAACTGTTGCGGCCAAAACAAAAATAAATTCATAGTCAGTATCTGTTCATTTGCAATAGTATATTTTGAAAATATTCATTTTCAAAATATTCATGAAATATTCATTTTCATAACCCACAAATTTTTAATACAAGGTCACACACAAAATGAGGGAGATAATGTGCACAGCTTAATAGAGAAAGAAGTGAAGAAGAACCTTAAATCCGGGCCTATTTATATTCCACTCCACAATAATACGTAACCGTGATCAGAAGTGCAAAGAAACATGGGACCCCATTTTATGTTCATGAACTTGACTTTAAGTACTTCTATGATTTAAAAAATTTGCAAACTCAATGGGGCTACAACTACAATGAAAATGAAGACAGACAGACATTAGCCTGGGGTAATATTAAAATGTTGAAGTTTATAAAGGAAGAGCCGTTTTTAGGGTTCCGTAGTAATCTACGAACCCTTATAGTTTCGCCATGTCCGTCTGTCCGTCTGTCCGTCTGTCCGCGGGTTTCCTAAGAAACCCTTGGTACTACAGAGCTGAAACTTTGCATGATTATACATATGAATCACGCCGACAGAACTGTAGAGTAAAATCTTAGAAAAAAAAATTTTTTCGGGTGTCTCCCATAGACGTGAAAGGGCGATGAATTTTTTTTTCTCGCCAATATTTTTGAGTGGGGTGTCATAGGATAGCATATTAAAAGATAGAAGGGGTTTACTAAGAACGTTTTTCGATTCAGCACTCCGTTTGCGAAATATAAATTTTTAAAGTGAAAATGTTTGTCAAACACAAGTGTCCCCCCCCTCTACCTGCTAAACAGTTGTTTCTAAAAATGTGAAAAAATTTACGTTGGTAGAATATATAACGAAATTTAAAGGAAAACTATCACACATAAGTTGGTCCTTCAAGTTTGCGAGTAATAGTCGACCAAGTGCCAAACACTGTTGGGATTAATAAGAATATATTTACTAATATAAGATCTTTGGTACTACAGAGCTGAAATTTGGCATGGTCATAGATATTGATTGCGCCGACAGATCTAAAATATAAAATTTTGGAAAAAACATTTTTTCGGGTGTTTCCCATACACGTGAAAGGGCGATGGATTTTTTTTTCTCGCCGATACCATCGAATTGAATGTCATAAGATAGATTTTTAAAATATAGAAGGGGTTTACTAAGAACGTTTTTCGATTCAGCACTCCGTTTGAGAAAAAAATATTTTTAAAGTGAATTTTTTTGTTAAAAACAAGTTTCCGGGGGGGACACTACCAGCTAAACAGTTGTTTCTAAAAATGTAAAAAAATTCACGGTTATAGAATATACAACGAAATTAAAAGAAAAACTATCACACATAAGTTGGCCCTTCAAGTTTGCGAGTAATAGTCGACCAAACGTTTTTGGTATTAATAAGAATATGTTTACAAGGTTCCACGCTAAAAGTGAGGGGAGGTCGAAAGCCAAACTGTAACATATTGACATTTTAGGTATCGTTAAATAGTTTTTTGGGGGTGTTAATTACGAAAATGACATCAAAATTATTTTAACAGCAGGTTGATATTATTTCTAACAGTAATATTGCCGTAAAAAAAAACAAAAAAAAAAAACAACAAAAAAAATTCGCGCTCGCTTCGCTCGCGAATTTTATACTTACATTCGGTTGCATTTAGACCAAAACAAAAATTATTTCCCAAATTACAAACTCTTTAATAATACATTTGTTTTTAGGGTTCCGTAGTAATCTACGAACCCTTATAGTTTCGCCATGTCTGTCTGTCCGCAGGTTTCCTAAGAAACCCTTGGTAGCACAGAGCTGAAATTCGGCATGGTCATACATACCTATTCATTGTGGTGACAAATCTAAAAAATAAAATGGTAGAAAAAAAATGTTTTCGTGTGTTTCCCTTTAACGTGAATGGGCGATGGTTTTTTTTCTAGCCGATATCATCGAGTGCGTTATCATAGGATAGCTTTTTAAAAGATAGAAGGGGTTTACTACAAACGTTTTTCGATTCAGCAATCCGTTTAGGAAACATTAATTTGTATAATGAAAAAAAATGTGGAATAATTCACGAGGGTAGCATTTACGACGAAGTGTACCCTAATCAAAAATGGTTGACATACAAGATTCCACGCTAAAAGTGAGGCGAGCCGAAAGCCAAGCTGTAACATATTGACACTTCAGGTGTCGTTTAATAGGTTTTTGTGGGTGCTAATTACGAAAACGACATTAAAAATATACACCTGCTTAGCTTGATATTATTATATTATTCCTTACAATAAAATTGTCGCAAAAAAAAAGTCGCGCTCGCTTCGCTCGCGCATTAAACACTTCCATTCTGTTATATTTAGGCCAAACTTTTTAATACATTTGTTTATGATACTAAGTATAGTATTTGGGGATTTTAACATAAACTATGATAATATGCTTGTAGAATTAAGAAGCCAGCTGCATATTTGAACCATGCTGCTACGGAACCCTACAATGCGCGTGGCCCGACACGCTCTTGGCCGGTTTTTATCTATTACAAAACATCTTATAAAGAAGATTTTAAAAGAATTAACGTTAGAAATAAGAGGAAGAAAATACAAACACTTGAAGAAATAGAGCTGCAAAAACTCTATTCGGAAAGAATTGAGCTAAGTACAAACAAGAAAGAAGATCTCCGTGAATCACTGAACAAAAACTTAATACCAAATGTTTACTCTGCATATTATCAATCTTTTATTTAAGAAAATAATAAGAATATTATAGAACAAAGATGCATACTAAAATAATAATTTAAACGTGATTTATAAATAAATAAATAAAATAAAATAAATTTTATTTCAGGTATAGGTACATTGTACATTCCCCATAGTTTATAATAATACAATACTCATAATTATAGTTTTACACCGTTTATTACTTTGTTTACTTAATTTAAAATAATTTTAGCTCTAAGTTAAAAACTGCAATTTTTTAATGTGATTCTCAGTATTGTGTACCACCTGATTAATCATAAGAAGTTATTTTTGTTTTTTTAATTGTAAAGTTATGTTTATTTTTTGTTAAAAACTGCAATATTTGACGTGATTCTCAGTAACTGCTACCTGATTAGATTAATAAAGTAAGACTTTAATTAGTTAGCTTAGATATAGCTTATTTTGCTTGTTAAAAACAGCAAATAGTAATTATAATTAGTACTGATTGATTAATAATAAGACTTGAAGAAAAGTATATAAAGACTGCTAAAGAGATTTAAAATAAATAGTACTTTGATGTTTCTTATTCTGGATTTTTATTTACGCCCCTAAACCTAAAGGACTTTTTGGTGAAACAATGTCTAATTCCATAATATGTCATAAGCATTAGATTTATTTTGCGACTAAAAGAGACTTAACTTCAAAAAAGATGCAGAATTTTTTTTTTTTTGCACTAAAGTGACTTAATTTTAAACACTTTTATATTTAATGGTAAAATAAATATTTAAAGTACATTTAAATTTAATTTAATGTCACTTATCAGTAAATAAAAGGTCAATATGTAAGCCTCCCAAAAAGAAATCATTTCTGATGAAAAACAAAATAGCCACATTAAATTCATTTAATTCTATACTTTTTTCAGACTTTCTAGCTCATTTGCCACAAATTGCATTTTTTGACTTAGGTCACTTTTGTTCTGGGTGTGCGACTGATATTCTATTGAAATTTAATAACAAACTTAAACCTACTTATATAATTATGCAAAATAGAATAGCAATAAACTATACTTAATATAATAATTATGACAATGTATGGCAGGTAGATACTTACAGCAGCAATGTCGCAATTAAACTCCGGTTCCCTATCTAAAATATGGGAGTCCGCACCACAAGCCAGCCGCAATATTTCTTTAGTTCTCTTGCTCATCCTAAAAAACAATCCATTTTGTGAAGTTACTTCATTATAAATTGAAATAATATAAGTTGAATCGCAGGTGAAGAGAGAATTTTTTATGGTAAAGAAACACATTATCAAATAAAATATGTTATTTCCATACATTAAATTATAAAAAAGACTAAAAACGTAATATAACAAAAAAACTTCGAACTTTGAAATAATACATTGAGTTAACACAAAATAATACATCAAACAAAATAAACGTTTAAAAACTAAAACGAACGAATCCAAATTATTCAAGTAATAACGCGTTTGCTTTTGTATAAAAATGAATTAAGTCTTAAAGTACCTTTTTACAATTAAAAGAAACCAACGAAACTTACCTCACTTTTAATCAAATATCGACGTATCTCCAATTGTTGCACGGAAATGCGGCATTGCCTTGACCGCGCTCGGAACAAGACTGAAGTTGGTCAGTTTAAGTCTATGAGCCGTCGTAAATAATATGAAAAGTAAAACGCAGCAACTCATGTCATCTCTTTCTTACGTTAAGAAAATGGTTGTTTTGAGAGGGATAGCCGACACTACTGTTTGAGTTGTTTCGGTTTTAGAATAAAACAAAGTTTTCGTAATTTTTGACATATGCCGGTTTATTATTAAAGGTGATGTACGTGCAGTTATCGATAGCGGTGCGATGTCGAGCTATATGACGCATGAGTGTGCGCAACGCCTAAGCTTGACGCGGCGTAAGTGTACCTTTGAACCTATCGGCTTAGGTGGTACACCGGTGCAAAATTTCGGTGTGGTTACGTCTTGCATCGAACCAAGAAATTCATCCGGGCCTCTCCTGAAATCCGAAACTGTAGTCGTGTCGCAAATAACGTGTAATTTACCTACTATGTCGCTGTCAAAAAACGTCATAGGCAAGTTTAATAAGCTTGAGCTAGCTGACCCTAGCTACCACACCCCTGCGCCGGTTGATCTTCTACTTGCTAGGGATTTGTTTCCCTACATTTACGACGGTCCCAACACACTACCGCGAGAACCTGGTTTACCTGTCGCGATGCACTCTATTTTCAGATATAATATTACCGGGCAGACTGTACTCCATAGTACGCTTCAAAACAAGTCAGCGTCGTGCAGTTTGTTAACTACTTATTCTAGCATGGAAAAAAATATGAGTGCATTTTGGGAGACTGAGAACGTAACTTGTGACGTTCCGTGCAACCCTGACGACTTGTATGTTGAGAAACTTTTTAAAGAAACAACGAAGCGTGATAGCACAGGGCGGTACTCAGTCCAGTATCCTTTTATGACTGACTTCGAATTAGGCGATTCATTCATTAATATTCATTATTGCACAACAAAGTAAGACAATTTGACAGAAAAAATGTTTACAAAGGCGAGCGTATCTCTAGAAGAGATCTCTTCCAGCTAACCTAACCGGTGAGAAATAGTGTATTAGACGGGAAGAGAGAATTGCGCACAACAGAAAGAAAATACAAACTAAGAGATGGTTACATAATTAATACATATATAAATGATAAAATTAATAATACATAATTATAATACATATAATAAATAATATAATTGCTCATTAAAGTTGTGACAGGTAGTGTTCTTTGATTCTGTTTTTAAAAGAATGTATAGACCAGGGGTGGCCAACTTGGTTATACCCAAGATCTCCTGTTTACTAACGAAACCCTGTGCGATCTACCAATTACATACTTCTTGAAATCTTAAATGAAACAGCGTAGTTCAGTACACAATCATGTAGTATTTTTTCAGATTTATACATAATCTGAAATAAAAACATTTCAGATGTTTTTTCTCATAATATAATTAAAAAAATACTACATGATTGTGTACTGAACTATGCTGTTTCATTTAAGATTTCAAGAAGTATGTAATTGGTAGATCGCACAAGGTTTCGTTAGTAAACAGGAGATCTTGGGTATAATCAAGTTGGCCACCCCTGGTATAGACGGACTCTCTTGTATGACTTTTGGCAGTTTGTTCCACATCCGTGCTCCACGGACAGTAAAAGAATTAAAAAGAAAGTTTGTACTAGCGGAGGGGCATGTGCGCAGGCTGAGCGTAGATTTAAAAATCTAGAGAAAAAATCAAATAAAATTCCAGATGTTAAAAAGGATTGTTACTCTTTAATGTCTGAATACGAAGAAATGGGCCAATTGACTGGTTTAGGTGACTTAGGTACCGTCGAGTCAAAATATATAATTCCTCATTTTAGCGTTTAACGTCCTTCTAGTTCCTTCAGTTTTATATTCCGGACAACAACAACAGACAACTTCAAGCAGACATAAATTAGATTTTAATAAATTTTAGAATTCATGAAATATGTTTATCAAGCGATATTCGCAGAATGTTTAGAATGATTGATATCAACGAATCTCAACGACAATATCAACATATTTTATGGCGGTTTTCCCAAGATCAACCGATTCAAGTGTATCAACTTAATACCATGACTTACGGTGTAGCAAACAGTCCTTACCTGTCCATCCGTGTGCTGCAGCAGCTAGCTGTTGATGAAGCAGATCGATACCCGCTCTCTTATAAAGTGTTGAAGAAAGTGTTCTTCGTCAATGATCTTCTTTGGTTTATGGGCACCCAGAATGAGGCTTTTCAATTACAGGACGAGATTATTGCCTTGTTGAGTTCCGAAGGATTTGAACTCCGCAAATGATCCAGCAATTTTCGGCAGCTCTTGGAGCGCGTACTTGTTGATTATTGAGAGACCCCTATCGAATTCCAGGATCACAAGGACCTTTCTATCAAGGTGTTGGGGTTACAGTGGATTCCCGCTGAAGATAAATTTTTGTTTCAGACCAGTGCTCCCTCCAGCACGATTACGAAGCGCAGCGTACTGTCTCAGAACCAAGGTAAGTCTTTTGATCGCCAAGTCAAGGGTCGCTCGTACAAAGACGACTTCTATACCGCGTACATACCATAAAATTGATTTAACGTAATCTACTAGCTGAGCTAAAGGCGCGCTGCTGTTAGCTCAGCTAGTAGACTACGTTAAATCAATTTTAATAACACAGATTTCAATAAATTACATTTATTTGTTCACTGACTCGTCTCTAGTGTTTGCGTGGTTAAATACTCTCACGCATCAACTACAACCTTGTATTGCTGCAAGAGTAACCAAAGTCTTGAAACTCATGTCTAATGAGTTTTGGTTCCACGTCTAAGGCGCTTGTAACCCCGCCGACGTGTGTTCTCGTGGCGCACTCCCCTCCGCGCTCCTTGCGATGCTCGAGTGGCTGAGTGTCCCGCAATGGCTCTAAGTACCACAGTCGGATTGGCCTAATAAATCAGTCGATCATTTTAAAAATACTGATGTTCCCGAGTTGAAAAAAGTAACTTTAGTTCAATCATCAAATTTAAATGACGACAAAGAGTCAAACGTAATATACGACCTTACTGAGAAATTTTGAACTTTTCCAAAATTGCAACGCTTCGTAGCTCGTTGTTACCAGTTTATCGATAACTGCCGTACTGAAAAGGAGAAACGGAATTATGGTTCTCCGTGCCTAGGTATTTTGAATAAAGCCTTAGATGCTGTAGTCAAAGTAGTGCAACAACATAACTTTTCAAATGATATTGTGTTATTGGAAATGGGGAACAACTGCAGTGAGACCTTGAGAATACTTAATCCTTTTGTTGATTTCAGTGGTTTTCTCAGGGTGGGGGGTAGGTTGTCTGACTCCAACCTTCCCTATCAAAAGAAACATCCCATGTTGCTTCCTAGAACGTCTAATTTCACAAATATTCTTATCAGTCATTTTCATAAAGTTTACTTACACGTTGGTCCTCGCTCTCTTCAAAGTTTGCTTAGTCAAAAATACTGGATAGTTTCGGCTCGTAGTGTTATTAGGTCAGTGGTTTCAAAATGAATCCAATGCTTAAAGGTAATCCTACAGCCTTTTATGGGAACTTACCCCAGTTTCGAAGTGAAGACATTCACGCATTTCACACTGTTGGAGTAGATATCGGGGGTCCATTTTCAACGAAAGAAAGTAATCGCCACAACGCGAAAGTGTCACAAGCCTACTTGTGCTTGTTCGTGTGCTTCTCCACACGAGCAGTATATTTAGAAGTACTGACAGCCCTTTCCACTGAGTGTTTCATGGCAGCTTTCGAAAGTTTTACATCTAGACGTGGTCTTTGCCACACGGTAGTCTCCGATAACGGTACCAACTTTGTGTCTGCGGGCAAGCAACTCGCTGAAATTATTCAATTTTTCAGTCAAAACTGAGATCAAATATCTAACGAATTCGATGATCGTAAAAGACATTGGCGTTATAATCCTACAGTTTCGCATTTTGGGGGAATGTATGAGAGCTCTATAAAGTCGGCTAAGCAACATTTGAAGAGGGTGATATGGACTAGAGTTCTTTCTTTCGAAGAACTAACCACCTTGTTTGCACGAGTCGTGGCAGTACTTAATTCGATACCTCTCTGTAGCTTATCAGCTGATCCGAGCGAGTTTCAGGCTTTAACTGCCGGACATTTCTTAGTAGGCCGCAAGCTACTGGCCGTACCAGAATACAATTATCTAATCAACCTGCTTACTCTCTCATAAGGTGGCAATTGATTCAGCAGGCTTCTCAGCAGTTTTGGAATTTATGGCGTAAAGATTATCTTCATACACTACAGCAAAGGTAAAAGTGGCTCAACAAATCAAGAAATTTTAAAATCGGCGAATTTGTTTTGATTCATTCCGAAGCGCCACTGTTGCAATGGCATCTTGGACGAGTTACTGAGCACCACCCGGGTCGTGATGGAGTAGTTTGCCTTGTTAAAATACAGACAAGAAGCGGTGAATTCATCCGTCCAGTTGTCAAACTTAGTCCACTTCCAATTGAATCAGACAATGTTTCAAATAACTAACATTAAAATTGCATTTTAACTTAACTTATAAAAACTTACATTTAAGCCTTAGTCTTACCTAGCATTAATAACTTTGAAACATAGATTTCACTTTTATTTTCAATAATTTACATTATCTATATACTTACATACCAACATAAAGTTATCGTATTTAGCACATACTCAACATTGCACACTCCCTGTTAACTAGACATATCTAATTCATTAATTACAAATACAGTCTACACTCTACCACTACTCAACCATTCCTAGTTTGGAAACTTGTGAATCCGGGCGATTCACTGTTGGGGATAATTGTTGGGTTTTGGGCTAAAAAACACACTCTCGCGCCACAAATTAGCTCGTAGTTCGCTCTCCCGCCGCCTGACGGTGCCCCACTCGATCGAACACTCATGGCCGCGCGGTGCTTATACATGCGCTCTCCAAGAATAAATCAAAAGGACTGTGATTGTGCCGGTGTCGCGATGAACTGAACACCAAACTGAACGGCGGACGTCCCTGGACAAAAATTGATGAGTTTTGTATAGATCACTAAAATTATTCATTTGGAGTTCCTCAGGGTAGCGTCCTTGGACCTACCCTGTTTTTACCTTACTAAAATGACCTATGCGACCTAAAGCTTACCCATGGCCAAGTTTTCTCTTAGGCCTTTCTTGGAGTTAAGTTAAAAGAGAATCCGAGACTGGTTTATCTCATGTAGCGGTTTGGCTTACTTACCCTCAATGTAATTAAAAAAAATTATATTTGCTTTTCAAAATTTAAAAACGGACAACCGGATAACAACCCACAAAAAATCAAAATCCATTTTTGCAAGGAGCCTGAACATAATCATTGTTTATGTCGGACTATCAATAAGGGTCCCGTTACAAAATATCTGGGAGTTATGATTGACCAACGCCTAACGTGATATGCACATATTGAAACTGTTGCTAAAGGGATCAGTAAGCTCACCTGGGTTTTTAAAACTTTAAGGTATATAGTTCCTTAAAAACTACTAACCCAAATCTATATTGCCTTAGCTCAATCTATTATATATTATTGCATTTCTATTTGGGGAGGGACATGTGTAAGAACAATGTGTAGATGGAAGTAGAAAGAGCACAAAGATCTCTACTAAATTTTGCCTTTTTAAGCCGTATAGATTCCCAACTTATCTCTTAAATATAATACCCCGTGCCCATTAAGGACTTCAGTATAACAGCTCACAACCCTCTAGAAGAAGATATCACAATTTCGTCCCTAATTTCCACACTAAATCTTCATTTGCCTCACGACAATACATGAAACAATCTTCGAAATTATATAAATACACAAATAAAAAACTTAATATCTATTCGCAACTAAAAATCGAATGCAAAAGGATTGTTAGTACTTGACTAAATTCATTGAACTACAAAGAAATAGAACACCTGCTTAGTATGACTAACTAAACTAATATGGTTTGTAAACATCAACACTGATGCACGCAAGGACATAATCACCCACACAAACATACATCACAGCCAAACACGCACACACATGCACACACACACACACACACACACACACACACACTCACCTTATCTTCTCCTTTCAATTTTGGCATAATCTCCCCTGAGCATATCACAAAAATCACTCAACAGGCAGTTCAGAGTCAAAGATTGTCAAAACCGGTTCCGACGTCAAAATATCTATGATAGCGTTACGAATTTTCTCATGTTTATCAGTCCATTGAATCGGCCCTTTTAAATTGGTTAAAGGATACAACGGCCCGACAATTTTCGTAAATCCTGGTATAAATTTTCTAAAATAAGATGCTAGCCCTAAAAACTGACGGACGTTCGTAGCGGTTTTAGGCGGGGGCGCATCTACCAAAGCCTGAACTTTCATCAAATTTGGTCTGATCTCTCTTGACTGTATGGAATAACCGAGGTACTCGATTTTCTGTTTCATAAATTTACATTTGCGAAGGTTAAACGTAAACCCGGCTTCGGTCAGAGCACGCAAGACCTCGTCTAAACGCTGTAAGCCGCGCGATACGTCCGGAGAATTGCTTAAGACGTCGTCCATATAGATCAAAGGTCTATCATTTAGATGTTGAAGTGCCTTCGTTATACATCTCTGGTAAACAGATGGTGCATTTCGTAACCCAAAGGGCATTGCGAGATATTCGTACTGTCCCTCTGGAGTTACGAAAGCTGTCTTCTCTACCGAGTCGGGGTGAATCGGGATCTGGTGAAAGCCAGACGCCATATCCAGGGACGAGAAATACATAGCACCACTAAGTTGATCAATTTGGTTCTCTATACGAGGAAGAGGATAGTGTTCCGGCCGGATGTTTGCATTGAGCTCGCGATAATCTACGCACATCCGGTCGGAACCATCTTTCTTTTTTACCAGAAGGATTGGGCTGGCGAAAGGCGAGGAACTCTCCCGAATCACCCCTGCGTTTAAAAGTTGCGTAACTTTCTCACGAACTATTTGCTTTTCTATCGGCGCTAATCTATAAGAGCAACGCTGTACCGTTTTATGGGGATCGACCAGATCAATTTTTAGCTCCCCTGTCGCTACACGCCGCGTAGGAATGCCCTCAATAAAATATTCGGAATATTTAGTCAAAAGGTTCAAAAGAACTTTCTTGTCCTCACCTATTAAGTCTGTGTCTATTAGAGTGAAATCCGGTTTAGATTCGCACACATTAGCATAAACTTTGGTTTTAAAAACAAGTCTGTCTTTATCTAGCACCACAAGCAAACCGTTGTCCAAGATATCCCTACCAATAATGACGGGCTCCGAAATAACATTATCAGCTACTAAGTGAAAAGTTAGCTCTACAGAAACATCTCCAATTTTAACGGTACTATTTAATTATGATGAACACTCTATGTCGTTACCCCCAATTCCTGATAGATAAACAAGGTCATTATGTAATGTACCCAGAAACTTTTCTCGAAAACTTTCTTTTAAAAGAGAGCAAGATGATCCGCTGTCGAATAAAAAAGGAATTTGCTCACCGGAAGACGTCTCTAATGTTGCCCTCGAAGATCGATGTTGACAAAGTTTTACTTCTTTGGTCGTTGCTCCATTTGCACCTTTTTTATCCGGGCATGCAGGTGCAATGTGGCCAGTTTTACCACAAACGAAACACAAAACAGGCTTAGTCTTGTCTTGATAGCGAGAAGAGGTGGGAGGGTCTTGTGTCTTGGAGAATCCTGTATCTTCTTTTTTCTTCTTGCATTCAAACTGCCGATGCCCAGTTAATCCGCACCAGTGGCATTTTCCACGAAAACGTGTTTCTGATAGTCGAGGTCTCTTAGATTCTGATTCTGAGCTAGCGTCGTTCCCTTCCTGCCGCCGTTTCAGTGAAATGTCACCAAGAATACGAAACAGCTGAGCTCTAGTAGTAATGGCATGAGCTGTCAATTCTCTACGTATCAAACCATCCTTCTGACACAGCACCGATATAACAAATCCAGTGATTGCTTCTTCAGTCATCTCAGTCTTTGGTATGCGCTCGATCATATTCCATAAACGCATGGCACCCTCGGAAGCAGACTCTTTAGTCCCGTATTGAAACTTCAAAATATTGTCAAAATGATCTTGAATTAATTTTGGCTTTAAAAATCTTGCCAGCAAAGTCTCTTTAACAGCACTCCACGACAGTTGAGACAGGTTTAATTTTGTTAAATAAGTTGCAGCACGTTTTAGTGCTCGAGTTAAAGCCATAAGAAGATCAACACCTTCCAATCTTTTATTCTGTACTATCACTTCAGTAACATTACACCATCTATATCTGCCTCAGAGTCGTCTGGGTTAAACTCGATAAGGTGTACTGAATTACTATTACTTGTACTCACTGTTGGTTGTGCTTGTGACGTCGCCAGAATGCGGGTCAATATCGCCTCCATGTTAGACCAAACTTTATTGGCAGGATCGCCTTCATGCGGTTGTACCGGCGTAGTTCTACTTTGCGGGTCATCAGATCCCACTTCTGATGAAGGCTTTTGAGGGCCAACATCAGAATTATACATATTGTAGAAAAAGGAACTTAAGTCGAAACTTCACTTAAATCAATTACAATTTTAATGTCTCATAGATTAAATTTAGCACTAAAATACAATTAGTCACAGATTCCTCGGTTGATTAAGCAAACATTTAACGCAAGATATAATTTTTAACTATAAAGATCACGTCAGAACTTAGCGATTCGCCAGAGCCGGTTGGTGCGCGGGCGGTTCTCTTTTTAAAACTGAGTGACAGCCCAGTGTTGCCATAATGGTCGCCGCACAACCAACCATCCGACGCTTCACTAGAGCTAACTGACAACTGTCAAAAGAATGGTTCAGTTCACTCTTTCGGACGTGAATCTTAGTAAATCAAATCTAAACTAGATGGCGCTCCACAACGCGCCGTTAAATCTATCATTTTTAGCAGGTAATGTTAAATAAAAACATCCCTGGGCTGTTATTTAGTTTTTTTAATGTAATAATATTAATGTTTATGTGTGTTCTGTTCGTAGTGAAACGAAGACAACGAAGGATTGTGAATGGAAGAATGCGGGAAATCTCCGGCTCGGTTCTGCCCTTCGCTTGTGTTGGCGAATATGATGGGCGTCCGAAGCTGAGCATCCCAACCTCTTCCATCGTTAGCTGAGGCCCGCGCTGTGCAGCAGCAAGTTTATAAGCCATATCAAGACGCTGCTACGCCGCGAGTTTCAAGCCCTTATTTGTATGGAGTGCTACATATCAGGTGCAGAAGTTTCAAGGGAGGGACCATGGAAAGGGGAGAGTGACATGGTTTACGTCCCCTCTCAATGGCCCCCCTTTGTTATTGGCCTCTTTTCATTAATTTTTTTTACAGCGGGGTCCGCATGGGAAAAACTCCCTTTTTTAAATTAAGGAGGGGAGGAGGGTTTATGTTAGCCCTCATACACAGTGGTCCTCCGCCTCTGAGGCCATAACTTGGGCAATTCGACAAAATATGCATGTGAGGGAGAGGTCTATGCAATTTTGTGCACTCACATGTTATATCTTTTGGGCATACAGTGATAAGGGCATTATGGTATAAGGACGTTTTGGTAATATAGGGACGTTATGGTAATATAGGGACATTATAGTAATATAGGGCATTATGGTAATATAGGGCATTATGGGAATGCAAGTATAGGTGCAATGTAAGGAATATGCACATGCATATAAATGTTATTTAAGTTTCACTAATGCTCTGTTTTCAGATTTTTGTTATTGTGTTCTGATCTGTTTTACTCTTTTTTCATGTCATATGGACTTCGAGCAACGACGCTGAGGACACCTGTAGCTTCGATGATAGGCGCGTGTGTTAAAGTGCGGTTTTGAAATTTTTTAAGTCCGCGTCTTTGACTTGGGGTCAGGGTCCACCAGCACCTGGTGACCTTTGGCTTCATGTTCATAAAGGCAGAACCCGGGTGTGCAGCGCCGAGCTAACACTTGTTTACTCCTTTTTATTTTTAGTTAGGGACAGGTGCGGGTTTGATAGGAGCTATAATATTTGGTCTTATTTCCCCATCATCCGAACAAAGAAGATCTCTATCCTGATGGAAGAAAGAAGACCAACCCGACCACCTGATCCAATGCAGCCCAGAGAGATGCTACTTCAAGGCCAGAGATGCTACTTCAAGGCCACCTCGATGGATTAAAAACTTAGGGCCATCGTATAGGAAGTTAGGTAGGCCTGTTGAAAAATTTTTTCGACAGATCGAAAATTTTTCAATGGGGGGGAGGCAGTTGTGGTATGCAGACTTCACGGAGGATCGGGCATAACGCAACTTCTTTCTCATTCGGTCATTTCAAAGAAGATAATTCGAATATCAATTTTAAAGGTTTGAAATGGTATTCGATGTCATGATTCGAAATGATTGAAGATCTGGCCTTGCGCCATTCATGTTTTGATGATTGTGCATTCATTGTAGCAAGCTCGCGGAATAAATGTAAATACGTTCGTAGGTTTTTTATGGCATCTGTCTTATGAGCACATATTTTCATTTTCCCATATCTGGATGGATGAAAGGATGGTGCCTAGCGTGATGCTCCTGTTTCATAGGGCTAAGTTGTGACATATCTCGCTGTAAGTGTTGTGTGGACGTCTCCGGAGATGCATCTGGCTTTTTCCGCTCTATAAACACTCTGGGCAGTCGTATGTTTGTTCCGTACAGCATTTGTGCGGGGCTAATGTTAATCCTAATAGGACTATTGGCAGTTCTTGACACTAGTTTGTTGTATTTCCACGAGCTATCAGAGCAGTTTTCAGGGTTCTGTGCTAGCGCTCGATCATACCGTTGCATTGTGGGTGGTAACTCGTCGTCCTTCTGTGATAATTTGGTGCTTAACATCGTGCTTTGGTTTAGTGAAAGCATTGATAAGTTTAGTGAGGGTTGGATATTTTTGAAGTATGTCGGAAAATGGGTCGGATAACTTGATTGTTCGTAGGGTTGATATATTTGTGTTTATAAGTTGTCCCGTTGTTAGTAGTCCTGTTGTCCCGTCGATTAGTTTTTTGTTTCGAATATCCACTAAAATATTGTGATATTTTATGAAATCGGCGCCCAGTATTGGTTGTGCAATATCCGCTATAATGAATGTCCATCGGTACGGTCGTCTCATGTTCAGGTCTAGTGTCAGCGTTTTGTCGCCATATGTTTTTATTTGTGTTCCGTTGTTATAAGTACTAGTAATTAAATTTATTTCGGGTGATTGTATCTTGGGTTTAGTTATACATACTGCATTTTGTAATTAATTATTTTTAATAAATATTTTTTACAAGTCTTTGGTGTTGAGAAACTTAATTGGCGCAGCCGGTAGGATCCCTTAGGCTGTTTTCAAGGTTGCTGTACCAATATAGGGCTACGCGACAAGTCAACAGTGTTCGTTTCAACGAGTAAATAGGGATCACCGAACAAATAAATTTATTAAGTACGAGACGCCGAGGCTGCAGTGTAGCTGGAATCCAGATTCATCCACATCCAGTAAAGGAGTCATGGGAGTAGCCGCAGGACTGTGAGTAAACCTTTTCACTATCCTGTCCGTTTTCCTATATGTGTACCTTTATCTTTTTATAAATATATGTGTGTATTATTAGGGATTGGACAACGCCTTAGTAATCACTATTACGCTATCAGGGATCACATTTCACGAGCGTATTAAAGTTAATTTTATAACAATTTAACCTATATTGCCAATTTTTTTTTCTTTTTCTATTTTCTCCCTTTTTCTTTTCAATCAAAATGGAAAATGTTACGCGAGTACCGGCAGAGATGATAAAGATCATCCCGATGTTTGAAGGAGATAGTAGGCAACTGCCTTTATTCATTAAAAAATGCGAATATATTTTGCAAACATTCGGAGGCAATGCTGACACCGCTCCAGTAGCCCAGCGTTCCTATTTATTTCATGTATTGACTAGTAGACATGGGGGTGAAGCAGCAAATATCATGGGAGAAAGAGAGAATATAAATACTTGGCAGGATTTAAAAGCATTGTTAAATGAACATTTCGGAGATCCTCGAACGGAGGAGTGCCTAGTAATGGAGTTAGAAAGTTTAAAAATAAATAAAGGGGAGACCTATTTAGCTTTGTGTCAAAGGATTCAATATTTGAGAAGTGTTTTGTCAGCTAAAATTGCGGAAACAATAAATGAGGAAACTGTACGTCAGGCCAAATCGCACATATATACTCATTTGTCTTTGAATGTTTTTCTTTACAATTTGCCGCCTTATCTGGTTTGGCTAGTGCGTTTGCGGAATGTGACTACTTTGGAGGATGCGTTAAAAGTTGTTTTAGAGGAGCAGAATTTCCAAGCGGTGTATGATTATAAAAATCCGTCTCAAAAGAATTTTAGGAATCAGAAATTTAACTCAACTAATACTTCTAACAATTCAAATAACGGATCTAATAACAGCCCCCAAAGGCATAACATCCCGCAAAGGCAGCCGAGTACACCCGTACCGAATAATATGGCGTCGCCTGTGACTAACAATAGTCAAAATGCATCTGAGAACTTTACAGCAAACAGCTCTCCCAGTAGCTCGTTCCAGTCTAGGAATTCAAATAGAAGGCAACAAACTAATAGTTTATTCAACTTTCGGAATCAATTAAACGCAAATAGCTATTATAGATCGTCGCCCAACACAAATCAGCAAGTCGACAATTTCGCAAGAGTAGGTCAAACGCAGTCATATGGCGGATCAGGTAGCAACACTGACGTCACTATGCGAACTGCGAGTTCTAGACGTGTCAATTACACGGATTGTAACGAGCAACCTGAGACTTACTATGATCAGGAATAGAATCAAAATAATATGAACATTGAGGAAGAATTTAACGATCTAGTTGAAATTTTTTACATACAAGCCTCGATAACACCCAAAGAATAGTCTTGAATTGTCACAAAAATTTAAATTTACCCCACATTAGAGTGCCAGAGCTTAAAGCAATTTTTATGATAGACACAGGTAGCACACGGTCTTTTATTAGCCCTAGTATAGCTAATGAGTTCTATAATCAATACAATCAAAATGAGTCATTCGAAGTGGTGAGTACACACGCTTCGAGTAAGCATAATGAGGTTGTTATAGTACAGTTACCATCAGTTTTTAGGTGTCAGGACAAACATAAATTTTACGTTTATAACGTAGACAGTAGATATGATGGCCTCATAGGAAGTGACTTATTGAAACAGCTAGACGCACAAATCGACATGAAAAAACAAATTTTATATACAAAAAGTGCTTGTATAACCATTATTTATTCACCACCACTGAGAGAAAACTTCACACTGCCACCTCGCAGCGAAAGTAGAGTGAAATTACCCGTTAATTTATTACACGGAGACGCAGTTTTAGATTTTAAACAATTTAAAGAAGGAATTAGAATGCCCGCGGCAATAGTGTCTTGCAAAAATGGTTACGCAACCACTGTCATCCAAAACGCGACCGAGGAAGGTCAAAATTTAGTTATCACTGCACCCTTTCAAGTAGAACCATATAACGAAAACTTATGTAATGATTTAAACTTCACCGATAGTCAGGCTGAGGTTGATCAATTACTAACGGAAAATTTGACAAAATTACGCCTCGATCACATGAATAGTGAGGAAAGACAAATGATTGAGAACATATGTAAGGAATACAAAGACATATTTTATTGCGAGAATATACCACTTTCTTTTATTAACGAAGTAAAGCATGAGATACGTACGAAAAATGAAGATCCTGTTCACATTAGGGCTCACAGATTACCTCCTACTCAAACAGCTGAGATAAAGAGACAGGTGGATAAGATGTTAAAAAATAACGTGATTCAGGAATCACACTCGCCTTGGAGTGCACCTGTTCACCTTGTACCCAAAAAGACTGACATGTCGGGCATAAAAAAGTGGAGAATGGTGGTAGATTATAGGCGCCTTAATGAGATCACTGTCGATGACAAGTACACACTACCCAATATCAATGACTTGTTCGACAAACTTGGAAAGAGTTTATACTTTACAACATTCGATTTGGCTAGTGGCTACCACCAAATTGAAGTAGAGGAGACGGATAGACCAAAGACAGCTTTTAGTACACCTTTCGGACATTATCAGTTCAACAGGATGCCGTTTGGCTTAAAAACAGCGCCGGCAACCTTCCAGAGAGCCATGGACAATGTACTTAGAGGTTTACAAGGTCTACACTGCCTGGTTTACCTTGATGACGTCATAATCTTCTCCAAAAGCCTGCAAGAACATATCACTAAACTCAGAGCCGTGTTTGACAAATTTAGACAAAATAATCTTAAAGTCCAGCTAGATAAGTCCCATTTCCTTCGGAAAGAAGTCCTGTACTTAGGCCATACAATAACTAGCGAAGGGCTTAAACCCAACGATGACAAAAGACGAGCAGTTTTAAACTATCCTTTACCCAAGACAGTGACAGAAATAAAAAGTTTCCTAGGATTGATAGGATACTATAGTAAGTTTATAAAGGATTTCGCCAAAATTACACGACCCTTAACTGTGTGTCTGAAGAAGGGGCGAAAGATTGTGATAGACGAAGAATACAAGAATAGTTTTGAAACTTGTAAAAAACTTCTTACCAATGCACCGTTATTACAGTTCCCTGACTTCAAAAAGCCTTTTGTTCTAACTACAGATGCGTCAAATTATGCAATCGGTGCGGTATTGTCGCAAGGACCAATAGGGTCAGATAGACCTATAGCGTATGCCAGTAGAACCCTTAGTGAAACTGAAGCCAGGTATAGTACAATAGAAAAAGAGCTTCTAGCAGTAGTCTGGGCTGTCAGGTATTTTAGGCCTTATCTCTATGGGAACAAATTTGTAATATATACAGACCACAGGCCATTGGCGTGGCTATACTCTCTTAAAGAACCCAATAGCAAGCTCACGCGATGGAGACTAAGATAAGAAGAGTATGATTTCGAAATTTACTACAAAAAAGGACGTCAGAACACTAACGCAGATGCCCTCTCTCGGATAAGACTTAATGCAATAGAAGATGATATCGATTCCATGATAGTAAATATAGATGATAAAGACGAAAGAGTTCAACACGTAGTACAGGAATTAGAAAGGGACCTAGGAAACAATGAGGAAAAACCAGACTCAATTATTTCATTATCAAGTGAAGAATCGGAAGCCGAAACAATAGAGTTATCGGATCCTGAGGACGGAGCCACAGCACATTCAATTTCTAATAGGGAACATGAGGGAATTCCAATCCTTAACGAAGCAGTAGACAACAAACCTAAACAAATTTTAGTTCACACATGGTACAGAAACGACATATGCGTAAATGATAGGTCCAATAAGAAGCAGAGAATCCTAGAAGTATTTCTTCCAACTGCAAATAATAACGAATTAGTCAAGAAATTTCTCAAAGAATACGTCGACTTTAAGCATAAGTATTTCATTTACTTCGAGGATAAAGTTTTCAGGAAACCATTCTGTAACACCGTAACATGGCTATATAAAAACCGGCCAAGAGCGTGTCGGGCCACGCGCATTGTAGGGTTCCGTAGCAGCATGGTTCAAATATGCAGCTGGCTTCTTAATTCTACAAGCATATTATCATAGTTTATGTTAAAATCCCCAAATACTATACTTAGTATCATAAACAAATGTATTAAAAAGTTTGGCCTAAATATAACAGAATGGAAGTGTTTAATGCGCGAGCGAAGCGAGCGCGACTTTTTTTTTGCGACAATTTTATTGTAAGGAATAATATAATAATATCAAGCTAAGCAGGTGTATATTTTTAATGTCGTTTTCGTAATTAGCACCCACAAAAACCTATTAAACGACACCTGAAGTGTCAATATGTTACAGCTTGGCTTTCGGCTCGCCTCACTTTTAGCGTGGAATCTTGTATGTCAACCATTTTTGATTAGGGTACACTTCGTCGTAAATGCTACCCTCGTGAATTATTCCACATTTTTTTTCATTATACAAATTAATGTTTCCTAAACGGATTGCTGAATCGAAAAACGTTTGTAGTAAACCCCTTCTATCTTTTAAAAAGCTATCCTATGATAACGCACTCGATGATATCGGCTAGAAAAAAAACCATCGCCCATTCACGTTAAAGGGAAACACACGAAAACATTTTTTTTCTACCATTTTATTTTTTAGATTTGTCACCACAATGAATAGGTATGTATGACCATGCCGAATTTCAGCTCTGTGCTACCAAGGGTTTCTTAGGAAACCTGCGGACAGACAGACATGGCGAAACTATAAGGGTTCGTAGATTACTACGGAACCCTAAAAACAAATGTATTATTAAAGAGTTTGTAATTTGGGAAATAATTTTTGTTTTGGTCTAAATGCAACCGAATGTAAGTATAAAATTCGCGAGCGAAGCGAGCGCGAATTTTTTTTGTTGTTTTTTTTTTTTTGTTTTTTTTTACGGCAATATTACTGTTAGAAATAATATCAACCTGCTGTTAAAATAATTTTGATGTCATTTTCGTAATTAACACCCCCAAAAAACTATTTAACGATACCTAAAATGTCAATATGTTACAGTTTGGCTTTCGACCTCCCCTCACTTTTAGCGTGGAACCTTGTAAACATATTCTTATTAATCCCAAAAACGTTTGGTCGACTATTACTCGCAAACTTGAAGGGCCAACTTATGTGTGATAGTTTTTCTTTTAATTTCGTTGTATATTCTATAACCGTGAATTTTTTTACATTTTTAGAAACAACTGTTTAGCTGGTAGTGTCCCCCCCGGAAACTTGTTTTTAACAAAAAAATTCACTTTAAAAATATTTTTTTCTCAAACGGAGTGCTGAATCGAAAAACGTTCTTAGTAAACCCCTTCTATATTTTAAAAATCTATCTTATGACATTCAATTCGATGGTATCGGCGAGAAAAAAAAATCCATCGCCCTTTCACGTGTATGGGAAACACCCGAAAAAATGTTTTTTCCAAAATTTTATATTTTAGATCTGTCGGCGCAATCAATATCTATGACCATGCCAAATTTCAGCTCTGTAGTACCAAAGATCTTATATTAGTAAATATATTCTTATTAATCCCAACAGTGTTTGGCACTTGGTCGACTATTACTCGCAAACTTGAAGGACCAACTTATGTGTGATAGTTTTCCTTTAAATTTCGTTATATATTCTACCAACGTAAATTTTTTCACATTTTTAGAAACAACTGTTTAGCAGGTAGAGGGGGGGGACACTTGTGTTTGACAAACATTTTCACTTTAAAAATTTATATTTCGCAAACGGAGTGCTGAATCGAAAAACGTTCTTAGTAAACCCCTTCTATCTTTTAATATGCTATCCTATGACACCCCACTCAAAAATATTGGCGAGAAAAAAAAATTCATCGCCCTTTCACGTCTATGGGAGACACCCGAAAAAATTTTTTTTTCTAAGATTTTACTCTACAGTTCTGTCGGCGTGATTCATATGTATAATCATGCAAAGTTTCAGCTCTGTAGTACCAAGGGTTTCTTAGGAAACCCGCGGACAGACGGACAGACGGACAGACGGACATGGCGAAACTATAAGGGTTCGTAGATTACTACGGAACCCTAAAAAGGAACTCAAAATTTGGTAGAATGCACAGAACGCGTTGTTAACCTGACAGATGAAGAACAAGACCAAAGAGATGCGATCCTCAAATACCACGAGGGAAAACGTGCCATAGGGGAATTAGGGAAACATTAAGTAAACTTAAGAGACATTATTGGTGGGCTAATATGAACGAAACGGTATCAGCTATCATTAATGCGTGTGAACAATGCCAGAAGATGAAATACGATAGGAAACCCATTAAACCACAAATCCGGTCAAGCAATAAATATCCCTAACAGAAGTACACCAGAGATAGTAAGAGCACTAATAAAATATTTTAGCATGTACGGATTACCACGAAAAATCAGTTCAGATTCGGGAGCAGAATTTAACAATGAACTTATTAAAGAACTTATGAATTTGTACAAAATAGAGCTACACATAGGCACACCCAATAACCCGAATTCGATGGCACTTGTAGAACGTTTTCACTCAACAATAATAGAGATCTATCGTTTAGCCAAGTACGATAAAAGTGACTTGGACGCGGCATCCGTTATGACTTACGCTATCATGGCATATAACAATAGTATACATAGTTCCACAAATTACACACCATTCGAAATAGCATTCGGTCATGGCGAATCCGGGAATGCGTTCGACATAGACAGAGACCGCGGATTATTTCAAAAATTACTACAGGATCACAGAAAACGCCTTAAAGTCTTATATGAACACATTAGCAGTAAACTAAAGGATGATAAAGCTGCCGTGAGAGAGAAAAAAGGTGGCGAGAAATCACCCCCAAAACTCGAACCAGGAGACGATATTTTCATGAAAAACACTAGAACTAGGAAAGCTAAAGACCTACCTCGTTACGAAAAAGCAAAAGTGATAGGTAAACCTAGTAGGAATATCGTTCCAGTACAACTCAATAAAAGAAAAACCATAGTAGCACTAAAAAATGTTAAACGCCCTCCACGCTGTGGCTGGTCCTAGTGGGATTAAACAACGGACTTAACTTACAAAAGCTGAATCGGAATTCAGGAGTAATACCGATACGGATGGGCTCAACAGTAGTGACGAATAGCGCCTGGAATATTATAAAGACTTTAGATTTAGATTCAATAGCTGTACAATTAGATAATAACATAGGGGAATACACTAGGTTATAGAATATTATTAGTAAAAGTAGTGAACAGAGACGGGAGTTATTAGGATTAGAAATTCAAATAGAATCGTTCATAGAGTTAACAAAAGATAGATTAAATCAGATTTTACCATTACGTAGAGTTAAAAGAGGGTTCATCAACCCTTGAGGTTCCTTAATTAAGCTAATTTCGGGCAATTTAGATAATGAAGACGCGGTTAAATACAATAAAGAAATAAGCAATTTAAATAATAGAGAACATTCAATAGACAAGAGAGTATCTTTAATGCAGAAAGCTTTTGACAAACTAATTAATATTTCAAATGATATTAACTTCAACGTACAACACTTAAAGTTTAAAACTAACCAAA
The DNA here is from genome assembly GCA_949987775.1 of Aproaerema taeniolella. Taxonomy (NCBI): domain Eukaryota; kingdom Metazoa; phylum Arthropoda; class Insecta; order Lepidoptera; family Gelechiidae; genus Aproaerema; species Aproaerema taeniolella. The sequence goes on along the minus strand of OX465266.1, from coordinate 12,661,083 downwards.
TACAAACACTTCAAAATGAGGAAGCCAAGACACATAACTTAATTACAATAATGAACAGCTTAATACAAATTCAAAATAACTTCCGGACCATCTACAATTTGATACAGGAAATAGAAACATCTATAGCTTTCAGTAAATTACAAACGTTACATCAGTCTATAATAAACTCCACAGAACTTTTAGGCATCCTACAACATATTCAAAAACATGCACATTTAATCTATCCAGCTAATATAGATAACTTAATTAAATTAGAGCGTAATATAGTTTTAAAGTCTTATATGCATAATAACAATTTAATATTTGTATTAGAAGTCCCTCTAATAGAACGAAACACATATATTTATTTTAAGGTAATTCCTATACCAATACATGATCCCGTTACCCTTAAAACCCACACCATACTACCCGAATTCCCATACCTAATAGTGAACAGGTTGAAATACAGGAATCTGGCGAAAGCATGCGAGCAGATTAATGACAACAAGTTCCTGTGCAGAGATGATCAACTCGCGCCATACCCAACAGACACATGCATCGAACAGTTAATGTCTCTGAAAAATAACTACACCCTATGTCATCAAAGGTACATCAAGATCGAATCAATTAATTTTTAGGGAAAGAAAAATATTCGGCGCGAATGGGACTTGAACCCACGACCCCAGGATCAGATCTCCTGGTGCTCTAACTCCTGGTGTTAGAGCACCAGGAGATCTGATCCTGGGGTCGTGGGTTCAAGTCCCATTCGCGCCGAATATTTTTCTTTCCCTAAAAATTATTTGTGAATATCCCTCACGCGGGTAAGCGTTTTAAAATGCTAAAATACGAATCAATTAAGTTGCAGAAAATAACAAATGACTACTGGCTGATGTACACAGAGAACAACCTGGCAGCAACTGAAACCAGTGACGAAGAATCCACGAAGTATCAACTACAGGGAACCTACTTGCTACTCCCTAAACAAGGATGCGAAGTCCTTGCAGAAGACGTCGTCATCAACGCAGTAACTAACACATCCATAAGAACCCTACAAATAGCAACTATACAGATGCCAGAACTCCGCGAAGTGAACGTTCGGGACTCTAGAACAATAGACTTCAGAAGAATAGACTTTAGTGACATTCGGGAACTATCAAACAGTGCTCGTTATAGTGTCAGTGAAGAAAACATCAGTGCATATACCCTTACTACGAATATATCAGTTTGGACAGTCTTAGTTTACGTTATTTTATCTGGTCTTATAGTCCTAGGAATAGCGATAAAGTTAAACTTGTATAATAAAATATTTAGAAAAAATCCTCCGAAGAATCCTTCGTCATCTTCAGATGATTTTTCCTCTAGGGGGGGAGGAGTTAAGGTCGGTGAACCTTCCACTTTTAGCTTCGTCAGCCCTGCGAAGCCTCCTAGGCAACTACAGAATGACGCACAGCTGACTTAGCTCAAATATGTTATAAGTACTAGTACCTAATTAAGTTTATTTCGGGTGATTGTATCTTGGGTTTAGTTATACATACTGCATTTTGTAATTAATTAATTTTAATAAATATTTTTTACAAGTCTTTGGTGTTGAGAAACTTAATTCGTGCACAATTCACATTAAACTCCAAAAAAAAAGAAGAAAACTTATCACAGTAATCGCTATAATTTAGCACGGAGAAAAGAATGACAGTTCTAAACATCCACTGGGCGAGGCGACCGCCGGCGATCGCGGCGTTGGGGGTGCGACCACGACGGCGACTACGACCACAACAACGACGGCGACGACAGGGGAAAAGGGGAATAGGAGAACCTAGATTGTTTGGGAGAAAGATTGCAAAAACCTAGATTATTTGGCAAAAAGACAACAAACCTAGATTTTTGGGGAAAAAAATTGCAAAACCAACCCTGTTGTAGCGGTGTGCACGGTAGGTCCACGCCCCACCCGTGCCGGGATTGATCCTATCGGCTTCCCCTGGCAGCTCCCCATCGGGAGAATGACACTGCCATGGGAAGTTGAGAGCGCTGGGAGAGGAGGAGCCGAACCGCTGGTCTTGGCCACAGGGCCAATCCCAACGGGGCGCGCTCGCACCGCACCCTCCCGCGTGAGTCACAACAGGGAAGGGCCTTTTTAGCCGTCACAAGGTCGGGCGAGCGGGTGAGTCCCGGCTCGCCTCAGGGCATTAAAATCTCGATGGGAGGGTAGTCAAGGAATTCAAGTCCCTCGACCACCAAATCTTTTTCTGTGGGAGGGTAGTCAACTCGTCCGAGTTGATTGGCTACCCTCAATTGTTATTTTGAACTAAGTGGGAAGGCAAATGACGGAGAGGGCAGGTGAAATGACGGTGAGGTAGGCCTAACAGCTTTCCCTGGCAGCTGCCCTTTGAAAGGGAGAGTAATACTGCCAGGGAAAGTGTGAGGTTGCGAGTAAGGTCGAGGTCGCTCCGCGGGGATTGCTCCTAGGGGATCAATAACCGCGGAGGCGGCCTACGCCCCTCTTTTTTCAGCGGGAGTTTTTTTTGTTTCTTCTTCTCTCTCCTTCTGTCCCATTGGGGAGCGCCCCATGCATTGGTTATTTTAGGGCATTAGTGTTCAAATTAGGGTCTTGGAATCTTACACAGGAAAGTACAGCAGGCGCGGGGGGGGGGGTCAGGTCCTCGGCCAGTCACGTGGATAGTGAGGCTCTCAGGGCTTAGGGTGGTGTTACCCGGCCTGTATCAGGGCTTAGGGGGGAGCGTGCCCGGCCTGTTCGTAGGTCTTAGGGGGATTACCTGCCTGGCGGCGCTGCACTGGGTCCAGCGACTTGCGGCTCTATCCATATACGTAGTAGGTGGTGGTGACCGGTAAGTTAGTGCAGATGGTACTTACAATGCGTGGGGGCTTCTTAGTTTTTATTATGTCAAGTCCGGTGTGGGGGCCGGCCTCGCGACCTCTACCCTTGGAATGGTCGAGCGGAGCGGCTTGTCTTTGTCGGGGACTTCATCGTCCGCCGCCGGGATTAGCTCTCGGGGGAGAGCTCGGCAGCGTCGGTCGGGCGGTCTAGCGTAGAGTGGCGCTATTCCACGCAGGTGGTCATGCGTGGAGTTGTCGGCGCGATCATATATGACCCGCGCCAAGCGGATGATGAACTCGTCCAGGGCTTCGTGCTTGAGGTTGCGTCGGATCACATCGTTACACACGTATCTGCCGGTTTTAACGATGGTACGCAGGCACTGATTTTCTTGGGCACTTAATCGGCGTTTGTTGGACTCGCTGACCAGTGCGTACCAGGCGGGGGCGGCATACGTGAGACACGACCTTATGTACATCTTGTATACCATGAGCTTGGTTGCTACTGGGAGGGTAGATGAAAACACTTTCGTCTTGGTAGGACTTTCGTCTTGGTAACGATGTCGCCGACGTGGTGGCGCATGGTTAGTCGGCGATCTATCGTTACACCCAGGTACTTTACCTTGGGGGCCCATGGTATAGATTGGCCCTGGAGCGTGAGTTGAGGAGGTGGCTTCATCCAGAGACCTGTGAGCATGGCTTGCGTCTTGACTACATTCACCGACATCCGCCAGCGGGACAGCCAGTGGGGTAGGGCGTCGAGTGTGGGCTGCATCTTTTTCACTGCGTGGTCGCGGCGATACGACGCAGCGATGTACGCCGTGTCGTCGGCGAAGAGTGCTAACTTAACGTCACCTACCGCGGGTATGTCGTCAGTGAAGTGCGCGTAACAGGCCGATGAGAGGCAGCTGCCTTGGGGAACGCCGGCGCGAACTGGGCGTTCGGAGAAAGTCGCGTCCTCCACAGCGACTTGAATGCGGCGGTCGGCTAGGAAAGAGGTTACTACCTGTATGATGCGACGCAGCGCGCTCGACCGCGAGAGCTTGTATAGCAGTCCCTCGTGCCATACGCGGTCGAACGCTTTCTCCATGTCAAGCATCACGACCACAAAGTACTCACGTTTGTTTTGGCACATGGCCAAGAAATGGAGGACTCGCGTAAGCTGTAGCGTGGTCAAGTGGGCAGCCCGGAAACCGAACTGCTCAGGGCGGGGAACGATGTGCGGCTGCAGGTGCTGGAGAAGGAGTCTCTCGAACACCTTAGAGAGAGTCGGCAAGAGGGTGATAGGCCTATAACTTTGGGGTCGCTTCGGGTCCTTGCCCGACTTTGACAGCATTATAACGCGGCCCAGTTTCCAAGCCGATGGGAAATGACCGGTGCGTAAAATGCCGGTATACAAGAGTGCCACTGCGGCCACTGTCTTGTATGGCAGGTGGCGCAGTGCCACGTTTGTTATGCGGTCGGGGCCGGGGGCTTTCCTGGGCTTGGTGCGTAACAGCGCTCGCTGCACCTGGCCGGTTGAGAACACGACCGGGTCGTCTCGCGGGTCGAGTGGCGCGGCAAAGTACTCTCTAAGGTGGTCGAGAACCTCCTCTTCGTGGGCGGGGTCTCCGGAGGGGTTCGGGGAGAACTGGTCCTCCAAACAGTCGGCGAACAATTCCGCCCTGTCGCTTGCCTTGTACCTGGGGTCGTTCTGGGCGTCGTAAAGCGGTCGCATGGGGTCCGGGAACGTCGACAGCTGTTCGACGATCCCTGCCTGTGCACAGGCGGTACACGGAGGGAAAAAGTGGGCAAAATGAGCGGGAGGGTGCTTATATAGGCTTGGCTGGCGCGCCCCACCCGCTAATCCAATGGCGGGAGGCTTGCAGAGGTAGCGGATGTGACGTTGGCGGCATGGCTCGGGCAGGCTCGGCAGGCAGGTGGCGCTAAGGTCGACTCGGGCTTGGCGTTATAATTGCTTACTCTGATGGCAGATTTACCCCAGTAAAACTACGGTTTGGCAAAACATTAATTCGCAATAGGCTGTATTTTTGTATTTAAGCCTTTCATCCTATTTAAAATGACTATATTTACGAATCCAACTAAAAAATTATATCGATATACCTCAAAAAAGAAAAATGCGAATAAAGACCTAGAATTTTCAGCAAAAATAGTAATAACTAAGTGAACAGTTTTCATGATAGAGGTACCCGTAAGAAATATAAAAGTAACAGAATCCAACCAAAAAACATCACCTTATTTTTGTTTGTCAAAAAATTTAAATTTAATTGATTAGGATTAATGGTTCATGCGAAAAAAATAATAATTAGTTGAACTGGTTAATAACCGATTTGGATACTGTTTATGACTGCATACGTATGAAAATCCAAATAAATTATTTAAGCTTTTGTACATTTTTATAAAATATAGCTATTACCGCTTGGCAAAAATGTAATAAGTATAAAAAATGGCAGACTCCTCTAACAATGCTGAATAAAAGGCAATATTACCAAAATCCAACACTTTTTGTGAAAAAATTCAAGATTTTTTTTTAGCGTAGTGTAGCAGTGTTACGGTCTAAAATAGATTGATGGCGCGTAGCGTGGCCCAGCCTGGCAGCCGCGATGACTTGAAATTTTACAGATATATGTAATATCGATGATAATACAATAATTTGGTTCCATCGAGCTGATCTGATGATGACACGAGGAGACAGATGGTGGAACTCTTCAATAGTTACTATTAAACCCTTTGAGTTTGGGCTCGTTTGATTTGATTTTTGTTTACTTTACCCTTATATTAGGGTTAAGGTTGCCAAAATTGTCAAATGTAACACAACAGATTTTACGTTTTCGCTACACAAAATATGTAACCCAAAAGTGACACATTTTTTGGGTAAAGCGTGTTTCATTAATTGTACCGACTGCAGTAATTGTTAAGGGGGAAGTTAGTAATAAATAAAACAGCATTTTTTTAAGGTTAAGGGACCATCCATAAATTACGTCACACGAATTTCATGATTTTTTGACCCCCTCCCCCTCCTTGTCACAGCTGGTCACATTTTTAAGACTCCCCCCTCCCTAGCGTGACGTCACATACTTTGCATATTTTCCATTTTTTGTTTTTTTCTAATAAAAGCAGTACTTAATAAAGTTGTTATTTTTTTTGGGAACTCTAAACTCATTGTCTCAACACTCTCAAACGAAGAAAAAACGTAAAAAGAGTGCTTGGGGCTGAGGAGGTTAAGTTAGTAGTTAATAGTTAAAACATTTTCATACTCATAATCATAACACATTTTGAAATGTGACGTCACGAAACTTATGACCCCTCCCGCCCCCTTGTCACACAATGTCACACTTTGTCGACCCCTCCCCTCCCCTTAACGTGTGACGTAATTTATGGATGGTCCCTAACAACGGTGAGTAGAAGTTGCTTAGAATGTTTTTGGGAGTGCTGCTGGCACATTTTCTTTTTTTTGCGATCCCTTTCCATTTTCTCGCTAGTTATTCTTTTTCTTTTCTTCGTTATAAATTTCTACTTTACGTCTATGTTATAGAAAATGTATGAAATCCGTCATTGTATACAATTCCTAAAATCACCCGGAAATGTGTGAAATGTTTGATTTTGTCTGTTTATAAGTCATTCAACTTCTTTGTTCCATTGCGATAGACGAAACTGCGACAAGAGCGCCCTGCCTATCGCTTTTCCTCTTCAATTCAATACGTCTGGAACAGTGCACCCTGGGCATCAAAAAATAACTTTTCTACGGAATTCTTATAATCTATGGCAAATAACCTGACACTAGCGTGGAACGGGACCGCTTTGGTTAGACAGTTCCGCGCAGAGGGCTCTCCACGCATCTCTCTGATGAGCAGAGAGTAACGTGGACGAGCGAGGGGGAGGCGAGCGGCACGAGAGTGCTGCTCGATGAGGGTGGCGTGCGTGCCAAGCGCAATTGGTACGCGCGAGGGGGGAGATATTTCGCTGTTGACCGTAGCTTACTCCATGGTTGACGGCGAGACATCTCCGAAGAGTGTCTTCCCCTGTGGTATGGTACATACGAATTGGAGTTTTAGTTGGTTTGAGTCCGACATAACCCTCCCACCGCTCCTGTGGCGAAGAGGTATGCGTGGGCATTTTCCCAAGTAAAAAATGGAGAACTGCGACCCCCAACGCACGAACTGAGCGAGCGAAGCGAGCTTGCCGCGGTAGCGACGGGCAAAGTGCCAGAAACGACTGTGGTTACGTTAAGCGGTTATCACATTTTCGCTCAGCTGAAGTACTTCATGATGTGGTAAATAAACAGGGAAACATTTCATGATATGTGACCATTTCAGTGAGCAAATCTTTAATACGGTCAAGACAAATCCATGTCGCTTATTCAGGTTAGGTTAGGTTGTTTTAATCATTTTATTTACAAAACATTAGTTATAGTATAAATTTCCTAGGGCAATTTCGGAATTTTGTGTATGTAATTAAAAATCTTTGAAACAATATTTTATACATTTCCTAGATAGCCTCGGAATTTTATACATTTCCTAGGAATTGTATATAATTCCTAGATTTCACACATTTCCGGTCACATCTATACTAGTAGCGTTGTTTTTATATGAAATGTTTGTGTGTGCATTTTATAAAAAGCACTACTAATGTCTTACGGATAAGTTTAAAAATTAAAAACATACAATTAGATAAAAAACATTTGAAGCGCCTACTCGTCCCATAGCTAGTTAAGTACCTACCTAAATAGTAAGAAACGCTATATTTTTTTTTGGTCTAATCGGAAATGTGGAGAATTGGGAATTTAAATGGAGGTCGAAGGGCCTGTTACTCGACTAGACGACAACCACCAAGGCAGTATCCGGGCCGGGACCTAACTAGGTATGATAAATATCGCTAAAATTTAATTTAATTCAGAGAATATATTATAAGGTACTGTTTAAGTTATCTTAAGTCATTAAAATTTTTTTGCGACCATGTATGTAAGAGTAAAAATTCATAATTAAATCGTTCAATGAATAGCTCAAGAAGTTTAAAAGTGCCTGGAAGAAGTGAGTAACACCAAAAAGCCTGGAAGGAAGAGGCTTCTTGTCGGTTTTTTTATAGTATCTTGCGGTAGATATATTTCGTACATTTGAATGGAAATATTATTCGTACCCCCTTAGCCACAACATAGCCGCTTAAGCGACCTGCGCCTTGCGTCTGCGGTGGCAACAAAAATAAATGAATGAGGCTCCTACTAGCATGCTACGACATTGGCGCGGAGCGTCTTGCGGAGCAGCGCGGCGGCGTGAGGCGCGGAAATGTTCGAGCGGCGGCGACTGGCTTCGAGCGGAAGCGCGTGCGAGTGAAAGCTATAGCCATTTGCTATAAAGCAACTACTAATAGTGTCCGACCGAAAGTTCAGTTTCGGTTTTGGCCGAGTTTTGGCCAAAAATCAAGTTTCGGCGGCAAATTCGGATCGGCCAAAATTGGCCGAAACTTTTGCCGGAACCGAAACTGACTTCGGAAGTTGTCGTACACGCTTGCCTAACTTCGTTTCTCGCGGCAACGCTTTGGCGGACGCTGGTGGCCCTGTCCGGGAATTGTCGTGCGCCGTTCGGATAACTCTGTAGCAACACAACTTAGTGCGTTATCGCCCGACGCAAACATTATCTAGAGGTTATGTTTTGATGGATAAAATGCACCAAATTTCGGTATTTTAAGGAATTTTATACTTGACTACATGAGTTTCGGTTTCGACCGAAGCTGAAGCCACGGCCATATTCAGTTTCGGTTTCGATTTCAGCCGAAAAACCAGTTTCGGTGGACTCTAATTACTAGCAACCGATTATAGCAAATAACCGAGCTATAGCTTAAAATTTGCATTTTGGTTGCATTTGTGTTACACTTCAGTTTATTTTATGTTATGTAACACAATAGTCCTATAAAACCGCATTCATTATGATCATAAGAATGAATTGATAAAAGTAGGTAGGTACGTATTAATTTGCGTGTGAGCTTAAATATGTTAAATGCAGCAGGCACCCACAAAATTAAAAACTACGAAAGAATAATAAGGAGAAAATTGAAAAAGGATCGCAAAAAAAAGAAAATGCGCCGTCAACATCTCAGCAGCACGCCCAAAAACATTCTAAGCAACTTTTACTCACCGTTGTTAACCCTAAAAAATACTGTTTTATTTATTACTAACTTCCCCCTTAACAATCACTGCAGTCGGTACAATTTTATAATGCTTATATTTATGTAATTATTTTAACTATCAATATGAAACACGCTTTACCCAAAAAAATTGTTACTTTTGGGTTACATTTGTGTAACGATAACACAAAATCTTTTGTGTTACATTTGACAATTTTGGTGGCCTTACCCTTATATTAATAAACAACTTCCACTTTAACTGTCACTTTCTGATTTATATTAATAAACAACTTTCACTTTATATTAAACTAGCTTTCCACCCGCGGCTCCGCCCGCGTGGACTACATGTTATATCGTACCCAACTGTGGGGTAAAATGTAGCCTATGTCCTTTCCCAGGTTCTAATCTATCTCAGTACCAAATTTCATCAAAATTGGTTCAGTAGTTTAGGCGTGAAGGACGGACAGACAGACAGACAGACAGAGTTACTTTCACATTTATGATATTAGTAAGGAAGTAAGGATCTAACACACGAAAAACCGACATTTAGTACTTTACGTAAACAATACGTGGCGAATAAATCATTACGTTCTAAATTACGGAAGCATCCATAAGATTGACAGGATGGCGCGCCCGCTGCCCGCGCACCCTTCCGCCACCCGCGCAACTCTTACAATTTATATTTTTGGAAATAAAATGGTAAATGTAAAATTTTTTGTTGGATTTTGAAAGTATCGTATTATTTAAAACATAAATTACAAAGTCTACCCAAAATTATCGCTATTTCTATTTTGTCCGCAAAATGACTACAGAAATAGCAAAAGTCATTTTTTTTTTACGTTTCTAGTTGGATTTTCAAAATAATTGAGTTATCAACATCGTTCAAGCTATACTATAAAAAAATTAGCCTATTACATTTTTTATTGCAACAGTTACTTATTATTTTAATATCACAACATTGAAGTTAATAAAAATAGCACAATCAATCATAAATATTGTTAGATTTCGATTTACTTTCAAACAACTGGATGATATCAGATTAATAGTGCAGAAAGTTATTTATTAACATTTTTGTACAAATTTACAAAAAATATCAAACTTAACTCATAAAAATAAATGTATGTTGTATCTTTTTTAGTTGGATTCTTACGTTAAATGATAGCCGGGAATTTAATCTATCAATAAAAAAAAGAATTGCTGCTATTACATTTTATTTCACTTTCGCCATACTAGCCGACTGTAGATTTCTTGAACTAATTGGGCTAGTGAAAAATGTGATAGAAAAAGTGTCAGTGGTTGTACAGTGTTTTATTGTGGTAATTTAATTTCGTGGTATTCTAAAAAGCATACAACTATGTCATTATCTTTAGCAAAGGCGGAGTATATAGCAGCGGCAATTACAGCGCAAGTGTTAGTATATTTAAAAGGAATTTGTTCAGTTATTCACAGTTTGGACACAGGTGAATATATTTTATTTGACAACCAGAGTGCAATTAAAATGATTGAGTGCAATGAAAATAGCAGACGCACCAAACATATCGACATAAAATACCATTACATAAAGGATTGAGTAGATGAAATTTATTTATTAAAATTAACTGGTTACATTAAATAAAATACAACAGTCAACTTATAATAATTATTAATAAATTAGATTAAATCGAATAGTCAAATAATCCGTCCCGAATCGTTCCTGGTGCAAAGTTGCCCATTACGGCTGCTGCATTTCCACGCTATATGGCTATAGACAGCCACTGCACTCTTCTCCCACCTCTCTCAACCAACGCCAAATTTCTCCAACGAATTGCTTCGCATCGTTACCCCAGCAGCCAGTAGTCTGCACCGAGAATGGAACGAAGAGATATTGACGCTCCAGGTCCGCGTACTTCTCTCGTTTCCTGTGCGCTGCGGTCTCGGCAGGTCTGTTTTGCACACATTGCAGCCCAAGCAGAGAGCAACCGCCACACGCGAAGCGTCGATGTCGAGAAAGGTTCCAAGGTGCAGCGAGGGTAGAGCCTGAAGCCACGCACTGAATTCCGCCTGAGACACCGATTTGATCCTAGCCAGGTCAGCCCCCGTTTGTATTTTTATAAGGTCTTTTAAGACCCTTTCCGCCCCTTTATCATCCCATGCCGTTTGGCTATGTTGGTGGGTAGGTAGGTACTGTGGTATGCAGACCTTCACGGAGGATCGGGCATAACGCAATTTCTTTCTCATTCGGTCATTTCGAAGAAGATAATTCGAATATCAATTTCAAAGGTTTGAAATGGTATTCGATGTCATGATTCGAAATGATTGAAGATCTGGCCTTGCGCCATTCATTCTTTGATCGTGGTGTATTCAGTGTTTGATTATTGAGAATTGATTGTTTGATCTTTGCGGATTTAGTGATTAGCTCGCGGAATAAGTGTATTTTCGAGCGTAGGCGTGCAATAGCACTTAATAAGAGGTGTCTTAGTTTTTAGCTGTGGATATTGTATAAAAACAATTTATATTGTTACGTAGAAGAAACAGTCTTTTGATTATACTGGAGATTAAAGAAGTATCCAGCTGTTTTATTATTGCCCCCAAAAGACATCTTGCAGTACTGACATGCTTGGGTTCAAATCCCTCCAAGCCCCCAGCGCACTCTCAGTGAATGGGATGTGAACCATGTCACCATTAACAGAAAGGATATCAGTTACAAGGTTCACTACCCCATGCGCTGATGCCAGGAAAGCAGGCAACCCAATCTCCTGCACACATCTAACACCTAGACTACCGTATCGAATCGGCAAAGTCGCTTGATGCCACTGCTTTGTGTTTAGAGATACATTTAGAATGGTCTCCATAGTGTCTTTTAACGCAGTATTGAAGGCCGAAACCTCCGCCTGACACATCTATATTGGAGCTGTCCGCAGCAAATAAACTATTTTTGGGACTGCGAAACACATTCGCAGGAGAACAAGTGCGACATGAGCCGAAATGTTTTTGAGGCGATCACGAGCAAGTAAAAGTAGTTGCCTTCTGACCTCAATGGCATCAGGGTTTTCTACAGGAAAGATGAGTGATCCCAATAACGAAAAATTTTTGGACGACAATTTCTTGAGTCCAGGCAGTATAAACGAGAAAAGGGGAAAGGTGGTCGACTGAAAAGGAAAAAACTCACACTTGGACGCGTTTACTTCCAGCCCCAGCTCCTTAAAGCACGGTAATAGCTTAAGAAGATTCTTCTGTACCGTTTCGGCCTTTCCTTCTATGTTACCATCATCCAGGTATTACAGGTTTAGAGGTGATTCCAGGTCCAAAATAGATTTTTGGATAGCGAGGCTAAAAGTAAGAGGCCCAAGTGGATTCCTCTGCTGAGCTCTCACCTGCGACAAAATGAGAGTTTCGTCGTAAAAGAGATTATAAGGAGATTGGTAGACTTGGAAAAGGAAAGGTGACAGTGAAGGAATGTGCTCGCGGGCCTCGTAAAAAGTGCATATCTTTCGACAGTGTTAAACGTATTTCGCACATCTAATTTTATTATTATGGAATCTGCATTTGCTGGCTCCACTGCGAAGGCTCGTGTTGCGTGAATTACCGCCTCACATCCCTTTGGAATGCCAAATCCAAGCTGATGTGGCTGAAGGTAAGTCGCTATCTCTTTTTTCACAGCCCGACACGCCAGCTTGGCTACTAAGCGGTGCAGTGTGCTTCCAACGGCAATGGGCCACACACTACCCTCTTTTTTTGCCAAAGCATAGAGTGACGCCCCGTAAAGATAAGGATAAACCAAAGAATTAAGAATGTTAACAAATTTTGAATGTAATTTTTCTGTATTCTCCGTTAAAAATAAAAAAAAATCGTGAAAGAATTATTTCGATACGTCAATTAGTTTCCAAGATATAGAATTTTAAAGAAAGCGCGCGACGACCGGCCCGCGTTCATGCGCGTGACGTCACGTTCCCGCTCTTCCGTACCGCTACCTTGCGTTATTAGGTATTCTGTACTTGCGTTTCACTATAAATTGTAAATATTTAAAGAAATGTCCACTCTAATCATGTGTTGTGCCAAAAGGTACAAGTACAACTTTCAAAGCACCGGAAAAGTTTTTTTTCTCGTTCCAATGGATGTCAAAACGCGAAAGAAGTGGTTACAAGCTATGAAGAGATTCGATCCCTTTGGAGATCGAAGCAAAGTTTATGGTTGTAAAGATTATTTTGACATACTTAAGTGTATATAGTTTTAAATACATATTATTATGTTATACTTTTGTAGTTTGCATTTATTTGGTAGATAAAAACATAAAATCAGGTCCAAAACCAATGGTGCAAAACCTTTGGTGTCAAAACTTGGTTTTCATTATGTTTACACATTCTCACATAATTTGTAATAACTCGAGCTATTTAGCCTTAGGTACCCTTTGTTTTCTGTAAGATTTAGTGTATACTAGTCTTTACTTGCAGCTCTGCTCGCGTAGAAATCTGGCTAATAAGATTCATTCTTGTTTTAGATTGAGAACGATATAGAGAACTAAGTAAATTACATATGCTGGTTGGGGAAAGAATTAAACTTAAAAATAAACTTTTTAAAAGTAAACAAGTTTAAATCGACTTCAAAAAACGCAAAAATAAAGACGTAGCATTTATTAATGTGCTACGTCCAACTAGTCCATTGGAAGTCGGTGCGAAGGCGAATGCACGTATAGCCTATTAAACTTATTTGGCTTGGCACCGACTTCAAACAGATCGGCAGTAGCAAATTGAATGCAAAATAGAAAAATACATATTTTATTTATTACATTTTTAAACGACTAAAAAAGGAGGAGGTTCTATCTAGTGTTAACATGGAGTTTTATTGGTCCATGGTGTTAATAATAAAGTGCGTGAGAAACAATGGAAGTGCCTATTAAATTCAAGGGTTTCCCTTTAATTTCCTGGGATTCCCTCATCAGGTCCTGACTTAGTGACAATAAGACTACTTCTGGAGTATACTCTTTCAAACAAAACAAGAATTTTAAAAATCGGTCCATACATGGCGGAGAAATCTTTTAACATTCTTAAAAAAAGATACATACAGCCAAACATAGAACCTTCTCCTTTTTTGAAGTCGGTTAAAAAAGGTTTAGCACATATTTTCAACTCACTCCATTTGGAAAGATACCTACAGATAAAAGACAAATCTTTAAAGTTTTATTAGTTTTCGACTATAAGACCTAGAACCTAAAACTAGTTTTATTAGTTTGATACCTACTTCTAGCTAGTTGCATTTTGATATGCATAAAATCAGTTGGGTATTTTAGGTAACGCCAATAAAACATCTATTTTCGAGAGTTAACCTGTATTATATGAAGGTAGACTTTCCTTGATATTTTCACGCCTCAGGTTCGCATTTCGACGGCAAAGAAATCACTATTTGTCGCTAAATAAATGAGCAACCATAAGTCCATCTACTTTAGGTAGATTAACTGATTGTCCTTTTGCATCCTTCATCCATTATTAATTGACTTCATACAACTTGAAGCAAAAAACAAGACAAAACACCGCGCGAGTAAACTACCTACTGCCACTACAGTCGGAACATGACGTCACACGCAGTCACGTGACTGTTAGCGGGATGCGATATTTTTGCGAACTTTGAATGCATGTAAAATCATAACTACTTGGTATTTTTAAATAAAACAAAAACTAGTGTATCTAGTTATATAAAAGCTTTACTGTAACAAGTGATTTTACATACATAGTAACATTCCTAATTGAGCTGTCCGCTAAGAAGATAACTTCAGAGCCTTGCCAAACATTCAAGCGCACCCCGTTTGTACCCGCTGACTTTGACATAAGCTCTTTTAAATGAGCTGGACGCAAACCGTCTAGTCCCGCCGTGGATCCATTATTAAAAGTCCCAAGGGCCTGAACAACGTTTTTAACTTAACAGTCACCACCGCTGTGGACAGATTCGGTGCTTGCGGAAATATGAGTTGGCGGGAAGGCAAGGGATTTTTTTCTAATATTAAGAGGGTCGTAGGAGGTGAATTAAAAGAGGGTTGTTACGGAAATAATTGTATTGGCTCAAGTACACGAAAAAAGTGACAATTATAATCTTTATTTACTTAATTCTAACTCAAGCATTACGCACCAAATGTGTTGCAGTCACTATTAAAATGCTGCCGTCAAAGTATGAACAATTACCATACTTCATCTTCCCCGAAAAGACCATTCCATCCACGAGGTTTCCGAGAAAAAAAATGTGAGGCGTAATGTTTATTATAAGTCTTTAACTTATAATAAATTTAACTTATAATAAATTATAAGTCTTTAACTTATAATAAACATAATGATATTGTAAAAAAATGAGAATAAAATAGTTATTTTTATACTGTTCTTTGAAGTTGATTTGATTTGATTTGTATCTTTCTCTTCATTTATTTATTTAACAGTTTATATCACAAATATTAATACAGACAAATAGGAAACGAACACAAGATTCAAAATTCAAGACATTTATTTGACACAAAATACTACAACACAAAGAAAATAAAATAACATACAATATAAAACGCAGGACAATAACACATACAGTTGACGACAAAACAATGTATAATTGTGCTGTAGTGCGATGTCAAATAGGACACAGCTCAGTATGTGTTGAAGCCGAGGCCCCAACACTGGTTTTCAGATGTGCCCTTGGTGAGCGTGTGTATATAGCCGACGGAAAAGAGTAAACTACTACATAATGTGATGTGTATGTGTATGTGTGTGTGGTGTGTGTGTGTGTGTGTGTGTGTGTGTGCTTGTTTGTTTGTATGTGTGTTTGTAAATATGTGTGTTTGTTGGTGACAGTGTGACAAGGATGATTGATCAATACAAAAGGTAAAGAGTGTAAATAAATTATATTCAACAGCGACCAATGACAAGCTGTGTGAAAGTGGCAAATCATTGGATGTATCATTTGAAGAAGAATAAGATAAGTAGATAGCGAGAACAATTGAATTTGTGAGATAGATATGTGAGGAGTATGTGATTGAAATGTGTAGATACGTATAGGGTAGTGAATGTAATTATTGTATAGGTAGGGTATATGATTGCAACACATAGTCTGTGTTATATACACAGCAGTAGAATTCTTAACAGGTTTTAATGTTACGTAGTTGTTTGTCATCGCACTACAGCTTGAACAATTATGTACACAGAGAGTTTTACACACAACAGACAGTAGGCTATAAGCAACAGTACAAAAAAGGGTGAAACAGGGATATATCGATCTAGGAAACCGGGGTCACGTCAAAAACCTTGTTGATATGAAGTTCAGTGCGAATACGATACACTTTCGTTTCACTTTGTTGCCTGGCATATACGCGGCCTCCCCAGGTCCATAAATATCTCCACTGCTTACTTTTGCCAGCTTCTCTCGCCTTGGCAAACAGGCGGCGATTTTCATATAGAACCGGCGCACTGGCCCCGGCAGATCGAAACGGCGCACCCTCGCTTCGGTGAACAGGTATGCAATTCTCTAAGCAACACTTTAAAGCTGCGCTCATCGCTGTGATCACGGCTGTCGCAGCCGTAACATCGTTCGCTGCGCGCACGGGCGTTTTATTAGGTATTCTCTAAGCTCTACTTGCTCGTCGTCGATCTCTCGGCTGCGGGAACTCACGGCTGTTGGCAAGGCTGTGCTAGAGCGGTGACGAATCTTATTTTTACAGTCTATAATTTCTCGACTAGTAGATTTTGGCTATTTCCTCGTATTAAAAAATACATTAAGTACACATTTTATATAAAGAGATATGTAGTAATTGCTTGAATGTATAATATCAATAATTTACTACTTTAAAATAAAGGCACAACGATACAGATTAAAAAAAAAACATAACCTAACTTTGTGCTTGCGTTTGCGGTCGAAGTTACACAGTTGTTGGTAAACAAATACAATAATGATGAAAAAAAACTCTCCGTTCCAAGAATACTTAAGTATGGGACTGTGGTTCAACCCACGCCAGCCACTTGAAATTTTTACGCATTCTACAATCTTCCATCATCATTTTACGTCTATACCCTTTGTTACTATCACACAGTGAACACTTCGCGAAGTGTATTTTGAATCTAATAAGAAGTAAGTATTACCTACTAATTATTTATGTTTTCGTCAATAAAATCAGTGAGTTTATTCAATTTATCAAGTCAATTACTTAATAGGTTTTTGGGTGGTACTAATTTATAAATATCAACTTTATTTTCAGTGGCTCGTAATGCAGGACCATCCACAGCTCAATAGCTCAAGTCAAAAAATTGATTGGGCTGATGGAGACGAGATCATATCTTGCCACTGGCCATGCCTGTACAGCCAATGCTAGGACCTGGATGCGAAATGGATAGGCATAAGTATTGAATAGTGATGGCAACGGGTGTGTTAAAGATTGGAAGCAGTGGGCAAAGGTATGTAATGCACATTGCACATATTTAAGTATATAACTTTTAATTTTGTGTTAAGATGTTTGTATCTAGTTCAGTGAAGTAAGATCTTTTTTTCGTTGTGTGTAGTATTGGAAAGATAAAAAGGCTACAGTTAAAAGAAAGGCCAACATGGCAGAGGACAGGTGGTGGGGTCGATGCTGAGGTGGTGGAGCTCACAGAGCTAGAACACCGAATTATAATTATCGCTGGTGGCCTAACCTTTGCTACTGGTGATAGGCACCTTTCTATTAATCCATTCCCAGTAGTTATGTACTTACCTACATGTTGAATTCTTTACTAATGACATAAAAGATATTACTGTATAAAATAATTAATCCTTACTAATATTATAAAAGTGAAAGTAACTCTGTTTATCTGTGTCTCTCCGTCTTTCACGCCTAAACTACTAAACCGATTTTGATGAAATTTGGTGCAATTAGAGATTAGAGCCTGGGAAAGGACATAGGCTACATTTTATCCCACAATTGGGCACAATATAACCTGTAGACCACGCAGGCGGAGCTGCGGACGGAAAGCTAGTGGTTAATAATCATATTAATGGTTTTACTAATAGTAATGTTTTACTATAACTAACTGCCGTTGAATTTACAGCTCGCACGGACGGAGCAAGGGGCGGTGGAAGTGCGCGGTGCCCCATATTAGTGGAGACACCGACCCAGCGCGGGCGCTGCTCATTGCCGTCACAGAGCAAGTGGTGGGTCCCCGCAGCGACGCCGCGTGCTTCGAGGCGCGCGTACCCAGGGAGGAATGTCTGCGGCCCGGCGACGTCTGCTGCGACCGTCTCCGCCATCGCAACGCCGGCGCCGGCTGCTCCGAAATGGCGAGCTTAACAAAACGATTTATCGCCGTTGAAAATGCCGTGCCGATGCGGAGCTTGCCATTGCACGGTCGCAAGAAACGTATGCGCAGGGCTACCGCATGATGGCGGAAGCGCTAGAGAACTTCACAAACGCAGTAAGCAACGTCGCACAACAGATAGTTGAAGCCATTCTACAATCTGCTGTACGACGTTGACCTGTTTATTAGTACAGTGGTTCCAGATTGTTTGTGTTTATCCATGTCACACAAAGAGCAAAG
This sequence comes from Aproaerema taeniolella, assembly GCA_949987775.1. Taxonomy (NCBI): domain Eukaryota; kingdom Metazoa; phylum Arthropoda; class Insecta; order Lepidoptera; family Gelechiidae; genus Aproaerema; species Aproaerema taeniolella. Next base: position 12,642,646 of record OX465266.1, on the reverse strand, counting down.
TTCTCCTAGTATGGGCACATGAGCTTGAGCATTATAATTATTAACAATTTGCTCGTAAAAATTATAGTATATTGCACTTTTTTCAGACGAGTCCCTATATAATAAAATATTAAGTGACATTGATTCCAATTTTCAATTAATACTTTTAAAAACTCGTAAAATCAAGGTTATTGTATTAACATTTCTCAGAAACTAAGGTTGTTACTATTTTATTTGAGACTGCTCGATTTTGTGGAATTTATACTACATTTTTTTCTGTTAAACTAAGAACCTTCAGGTCTTTTAATATCTATATTTCTTAAAATATTATGTTTGCAATATTACGACTGTAGGTGTAGGTATATGTCCTAAATTAAATAAATATAATTAATTAAGAGAAAATAATTGTAATTAAGTACTTAATTTTAGAAGGCAAAAAATAAAAGCAATTTAGTTTGATGTTCTTTATTTATTTTCACTGACCCAAAAAAATTTAAATGCTAATCCAGCATTTTTTTTAACGAAAAACACACATTATTAACTAGAACAGAAAAAAACAATCAAATTAAAGCATAATGGGTTTGTTCCAATATGATGGATGGGATTTTCTTTTTCTTGTAAGTTATTGGATAATTCCAAGATTGGTAATCCAGCGCGATTACATATATTATGCAACACACAGTAAGCAACGGCTATTTTAGACACCATATCTGGGTCATATTGCAGATCTTTGTGGACTAGAAGGCATCTGCACTGCCCTTCAAAATTCCAATTGTCCTTTCGACACTTTATTGTTGTGGCGTGCAGTGAATTGTAGTAATTAATCCTCTGGTGAACTAGGCTCGAGATTAACACTGTTAAATATTTTCCAAACCAAACAAACATGCTCTCTCCTCTGCTGTTTATGTAATTGTTCTAGGTAATGTTTTATGGCTGTGTTATTAAAAACAAAACTGTCGTGTGTGGTGTCACTGAATGAAGCATCTCCATGTAATATATTAAGGTCACAATCATCGATCTGAAATATAATAAGTTTTAAATTTAACACATTAATCAAATAAAAATATTAACATAACCTCTGTTTATAGGCCACAACTTTTTAAGTAATTTACCAAGTTTTAGGTTCACAATATAAATAAAAAGGTGTGTACTTACATATTTATAATTTAATCCGATATTAGCACTTCGAATTCCACTAAAATAAATTAAAAAGCTTTGCCAACAGCCACGAAATAGAAGCTTTTGAGTTTGACATTAAAAATCGTAGGCGTACGCCGAGGCTGTGGCTGAAGTGGAGGCTGTTTTGCTTAGAGAATACCGATTTCCTTTAAGAAATGTCAAATAAGTGATTCCATAGCACGTCGTCTGCAGCCGTGCGGCGCTAGTGTCGGCAGCGTTGAAAATGTTATGAAGTAGAATACGAAACGTGTATTCACCGCTGTAACAGCCGCTGCGATCAAGGCTGTAACGATGTTTGCGCTTAGAGAATCGCACTGCAGCTGATCCCGTAAGTCTCTACGCGCCAGGCGGACAGCGAGCGGGCGCGGTTTGTCCCCACCGGTTCTCATCGCTCACCTCCGGTAGCATCGTTACTTCCAGGTCCATGGACAAGAACTCCTGGTCGCGATCGTTTAACTCCTGTTTGAGCAACTCAACCGTCTGGGTAAGCTCAATGACATCACTGGAACGCTCTCCACCGCCGCCGAAGACGCTGCGATCCTCCAAGGCAGCGACTCGAGTTTCCAGCAGGTGGAGCCGCTCGTCAGCCTCCTCCTCCATCGCCGATACCTTCTCCTCAACACTAGCCAAGCGAACATTTATGTTGTTCATCGTTGCAAATGCAGCCCTATACGTTGCGCGAACAAGTTAATGTCGTCGCGCATAGCAGCCATTTCTTGCCGGAACAGCATGATCTCCTGTGCAAGGTTGGGTCCTCCTTTCTTAGAGGACTCTGGTTTGGTGTTATTGTCAGGTATGGGGCCTTTGACCGGTGTCTCTGTATTATCCTTTCGCGGCTGTCGTGACGAGCACCCAAGACACAGCCATTCCTTAGGGACCCTTGACGTCTTCCCAATCTGCACAAAGATGGAGTTACACTTCGAGCACTAGGTTCCATCCTTTTCAGCCATGAAACGTCCACAAGCTCCACACTTAGACATTATGCCTTATTATTATTTATTATTATTTATTTATTTAATTAATCAATTGAATATTCAATAATATTATAAACACACTTCCACAAAACGGTTTACACGGTTTGTCTGTGAGATCAGGATTCTCACAACCATTCATGACAATATAATTAAAAAAACCGGCCAAGAGCGTGTCGGGCCACGCGCATTGTAGGGTTCCGTAGCAGCATGGTTCAAATATGCAGCTGGCTTCTTAATTCTACAAGCATATTATCATAGTTTATGTTAAAATCCCCAAATACTATACTTAGTATCATAAACAAATGTATTAAAAAGTTTGGCCTAAATATAACAGAATGGAAGTGTTTAATGCGCGAGCGAAGCGAGCGCGACTTTTTTTTTTGCGACAATTTTATTGTAAGGAATAATATAATAATATCAAGCTAAGCAGGTGTATATTTTTAATGTCGTTTTCGTAATTAGCACCCACAAAAACCTATTAAACGACACCTGAAGTGTCAATATGTTACAGCTTGGCTTTCGACTCGCCTCACTTTTAGCGTGGAACCTTGTATGTCAACCATTTTTGATTAGGGTACACTTCGTCGTAAATGCTACCCTCGTGAATTATTCCACATTTTTTTTCATTATACAAATTAATGTTTCCTAAACGGATTGCTGAATCGAAAAACGTTTGTAGTAAACCCCTTCTATCTTTTAAAAAGCTATCCTATGATAACGCACTCGATGATATCGGCTAGAAAAAAAACCATCGCCCATTCACGTTAAAGGGAAACACACGAAAACATTTTTTTTCTACCATTTTATTTTTTAGATTTGTCACCACAATGAATAGGTATGTATGACCATGCCGAATTTCAGCTCTGTGCTACCAAGGGTTTCTTAGGAAACCTGCGGACAGACAGACATGGCGAAACTATAAGGGTTCGTAGATTACTACGGAACCCTAAAAACAAATGTATTATTAAAGAGTTTGTAATTTGGGAAATAATTTTTGTTTTGGTCTAAATGCAACCGAATGTAAGTATAAAATTCGCGAGCGAAGCGAGCGCGAATTTTTTTTGTTGTTTTTTTTTTTTGTTTTTTTTTACGGCAATATTACTGTTAGAAATAATATCAACCTGCTGTTAAAATAATTTTGATGTCATTTTCGTAATTAACACCCCCAAAAAACTATTTAACGATACCTAAAATGTCAATATGTTACAGTTTGGCTTTCGACCTCCCCTCACTTTTAGCGTGGAACCTTGTAAACATATTCTTATTAATCCCAAAAACGTTTGGTCGACTATTACTCGCAAACTTGAAGGGCCAACTTATGTGTGATAGTTTTTCTTTTAATTTCGTTGTATATTCTATAACCGTGAATTTTTTTACATTTTTAGAAACAACTGTTTAGCTGGTAGTGTCCCCCCCGGAAACTTGTTTTTAACAAAAAAATTCACTTTAAAAATATTTTTTTCTCAAACGGAGTGCTGAATCGAAAAACGTTCTTAGTAAACCCCTTCTATATTTTAAAAATCTATCTTATGACATTCAATTCGATGGTATCGGCGAGAAAAAAAAATCCATCGCCCTTTCACGTGTATGGGAAACACCCGAAAAAATGTTTTTTCCAAAATTTTATATTTTAGATCTGTCGGCGCAATCAATATCTATGACCATGCCAAATTTCAGCTCTGTAGTACCAAAGATCTTATATTAGTAAATATATTCTTATTAATCCCAACAGTGTTTGGCACTTGGTCGACTATTACTCGCAAACTTGAAGGACCAACTTATGTGTGATAGTTTTCCTTTAAATTTCGTTATATATTCTACCAACGTAAATTTTTTCACATTTTTAGAAACAACTGTTTAGCAGGTAGAGGGGGGGGACACTTGTGTTTGACAAACATTTTCACTTTAAAAATTTATATTTCGCAAACGGAGTGCTGAATCGAAAAACGTTCTTAGTAAACCCCTTCTATCTTTTAATATGCTATCCTATGACACCCCACTCAAAAATATTGGCGAGAAAAAAAAATTCATCGCCCTTTCACGTCTATGGGAGACACCCGAAAAAATTTTTTTTTCTAAGATTTTACTCTACAGTTCTGTCGGCGTGATTCATATGTATAATCATGCAAAGTTTCAGCTCTGTAGTACCAAGGGTTTCTTAGGAAACCCGCGGACAGACGGACAGACGGACAGACGGACATGGCGAAACTATAAGGGTTCGTAGATTACTACGGAACCCTAAAAAGCGCTATTATCAGAGCGCTTAAGGTAAGATATTTTAAAACCTCAGTTTAACGGTTACCGTCGACCGTCCTCTTTTAAACGTTAACTTAATTTCACAATTTATTACGCTCTAAATTTTAAGATATTTATGCACGAGTGTCACTGACTAAATTTAACAGTTAATTGTAAAAATACATAAGGTTTTCGACATTTAACTTAAATAAATTCGCGTGTTACGACGGAGCAGTTAAAATTGTAACCGCGCGTTACAAGTACACACGTAGACACAAAGGTACAACTTATTTCTTTAACTGTATCTTTTTCTTTGAGGGTGAGACACTAAGGAAAAACCCCAGCGAGGCCAGCAACAATCGGGCAGTGTTCTGGGGCGATTGTGAAAAAAATCGGCGAACTATCCTGCGACTATCGAGTAGGACCGTTTTCTGCATCTTGTCCATCATTGTCTGCCCTGTAATATCAAGCCTCTGCAGATATAAAACGAGGTTCTTCGCGACTAAACCATTCACCGGTATGACTATTACGTCTATTTCTATGAATTTTAATTATTACTATCTTTCCGCCCACGGCTCTGCCCGCGTGGGCTACAGGTTATATGCCCACTGTGGAATAAAATGTAGAATCTGTCTCTGTACTAAATTTCATCAAAATCGGTTCAGTAGTTTAGGCGTGAAAGACGGACAGACAGCCAGACAGACAGAGTTACTTTCACATTTATAATGTAAGTAAAGAAGTAAGGATTATAATATCTTATAAATAAAATTGAAGGTCTTGAGTCATTAACTCACAAAAACCTTTAGACGTAAAAAGATGAAAATTGGCATTTCGTAAGCAAGGAATAAGTAAGGATTGTACAAAATTCCTACGGGATTCATTCCCGTTTCGGGAATACTTTAGAATAAAAATAAAAATCTATACTCACGTGGCGCTTAAAATTGTTATAATCAATAAAACATGGGTTGAATTGAAAGGTTACTGACAGCGTTTTAATTCTTATAATTGATTAACTGATGCCCACAACTACGTTTGCGTGTTGTAGGTATTTTTATAGAACCGCCTATATACTGAAAACGCCAACATACACGACCAATAAAACTCAGGAACACTTTCAAAGTTTGGACTCATCATTAGGAAAATATGGGCTATACGTTCGAACGGTCTCCCTATTCCCCTCAAAAGAAACAATAATTAAAAAAATTTACGTATCTTTCGTCATCTTAACAAGTGTCAAATCAAGTTGGAAAATAACTTCCCTGTACAAAGGTTACAAACAGACTACGAACGACGACTGCACTTTTAATTAAAACTCCTTTCTACAAAAAACTCCCTCTATGTTACAGAGTGAAGTTAGACGATAAACGAACGAACGTTTCTGATTGATTGTTTCTTTAAAGATGGTGTTGTCATTAATCAAAACCTTTCTTTTTGTGTATTTCAATCATATAAAATATCCTTACAACATTAAAACGCTAATCATAATTAGAATAACAATTATTAACTATTATTACAACGAAAGTTTGCTGGCCTTCTGGTTAAATCTATTAAAATTTAAACCAGAAGGCCAGCAAACAGAAACTATCAACACTAAACTACAAACGTGAGTTAATTCCGTAACTATTAAAATGATAATTGGCTCGAATATTGGCATGTTTAAGCCATATAATCTAACAATTCGTCCATCCTGACAATTAATCACGTCCTCGTGATTGTGTACCTGAGATAAGTATCATTTTAATATTAATACTAAATGATTTAAGCCCGTATACAAAAAAAATCTCAATCCAAAAGCACCCTTTAAATGTAAATATATATAATACAAGCTTTCCGCCCGCGGCTTCGCCCGCATGGACTACGGTTATATCGTACCCAGTTGTGAGATAAATGTAACTTATGTCCTTTTCCAAGGTCTAATCTATCCCTGTACCAAATTTCATCAAAACCGGTTCAGTAGTTTAGGCGTGAACGCGTAACATAAAGTGCTATAGGGCGAAGCCTGGCCTTCGACGCGTTATTTATAGGCAAAATATTCATTTTAATTAAATGCCGTTACGTGCCATATTGATCTATATGCACAATGTATTTAAGGTTATTAAATGTATTGCTTTAATTCGATGTGTAAATTCTGTATTGCCTAAATTCGCTTCGTAAATAAGCCATTATTTCTCGTAAAAAGTAAAGGATAAAAAATGGTTACTGTGGGTTAATATCCCTAAGAGATAGACATACACCATTGTATTTCTATCTCTTAGGGATATTAACCCACAAAAACCGCAATAACATTTAAAATTTAAGACAGTAATTAAACAAAAACTTTTCAAAATGGGCTATTACAAAATTTATGATTATCTATTAGACAGGCAGCCATGGGAATGAACTGCTCAGCTCTAGAGTTATTTCAGATTTAGTTAAAATTACTAAATAAGAGAATTTGTAATGCGATTTAAAAGAGCTACCTCAGAGTTTCTTGGCTGTTCTTCTCTGAGGAAGACTGCACCTTTGCGAATAGGCGTAGAGTCAGTAGGGTCAAAAGAACGAATGCGTATGTATGTATTTAAATCGTTTAATGTATGTTTGTATGTATTTCATTATAATCTTGACTTGTTTTAAGTTACATTCTGAATGTCCTATAAAATAAAGATTTTTCTATTCTATTCTATGTAGACTTTTTTGTAGACCTTTTTAAGGTGCACAATACTGTATGATCAATCTCGTAGGGATCAGCCAGCGTTTGCAATGTAAGCGCAAAAAAATGTGACATTAGAAACTTCTTAAATTATCAGTGTTTCTCTACTATACTATACATGTATTTAAACCTTCCTTTTGAATCACTCTATCTTTAAACAAAACGCATCATAATCCGTTGTGTAGTTTTAAAGATCTGATGATCTTTGGCGGGAACTCGGCATGGGCTTTGTCAATTGAATTTGAATTATGAACGAAATATACTATGCAGTTAATTGACCAAAAATTGTGTAGTGATAAAAAATTCAAGTAATAACAGTGTTTCTGCTCCGTTTGAATGAGTGAATCAATGAAAACGTTTATTTCGGATAACAGGTATCCATAGACAATGTTAGTATAATATTAGTAACAATGTTTGTCTTATAGCTAAGTTAGTAGGTTAGTATTTCTTAAAGCTAATTGAAATTGAAATTAAATTAATAACTAACACCTTGCAACACTTAGTTTAGGTAGTGACTCCAATCACCCGCCTCACAAGATGCCAGGTGATCGATGAGTCATACCTACTAGCAAGTACTTCTAGAATGCTGTTGGTGCTGCCACGAGCCCTGCTAAGCAGGGATGCAGTCCTCTTGCGTATTACTGCATAAAAATCAGCTGTTGTATTCAACGCAAACATTCTCGAGGCACTGCAATAGCGGGGCAGCCTCAGCAGCATTCTGAAGCCATTATTATATTGGACGCGTAGAGCACCTAGCGACCTTTGCGTATAGCGAGTCCACAGACTTCCGGTGTATACGTTTTGGCAATAGGCTTTAAAGAGTGTAATCTTCACCTGATTGCTGCACCTGGAGAACCTGCGAGCCAGCATGTTACACCTGATCACCAGCGCTCTATGCTCCCTGTCTATGTCTACATTGTCTTTGAGGTCGCCAGTCACAAAATGTCCGAGATATTTAAACTCTGCAACTCTGTTAACTGCAATACCCTTAAGTACAATCGGTGGCACGCTGTCAGACACCCTACCGGCGGTCTCAAAGACCATGTACACACTCTTCTTTACATTATATGTCAAGCCATGTTGAGCAGCGTAAACCTCACATACCTTCAACATGCTCTTCGTGGCCCTGACTGTGGGTGCCAGCAGCACCATGTCGTCTGCGTAGCTGATGTTGTTCACACACACACCTTCCACATGACATCCGACACGCATGCTGCTGAGCCCCACAATCAGGTCATTTACATATAGATTGAATAGCCGCGGCGAGCTAAGTCCCCCCTGCCTGACCCCACATTCCAACCTATATTCCTCTGAAATCACGTTTCCCCATCTAACCTGATTCCGCTGACTCATATACCAGTATTGGAGCAGACGCAACACCTGTGTAGGCACGGTCGTCTCCCCAAGTTTTTTCCATAAGACATCGTATGACACTAGATTAAAAGCCTTGGAGAGATCTAGGAAACATGCATACATAGGTGTGCGCCTGGAAGTGTAGTGCTGGACAGTTTGCTTGAGGCAAAAAATCGCGCTTTCAGTCGAGAGCTCTGGCCTAAAGCCAAACTGCGCATCATGCAAATTAAGATGTTTTTCAAGTATTGCATCAAGCAAGCTGTCCAGAACCTTTGCTACTATGGTCGCCAAGGATATGGGTCTGTAGTTAGTTATATCTGACAGATCTCCCGTTTTATTCTTAACGATAGGAACCACAATAGTTTTTACACACTCCTTAGGTAGGTATGAGTGATTCAAACAAAGAATAAAACATCGCTAGTACTCTAGGTAGGTGGCAGCCCGCATACTTTAAATGCTCAATACTCAAGCTGTCGTGACCGGGCGATTTGCCTCTACTCATTTTTCTCGTTCAAGTGTAGGTTATTTGCAGTGAACCATTCCACTACCTTTGAGATCGCAATATTCACGTCGTCATAATTAGTGTCATATCTTTTCACTTTAAATAAAAGTGATGTGTCATCTGCAAATTGTACGATCTCATGGGCCTCTTTAACAAGAAAAGGCAAATCATTAATGTACAGGAGAAACAAGAATGGTCCTAAAATTGAACCCTGCGGGACGCCCATACAGTTTGTGGACCCTGGTGATCTAGTGCCGTTAACCTCAACCTTCTGGATCCTATTACACAAATAAGATTCCAGAAGCCTAAGTGCATTTCCTCTTATGCCATAGTGATGTAATTTTCTGATTAGAGTCTCATAGTGAACACAGTCAAAAGCCTTGGACAAATCACAGAAGACTCCAAGAGCATCATGTGAATCCTCCCAGGCCTCAAAAATGTGACGAATAAGCTCAACACCGGCATCGGTTGTTGAACGACACCGTGTGAATCCAAATTGATTCATATTCATAAGTTTATTAGCATAGAAGTGAGTAGTTATTTGACGGAGGATAATTTTTTCAAAAATTTTGCTAAGTACTGGTAGTATTGAAATAGGTCTAAAGTTGGTGGGGTTAGATGTACTACCAGCTTTAAACAGAGGAATTACTTTACTATGTTTCATCAAATCAGGAAACACACCACCATCGACACAACTATTGAAAATAAACACTAAATGTGGAGCAATACAATCTATAATACAATTTATTACTTTTACTGAAAGACCATCAAGGTCCGCAGTCTTTTTCATGTTTAACATTTTAAAAGTTTTAAGAATGTCAACAATTCTTATGAGTGAAAAACTGAAATGAACCTTACTTTCGTATACATTTTGCTTTAGTAGCGATTCAGCGAGAGCGGGAGATGAGCCAAGTGATTGAGTAGTGGAGACTGGAATGTCAGTGAAAAACCTTTCAAACTCTGTAGCAATAGCTACATCGGAAGTTAGGATTTTGTCATTAATATTGAGCTTAAAATCAAACTTGCGAGCCTTAACCCTTCCCGTCTCACTATTAATAATTTTCCAAGAAGTCTTAACGATATTACTACTATTTTTAATTTTGTTTCTAACAAACATAGCCTTCGCCGCTTTACATACACGTTTAAATGTTTTGGAATAAGCTCTAACATACTCAACAAAAGTTTCAGACTGGTTATATGCTTTCTCAGCATAGAGATCATATAGCCTTTCCCTGCTTTTGTGAATTCCCACTGTCGCCCAATCATTAAACTTAAACGCTAAAAAGTCATTAATTTTTAGCGTCTTGGATTTAAACACAATGTCAAATTCTTGCTTAGATAAACTGAGTACAGAGTTATAAAATTTGTTAGGATCATCACTCTCAAATCTTAGATCTGGTAGTTTTGTGATCATATTACTTCTGTAATTCTCAAGCCTTATGTCACTAATAGGCACATATTTGATACCTCTTTCTACAGCCTTTCCACGAAGCGCATCAAAGGAAACTAGTTGGCCCGAGTAATCCGATGGTAACTTGTGGATAACAGATTTTTCCGAGGGATCAAAATTTTGTATATATGTTATCAAGACACGTTTTGGAAGTTGCGATAATTCGTGTAGGCTCTAGAAATAGATTGCGCAAATTATAACACTCAAACAAGGATATGATTCTTTTACTAAGAAAACTATCTTCCAATAAGTCGACATTAAAGTCTCCACAAACAACAATGTTTTTATTATTATTACTAATTTTGAATAGTGCTTCCTCCATGATTTTTTCAAGGATTCATATGATGATTTGGGCGGTCTGTATACGCATAATACAATAAGCTGCTCAAGCTCTATACAGGCTATTTCAGTAGTGCGCTCAACAGACAAGCTTACTATGTCATTACGTTCTTTAAACTTTAAATTGTTACGAGCAAAGATAGCGGAACCTCCTCGTATGGCTTTACTTCTGCTGAATGCACTAGCAACTTGGTGATTATTGAAGCCAAATATTAACTGATGACTACGCAACCAGTGCTCGGTAATACATAAAATATCAATTTTATAACAGTTAATAAATAGCTCAACCAATAATTCTTTGTGTTCCATTCCTTCTAAATTTTGATGCACCAAGTTTATACAATTATTATTTTTCACAGACGGAACATCCTTAGTCATATTGGAGTTGCTAGGAAATCCTTGTCCTTTTTTTGGAGTGGGATTTCCTATTGTCGCACTACTTAGTTTAAATAATTTTGTTGTATATAAATATTGCTATTATTAATAGCATTTGTCTTAAAATTATGTATGCAATAGGCTACAGTTGTAGCTAAATGTCGCCATCGATAAGCGCTTGCGGCGGCGGCGACGCCTGGCGGAGCGGCCATCACCCTGTGTCACGGTCACAGCACCGCATGCAATACTGGGGTCAGACTGCATGGAGGTTGGTGCCTCCACTGTCTGTTTATTCGTATTTATCTTATTACTATTTACATACATCTTAGTTTTGAATCATTAACATCTTAGTTTTGAATCGGGTACATTTACAATAGTCGTGTTCCCGTAACGGTTTAGCTGTAAACTCTTAGATTCACCAGTTTCATTAGTATACGTATTTACACTGTAGTTCAATAACGAAAAGGAAGCACACATATCGTCAACTTTGTCACACGACTGCGCAGGTGGTGCGAGTGAGGCCGCGGTGTTACACACAGGCAACAAGGACGGCAGAGAATTCTGATAGCAACTACACGAGTGATTGCTGGTCAGAAACTCGAATGTGCTAGCATTATATTTAGATAACTCTAATAGTTCATCCATCGCTACCACATGCTCATCTTTAGTTTTTAAAGCGGTTGCATAATTGGCAGAAATATCAGTCACAGATTGAGTTAATCGTTCAACCTCCGACTGTAACAGCTGTTTCATCTTGTAATATAATCTTTGGTTATTTCCGTATAACTTAACATTATCATGGTATTTTTTTTTATTTTTCCTAACTAGTGTTTTTGACCGTCTAATCAGTTTACCTACTTTGACATATTTTTTAAACAAATTTTTGTTTAGAGTCATATTATGATTTAATGGTAGGTATATGGATTCATCACAAGTAAGATCAACATATGTCATAGTAGGTTGTCTATTCACGGGCGAAAAGGCAGGAACCATATCCGGGTTTTTAGTGACCAGCTCCTCGAACAATGATTGCCTTTTAGTTGACCTAAGGTCCTCAGAGACACATTCCAGAGTGGATATGTGTTTGTGTGTGTCTCGTAACTCAGCCTCCAGAGCAGTAACATGCCGGAGTGATTCCTCCAGCGTGGTACTGTCCCGGTCAAATGAGTCCACCACTCGCTGGAGCTGGTCTCTTTGTTCCATTACATCCATTAGATGGGAATGCATTTCGGCCATTTCACCCTTTAACATCTTGTTTTTATTCAATATTTCGATAAATTCCTTCTCGTTATCATCTCTCTCCGATAATAACTGTTCACATTGTGTTTTTGTAGTCTTTAATTCTTTAAGCGTTAGGTCAAGTTTGTTTTCTAGGTGTTGTTGTTGACGAGCAGCCGTGGCTCCCCGAGTTAACATTGTGAACAACTAAATTCGTAATGAGATAATAATAATAAATTGTTGGCTGGTGTTATAAGACCGGGTGATCAGGAAGAAATTAAGATAAAAACACTGCAGCCGTGTTAATTTGTTTGCCTATGAATGAAATATAGTGAACAGTTACTACAAGATTGAGGTTATGTTGACAATATTATTGTTGCAATTACACTTGTTTTGTTACTTACGGTTTAACAGGTCATTAATTGATATAATACACAATTATTTATGGGGAATACTCTATAGTATTCAGAAAAATAACACAAACTTTTTAAATTTCGGCAACCGTCACAACAAATTTTTCTTTGCCGTAATGGTAAATTTATGCACGTAGAACTATCTGATAATACTTATTATAATATAATATCAGTAAATGAAACTGGTAATCACTAATTAGACATTAGAACATATAGAATATTAATTGAAAATCACAGAGCTCTTTTGTTTACAGCTGAACCGTTTGACAGTTTTGACGTTTGACTCACGGGCCGGCCAGGCTTAAGATCAAGTCTACTTGTTGCCTTCCAAAACTGTTTGAAATCACACGACGAATGAAGAGAGGCAAGTTTATCAATTTTGATCTGGTCCTGATGATCCAGACACCATTTTAATCGACCTTTGAAAATTTTTCGGCTCTCTTTCATTTCGTCATGGACTCGCCCAGACTGTGGCTTATGGTTCAATAGCCACAGTTGAGGCTTCTCGTGAGCCTCACGGACATGCTTATTCCAGCCCACCACTTGAGCTCGCTTTCTCGACTTACAAGTATTGTAGCTCTTAACAGCGGCCTGTGATAAAATAGATATTATATCATTATACATTTTGTCGAGTATTGTACAGTGTTCTGGATTGTTACATGTTTTATCAGCACACAACATAAACTCTTCTGGGAAATGAAACTCACGTAACTTAGTGTTTGCGACATCAAAATACATGTTGATTTGTTCCATTTTCCGATCTCCCCATGCAATTTTATTTGACAATGACAATGTGTTTGATACTTTGGATCTTACATAATTTAGCTCACACTCTAAAGTCATGGGTATGTGGTCGGACCAGTATACCCCGTGGTTGATACGCACATCTAGCACAGTGGACAACGCAGATTGAGTGACCAGACAGTGATCTAGCCACCTCCTACACCCATGCGAATCACTCACGTAGGTCTACGAGTCCGAACTGAGCCTGTCCATATCCACACAAGACCATTTCTGCTCCCTGCAAAAACTTAATGGTTCTTCATTGAACAATTCTCCTGGATGAGCATTATAATCACCGAGTATATAGCGAAATCAGTAGCTAACCTAATAAACAAATGTGTAACAAAAGGGTCATATCCTAAGGAACTAAAAACTGGCATAGTCAGACCTATTCACAAAAAAGGACAAACAGATAAATATGAAAACTATAGACCCATAACTATTCTTCCCATAATTGATAAAATATTTGAAAAATATATAGCAAAATTAATACACGATTTCTATGACATAAACAACATACTAACAGACAGACAATTTGGATTCCGACCGAAAAAAAGTACATCATTGTTACTTTCAAAATTTACTGATGAAGTGAACGCTAAATTGAATAATAAAGAACATGTCCTCCTTGTGCTGATTGATTACAGCAAAGCCTTCGACAAACCCGCTAGGGCTTATCGAAACCAAGATTAATAAAATGTATGTTTTGATTTTTTTATAAGTAAATAAAAAAAAAAAATAGACAGACTCAGCTCCACTACCATCCACTATAGCATTAATTAAACTAAGACACTCGATAAATTCTGTTAAGTTTTCAACCGAATCATTTGGCATATACACAGACACTATAACAACTTCACGGTCACTTAGTACCGCTTTGATAGCCGACACACGCGCACTCTCACATTAGATTACAGACACTGAGCTAAACGTACCTTTTCGCCACAGTAGTGCCACACCGCCGCAGGGCCGCCCTTTAGGTATGTCCACCGCTGACTTGCCGGTGTATTCAAAGTCCTCATGTATAGTACCTAGGAAAGGGATGTCATAAGGCAGCAACCAGGTCTCTTGCAGTGCAACTGCGTCAGCGGATAGGCATAGTTGTCTGACCTCCCCAGCGGCACGCTTGATACCTTTACAATTATAAGTGACTATTTTCTTTCTTGGTATTGATAAAAATCCCCGCGGTTGTACTTTTCGTCGCCAGTTTTCGTAAAATAGACGCTATCCGATTTTAAGCAGAACATGAGGAGCTTAGGGTTTAGTCATAGTGAAAGAAGATTTTTTAATGAAGACATGGCTGTATGGACATAGTTTCCTTTGCCTTTCCCGAAACGGATAAATTTAAAAAAAATTAAAGATCTAAGTATACACAGGGACAGACAGGCAGACAGCAGGAAGCGACTTTGTATTATACCATATACTCTTTGTTTTACACTATGTTGTGATTTCTGTACAGGTGAGTGGAAAATTGATGTGAATTTACAGGATTTAGTTATTCGTTACTTTCTTGATTATGTATGTTTGATTAAAATAATCATGTTTTATACGTGTCAGTACCAAATATGGGTTTGGATTGTTATTTAAGTCAATATATTCCTGAATTCTCAAAACCAGGCTCCTGTTTTAATACAATTTACAATTGCAAATACAAAAACAAATCAAAGTTACTACTCGTATAACAACTCATATTAAATTGTTTTAACCCCATAATGACTATACACAAATAACAAAACCGTTGCACACTCTGTCAGGAGTCACATAACTACAGTAAATATTGAATACATAAGATATTTTGCATTTTGTATAGTATGAAAAGCACAACTACTATCTAGCTGCACCTTGATTATACTAAAGTTTTCTGATGATAACCTCAGAAATAACTTTAGTCTTGGCCTAAATACAACAGAATAGAAGGATGTAATACGCGTGCGAAGCGAGCGCGAAATTTTTATTTTTTTTGGCATCCATTTTGGATTAGGGTAAACTTCATCGTAAATATTACCCTCGTGAATTATTCCACATTTTTTTCATTATTAAAATTAATGTTTCGCAAACGGATTGCTGAATCGTAAAACGTTCGTAACAACCCCTTCTATCTTTTAAAAAGCTATCCCACACGATGATATCGGCGAGAAAAAAAAATCCATCGCCCTTTCACGTATGTGGGAACAACCGAAAAGTTTTTTTTCCACAGTTTTATTTTTTAGATCTGTCAGCGCAATCAATATTTGTATAACCATGACAAATAGTTTCCCTTTTAATTTAATTGTATATTCTACCACGGTGAATTTTTAAACATTTTTAGAAACAATCGTTTAGCTGGTAGAGGGGTAGACACTTGTTTTTAGCAAAAATTTCCCTTTAAAAATTAATTTACGCAAACGGAGTGCTGCGTTTGGTTCATGAATACATGATTACTCCGGCCGGCCTGATCTAATTTGTAACATTACGCAGGAGCTTCTGTGCACCCATAGAAACCCTCTCGACGTAGCATTTGCCCTTAGAGAAGTCTACAGTGGCATTTACTCGTCGAAACTTTGTACGCACTCCTTAAAACTTGAAAGGTATACGGATGCTCAAATCGATCGAACCCAGTCCGAAACCCTGTACCTTGTGCATACACAGGTAGAAAAGAGATCCCTTCAAAACGAGGGATACGGATCGGGTACCGGGTCACGCATCCTCACCATACACGAGGCTCAGGGATTGACGTACAAAAAGGTGGTGATTGTTCGCACAACAACGACCAAGCAGGAGCTACACGACAGTATCCCTCATGCTGTGGTTGCCATATCGCGCCATACCGCCAGCTGTAAATATTATGCGGATGATGGTAACGATGCGATAGGCAGATTCATCAAAGAAGCAGAGGCGGCTGGCAGGGAAAAAGTGGTCAATTACAACCTCAGAATGGCGATCAAAAGTCGAGACAGAGCCGTCATGGATGCTTTGAGGTCTGGATGCAACAGCGGGGAACCGTCACTGGCTTAGAAAAATACATTATGTAATATATAAATATATATCTTTATTATAGCTATTTATCTACCTACTGTAAACTACTATGAAAAGTATAGTAAAATATTTTTAAAAGAAAAAGCAAGTATTAACAATAAAACACTTAATTTAGACAAGGGCACGGACATCAAGTCTGTGGATGCTAATATCTTTATTATAAAAAAAAAAAAAAAAAACGGAGTGCTGAATCGAAATACGTTCCTAGTAAACCCCTTCTATCTTTTAAAAAGCTATTCTATGATTCAGCACTTGATGTTATTGGCGAGGAAAAAAAATCATCGCCCTTTCATGTCTATGGGAGACACCCGAATTTTTTTAATTATCAGATTTTACTCTACAGCTCTGTTGGTGTAATTTATATGTATGATCATGCCAAATTTAAGCTCTGTAGCACCAAAGGTTTTTTAGGAAGCCCGCGGACAGATGGACAGACGGACATGGCGAAACTATAAGGGTTCGTAGATGACTACGGAACCCTAAAAACGGCAAACAGTCGCGTTTGTTGTATGGACCCCCTTCAGTAATTTTGTTCTATTTTTGTTGTTAAAACAGCAATAAAATACATCATAAGTCTAACTATCATGGTTCATGAGATACAGCCTCGAACAAATTTATCTATAAAAACGGCAAAAAACACGTTTTTTGTATGGAAGCCCTCTTATAATAGGTCTTTACCTATGAAATTGCCGTTTTTCATACAATATTTTTGGAAAACTTAATTTTCCATACTAACGTTTTTGGATTTTTCTCGGGAATGCGAAATTTTGTGGGAAGGTTTGGACAACATTAAGTTAATTTCCATCATACTTACTTTATTGAAAGTTGTAAGTGTAACAACGGTACAGCAAAAATAAGCAATGAAACGGGCAACGGATGAAACGAGCTATATTTGAGCTTCTTTTTCAGCAAATAAATCTAAAGTAAATATATATTAATTTGACTCAATATCTCCGTTATATAGCCAAGGTTTTAAATAAAAAACAATTTTAGTAATAGCTGTTCAATCAAATAAATTATGAATAAAATAAAGCTTGAGAAAAAATCGGCAATTTCATAGGTAAAGACCTAATATGTTTATTAATTTATATATTTTATATTTATTTGTTAGTTATAGCGCGTTTTAAAATACTACTAACGCCATCTATTGTCAACATTTAGAACTAATTAGGTACTGATAGATTCAAACTAATACATTTCAAACTAATACGTCCTCCATCATCCCTTATTTTATCCCCATGGGGGTTGAATTTATCAAAATCCTATTTAAACGAACGTATTCATCATAGTAGCTCCAATCTTTAATTTCAGTTCAATCAGTAGAAAATCTAAGAAGATTTATACAAACTTTCATCACCTATTTTATCCCCTTAGGGGTGGAATTTATCAAAATCCATTCTTAAAGGATGCCTACGTCATAGTAGGTTTATGCATGCAAAGTCTCAGCCCGATCGGTTTAAAATTGATAAAGTTTCATACAAATTTTCATCCCCCATTTTATCCCCTTTGGGGTAGAATTGATCAATATCCTTTCTTAGCGGATGCCTGCGTCATAACATCTACCTGCATGCCAAATTTCAGCCCGATCCGTCTAGTGGTTTGGGCTGTGCGTTGATAGATCACTATGTCAGTCAGTCTTTGTTTTGTAATTTTTATTATGTGCAATAAAGTGTTTACATACATACATAACACAGTTGCTAATTTCTAATATAAGTACATTAAACATAGAATAAACAAATTAAGGTATTGCACATAACACTAATAACATACATAAATTACAATTTTGGCCCTGACGCGGCTGCGAGAATGTCGCTAAATGCAGTATTTAATCGTATTTAAATCGTTTAATGTATGTTTTTCATTGTAATCTTGACTTGTTTTAAGTGACATCCTGAATGTCCTACAAAATAAAGATTTTTCTATTCTATTCTATCTAGACTTTTTTGTAGACCTTTTTAAGGTGCACAATACTGTATGATCAATCTCGTAGGGATCAGCCAGCGTTTGCAATGTAAGCGCAAAAATATGTCACATTAGAAACCTCTTAAATTATCAGTGTTTCTCTACTACATTATGCATGTATTTAAACCTTAATTTTGAATCACTCTATCTTTAAAAAAACTGATAGGTTCAAACTAATACATCCTCCATCATCCCTTCTTTTATCCCCATGGGGGTTGAATTTATCAAAATCCTATTGAAGCGAACGTCTTCATCATAGTAGCTCCAATAATTAATTTCAGTTCAATCAGTCGAAAATCTAAGAAGATTTATACAAACTTTCATCACCTATTATATCCCCTTAGGGGTGGAATTTCTCAAAATCCATTCTTAGAGGACGCCTACGTCATAGTAGCTATATTCATGCAAAGTCTCAGCCCGATCGGTTTAAAATTGACAAAGTTTCATACAAACTTTAATCCCCTTGGGGGTAGAATTAATCAAAATCCTCTCTTAGCGGATGCCTACGTCATAACATCTACCTGCACGCCAAATTACAGCCCGATCCGTCCAGTGGTTTGGGCTATGCGTTCATAGATCACTATGTCAGTCAGTCAGTCACCTTTGAGATATATATATTTATCCATGATATGTTTGGCACCTCCCAGGACTCGAAGGCTATGTCACCGGAAAAAACTTTATATCGTGTTAGACATATTAAGGATCTTATCGTCTAGAATGACTTTGCTGATTCGAGCTTGGACGACACAATACTGATCTTCTGAAGGCTATGGGCGCAGTGGAATTAAACTTATTTATATTTAATGTTATAGGCCCTTTTATTTTAAATAAGTATGTACTACATTATATATCTAACAAGACACACGCGGCCTATATTTGACAGCTCTCTTCACACATTTTTTTTAAACTAGTGATGTTCTTTATTCCGTAACAATTACGAGCCTCGGAAATGCAAAATTAATAGACGGCTACTGGCACGTTCTACATTCGGTAAGCATTGAAGGCTTGCTGAAACAGCACGAGATGACTAAGACAAACTTGAAGAAATTTCAAGAAAACTTTTATGGAATAAGTAGAGATAAGAACGGATATGAAGACTTAGGCGTAGGAGTAGATAAGATTTGTTATTTGGTACAAGAGAACCAAATTAATATAGATAATTTAATTAGAGGTAGGTACAAAATAGGTCTGATTGATGGGTAAGGAAGTATTATTAAGGCAATAACGGGTAATGCAGATAATGACGACATTGTACGAATAGAAAAAGAGTTAAAATAAAACAGACACGTAATACAAGCAAAATTATCTTTGACTGCCGATATTTTAGACGACTTTATGCAAAAATTAATTAATTTGTCCAAAAATCAAGAAAAAATTACGGCCCAACTTAATTCGTCGTGGTATACGCACCATGAAGTTTATTTCTTAACAATTATATTAAACGATGTACAGACGTTGAATGAACTATTGGAACGTCTAGCCACCGCACTAACTTTTGCAAATCATAACATTTTCCATTACTCTATAATTAAACCACATGAACTTTGAGAAATTATTAAAAGTATACCTAAAGATCAACTTATTACCACTGATGTCTTAAGACTTGAAAAATATATATTTGTGAAGTTATTTCATGAGCCAAATACAATTATTTTTGCATTAAGAATACCTTTGGTAGAGTCAAAAAGATATGAACGTATAAAACCAGTCCCAACAGTACAGAAAACCCTTTCTACCTACACCTATCCTTTGTCCGAACCTCGAGATATGCTGCGTTCACGTAACCAGGTAATAATAGCAGTGGAGTGCACAGAAGAAGACATATGTACTAGAAGCCAGAAACCATTGACCGTATGTGAACGTAACGTCATAATACATACTAAAGGGAACTCCTGTAACCTCACTAGTTTCGTTTGTCCTGAGGAATATCTATACAAATTAGAAGATAACAGTTACTTTGTCTACACTGACAACCTAGCAGAAATAACAACTACGTGCGACAGCGTAACAAGGAACAAGAACATTCTGGGAGCAGCACTAATAATTAATAATCATTGCCTAGTGAATTTGCGAGAACATGTACCTATGGCCTACACAGAAAGCACCAGTAAAATACAGACTATTTCTATTGGCACAATACCGACGATCGAGACTAAGACCCCTGCTCTTTGAAGACGACGTGCGTGGACTCGAGAAGCAAATTCATCACTTAAAAACAATGGACCAAGAAAGTGAAATTTCTACTGAAATGAATGTGAAGTTCGGTTCGATGTGTTTAGCGGTAGCAACTATAATTTTGATCTTATTAGTATTATATCTCAATGAGTTATGTTTTAAGAAAAATTGTAACGTAAGTGATTCGCAATCTGTTCCACTGAGAACACTTCCTCCGGGATTATTCTCAGTTCAAAGGGATTATTCTCAGTTCAATTATTCTCAGTTAAGCAGTCGTAACGAATAATAATATTGACATACATGTTTATTTAAAAAACACCTATGTCAATATTAAGGCAAAGAATGTGGAATATGTAAGAAAACAAACCATAAAGAAGAAAATTGCTATTTTAAAAATAAAAACAATAATTTGAGTAAAAATAAGACAGAAAAATCATTTTTAACAAAATCAAATCAGATAAAAAATAATAATAAAATTACTTTTATAGTAGATTCTGGATGTACGTCGCATATGACAAATAATATAAATATATTAAATAATTTTGAAGAAAAAGAATCAACCGTCTTGACTGCCAAGGACCAGAAAATACAAGTAGAAGGAAAAGGAGTTTTCAGAGGTATCGAGTGTTCATTAAATAATACTTTTTTAGTTCCTGAATTAGCACAGAACCTTTTATCAGTCAACGCAATGACAAATAATGACAAGTCGGTTTTATTTACAAAAGACAAAGTTGAAATATACAAAAGATCAGAGTTGCTACTTACCGGAAAGAAAGAAAATGGTTAATATACAATAAAATTAAATGAAAATAAGAAAGAAAAGACATTTCTATTGCAACAAAATGGAACAGCCAAAGAATGGCACCAAAGACTCGGTCATCCTGGAAAATCTGTATTAAAATATTACATAATGTGGTAGATGGTCTAAAAATACAAGGAACTAAAGAACTACAAGAGAACTGTAAAATATGTAGGTACACAAGCAAAACAAGCCAGATCACCATTTAATACTACTAGAAACAGAGCACAGAGACCGTTAGAAATAATTCACACTGATGTTTGTGGACCATTTGAAAACAAAACCCATGATGGAAACAGATGTGTACTAACAGTTATGGACGACTATACACACTTTACAAAAACCTATTTACTAAAACAGAAAAATGAAGTAAAAAAAACCTGAAAAATTATATACAAGAAACAGAAAGAAAAAGAAATGAAAAAGTATCAATGATAAGATGTGATAACGGAGGAGAATATACCAGCAACGACTTCAAAGAATGGTGTAAGAAAAAAGGCATTAAACTAGATTTTACAATACCATACACACCCCAACACAACGGGAAGGCAAAAAGATTGAACCGAACCTTATTAGAAAAAACCAGAGCCCTACTATTTGATTCAAAATTAGAAAAAGAAATGTGGGGAGAAGCAATGTATAGTACCACATATTTATAAACATATTACCAAGTGAAACGCTGAAAAGCAAGACACCGTATGAAATGTGGTTTGGAAAAAGACCAAATATAGCTAACATACAGAAATTTGGATCAATCGTCTAGGCTAAAAACCTGAAAAATATTAAGAAGCTAGATTCGAAAAGCAAGAAGCTAAGAATGATAGGCTACACAAACAATGGTTATCGCCTATGGAACGAAAAAGACAGAAAAATAGAAAAAGCACGAGATGTTATATTTGACAATGAAAACAAAGAAGAAATAATACCAGAAAGAACAGTATATCGAGAAGAAAAAGAAAACTCGGAAGAACAAGAAACAGAAGAAAAAGAAAATATACCTATACCAGAACAAGAAAGCCAAGAACCAGAAAATATACCTTGAGAAGAACAAAAAGACAATGCCAGAGAAGAAAATGAAAATATCATATATGAAGAAACTGAATACCAGGACCTAAACCAAGAAGAAGACGCATCAAGAACCAGACCTAAAAGAACAAGAAAACCACCTAAATACCTACAAGACTATGTTCTACTTACCTACAATGAGGTGATGAATTCTGCTGAAAAGAAAAATTAGGAGAAAGCTATAAATTTGGAGAAGGAGTCACTAGAAAGTAATGATACATGGGATATAGTCGATATAAAAGAAGCTAAAGGGAAAAATATACAAACAAATAAATGGGTTTTTTGTATAAAAGAAGATGGAACATATAAAGCTCGACTTGTGGTGAGGGGCTTTGAACAGAAAGGAATAGATTATCAAGAATTATACAGTTTGGTGGTGGGGCAATCTGCGATATAAACCATATTTGCTATTGCTTCGTCCAAGGAGTATGAAATGATAACATTTGACGTTAAGACAGCATTTCTATATAGAGAATTAGAAGAAAAAGACATCTATATGAATATTCCAGAAGGATATGAAGGACAAGTTGGAAAATTATGTCACTTGAAGAAGCCTTTATATGGGCTTAAGCAGGCGCCGATAACATGGAACAAAAGATTTACAACAACTATGCAAAAATTAGGACTAAAACCAGTAAAAACAGACCATTGTGTATTCACAAATGAAGAAAAAACTATAATCATAGCAATCTATGTAGACGATGGATTGGCTATTTCAAAAGATAAAGAAAAACTAATGAAGATACTAAGATATTTAAAAGAAGAATTCAAAATAAAGATATATGAAAAACCTACAAACTATGTTTAATTTGAAATAAAAAGAACAGAAGAAGGAATATTACTTCATCAAGAAAGCTACACAGAAAAACTACTTGAGAAGTTCAACATGCATGATTATAAACCAAAAGATACACCGTGTAATACAGACAAAATAACAGAAAATGAAATAGCATCTGAAACAAATTTTCCCTATAGAGAACTAATAGGAGGAGTTTTATAATTATCTACTAGATCCAGACCAGATATAAGCCAGTCAGTAAATCAAGTAAGCAAGAAAATAGAAAATCCGAGCAAAGAAGATATAATAGCTGCAAAGAAGATATTGAAGTATTTAAATGGGACAAGAAATAAAGGAATAATGTTCAAAACAGGAGGAGACATTACAGAATTAAATGCATATTGTGATGCAGTTTATGCAAATGATATGAAGACCAGACGCAGTACTACCGGCTGTGTGATACTTTTATCAGGTGGACCCATATCGTGGAGCTCCAAAAGACAACCAATAATCGCGCTCTCATCGACGGAGGCGGAATACATAGCGGCGGCGGTTTGTTGTAAGGATGGTTTATATTTAAAAACCCTATTAAAAGAGTTTATTAACTTAGAAACTAAGATAGTTTTAAATATTGATAACCAGAATTCAATTCAAATAATTAAAACTGGATGTTTGAGTAAAAGGTCTAAACATATCGGTGTAAGATATTATTTCTTATTTGAAAACTACAAAAGAGGAAATTTAAGTATAAAATATAGTCCAACAGTATTACAAATAGCAGATATGTTCACGAAACCTTTATTAAATAATAAGTTTATATACCATTAAAGTAAGAAAAATTAGAATTTTGTTTTTTTGTTTAAAGTTTTTTTTTAGACTTAAAAAGTAATAAAATAAGTATATAGATAATAAGTTTGCTTGAAATAAAATAACAGAAACTAGTTAACAGAGGATGTTTAAAGATTACAATAAATAAATAGGAATAGTTTAGAGATTTAAGAATATATAAAAATATTAATGTAAAAATAGTGATGTTCTGTTAGGTTATATATTTTCAAATTAAATTATGTAATTTAAAAATAGGAGAAGGTGTTACGGAATAAAGAAAATCACTAATTAAAATAAATAAAAAAATGTGTGAAGAGAGCTGTCAAATATAGGCTGTGTGTGTCTTGTTAGATATATAATGTAGTACATACTTATTTAAAATAAAAGGCCCTAAAACATTAAATATAAACTAGTTTAATTCCACTGCGCCCATAGCCTCCCACAGTAATTATATAATTCTGATCGACTGCTAATCTTTTGATGTCGATGGAGCATTTTCTGGTGAAAGCAAGGGAGTGTCCGATGGTTGTGAGCAACCTGAAAGCCTTACATAATTTATATGAATTTTATTTTTTTATTTTTCCTTTAACATATTCTAAAACTTCGTGTGGTAAAATTTGAGTGACTTCAAAAGGACCTACAAAACAATCTTTATCTTTAGTCCTGTCGTGCTGCCGGATATATATTTTGTCCTACTTCTACCTGAGGTGGGTTTTTTTATCTTTGTTTACGCGGTCCCTGACCTTTTCTTTGACGTTCCATTCGATTTCTGACTATGTTTCAAATGTTATTTAAATGCTCCCGTTGTTTCTGTAAATAAATGGATGTTATGATTTTCTCATTTGACGGTTCTATTAAGTCCATTCGTCTACCATAGTGTGCTTCGTTCGGCGTTAATTCGTTGGTACTATGGATACTATTATTGTATGCTAGCACTACTAATTGGAATATGCGGTTCAGTTCTTCGTCCGAGTAGTTAATAAGCAAAATGCGTAAAAGTTCGCTTAAAGTTAAATGAAACCTTTCAATGTCGGCATTAGATTGGCAATGTCGAGGTGTAGTTACGTGAATTTTTATTTTATACATTTCCAAGAGTTCTTTTATAAGATTTGAGTTCAATGTGGTTTCGTTATCCACTACAATCATTTTCGGCACGCTTACTATTGATCAATTGATTACATATTTCTGTTGAGTTATTTACTACAAGCTTTGCGCAGTGTGCCCATTTAGAAAACTTATCTATTATTGTCAGAAAACGTCTATTTTTAAAATGGTAAACGTCAATGTGCCACGTTTCCATTGGGCCGTGAAGCGTTTCAGTTCTCTCTAATGGTGCCTCGAAAGGATGGCGATTGTATTTAGCCCTTTTACAAGTGTCGCAATTATCGACATATTTTTTTATCAGAGATTTCATATTAGACCAAAAATAAGTTCTTTTTAACTCAAAAAGCATCGAATCGACACTTCTGTGACGGTTGTTATGTTGGTGTACTTTAATAATTAATTCGTTTTGGTCGTCCCATTTATCCACTTCTATTAAATAATTAGTGTACCTAATCAATTTTAAGGAACTCTGGTCTATGTTTTTTTCTGTATGATTCGCTAATTTTTTTATAAGTTTCATCATCATCTATCACGACAGCATATTTATTTTTATCTAATCTTTCCTTCACAAATTAAAAAAAAAAAACAATTTCCACATTATCTTTACAAAGTCATAAGTGGTGATCTTTGTTTTGTTTAAGTTCGTAACATGTTTGACCCCGATTAACGGTATGAATGAATATACGATGCATACGAGGGTGAGGGTTTTTGTGTCTAAACGGGATATCTAAATCACTATCGTCACAATTGCTATGAACTGTCATGTCATCGCTCGGGTCTCTCAAAGGGTCGTTAACGGTTCCGGCCTCGATAACAATAGAGTCGTCATCTGTGGAGGTACTACCTGCCTCGACGTGATTTATTTCTATTCGTGACAATGCGTCTGCTACGTTATTTAGACAGCCTTTTTTGTGTTTTATTTCAAAGTCGTACTCCTGCAAGCGTAGCCGCCATCTAGTTAGTTTTGAATTGGGTTCTTTTAATTTGCATAACCGTGTGAGAGGTTGATGGTCGGTCTCTACTATAAAATGTTTACCATATATGTATGGGCAAAATTGTTGTAGAGCCCAAATCACGCCTAGCAACTCTTTTTCAGTTGTATTGTAGCGGATTTCGGTATCAGATAGAGTACGTGTAATGTAAGCTATGGGATGACCATCTTGTGAAATAACAGCGCCTAAAGCCTTATCGCTTGCGTCTGTGGTGACCGTAAAAGTTTTTTTTGTAGTCCGGATATTTTAAAATTGGCGCGTTTGTAAGCATTTACTTACACTTATTTACTGCTTTAATAAATTCATGGGTGTGTTTTATTTCAGCACCCTTTTTTGTACAGTTAGTTAGGGGTTTTGTTATTTTGCTCAAATTCGGTGCGAATTTCCTATAATATCCAATAAGGCCTAAAAATGCGCGAAGCTGTTTTAGTGTTTTTGGCATCGGATAATTTTGAATAGCTTCAATTTTTTTTGGATTGGGTTTAAGACCTTCTGGGGACAAGACGTGTCCTAAAAACCCTATTTCCGTTTTTAAGAATTCGCATTTATTTAAATTGACTTTTAAGTTAGCCTTTTTTAAAGCTTGTAGCACTAGCTCAAGGTTGTTGTTGTGTTCTTATTTTGTTTTCCCAAAAACTACAACGTTATCTAGATATATCAAATATCGCGAACTGACATGTTCACGTAATGTATTATTCATCAACCTTTGAAAGGTGCTCGGAGCGTTTTTTAAGCCGAAAGGCATTCTGAAAAACTCATAATGCCCGTCAGGGGTTTAAAGAGGCCATTTTTTCTATAGTATCCTTATTCATAAGAATTTGGTGGTACCCGCTAGTTAAATCGAGGGATGAAACATATTTATTGCCATTTAATTGTGAGAATATGTCATCAATGTTAGGTAGGGGGTATTTGTCACTTTAGGTCTGTTCATTCAGTTTGCGGTAGTAAATGACCATTCTAAACTTTTGTATACCTGATTTATCTACCTTTTTGGGAACAAAATGTACCAGGCTGCTCCACGGGGAGTCTGAATGCCTAATAATACCGTCTTGTAACATCTCATTGACTTGCCGAAGAACTTCCTCTCTCTGTATTTGAGGTAAACAGTACGGGCGTTGATAAATAGGTTCATCTTTTAATAAATTTATTTTATGAGTGATACTTGAGGTGTGGCGAGACTTGTTTGGCAAGCGGTCGAGGGCAGACGTCCCTGCACGTGCTCTCCTGATATCCCAAATGTTGACGAAGTTTACGACACCCGCGCCCGCGCCTTTGTCCCCAAGTTCGGTCGGCTATTGTTAAACTGTGTACCGTTTTCATCTTTGCACTGTGATTTAAGCGATAGATCTTAATTTTATCTAGCTTCTAATAACTTGTGGCTCACTAAACTATATCGCGACTAGTGCTTTTTGTACCCCATATAATAAAAGTGCATTCCGGTTCAACTCGGTAATACCTACGTCGCGCATCGCGTGCGTCATCCACACATCCAGTGCAGTTTACAGTGGAACTTATTAACGACAATCAAGACGGAAACTTGAGCTAAGAACAGTGCGTTACACGTGAAATATCTTGAG
This sequence comes from Aproaerema taeniolella, assembly GCA_949987775.1. Taxonomy (NCBI): domain Eukaryota; kingdom Metazoa; phylum Arthropoda; class Insecta; order Lepidoptera; family Gelechiidae; genus Aproaerema; species Aproaerema taeniolella. Next base: position 12,614,862 of record OX465266.1, on the reverse strand, counting down.
GAACGTGGAGAACCTGGTGAGCTCGTTCCATTGTAAAACATTTCTAACCTTTTGCAAAAAAACCGTTCCAGCCGCCTTTTGCACATAATTTTTATTCCAGCAACAACTCACAAGGCCCCGATCTATATACTCAATACTCAATCATTTATTGCTTTCCATGGTTTTTACATAGGTGACAAACAAATAACATTTCTGAGAGCTCATGGACCCAGGCTGGGCACGCAATTTTATTTGAGAGAGGAGGACTCATGTCAAACATTTGCGGCTAAAACGAATAAAAAATATTGTCATAAAAAAGGGTTATAATTATTACTTATATTATGTCATGCGGTTAATATTCATCTCGTAAATGTTAATTAATGTTATAAATAAAAAGAAAGCAGTATTAGTAGGCAATAATTAAATGTCCCAGGTATAAAAATTAAATTTAATGTCAGTTTTAATGCGTAGTCAATGGTAATTAAATAAATGTAGATAATTGTAAATTAAACGATGTCATTAAAATAAAAATAATAGGTTCATGTCAATTATTATAAGAAAAAAAGAAAAATATAAATTAAAATGCCTAATGTCAAAATTTATCCTGTAAATACTCGTCAATAGTATAATAACATTTATCTTATAAAAATTCTTTAAGATTTAAAATAAATTGTTTTTCTTTCAATTCAGTTTTAAGGAAAGTCGGCAGTTTATTATATATTTTCACCGACATGCTTAGTGGGCCTGTTGAGTGTAGTTTTAATCTAGAATTAGGCAGTAATAATCTGTCCCCGTCGCGCAGTGTATATGTTGTAGGTATGTCTTTTCGTGTTCGGTAAAAATCAGGGTGTTTTCCTGTGAATTTGCATATTTCCAGTATGTAAATTGATGCTAGGGTAAGTATTTTGTACTTCATAAAGTACGGTCTACAACTATCGATGTCTTTAATATTTGCCAAGATTCGAATCAATTTCTTCTGAGATGTAAAAAGGTACGGCGCGTCGGTGCTGTTTCCCCATAAAATAATACCGTAGCTGAGCCAAGCATAGGCATACGCATAATAGGTAGATATTGCAGTTGTCAAATTAGTCTCCGGAAAGCAAAACCAGATTCCATCATAATATTTGATGATGTGGCTTGTGAAAATCAAAATAATATTAGAGACTTCTTTGCAATGGGAAGACATCGAAATGTTGATTGTTTTTATCTAAATCAAACCTACAGTAAGGTGCCGAAACAACTTATAAGAGACAATGCAAATTTAATTATACTATTTAAACAGGATGAAACAAATATGAAACATGTCTATAATGAACATGTAACAACGGACATGTCATGGACTGAATTTCGAGACATGTGTTCGAAAATATGGAGTGACCCTTACAATTACTTGGTAATAGACAAGAACTCTGAAAAAAATAAAGGTTGCTATAGAAAAAAATTTGATACGTTTATAATTTTTGATTAACAAATAGTATTTAAACACATTTAAAATGTAATTTGTCTCATTATTATAAAGTTCACATTGAAACCTTAGACGCTCATTTATAATGGACACCAACTTGAAAAGAAAAGTCGTTGATGCAGCAGAGGCTATCAAGAAAAAAGTTAGCAAAATCAGAAACATAGAAATGGACAATGAAAGAGCTTTAAAAACCATTTTTAAACCGATCTCCGACCCTTTAAATAAAATTGTTCAACAGAAAAGAAGGATCATAAATAAGCCTCGTCTTGTAAACAATAACGATCGTGAAAATGATAAAAATTCTGAAAAAAGTTATAGCAACACTGAAAGTGAGAGGGAGGAAGAAGAAGAGGAAGAAGAGGAGGAAGAAGAGGAAGATGAGGATTTTAAAATTAACAATTTTAAAAATAATGAAAGTTTTAATACTAGCAATGAGTCGTATAAATCAGTTATTGATACAACTGCTTCTCAAAATGTATCTAACTGGTCATTGTCTCCTGAACGTTTTAAAGATGTTCCTTATGGTATTAGGAATGATCGAGGAAAACTCAAGATGGGTGCAACTAATGTTTATATTGCTGAAAACAATAGTTTTATAGTAATAGCAGGTCGTAAATATAAAATAACTCCTGGATTATCAGAATTGCTCATGAAAAAGCAACCCGACTTATCGTTAGTCACACAAGAGGACAAGTCATATTACAAAATGATGTTATTAGACACAAATGCCCATAGACGAGGATATGATGCCAAAAAACCGATTAACAGTAATAAAGGTTCCAAATATAATTTTATTATAAAACCATTATTTAAACAACAACGCAATTATTCTGTAAGTACAGGCAGCAGTACTAAAGGCAAAGGTTTATCGTTGCTAAAAAAATGGAAAAAGAATACAGATTATGTATACTGGGATGATCCTAATGAATTGGTGGAAAGACTCAAACTTTTGATTGCTTCTCATGATGCTGGTAACACTGGAGTTGAAAATGAAATTATATCTATCTTAGAGGAGTTGAAAGAGGGAGGTATAATTACATAATAAGTTTGTGTTGTCTTCACATTTTTTCATTTAAGTTGAAATTCTCGAATATAATAGTCGTTTAAAATGAATGTGGATAAATTCGGTCATAATGTACATAAAAGGTTTCGATTATCAGATATCTTTAATTTTTCTAATAAAAAAATGTTAACAACCGAAGATGGAGATTTTGATTTACAGTTGAAACGATTGAAAGGCGTAAAATATCCTTCTTCACCTGATGATGCTGTAAATAAAGAATATGTTGATACAGTTTATAATAAGTTGTGTAGTGAAAAAAGAGTGGAAGAATTAATTGAAACAGCTATAAAACGTTTGCTACTTGACTTCAAGATTCAGTTATTACATGAATTTTACACAAAAGAGGCTATAGATGAAATTTTGAAACTAAAAAATGGAAAAACAAAAAATCGTTAGTGAAATTCATAAAGCAGCAAGAAGAAATTTTGACAGAAGACATGTTATACTTAAAGGGATTGATGATTTATGGCAAGCAGATTTAATAGATTTCCGAAATTTGAAACAGTTCAATAAAGGATTTAAATTCATCTTAGTCGTTATTGACTGTTTTTCAAAATTTGTGTGGACTGTACCAATTAAAACAAAAAATAAATTAGATGTAATGTTTGCATTTAAACATGTGCTTTCTACATCTAAAAGATGTCCTCATAATTTACAAACTGATATGGGAACAGAATTTTATAATGAAAGTTTCAAAAAAATTATAGATTTCCATAAAATTAACCATTACTCTACATATTCTATTAAAAAAGCTTCTATTGTTGAAAGAGTTATCAGAACAATAAAGTCTTGGCTTTTTAGGTATTTTAATTTACATGGTAGTTACAGATGGTTGGGAGAACCTCTCAATGTAGTTGTGAAGACTTACAATAATAGCAAACATCGCAGTACACAATTTAAACCCAAAGATGTTAATAAATTAAAAGAAAAATTGGTCTTGCAAAATTTCAATTGCATGCAAAGAAACAAAAATGTTATTAAAAAAGTTAAATTTAATTCCGGTGATTATGTAAGAATAAGCAAACATAAAAGTTGTTTTGACAAAGGCTATACTCCTAATTGGTCCACAGAATTATTTCAAGTGGGAAGTGTTAATAATACATCTCCCATAACGTATAATATTGTAGACCTTAAGAAACAACCTATATTAGGGTCTTTTTATGAACAAGAACTGCAAAAGACAGGACCGTAGTACGACTGCTGAAATCTCGCATACTGTTCATATAATAATGCAATTCTGTCTCCTACAAAACTAATGTCAAGACTTTCGTACGTATGTAGTAAATGTATGTAGAATTTAGATACACCTTTACATCTCGTAAGTAACAGTGATCAAATCTTGACATATCAGCACTTGCATTATTTTTCCGGTTAGTTTGCAATGCTAAGACTACAAACCGTGGCTTTTCAATTTGAGAAGATGTTTTAATAGACCAAGTATGCTTTGTTGTTTTAGGAATTAGGATTTCCGGTTCATGTGTGTGTCTATATCCATACCTAATGCGGTAATTCTGTTTTTCAAACAAACAAATTAATAAAGTTTTAAAACTTATGTGGTATGATACCTTTGGGCGTGGTGTTTAAAACTCAAAACTCTCCCCCCCCTCCACTTGACGCTACACCCCCCCCCTCGCCGTGAAGTTTGTCCCCGTTAACAGTTTTTTATCGTTTTTGCGAAAACTATAATAAATACAAAAAAAGTGTAAGGAGCAAAAATGATCCTCACTAAATTGTCAACAAATATGTTATACATATTATTTTGATAGGCCTGACGGTTTTCAAGCTTTAGCTAGTTAAAAAGTGATTATAAAATTTGTCATCAGATTAACGACAGTATAGCGATTAGTACAAAGATTTCCTTGCAAAACCAAAGTTATTAAAGCTCTAAGTTTGAAATTTTGCTTAGATGATCTTCAAATACTGTGGGAGCTTTCCTAAAAGAGGTTACACGGAGTTCCCATGTAGTGCGCCCGTTAGTTGATATGTACGTTTGATGTTTCAGCCGCAGCCCCTCTATCTTTCAAACTATTATATACAGCATGTCCAAATTTTCAGGAAATACGTATTATGATAGTAACTATCGTAAAATAGCATAAAAAACTTAAAAACTTAAACCACAGTGGGGTCCCCATACAACAAACGTCCAAAATATCGCATTTTTTTAACAACTTTTGTCACTGCTCTATTTCAAAAACTATATAATGCATACATTCCAAAATTAATACATATTAAAAACAATTTTTATATTAACTAAAAAGTTGATGTAAAATAGTCAAGAGTGAGTTGGACTCAAGCTAACGGTATTTAAACGGAAACGGGCACACGAACTGTTTTTGTGACATTTACCTGGTTATTTGTCATAGAATTACTGTGATATATAATAAAACGAAAACATATACGTCTAACGCACGTATACTAATATTTTTGAGTCATAGTGTAAATAATAACAGTAATTCTACGACAAATAACCAGGTAAATGTCACAAAAACAGTTCGAGTGCGAGCTTCTGTTTAAATATCTTTAGCATGAGTCCGACTCACTCTTGACTGTATTTCATCTTTTTGTAAATTAAAGTAAATTATGTTTTAAATGTGTACCGATATTTTATTAAAAAATGCGATATTTTGGACGTTTGTCGTATGGTAACCCACTGTGGCTTAGGTTTTTAACTTTTTAAATTATATTTCACGATAGTTATCATCATAGTACGTATTTTCTGAAAATTTGGACGTATAAAATTCGTTATAGACTGATTGATGAAGAAATTGAGCAGGCAGCGTAGCTTATTGTCTTTAGTCTATTTTACTAAAATTGAACTAGCTGTAGCTCGAATACCATCAAGCCTATAAAAATATATAAGACGTTTTTTGTTGCCCATTTGATGAGGATTATTTTTGCTCTGTACACTTTTTCCGTATGTGTAGCAGTTTTCGAGAAAATGTGGAAAAACCGATAAAAGACACACGTTTCAGAGTGTCGGGGGGTGAAGCGTCAGGTAGAGGGGGGGGGGAGAGTTGTGCGTTTTGAACATCACACCCAAAGGTATCATTCCACACAAGTTTTAAAACTTTATTAATTTGTTTGTTTTTCCCATACATTGATTACATAGAATTACTGTACTATACCTAAGAGTGTAAACTTTTGCACGCGTTCAATTTGTGTCCCGTTGTATGTGAAGTGTATGTGTAGTGGTGGTTTTTGATACGGTTGAAAGGTAATGATTTTTGTTTTTGTATAGATAGCTTCAAGGTTATGATCACTTAACCATGAAACAGTTTCATCCATGAGTTGTTGCAACTTTTGGTTGAGGTTTGTATTGGTATGACATGAAGTTAATAACGATATGTCGTCCGCGAATAAAATGCATGGTTCGTGAATGTTTTTAGGCAGGTCATTTAGATATATTAAAAATAGTAAACAACCGATTACGCTACCTTGTGATATGGAGGCGTTTATACAAACAGGGTCAGATCTAATATTTTTAATTTCTCCAGTCGCGTGATTGTAATGTTCTATTTCGACATACTGCGTTCGGTTTCGTAGGTATGACGTTAACCATTTATGTGCCATCCCGCGTATTCCAATACCGTGAAATTTATGAAGAAGTATATTGTATTGTACTTTATCATAGGCTTTTGTGAGATCGAGGAGTATACCGACAGCGTATTTTTTTTTTAGCCGCCACAGCACGCAGACATGATTATTATTGTAACTTGTAGGAACCGCAGCATACCAATTAGTGTTCCTGACCAGCGCAACATATTCTTAAAGTGTTCTACCTTAACAATCCTCTAGCTTAACAATCCGGATAGTAGTTACCTCTTAGCGTATTCGATCTACCACCTTAACCCAACAATAAAATCTAGGGTAAGAAAGCACGTAGCTAGTGGTTCATTCAATTAACAACTAAATAAAGGACCTCACCCTAGAATTTAAGAATGCACACACACTTCACACACACACACACACACACTTCACACACTTCATTTGCAGTCTCACTTGTGTTGGAGCTCGACACCTAATTTAATTGAATATACCTACTTAACACAAAATCGCCAAACCCAGGAATCCATTATGGGTATTGTGTGCTGCAAGGACATTACTACAATAGGTCACCCAACACCCTTATAATAACACATTATTCGCATAATAAATTTATCATATCTTATTGATATGCCATACGAATCACTAATCACTTAGCCAGTCGTAATACACATCGTGTAGGAATCTCTCAACTTGGGAAAGGTACTGAATCTTATTTTATTAAGTGCACTTTTTTATTTAACAACTTCAAACAAGCAAATGACCGAAGAGCCATAAGTTTGCCTAAGTTTTACAATAGGGTATAGAGAAAAGGCATTTTCGAACCCAAACATGTGCAAAACGTCTAATAAAACAATAATACTATATCGGAGCCTGGGAAACGAAAGCTCATAAAGTTATATCCCGCTGTCTTTCATCTTGTTGCGCACGACAATTGTATAATTCTTAAAAAAACTAAACAAAAGATTCCACAGTCATTTGGTCAACATCTGGCTGACAGCAACAACCCGAAAGCTACGGCAAGCCAGAACAATACAACTTTTTTCTGCGATGCATCGGCAACTGCTTATACAGATCCATACGTAACCAAATAAATCTAACGTGTTTGCCAACATTTGACCACGCTGTGATTAGGAAGGATCTAGCAACCTACGAGACTGGAAACCGGCATGACCCACAAATAGAACTAGCACTACTTAATAACCTCACGGACAGAACGCTTAGGCATAAGCATGGAACAAAATATTAATCAACAACTCCAGGTTGGATTCTGGGGAGGAGAAGATAAATATATATATATAGCAGCCTCTGAATATTATAGTCTATTTCAGCGATAAATTTACAATAGTGATATCGCCGAAACACAACAAAAAAAAAATAAAGTAGACGAGATTTAAAATTAAAGAAAGAATTTAATTAAACATAAACGGTTACAAAAATTCGACACAGACCAAAATAGAAAAGTATAAAATTAGCACAATTAAATTTTAGATGTTAAACTAAACTTAATAAATTGGAATACCAAACATTTAAAATAGTTTTTAACGTACGGTTATTTTTTGTTTGGAAATGAAGTGTTGGATAATTTTGAACGGTTACAATACCATACATAAAATTTAAATACGAGGCCTAACTATAATAAATTATTATCTGTTGCAAATAGGAAGATAATAATTCGATATCGAATAAAATATCCCACCTACTTGTCAGATAAACCTATTGCTGACACAATATGCTTTTTGTCAAAAATAAATAAGATAAATTTTGGGTAATGGAACTGAACTTAGCTACAGGTCTTCTTGAGGCCGCTGGTAAATCCGCTATGGAATAGTGGCTGGAACAGGTGTTTTGGGATGCTCGCAAACTGGGTATTCGTCTGTCAGTACACTCAGTGAAATACTGCTGCCCAGCCTTTCTTTATGTCATAGTTAAAACACTGCAATTACAAAAATTCCAAATCGGACTAGGATACCTAAAAGGTCACAATACCCGAAAGAGCACCAAAAGGAAGAAAAATTAAAATATATGAGTATTTTAAGAATAGTAAGGATGTCTAGCTAGTGTAACCTATACAAGAAGGATATTCTCCCCTTGCAGGTCGTGAAGTAATCCCCCCATTCTGTCTTCATCATTTTCAAGCCATTCCGTTGCTTATTTATCATTTGTGACACAACTGAAACCTCTTTTGGTTGGGCCAGAATCCCTGCGTCGGCCATCTAAAAGAAGATTATTTAGGTTATGACTGAGAGACACTATAGAGTTACTAATATTTTACTGAGGTAACGACTGTTAGACACTATGGATGTATTAGAATTTTTATGAGGTGACGTCTCCCAGAATCAGATCTTATTGCTGTACTTACGTCCGTGGGGCACTGGCTGCTCATTTCTCGAAAAGTGTGCACCGCGCCGCCGCTCGGGCGTCACTGCCCGCAGCCGCGCACCGTTCTAAGAAGGTACTGAGCAAAACAGCACTATATCACGCCATATGATAGAGTGGCAACGTTTTTTATATTTGGCGGTGTCTGTCAGACTACCACCTCAGTCGCAGAAGGTTAAGCATTTTATCGATTTCTTCATTCAGGAACTTAAGCTTGGCGGGTGAAAGAAGATAATACCGCTGCCTGATAGGAGGTCCTGTTGTAACTATTTAATGACTAAGCCAGGTAGTCTTACCGATACCCTTTTTTTCTGAAGAAATCTCATCAAAGACTTTGATTACTTCTTGTAATCGTGCTTCTTGATCAGCAGATAAGGAAGAACGAGACTGGACAAACTTATTCTCTCCAATAACAGCTTGATCCAACTTTTGAACTGGGTCCTGTAAGAACATCTTCCCAGAAATACCGGAATTAAAAGCTCCGCAAAGGACAGACGTTAGGCCAAAGTTATTCCAGAATTCAATACCCAAAATCAATTGCGTAGTAACACGTGATGTAACAAGAAAACGGTGTCGCTGTGTAATATTATTAAAACGAACGGGTAAGGAAACGGAACCAAGTATCGACATCGGAGAATTGTCTGCAGTCACGACACTATGACCGGGATCAGGTTGGTACGCAACATTCAGCGAAGCAAGCAACGAAGTATGAATCAAAGACGCTTGAGCACCTGTGTCGAGTAATGCGTATAAAGCTCTATTAAAAATAAACACTTCAACAAATGGCCTATTATCAATAAAATCTAAAAAAATTATCGGAGAAATCGAATGATGACGAAATCCCCGGGAACTAACTAGTTTTTTGAAGAAGAAGATTGCGCGGCGACGCGGGCATTACATGTAGGGCAATTCTTAGTAGTAAAACCGGGACACCTGCAAATGAAACAAATAACCCCAGGAATAGAAGGACAAGCCCAGAAATCGTGGCCTGTGTGATTGCACTTTATACAAATAAAGCGTGTCGAATCAACTATCGGCGCAACAACTTTACGAGACAGAACGTTATCCGTAGCTTGCTGAGGCGGCTCGTAACTCTCAAAGTTTGAGACAACATCTAACAAGGCGTCAATGCTATCTATCCTGTTTGTAGACAAACAAGGCCAATACCTCGAATGAAGGTTATGTTTTATAATGGGTAACAGCGCAAAATCAGGGATTGGGTTAGTAAGTTTCAAATTTAAGTCTTGAACGATAATAATAAAATCTTGGGCAGATTGCGATGCCGTTTGTTTTAAATCACGGAGACGCTGTTCTAGGTGATAGTCGTAGTCGGTTTTCAAATAAGTTTTATAATAATAGGACTTTAACTCATCATACGTCAAAGAAGGAACTCTAATTGTCCTGAAATATAAAAGAGCCGAACCAGAAACAAGTTCTAGGAAACGACGCACAATATACGAGGATGGAATGTCAGAAGCGAACATCCGTTCTTCGATGAGCTGAAAGAAATCCTTCACGCAAGTTTGTCCGTCAAAGCAAATATTCCATTTTGACAAACTAACGTCACGGGTGAAAAGCTGTTTGAGTCGCATAGCTTCATGAGCAGAAACAGACTGTTGATTCATTCTCTGCAAAATAGTACTAGCACGATAAGGTGTCTTTCCAATATCTTGCTCGTTAGCGGCCTCTTCCGGTTCAACATCAATAATAGTGTCCTGATTCAGCGACATTTTTAGACAAAGTGGAGTCTGATGTTAGAAATAAAGCATAGAAATCGATACCGATAAGTGAACAGAACGTTAACACAAGTCGTAATATCTGAAAATTCCCTAAGAGGAAAAAAATAACCATTTAGGGGGAAAAAAAACCTAATAGGGAAAAAAATACCTAATAGGGGCAAAATAACTAATAGGGTGAAAAAGAAACAAGTTGAACGCGTTGTTTACTACGTTAAACAACTAACTACGGGAATGGGGGATAGGGTAAAAATTTTCTTTATTTTAATAAATAAGTACGAGTTTCATGTTAAGTAAAGTTCTTTTTACATTAAATATCACATGACAAAAAATCAATTAAAATGAGGCATGAAGTCACACCAGAATGTTGTAGGGGTTAAAAATTCCAACATTCCCAATGGGGTAGACAGAGCTTCAGTGGGTTATAGGTTATCTGAAACAAAATAAAACACAAAAAAACAATTATGAAAGCGCCAGCGGCACGGAACGTGCCCACCGTATAAGCAAGAAAAAAAAAGAAAAAAATTAATCAATGCCACGGAATAGTAAATGGATAATTACTTACCTCAAATCCAGGGTTTTTTAATCGCGGGCGCCAGACCTTCAGCGATAAATTTACAATAGTGATATCGCCGAAACACAACAAAAAAAATAAAGTAGACGAGATTTAAAATTAAAGAAAGAATTTAATTAAACATAAACGTTTACAAAGAATTCGACACTGACCAAAATAGAGAAGTAAAAAATTAGCACTATTAAATTTTAGATGTTAACCTAAACTTAATAAATTGGAAGACCTAACATTTAAAACAGTTTTTAACGTATGGATATTTTTGTTTGGAAATGAAGTGTTGGATAATTTTGAACGGTTACAATACCATACATAAAATTTAAATACGAGGCCTTACTATAATAAATTATTATCTGTTGCAAATAGGAAGATAATAATTCGATATCGAATAAAATACCCCACCTACTTGTCAGATAAACCTATTGCTGACACAATAGGCTTTTTGTCAAAAATAAATTAGATAAATTTTGGGTGATGGAACTGAACTTAGCTACAGGTCTTCTTGAGGCCGCTGGTAAATCCGCTATGGAATAGTGGCTGGAACAGGTGGTTTGGGATGCTCGCAAACTGGGTATTCGTCTGTCAGTACACTCAGCGAAATATTGCTGCCCAGCCTTTCTTTATGTCATAGTTAAAACACTGCAACTACAAAAATTCCAAATCGGACTAGGATACCTAAAAGGTCACAATACCCGAAAGAGCACCAAAAGGAAGAAAAATTAAAATATATGAGTATTTTAAGAATAGTAAGGATGTCTAGCTAGTGTAACCTATACAAGAAGGATATTCTCCCCTTGCAGGTCGTGAAGTAATCCCCCCAGGTCAAATGATAACCAGATTTGATTTAAACCATAAGACCCAGGATTCTCGTAACTGTTGCAAGAACAGCCTGATAGAGTATTAGTCTGAGCGTGAAGAAGATGTTGTAAAAGTGTACTGTATAGCGTAGGTATGGTAGAGTAGGCGTGTGAGAACAAAAAAAGGAAAAGGTGAAAAACTTACATTTTGATTATAATATAAAGCTCCAATAATAAAACGGGTAAATTATTTCCAATATAGCTCCAACACAAATCCGGGTAATTATTTCGTGTATTTTATATCATTTCATTTAAAAAAAAAACAGACTTTTCACTAGGAAACTTGCGTCACTTTAACCAAAATTTTTTGCATTTTGTTTGGGATTGACAACTTCAATCCCAAACAAAATGCAAAAATCAAGCAAGTTCTAAAATTTTGAAATATATTGAATTAAAAAGAATACTAGACCGGAAAGAATAAGAGAACATAAAAAAGATCGCAAGCAGAAATGCTGCACTATGTTTATATCGAAAGTCTATTCGAGCCGCTCATTTAAAGCTCCGTGATGCACGAGTACCCGGAAACATCTTTTACACTTCGGAAATAGCCACTTAAGTAGCTTGATACCCACCGATCAAGGAGCTTTATCCAACTACTGGGATGAAAATGTTTATGATAGATGTAGTCCTGCAACAAACTCACACATCTTAATAGAAAAAGATGGAAAACTCCTTTTGCAATCCAACGAAACATTGACTTCAATACCCGCCACGTTTGACAATAAATGCTACGTTTTACGTGTCGTGTCACGTTTGTGTTGTTGATAATTGCACTGGCCAGCCTCTAATTAGGTCATCACTGCAAACACAACACAATGTACCTTCCCCCTGTAAAAAATTTAAGAACCGGCACAGGAATGTAGGAGGAGGCTGTTCGAAGCTCTAAGACAGACAATGCACCCCTAAAAGAACCGGAGAACACTTATACCACAAGCATATCAACTTTAACGGTAACTTAATTTTAAGTTTTATTGAGCAACAAGATTTAAAACTTAGCAACACTTGGAGTATACCATCTTGCCGAACTACGTGACTTTGTGGGAACAGAAGATCACAAATCGATCATATCTTAACTAATGCCAAAAAACTTTGTACTATCACGTTCATACATGGAGACATAGTCAATACAAAACGCAGAAAACAAGTCGCTTGCGGCCGCTCGTGTTCTCACACATGGACACAAATGACGTATACCGCTTACCCCACTACGCTTGTTGATCTGATAACAAGCATAATTTCACGAGCCAAAGCATAATAATAATAATAAAATCATTTATTTTCAGGCAACTAGGCCCATAGATAAGTACTGCAAGATATCTTCTAGGGGGCAGTAATAAAACAGCAGCTGGATTCCTTGTGATAGCTTGGTTATAATTAAGAATAGATGTTTCTTCGTTATCTAAACTTTTACTTCATTTACAAAAATCACAATTGTAACACAGATACTTTCTATTTTTAAATAGTGTTATTGCACGCCTATCATCGCATACAATTATATCGCGGGCTAAGATTATTAATCCGCTAAGAACAAATATTCAATCCGCCACGATCAAACAATGAATGGCGCAAGACCAGATCTTCAATCATTTCGAATCTTGACATCGAATACCATTTCAAATCTTTGAAATTGATATTCGAATTATCTTCTTCGAAATGATCGAATGAGAAAGAAGTTGCGTTATGCCCGATCCTCTGTGAAGGTCTGCATACCACAACTGCCTTCCCCCCATTGAAAAATTTTCGATCGGTCGAAAATTTTTTTCAACAGGCCTACCTAACTTCCTATACGATGGCCCTAAGTTTTTTAATCCATCGGGGTGGCCTTGAAGTAGCATCTCTCTGGGCTGCATTTGATCAGGTGGTCGGGTCGGTCTTCTTTCTTCCATCAGGATAAAGATCTTCTTTGTTCGGATGATGGGGAAATAAGACCGAATATTAATAGCTCCTATCAAACCCGCACCTGTCCCTTACTAAAAATTAAAAGGAGTAAACAAGTGTTAGCTCGACGCTGCACACCCGGGTACTGCCTTTATGAACATGAAGCCGAAGGTCACCAGGTGGTGGTGGACCCTGACCCCAAGTCAAAGACGCGGACTTAAAAAATTTCAAAACCGCACTTTAACACACGCGCCTAACATCGAAGCTACGGGTGTCTTCAGCGTCGTTGCTCGAAGTCCATATGACATGAAAAACAAATAAAACAGATCAGAACACAATAACAAAAATCTGAAAACAGAGCAATAGTGAGACTGGAATAATATTTATATGCATGTGCATGTCCTTACATTGCACCTACTTGCATTCCCATAATGCCCCATATTACCATAATGTCTCCATATATTACCATAACGTCCCCTATTACCAAAACGTCCTTGTACCATAATGCCCTTATCACAGTATGCCCAAAAGATATAACATGTGAGTGCACAAAATTGCATTGACCTCTCCCTCACATGCATATTTTGTCGGAGTGCCCATGTTATGGCCTCAGAGGCGGAGGACCACTGAGTATGAGGGCCAACATAAACCCTCCTCCCCTCCTTAATTGGAAAAAGGGAGTTTTTCCCATGCGGACCTCGCTGAAAAGAAAAATTAATGAAAAGAGGCCAATAACAAAGGAGGGCCATTGAGAGGGGACATAAACTATGTCACTCTCCCCTTTCCATGGTCCTTCTATTGAAACTCCTGCACCTGATATGTAGCACTCCGTACAAATAAGGGCTTGAAACTCGCGGCGTAGCACCAGCGTCTTGATACGGCTTATAACTTGCTGCTGCACGGCGCGGGCCTCAGCTAACGATGGAAGAGGTTGGGATGCTCAGCTTCGGACGCCCATCATATTCGCCAACATAAGCGAAGGCAGAACCGAGCCGGAGACTTCCCGCATTCTTCCATTCACAAACCATGGTTGTCTTCATTTCACTGCTAAAAAAGATAAAAATTTAGAAAAAATTATACAAAGAAAATTTTTGCTATGACATGACAGTGACATGACTGACGTATAGAATGCCATCAACAAATAACCATTTTTTTTTAATTTAGGCAAAGGTAAATTAATTGGCATTGGCGTACACCGCCCCTTTTATGCCAGAAAGATTGATGAATGAATCAATCACAAACCCCAATGAAAAAAGAAAAACATTACCATAAACCGAAATATGGAGTCTGTGACATCTTTCTTTATCACAACAAACTTACGTCATAATATTAATCAAGATCTGAAACATAAAAGAATATTAACACAATATCATGGAAAAAATATTATACACAACGCAGAACAAAAACATGAAGAAAAAACATGCGTCATTGTCTCAAGACCAATCGTTTCATACGATTAGGATGGACCACAAACTGAAGTGTCGATGAGAATCTCTTCACCACATAAGAATATCTTGAAATTCTTCTGACGACACGAAAAGGACCCTGGAAGAACCGCATTAATTTAACAGATCTTCCTGTAACTCTTCTTGGTACAAAAATTAATACTTTGTCCCCTTCATTAAATAAAATTGGTTTATCCTTTTATTGTAGTTCCTTCTTTATATTATTTACAGCTTTACGAATAAGCATCTTAGAGAATTCTTGCCTTTGAGACATATTTCACAACAATCCAGTGCAATTTATATTCAAAGTTCTTTCTTCTTGCGTAGAATCTTCTCTTGCATGTAATAAGAGATAGGGTGACATGCCAGTGGAGCTCTGCTTGCTCGTATTGTAAGCGTGTACCACCAATGGAACAACCGCACACCAGTCACGTTGATTTGGTGAACAATACTTTGCTAACATGTCAGTGATAGTCCTATTGAAGCGTTCCACTAACCCATTAGTCTGTGGGTGAAAAGAAGTAGTATGGGTTAATTTAGCACCAAAAGATTCCACCGTTTCCTTCACAGCATGAGCGGTAAAGACAGTTCCTCTGTCAGTTAATATCGTCTGAACTGCTCCTAATCTGCAAAAAATTTCCTCAATAAGAAAATTGCATATCACATCAGCATTCACTCTTGGTACCGCTTTACAGGTAGCATATTTAGACAGGAACTCAACTGCCACAATTATATACTCATTACCTCTATAGGATCTTTTGAACGGACCCAGAATATCCACTCCCACTCTTTCTAAAATATTTTTCACTTCAATAGGGTGAAGTTCCATTCTTGTTTTCGTAGTTGCCCGCTCTTGACAAATTAAACAAGATTTCACATACCTCTCTATACTTTTCAAAGCTCCAGACATGAAATACTTATTTTTAAATTTTTCAAATGTTTTTGTGAGGCCTAAGTGACCTCCTAAATAAGGGTCGTCATGCAATTTTTCCATCACATATGAAAATAATTCACGTGCCAATACAAGTCTTTTCCTTTCTTGACCATGGCATTTATCCACTCTTCTTGAGCGTTCATATGCATGGATACATCACATGGAAAAATTTCTAAATCCTCAGGGACAGCCTGAACCTCTGAAGTGGTAGATCTTTCCTTTTCCAATGGATTTCGGCTTAAGAAATCTGCCACCACATTTTCACGTCCCGGGCAGTGTACAACTTCGAAATCCCATTCCTGGATGGCTAATGCCCATCTGGCTAGTCTACTAGTAGTATCCTTTTTTGTGGTTAACCAACATAATGCTTTATGATCAGTGACAACCTGGAATCGCAGACCAAATAAATATTGACGAAAATAATTCAAGGCCCATATCAAACCCAGACATTCCTTCTCAGTGGTTGTATAACGGGTTTCAGGGTCTGAAAGTCTTCGTGATGCATAGGCTATCGGTCTCATAACATCATATCCTTGAGCCAAATATGCACCTAATGCCAAATCAGAGGCATCAATGTATAACCGGGTGGTCACCTTGGGATCACTGCTGAAATAAGATAAAATAGGTGGATTACACAGCTTGTCCTTTAGAAGTTCAAATGCCTGCTGTTGTTGCTCCTGCCAAATAAACTTTGTATTTTTCTTCAGTAGAGAAGTGAGTGGCTGTGCAATCTTAGCGAAATTCTCCACAAATTTTCTATAATACGAGAATAAACCAAGTACTTTCTTTATTTCCTTGAAAGTGGTTGGTGGCTTTACCTCTTTAATGGCTTGGGTTTTCCTTGAGTCGGGTTTAAATCCATTGCCCGAAATAAAATAACCTAAAATTGATAATTCTGTAAAAGCAAACTTACATTTTGAAGGCTTAAGAGTGATATTAGCGTTCCGTAGTCGCTCAAATAATTTTTGTAAAACCTCTAAAAATTCTGAAAAACTTTTAGCATACAGGACTACGTTGTCCACATAGACAATAGCATTCTTATACCTCATATCGCCTATGATCTTGTCCATCATGCGTTGAAATACAGCTTGACTTGTACGCAAGCCAAAGGGTACCACATTGAACTCATATAAACCGGAACTTGTAATAAATGCGGTCTTCTCTTTTCCTGAACTGATGACAGATTGCCAGTACCCGCTGTTGAGGTCCAGCTCAGCGAAATACTTAGCTCCAGATAGATAATTAATTATGTCGTCAATCACTGGTATTGGGTACGAATCCGTTATAATCTTTTTATTTAGACGTCGATAGTCAACACAAAACCTCCATGTTCCGTCTGGTTTTTTGACAAGTACGACAGGAGAAGCATATGAACTCTGGCTTTCCGAGATAATGCCAAGTTTTAACATTTCTTGTACTTGTGACTCAATTATGTCTCTTTGTACTGGGGACACTCTATAAGGTCTTGAAAACACAGGTTCTTCATCTTTAGTTTGAATGTGGACCGGAATGATACTACATCGGCCCAATTGGTGATTCTCGAATGCAAATCGATCTTTGTATTTTATTAACAAGTCATGCAGTGCCGTCCTCTGACTATCAATTAATTCTTCATTAATTATAAAAGAACCTTCAGTGGTACTTTGAAAAACATCGACACCCAAATTACAATCCATCGCTTCTGAAAAATAAACATAGTCGTTATTATGCAACTTTTCGCTATAAATCGCGTCTAATGAAGTTTTTTCATCATGTTTGGTTATAAAAGGAATAGAAGCTCCCTGTAGGCTCAAACATTGATTATTAAAATCAACACAAGCTTTAAATTCATTAAGAAAATTTTGTCCAAGAATCAATGGACAGGAAGGAATTAATACTGCCATTCCACGAAAAGTAACTTCTAATCCTCCAGGAAGTAATATTGGTGTTTCTATGTAACCTGCAACCTGAATCAATTGATTATTAATTGCTCTAAGAGACATTGGTGGCGCAGATTTTAATGGAATATTTAAAATATGGCACATAGATGCTGAAATACACGAAACAGCGGCACCAGTGTCTATGAGAGCTACCACCTTACGTTTGGCCGGATCATTCAATTGTAAAATAACCAAAGGTTTGCTCTTGTAACCAAATAGCTTCTTCTTAATGTCCTCTTCATCGGTTGAACCGTTTGGAGAAATGTGGTTCTGGTTACCAACCAATACTTCTTCTTGTTGGGGAACTGAGGATGGTGTAGACGGCTCTTCTACCGTTCCCCTTAGCGGAGCCGCCTGGCGTTTCCCGAGTCGCTTCCTGCTTGGTTCCGCGCTTGCCTTGGGCGGAAGTTGTATCTTCCTCGTGGGGCTGGCGAACCATTGCCACCCGGCCGCTGGCGCCAGTTAGGCGTGCTGTGGTCAACACGCTCTGCGCCTGGTGAAGGTCCTCCAGAGGAGGTCCCTGCCTCCGATTCTGGGGTCTGATGCGTTTCCGCACGGCGTGGTTCCCGACCCGGAGTAAAAAACGGCGAACGCGACGTCGAGTCTCCAGAAGGGTTGCAGTGGCAATGAACTGTATTATTGCCATTATTTAAAGTTATATTCAGCTGCTTTTCTGGTGTTTTAACATATAGCTCCGTCATCTGCTTAATCAGTTCCTTCAATTTATTTTTGTCACTATGTAGTGATGTGGCAAGCTTGGATTTAAAGAATGGACGTGTGGTCTTAATAAACTGTCTAATAAAAATATCATCTGGAATTTTCGCTTTTGTTGCCAATTCTTGTAAGGCATAGAAATATTCAAGTAAATTCTCGTCATTAAGTTGTTGTCGGTTGCAAAATTTTTCTTGGAAATTAACTGAAGATTGAAATTCCTCTAATAGCAAATTCTTCAGGTCGGCAAAGGTCTTGCATTGAGATATAATTGTTTTATAAAAGGATAAGGCCGGACCTGCTAGTACAGACTGTATTATAATTAATTTGTGTTCGTCCTCGAGTTTCTTAAGGATGGCCTGTGCCTCAAACTGGGCTAGAAACTCTTCAATGGAGTCATTAGTGCCACAAAACTTGGTCGACACATCCATATTAAAATAGGTTATTTCCAATTAATAAAATAAAAATTTTAGGTTTACTTAGCTTGTAATCCTGGGATCATTAAGCGCCTGACACCACTTGCAAGATATCTTCTAGGGGGCAGTAATAAAACAGCAGCTGGATTCCTTGTGATAGCTTGGTTATAATTAAGAATAGATGTTTCTTCGTTATCTAAACTTTTACTTCATTTACAAAAATCACAATTGTAACACAGATACTTTTTATTTTTAAATAGTGCTATTGCACGCCTATCATCGCATACAATTATATCGCGGGCTAAGATTATTAATCCGCTAAGAACAAATATTCAATCCGCCACGATCAAACAATGAATGGCGCAAGACCAGATCTTCAATCATTTCGAATCTTGACATCGAATACCATTTCAAACCTTTGAAATTGATATTCGAATTATCTTCTTCGAAATGATCGAATGAGAAAGAAGTTGCGTTATGCCCGATCCTCTGTGAAGGTCTGCATACCACAGTACCTTACAGACTAACATACATATAAGGTCCTAATTTATTAGTGACTTTCCTTTTAACACATTATTGCGTAGGTCAAAATATATCATTTGAGTCAAAAAACAAAGGCATAATATTAAATTTAAAAGGTCTTGAAAAATTTTGTTATGATATTTTTTCATTACTATGATGAATAAGCCCATCCATTCAAACGTAAATAATAATGGCAGTGGTAGAGCGGGCGAGCGGGAAGTGGCCTTGGCCTCGCGCGTCGGTCGTGCACACACGCTCCCCGCGCCGCGCCGCACGCCACCCCCCCTCGGATCATAGGCAGATGATAGACTCCTTATTACATGGATGATACCTACACGTACCCACTAGTAGGTACCTACTAGCTGAAGTTTATTTATTATTACAAAAACCCAACCTTACTTACATCAGGTAGGGTGCGGCGGCCTGACTGTTATTATTAATTAATCATTGTAGTACCTACAGCAGCTGATCTACCTTTTTGTATTCATCAGTAAGCCACAAAATTAAAGACTCATTCATTGACACCAAGGTTTGTTTTGTAGCGTGGATCCCTTGATGCCTAACTAGGCACTAACATACAGACGTAAATACACCCAGATCACAGATCAAAAACAAAGTATACGAAATTTACTACCAGGAGTCGAACTTGGAACCGTGTCGATTAACTAGAATCTAAACAACCAAACAGCTGACTTGTCGTTAGGTAGGTACTACCACAGGTTACGTGGTAGGTAGGTTTGGTAAAGTTACAGTACCTAGGTACGTGGTTAGGCACACTCAAATACACATCAAGGTTGACACTTCGAACAGAGGCCAGCGCAACAGGTTACTCAATTTTCATTGCAAAACCGCTCTTAACATCCCGTACATAGGGCAAGCGTGTGGTAACCTAACGTGTGGCCCTCCGTACCTACCTACCTAATTAAAACGCTAAAATAATAAAAAAAATTAGCTCTCCTGACATTTATCGTTTATTTATAACTCTTAAACGGCTTAACCAATTTTGATAAAATGTAGCTACGAACCATTTCGGTTGTCATTATGTCAGCTGTCAAACGAAAAAACCGCATCGAAATGGGACTATTCTTTTAGAAGCTACGATGCCACAGACCGTTACACACGTCAAACTTATACCTAACACCCCTTTTTTGTCGGGATTTAGAAAGTACCTAATGTAACTAATTTAAGTAGTTCTTTAAACTCTAGGGCTATTAAAAGTAATAGGTACCTAATGACTCTTAATCGATGGGTCCAGGTCTGTACGTTACTTTTCCAACTAAGAGTCGAATCTAGACCTGTCGATTAAGAGTCACTAGGCAGGTACCCTTCACTTTTAAAGACTCCAGATTTCTAAAAAAAAACCGGCCAAGTGCGAGTCGGACTCGCGCACCGAGGGTTCCGTACAAACCTAACTTAAAGGTATTATAGACCTGAGTATTGAATATGAATTTCAATTTAATACCTCTACGCGTTCATAAGGAAAGGGGTAGTAAGTTTAAAATTATTAAAAATATTTTTATTATATGATGTAATAAAAAATTTACGGTTATCGCAATTTTTCCTTTATCTGTGCTATAAGACGTTGCTTCGCACCAAATTTCTAGATTCTGAGTTCACGGGAAGTACCCTGTAGGTTTTGATTCCTTTGCGAGTGTCGAAAATTTGCGGAAATTTGCGGCATAAACGGCTGTATCTTTTGATTGCGTTGGCTTAGAAGTTTGATTTCTTCACAGCTCCAAGGGACAGTAGACTTGAGTATTTGATATAAATTCCAGCTTGATACCTCCACGCGTTCCTGAGAAAAAGGGTCTTGACAGACGGACGGACGGACGGACAGACGGACAACAAAGTGATCCTATAAGGGTTCCGTTTTTTCCTTTTGAGGTACGGAACCCTAAAAACTACTTGAATGAGCTAAATTACGTACACAAAGGCCAGCGCATCAAGTAACTCCATTTTCACTGCAAAACCGCTGTTATCACAACAGCAAAGAGTGCACGCGTGTAGTAACCTGAGTTGTGGTCCTCTGTAAAGTCCCTACAAAAAAGAGGGGTGTTCTAAGTTTGACGTGTATGTCTGTCTGTGGCATCATAGCTCCTAAACGAATGGACTTATTTTGATGCGGTTTTTTGTTTAAAAGCTGACATAACTGAGATGGTTTGGAGCTACATTTTATCAAAATTGGTTTAGCCGTTTAAGAGTAACAAGTGATAAATAAAGAATTGAATGATAAAAAAGTCGGGGGTGATACCTACAACGTTTTCAATTCTTGAGTTATTAAAAGGTAGGTAGGTAGGTACGTTGCTTTCCCACCCAGAAGTCGAACCTGGACCAGTCAATTAAGAGTTACTAGGTAGGTTAGGCACCTATCACTTTTAAAGACCCTTAAATCTAAAGGACTACTTGAATCAGCTACATAAGGTACTTTCTAAGACCCGACAAAAAAGGAGTTACCTATAAGTTTGACATGTATCTGTCTGTGGCATCGTAGCTCCTAAACGAATGGACCGATTTCAATGCGGTTTTTTTTGTTTGGAAGCTGACGTAATCGAAATGTTTCGTAGCTACATTTTATCAAAATTGGTTTCAGCCGTTTAATAATTACAAAAGTGATAAATGTCGGAGATGATACCTACTACATTTTTAATTTTAGAGTTATTAAATAGGTTACCTAGGTACCTACATTGCTTTTCCAAACCAGGGGTGGAACCTAGACCCGTCGATTAAGAGTCACTAGGTCCTTTTACTGTTAATAGCCCTAGAGTCTAAACTCTAAAGAACTACTTAAATAAGCTACATTAGAGATACTTTCTAAGTCAAGACAAAAAAGAGAGGTGTTATAAGTTTGACAAGTGTATCTGTGTGTCGTCTGTGGCATCATAGCTCCTAAACGAATGGACTTATTTTGATGCCGTTTTTTTGTTTAAAAGCTGACATAACCGAGATGGTTTGTAGCTACATTTTATTAAAATTGGTTCAGCCGTTTAAGAGTTACAAGTGATAAATTTATGTCAGAGGTGATACCTACAACATTTTGAATTTTAGATTTATTAATAGGTGGTTAGGGAATAGGGACGTTGTTTTTCTTAAGAGTCGAACATGTAGGTACCTAATCGTCGATTGGGAGATAGAGTGCCTAGGTACCTATTCATTTTAAAAATCGTAAAATCTAAAGAACTACTCTTAAATAAGCTATCTACCTTAGGTATCATGTGCTGTGGGTATGATTTATGCTTTAAAGAAAATCATTTTTTAAAGAATGAGACGTTTATTTATTTTCAGTACGAATAAAAAAACAGTTTCACAACAGAGTAATACCTACTCAACTGCTCGTACCTAGGAGGGATGAACATACGTCAGTATCTCTAATTAGTCTGTGGATGTACTTACAACAATAAACAATTTAAAAAGTAGCTAGGTAGGTAATTTGTCATCACGTTTCACATACTTATTTATCAATATCACTTAGGTATCAATCACATCAGTTTGTTACTTGGAAAGTTATACCCGGAGGTTGGTCTGAGACAATTTATACCTGTTTATCTTTTTTTTTATTATAAGATGGGTTAACTCTTGACCTCAATCTTGACCATAAGGTCAAAGATGAGGTCGACGATGATGCGAGTTAACCCAGAAAATGCCTGTAAAGGCACTGGTACTCCCACGCACCGACGGAACACAGCAAGCTGTTTGGCGTCGGACTTCGGTAGGAGGGTGGTCGCGAACCAGACGGCCCTTTCCAGAGCCTACCACACCGCATGAGACCATAGGACGATACCTCAGATTCAGAAAAAAATGAAGTGTCGTTGCCTGGGATGGATTACTAGGAGGCAAGTCTCATTTGTGTTTCCTTAGTCGCCTCTTAAGACACCCACGGAAAGAGATGGGGTGGTGTTATTCTCAACCGATCACCACACGGTTAAACTTAGCAAGTTATACCCGTAGGTATGAATTGGCATAAGTTATTATTTAGGTTTTGGTGCTGGATTTAAAGAAACCTAACAACTACACTTACTAACTAGACGATTTACCTTATGTAAAACAATTCTAAGTAGGTACCTATTTTACGATTTACTGCTTGAAGGTCTTACGACATGAGGGTTCTCTTCGTTCCAGAAGTGCATTGTCCATGTTTCTTTTTGCATCTTCACAAGTTACTCGCAGAAGCTGAAATCATCAGTTTCTTCCAGCTCTTGGACTCTAGTGAAGTGGTACGGGTAAATAGGTACCCTCCT
This sequence comes from Aproaerema taeniolella, assembly GCA_949987775.1. Taxonomy (NCBI): domain Eukaryota; kingdom Metazoa; phylum Arthropoda; class Insecta; order Lepidoptera; family Gelechiidae; genus Aproaerema; species Aproaerema taeniolella. The sequence goes on along the minus strand of OX465266.1, from coordinate 12,591,209 downwards.
CACGAAGAAGCTTCCACACGTAAATGTCGCTTACGCCGAACACGATGGATGCATTCCTTGTGCTGGCCACCTGGTGAACATGGAAAAATTCGATGAGGTCGCTGGGTCATGTTAGGTGATCTCTTCTTTCAAACGGGCAGAGTCGCAGCCGGCCAGCGTCCAGTGTAGAATGCCTAAACGTCCTCCAGTCACGATGGCGCTGCACCGCTCCAAGGACGGTAGGTACGCGGATAAACCCGCCGTCCATGTCGTTCTGCGTACAGTTCTGCAGCTGACGATAGGTTGTAGTTGGACTTCTCGTAGAAAATAAACATTTGCATGTATTCTTGATTGGAATACGCGTAAGGCATGATTATAACTATCGTAACACGGCGCGGTAAAGATTAGTAACAGGAGCTATTGACTGGAACGAATGCCGCGCACGAGACTGCTCGAAGCGGCGCGGAGGGTCGGAGTGCGGCGCGCGCGGCGCGCGGGTGGCCGGCGGAGGCGGGCGGCGGCGCGGGCTCGGGGGAAATACTCGCCTTTGGTTGGCGGGCCGTGCGACCGAATGCTTTGACTCTCTTTGTTTATACCGAATGCCGCGCGACGGCGCACTTTGATGTATTTTTAATTCATAATTGGCCAGCTTCAAGTGATAGAGAACCATTCCTTTATCGTTAAATGGAAAATTCATTTTTTATTTTTTTTGCTAAATTTAATTTTAAGATAATTAAATTTTATGTTGTTTTTTGGAATACTGATGATGATGATGATGATCCATCCGACCGATTTCGGCCATGGCGACCACTTCGACTCCTATTCGGCACGGCGCTGGTGCGCTCGAAGATGGCTAACGTATAATTAAATTTTATGTTGTTTTTTGGAATACTATTAGCCTATACAATAAGGTCTTAGAAGGAAAGTCACTAATAAATTAGGACCTTATATAAAATATTATTTATCAAAATTAACACTTAATTAACACTATTTCCCGGCTGTTTTTCCGAGGGTGTCTATAACCGGGAATCTCCCTCGAAAACGGCGGAACACCACGCCCTCCGGCCAAAAGCTCTCCTTCATGACTGTCTCCAGTATGAACGTCGGGAACCGCACCACAAATGCTTTGAAAATAGCATGGTGATGCGATTCCAACGGTTTCACTCTCTGGAGACCTAAGGGAACTTTTGTCTTCTGCCGTATGTACTCGACGACGTCTTGCACCTCAGTGCTGTAGTGCAGTCGCGACAAGTACACAGGCGTGCTCGGAGCTTCAGCCCGCAGACTCACTTCCGGGTCCGTCGCTGCCGTCCCGCAGCAATTCTTGCTAGCCGATCGCTTGCGCTTCTTCTGCACCTTGATGAAGCCATCTTCGTCACGGTGTCCCACTCTTGGAGGAGGTTCGGTCACAACAACTGGTGTTTTGCTGTCGGTGACGACTTTAGCGAACGTCTTGGACGCTCGCATGGTGGTAGCGACAGGCACCGGCGTTGCGGGCTGCAGCGGGGCATCACGCGGGGGTGGCGGGGCGGCGGCGGCGCGGGCGGGGGAGCGGGGCGCGGGGTGGGTGCAGGCGGCGGGGCGGTGGCGGCCGGCTGAGCGCGCGCTTTTGACACAGCAGCGGGCGGTGACGCACCAGCTGACTCGAAACTTGACCCCAGTGACGTGCTGAGGCACGCTCTGCGCCTTGAGTTGATGTTCGTGGCGGTGGCGTCCGGTGACCTACATATCGCGAGTGACGCACGCAAGGTATCGACCTCTTTGCGCAATTCACTTACGGTACGTTCCGATGCCTCGAACTTCAGCACCATCTGCGCCTGGTTCGCCTTCAAGGATATGATGTCCTTCAGGAGGCATGTGACGTCAACGTGGTCGAACGTCACGGGAGGAAGCTTGAGCAGCTTCTGGGCCACGAACGTAGGCACGTCGTCAGGATCGGTCTCCTTCAGTAGCGTGATGATGTCCTGTAGACATCATCACGCCTTGGTGGCGCAGCGGAAACACTGTCTGTCTACTGTAGCAAGGCGCGGGTTCGAGCTCAACTGTCGCCTAATAGCTACGAAGTTTTGTTAGATATGTTTTGTTTTTCAAACATTTTTATATTCATAGACCATACCATACAAAAATTGAATGCAATGAAGTTGGTTTATATTCATTCGGTTCGGTGTTCATGAGCAACCTGTTTGTCATTGCTAGATCATAAGCGAAGGTGCTCGTGTATTCTTACCGTATCGGCAGTTTACTGTGATTTCTTATTCGACATGCATACAAATACATAAAAAGTTTGCAGGAGAGGCAGTGTATTGTTGCGCTGCACAATATAGGATATAATATATCCCAAATTGCGAATGAGACAGGTCTTACAGTGAGTATTCTAATGTTTACTTAATATTAAACTGTTTTTAAATTTATAATTTATTTTGAGAACGTAAACATATCATCTAAATTTAATAAGCTTAACTATTGTAAAGCATTTTATTAGTGGTGCATAGTTTTTGTTCCTTATTATATTAATCTTGTTATTTTGGTTTTAGTGAAGGATGGGTGAATCATTACGGAATGAGGGTAACGTGTAATCTCGGCCGCGCAGTGGACGATCGCGAGTTATCAATGAATCAGCGTGTGGTGCAAATGTTTGAAAATAATGGATTCATACGGAAGATAAATGGAGTTCATCGATTCTTAAGCTTAACAAGTTTAATTAAATATTTTTATGTGTAAAATTGTGATATTTATCTATAACTTATTCTTTTGTTATTATAAACTACATATATATCTACTGCCTTGTAGTGCAAGTTGAATATTAATTTTTGTTCAGGTTTAGCTTCGATACTCTTTTCTCACGAAAACGAATTCTTAAGCTATAACCTTAATAAAACTGTGAGTGATCAAGTTTCAGAAAAAAAAATGTGAATTTGGTAGTAGGAAATAAAATTACCTAGTCGAATTTCATATTTGTTTTATTCAAATACTTTATCACTGATACAATAATGTAACATTATTATTATTAATGTAATATTATGTGTGAAAATAGTTGTTAATGCTTTAATAAACAAAAATAAATTACAAAAATAAATTAATCGGCTGGGATTAGAACCCGTGAACCTTTTTCCCTGCTAGGACAGTGCTTATCCGCCGGACCATACATAACGCTAGTAACATCGACAAAATAAAGATACACTACGTCATGTTTACATTACCGATTTTTTGATATGACTCAACAGCAGCGGTGAGTGGAAGACAGTGCAATGTCGGGTGAATGCGTCCTACAAAAACTTCACCGAGGAGCCAAGAGATGTCGCTTAGCAAAATTATGTTCATATAGGAGGCTACAAGCTTGTGTGCGTGAGAAATCGTTTGAACTATGTTCATAGGAACATAGTCCCTATTGCAACGCGCTTAGTAGTTTAACTATGACTCCATTAAAGAACGCCACTGTACGTTGATTCGGGAAATTAATAAACACTGATTAGGTACAAGTTGGTATGGGGAACGATCCGTCTATCTTGTGTTCTCGCATAACTCAAACACGCAAATCAGAGTAATAAAACAGCTCACCTACAACCTTAAATCAGAAATTTTACTATCGTTAATGTAACTATGAGCTTGTTCTCCAAAGGAAATTCGTATTAAACAAATTCCAAGGGCTTGTAACCCATAAGATGAAAATCTTACAAGAAGATCAACACAAACTAACTCCCAAGCAGACATGCCAGATATTTCCAATAAGAATCTGAACTGGACGGATATCAACAACATTCTGAAAAAAACAGCTCATAACTATTAGCGAAGCCAACTCCGAGATCACGCGAAAGCAGGCTAGCATTAACTAAAATCAAGAAAGCTTTGTTTCTTCAATCAAGATACCCGGAAAATCCTTACCTATGGCAGAGAGTACTAGAAGCACATACTAATCTTAACAAAATAACAAAAGAAGAGGAAGCTAAGGAAATCTTTAAAGATTTATCAAAACAGCATAAATAAACGAGGATAAAAACAACTTACAAATACCTCAAGAAACACAAAAACATCACGGCTCGCACAAAAAGCAGGTGCTTATTTTCCCTTGACCGCTGGGTCGAAGACCAGACTTCCCGAATTTCAAAAATATTTGTGATTTACTTAATGAGCTTAATAAAAACGGAACAGTCCCTGGAACTGACCAAGTAGTTACACAACAGTATAAAGTAACACCGCCTGAGCTGTTAGTGCAAATCACAAAAGTAATGATGAATGCATGATTATCATTATGAAACAATATAGCCAAGGAATGGCGTCAAAATCCTATTGGAAAACAACTGCTTCGGACCGACAAAAATCAAACAAGAAGCTGAAGACATCTACAAAGTAGCAGAAGAACTCAGATCAGCACTATTGATATAATAATAATAGTAAAAACGCATCTCAAGAGTAGCAGGAAATCAACCATTGTACACCAACGGAGGATAAGATGTAGACGAAGAAAATCAGGCTACTATTACTCTACAAACAAGAATGATTAACGAAAACAACCTACCCTGTAAAGGAAGCTGCACACAAAAGAAAAACAAACAGTTGAGGAAAAGGACCCACATTATTGCAGCTTCAAACCTACCTGCATATATACACACCAAGTATAGTATCTATCCTCCCTACGTTGGCTCGATGCCAGTATTCTTGTCGACTCCCTCTCCTATCCACTCCACATCCTGCGGCAACAGCCCCATACAGTCACATTCCCTATCTTATGGTGCCCCGCCGACCACTGGCCGCTGCGGTATCTAGATCGCCTGTAGGAGATGATACGTATGCCAAATTACTCGATCCATTACGTTCATAAAACGTAGCATGAATGGAGGGGTTTTTTGCATTCGTGCTACGACGTGCAGACCGGAATAGATGCTGTTGTTGAGCCTCTGCAGCAGAACTGCTGGGCGAGCGTGACCATTTTGACGGTTGACGGTTTATGAGTGATACTTGAGGTGTGACTGTTCTCTAACTTTTCAGAAAAAAGGTTTTCATAACTTTGTAAAATAAGTTTTAGGTTTGCGTCACTAGTGTTAATTTCGTTTAAATTAAGATAATTTAAACTGATTTTCTTTGTTGGCGTAATTATTTTATTTGAGGCGGTCATAATAATCAGCCTCGATTAATTTCAAGTTGTCAATTCCTAATAAAACATCGTAGCTATCTGATAAATTAAAAATAGAAAACTTCATTATGTCGTCTAAATTTCCAAATAGACTTTTCCAAAATGGAGTCTCGATTACGCCGATATGGGGTGTCGATAAATGAGCGGTTTTTACAATAAACGGCTCTTGCAAAACAGTGCAATCCTTAAAATATTTTAAAAATGTATCAATAAAAATTTTAAGAATTTTGGCTCTTTTATATATGGTATTATATATAATATTATGCGTATTCAGATAAACTATGTTTCCTGGTCTGTTGCCAAGTTTTCCGGAAAATTTTCGTCGTACGTTTCTGGGCAAGCGTTTTCCGTTTCGAACGGAGCGTCTTCCTACGGATATTGCGATTCCGATGGGTCTTCATATTCTTGATGGAACAATTCTTGTGCTACAAAACCACGACCCAAATCAATCATCGGGCCTCTTTGTGGATTCGCGTTGGGTCGCTGTGGTTCCCTATTCGTTACCGTGCGCATTGTAATGTCTCTACTACTAACGTTACTTGGGCGCGGCTGTGGTTGGTAAAATTGTGGGCGCCGATAGTAATTTTGATTATATTTGTTTTTATTAGCGGCGTTAGCCTGCCACTGTAGCTGCATCAAAGATCGCGGTGTAGGTGGGTATTGTTGGTGTTATTGTTGGTGTGGTCTATTTTGAGGGGAATAATGTTTCGGATACACCTGTGGATATCCTTGCGGCCTGTGAGGAATATTCGTATTGTATGAGGGTTTATAAGAGGGTTGATGAGGTGGGTGGTTTATTTTGTGGTGTGATGAGGGTGTTTTTAACTCTCCTCGAGCTTCTAGCATTTTTATTTCTTGGAACAGTTCGATAAGGTTTTTGTTGTAATATAAGTTTTTCAAATAGAATGGTAGGTGATTAATTATTACTATTTTTACATTTTCTTCGTAAAGAACCATAGGTTCTAAAGCTGCGCGGCCGTACGTTTGTTCTATTTTAACCCTTGCGGTGTGTAGTAATTGTTTTAGGTTAAAGATCATTTCCGAAAAGGATTTGTTTCCTCTTTGATAATGAATGATTTCGTTAAGAATTATCGTAGTGGTACGTCCGTCACCACACTCTTCTTCGAGAATACGTTTGATATTGTCCCAATTATTATTGTGGACATGTTAATGAACTATTAGAGTGACATTGCCTTTCAGTCTTGATAATAATTGAGAAATCGACTGCGGGGATCTGACGTGTCCCGCCAAGTACACCTCACAAGCTCTTGTAAAAACATATAATTCGTAAAGATTCCCGTCGTATGAGGGAATTGCCTCAGCATTATGAGCATTTACCATTATTATTTGTGGGTTTGGTTGAGCCATTTTTTTAAATTTGTAACGTTAAAGTAAGAATAAAAAAAAATCAAAATTTGCACAAAAATGTATCGTAAATCTATCTATACTAGTTTTATTTTAATCTTTTTACTTTTATTGATTATTTCAAGAATGTTTACGTTTTTTTAAAAGAATTATATAAAAAAGTACCAATTCTAACAGAAATATGGGAAAAGGATAAGATTTTGATAAGGTTCTCGTTATTCCTAGCGGATAGGAAATCGAAATAATGCTGCGACACTTACCATGCAATGTACAGGAGCGTGCAGTTTTGCCTTCTCATATCGTCAGCCAGCTATCAGTTTTGTGTTCGGGCTTAGTCTGTCTTGAAAGACTCGAAATCTTCGTTGCCTGGAGGGTCTCGACGTGTTCGTGCTGCAGGTTACACGGGCGGCGGTTGATCAGACCGGCGGCGTGACGCCAACGCGGCGCAAATTTTTGTGAAAACTCTTTGCGCAACGAATTTTGCGAAGGCCCCACACTTTGGGCGCCAGATAACTTTTCGCGACTGGAGAAGTAGTTTAAAAAAAAACCTAAAATTTTAAAATTACGATTTAATTGAACGTCTACATGCTACGACTTACTCTTACAGAATGTCCCTTATAACTAGTTACAATATTTTTATACTCTCGTCTAATTTAGCTGCTATCGTGCAGGATTTGAATAAGTAAATATGGCGGATGCACGTAGCCCGTCTCGAGGGTGGCATTGCTATAAAGGAAACTGAATTATTACGAATACAATATTTGTATTGTATCATTAATTGTCCCTTTGAAGAATCTCTGTGTTTTGTACAGGATATTATAATAACTTAAAAATACGTGTCTCAAGATATGGGTGTGGCTTAACAACCTATTGTTAAATAAACACCTATGTCAATATTATTATTCGTTACGACTGCTTAACTCGCGCTAGTTACGCCCACATCGCTTTGGATTTTACGAAGAAGAGGGGTGCCTACAAGCCATGTCTGACGAAAACTGTCAGTAGTTTTATATTAAAAAAAAAATACTTATTCCTAGTTTGGTTAGTAGGGAGCAGTTATTTACAAGAATTTAATCAGAATAGTAATTGATTTACCTGACATCCGCATTAAGGTGACTGTGACCAATAATACTTACATTAGGATAGAATGGAATAGAAAAAATCTTAATTTTATAGGACATTCAGGATGCCACTTAAAACAAGTCAAGTTTACAATAAAATATATACAAACATACATTAAACGATTTAAATACATACACACGCATTCGTTCTTTTGACCATACTGACTCTACGCCTATTCGCAAAGGTGCAGTCTTCCACAGAGAAGAACAGGCAAGAAACTCTGAGGTTGCTCTTTTAAATCGCATTACAAATTTTCTTATTTACTAATTTTACTTAAATCTGAAATAACTCTAGAGCTGAGCAGTTTACTCCCATGGCTGCCTGTCTGATAGATACTCAGAAATTTGGTTATAGCCCTTTTTGCAAAGTTATTGTTTAATTACTCTCTTAAATTTGTTCAAAGGTAAATTTTGAATACACATGAGAATCTTATTATAGAAAATGTATACATTGACCCATAAAAGAGTTCGTGACCTTGTAGAGACGACTATTTAGTATATCCAGTTTATGCTTGGTCCTGGTAATAACATTGTGCCTATCGCTATTTTTTTTAAACAAATGTTCATTTTTCTTCACGTATAAAAGATTGTCACATATATATTGGGATGCAAAAGTCAGAATAGGTATCTATTTCTTTGAATATATGTCTTAGGAACATTCTAGGTCTCATTTGATAAATCGCGCAAACAGCTCTTTTCTGCAGAACAAAGATCTTATTCGTAGCATTACCCACAGTAAAGTGCCATATGACATTAGGCTGTGGAATTAATTGAAATATACGATTCTCGAGGTTTAAACGTCCTATACTTGACTGATTTTTTTAACTGCATAGGCTGCTGAACTGAGTCTGCTTGCTAATTTATTAATACGAGGACCCCATTGAAGCTTTGCATCAAGAGTTATTTCTAAGAATACAGTAGATTCCACAATTTTCAGTCTTTCATTCCTAACCTGTACATTGGTATTAACCCCTTTTTAACATTGGGCAATGTAAATTTAAAACATTTGGTTTTTTTCTCATTCAAAAGAAGGTTATTTACAGTAAACCATTCAACTACCTTTGAGATCGCAGTATTCACATCGTCATAATCAGAGTCGTACCTCTTCACTTTAAATATGAGCGATGTGTCATCTGCAAATAGTACGATCTCATGGGCGTCTTTAACAAGAGAAGGTAAGTCATTAATATAAATGAGAAACAAGAATGGTCCTAGGATTGAACCCTGTGGGATGCCCATACAGATTGTGGACCCAAGTGGTGCCTTTAACCTCAACCTTTTGGATCCTACTACTCAGGTAAGATTCCAGTAGCTTAAGTGCGTATCCTGTTATGCCATAATGATGTAACTTTCTGATCAGAGTTTCATAATGAAAACAATCGAAAGCCTTGGACATATCACAGAAGACTCCAACAGCATCTTGCGAGTCTTCCCAGGCCGCAAAAATATGAAGAATGAGCTCAAGACCAGCATCGGTTGTAGAGCGACTCCGTGTTAATCCGATTTATATTCATAAGGTCGTTAGCATAGAAATGAGTAGTTATTTGATTGAGGAAATTTTTTTCAAATATCTTGCTAAGAGCTGGTAGTATTGAAATTGGTCTAAAGTTGGTGGGGTCCGATGTACTTCCAGCTTTAAACAGAAGAATTACTTTACTATGTTTCATCAAATCAAGAAACACACCATCATCAACACAATTATTAAAAATAAACGCTAGGTATGCAGCAATACAATCTATTATGGAATTTATCACCTTTACTGAAAGACCATCAACGTCCGCAGTCTTTTTTATTTATATTTAACATCTTCAAAGTTTAATAATGTCAATTATTCTAACATGTGAAAAACTGAAAGGAACCTTACTTTTGTCTACATTCTGTTTGAGCAATGATTCAGCGAGAGCGGGAAATGAGTCTAGTGACTGAGTAGTAGAGACAGGAATGTCAGTAAAAATTCTTTTTAACTCTGCAGCCACAACAACAACGGAAGTTAAAATTTTGTCATTTATAACGAGCTTAAAATCAAAGTTGTGAGACCTAACCCTTCCCGTCTCACAATTAATAATTTTCCAGGAAGTCTTGATGATATTATTACTATTTTTAATTTTGTTTCTACTAAACATAGCTTTCGCGGCTTTACATATACGCTTAAAAGTTTTAGAATAAGCTCTAACGTACTCAACAAAACTTTCAGAATGGTTATATGCTTTCTCACCATAGAGATCATGTAGCCTTTCTCTGCTTTTGTGAAATCCCACTGTCGCCCAATCGCTGAATTTCAAGGAGTCATTAACCTTTAGCGTCTTGGCCTTAAACCCAGTGTCAAATTCTTGCTTAGACAATCTTAGTACAGAGTTGAAAAGTACATTAGGATCACTATTATCAAATCTTAGACCTGGTAGTTTTATGATCATATTATTTCTGAAGTTTTCAAGCCTTGTTTCACTAATTAAAACATATTTGATACCTCTCTCTAGCCTTTCTACGAAGCGCACTAAAAGGAACTAACTGTCCAGAGCGATCTGCGGGAAGCTTGTGGATAACGGGTTTTTCGAAAGAATTAAAATTAGTATATATATTATCAAGACACTTCTTGAAAGTTGCGCTAATTCGTGTAGGCCCTAGAAAAAGATAAACCAAATTATAGCACTTAAACAAAGATCTGATTCTACTACTCAGAGAAGTCTCTACTAATAAGACAATAATAAGTCTCAACAAATAGCAATGTTGTTTTATATTATTTCTGATTTATAATAATGCTTCCTCCATGATTTTTTCAAAAGATTCATATGAGGACTTGGGCGGTCTGTACACACACAATACAATCAGCTGCTCAAGCTCTATACAGGCTTTTTCAGTAATGCGCTCAACAGACAAGCTTACTATGTCATTAATTTCTTTAAACTTTAAATAGTTAAGAGCAAATATAGCTGAACCTCCGCGTATGGCTTTTTTTCTGCTGAATGCACTAGCAACTTGGTGATTATTGAAACCAAACATTAACTGATGACTACGTAGCCAGTTCTCGGTAATGCATAAAATGTCAATCTTATTAATATTTTTATATTTTACCGTCATCATATCAGCCTATTGCAGTCCACTGCTGAACATAGGCCTCCCCCAAGGGCGCACCTTGGGGGAGTACATGACTCGAGAGCAAATTATTTTTACCTCGGGCGATGTACTTTGAATCCCTCGCTGCGCTCAGGATTCTACGTTAGAATAATCCGCTTTGCTCGTGGTTCAAAGTAGCGCCCTCACCGTAAAAATACTTCTTTGCTCTCTTGTCATATAATCTACTATTAAATACCTATTCATCGATACCGCACTTGATATAGTTCGTCAATTTTCATTATTTTCTTTTTAACAATTTTTTTTAAATCTTTATTAAGGAGCTTCTTCAGAATTGAAGATGTCGCTCCATAAAACATAATTACTAACTTAACCAGACATGTTAGCTTAATATTAATTTAATACGTCGGACAACAGTATATGACCCTAACGAGGAACGAATCCGTACCTATTGAGTTCGCTTTGCCAACGCGAAAAGGTAGGACCGGTACATAGCGATGGCCTCATCCGAAACGGGAGAGGCCAGAACCGTGTTACACAGTCCAACCTGCCAGGTCCTCGGGCTACGTATGGATTCGTTTCTCTCACATTCCATTAATATATGGTATACGTCCTCTGAAATCCCGCACACACTGCAATTGGGAGAGGGCACTTTTCCCATCAAATGTGCAAATTTGTTCGTGGGGATATGGCCAGAACGTAGTCTTAATCAAGTGACTGTGTTTCTATAATAAATAACAACTGATGAAATTAATGAAACAAATATTATAAACAATAAAGATATCCAATCCAATAAAATAGACATAAAATATGGCGTCCAAAATCGGCCATTTTGATTTTTCCAAAATTAAAATGAATTGTACTTTCTATGACCTTTGCACCTTCATGACAAATCCAACGACGTATCATTTATCAAAAGTGGCCCATGTGTTTGGTCTAAATAGTGCCATAAAGGTACAAACATACATGAATACATAGGCTGATAAACACATTACCTTCCTTTGTGTCGCGCAGTCGGGTAAAAGAGCAAGAATGTTTGGTAGTTTTACAAATTTTCAATCTCTGTCTTGCCCTGGCTCTTTCTCGCACATCTCTTGGCACGGCACGCGCGCTTTCACATTAAAATTGAGTATTTGTTAAAACATAAAATAAAAGTGAAGAAAGTGAACCACTGCTTTATTTACAGTCCGCCGCTCAATTCTAAACAATACTGATTAAATATTAATTAAATACAACTTATCCTAAAAACGCGTCTGCTAGAGACGAGAGCATATCAAATATTCTTTTTGTCAGGGCTTTTTTTTGGTATGTATCTCCTCTGTCACAGGTGAGGCAAGGACATTTTTTTAAAAGAAAGCTCATTGCATCAGCCTCCGCCCCTCTGGTCCGGTAGCTGGAACCGGGAGTACAAAGTTATAGAAATGATGTCTATATCATTCCTAGTTAGCGCGAAATGCCAGGCTCCGAAGATGGACGGCGCGTTGATATGTCAACATATACCTACTTTAACCTCCGTAAACACCCTTTATGCAATTGGGGGGTACATAGCCAGGTAGTGTAAGTACTGATTCATAAAATAAAAAATAAAATAAATATGTAAAATACAAATAACGTGAATTACAACTGCAGGTAAAATACCGTTATAAAAACATCAAACTTCGAAACTTATTTAATCACCAATAATATGACAGCCGTTACATCAAAAACGTGGAAGAAAGCCTATGTGGTAAAAAGTGCAGATACATTTTTTGTGAATTTCAGAATTTAGTTAAGACCCCTTCAAAATCCTTTAAGTAATTCTTCGTATGTGCATGTCGTATGAGTGATCTTTTCAGAAAGTTTTAGATCACTCAATCCGCATACGCGCAGTATGAGTGATCTTCAAAATCATTACCTTTGACCAAATAAATAACTAATATTCATGTTGCATCCAAAATTTAACACTAGAGTGAATTTGCCAAACAATAATCATGACAAAAAAGTTATCGGTTAATGAGCAAATAAGATTAATTGCCTTTTAAATTTTTTTTATTGTAAACTAGTTGGTTTCATTACACATGTCTGCATATTGCAGCATTTTAGCTTGCGATCTTTTTTAAGTATGTTCTCTTATTCTTTCCGGTCTAGTTTTCTTTTCAACCGACTTCAAAAAAGGAGGAGGTTCTCAATTCGACTGTATTTTTTTTTTTTTGTATATTTGTTACGCGATTACTCCGGCAACTGTTGTCCGATTTTCAAAATTCTTTATTTGTTCGAAAGAGTATACTCCTGAAGAGGTCCCATATAAATTTTATTGAAAATGATTCAGCGCTTTTAAAAAAAATCAACAAAAACAAAATATACTACAAACTAGAACATCATCTAAATAAATGAATGACATTTCTGTTTGTAGTTATTTGCAAAAAACTAGATATCTACTTTGTGCGAACTGTTGTTGGGATTGAAGTCGGTGACTCATACGTTTTTTACGTGGAAAATTATTAATTCAATATATTTCAAAATTTTAGAATTTGCTTGATTTTTGGATTTTGTTTGGGATTGAAGTTGTCACAGTGATTCGACGAAAAATTTTGTGGTGATATGATCATTATTTATTATGCATAGAAGACTAGTGTAAAGCAATTATGTGAAATATTTAATAAGATATTGAACAACTATTTTAAAAAAAGGTCTTAACCTTTTAAAGAATGAATGAATGAATGAATGAATAAATTCTTTATTGCACACGTAAACAAAAACATAATGGAAAATTTACATTAGTGCAAAAGGCCAATTTACCAATTTTTTTATCAAAATTTGCAGTGGTTTAATCTATGACATAAAGAAAGGCTGGGCAGCAGTTTACCGCTAAGTGTACAGACAGACGTGTACCCAATTTGCGAGCAACCCAAACCACCTGTTCCAGCCTCTATTCCATAGCGGTTTTTCCAGCGGCCTCAGGAAGACCAGTAGCTAAGTTTTAGATCCATTACCTTTAATTTACCTAATTTATTTTTGACAAAAAAAGCCAATTGTATCAGAATTAGTTTTATCTATCAAGTAGGTGGGGTATTTTATTCGACGTCGAACTATTATCTACCTATTTGCAACAGATAATAATTTATAGTTAGGCCACGTGTTTAAATTTATGTATGGTATTGTAACCGTTCAAAATTATCCAACACTTCATTTCCAAACAAAATATCCGTACGTTAAAAATTGTTTTAAATGTTAGGATTTCCAATTTGTTAAATTTCTGTTAACACCTAAAAATTTATTAGTGCTTATTAATTTTCGGAACTGTGTCGAATTTTTGTTACTGTATTTGTTAAATTAAATTTTTTTTCTTTCATTTTAAATCTCGTCTACTTTATTTTTTTTGTGTGTTTCGGCAATCTGCATTGTAAATTTATCGCTGAAGATCCTGGTTGTTGTCATTTTGAAAGTTTTAGGAAACTTTTACGTAAATTATTACATAATAGGTAATTAATTTTTGTTGTTTCTATTGTTGATATCAGATCTTCAGCGATAAATTTACAATGCAGATTGCCGAAACACACAAAAAAAAAGTAGACGAGATTTAAAATGAAAGGAAAAAATTAATTAAACAAATACAGTAACAAAGTTCCGAAAATTAATAAGCACTAACTTATCAGCGTATAGGGCTCCGGATGAACTTGGATAAAACCAAAGTCATGTTTAACGAACATGTTGACCCGGGGCCGGTCGCGGTAAACGGAGTCCCCCTCGAGGTTGTTTCTGAATATGTGTACCTGGGACAGATGCTCCGAGTAGGTAAAAACAACTTCGATGGGGAAGCTAAGAGACGGATACAGCTGGGCTGGGCAGCGTTTGGGAAACTCCGCCGAGTCTTCACGTCACCCATACCTCAAAGCCTGAAAACGAAAGTTTTCAATCAGTGCGTCCTACCCGTGATGACATACGGAGCCGAGACGTGGCCACTCACAGTGAGACTAGTCCACCAATTTAAGGTCGCTCAGCGAGCTATGGAAAGGGCTATGCTCGGTATTTCTTTGAGGGATCGGATTCGAAACGAAATAATCCGTCAGAAAACCAAAGTTACCGACATAGCCCGGCGAATTAGCAAGCTTAAGTGGCAGTGGGCTGGTCATATCTGTCGTAAAACCGATGGCCGTTGGGGCAGAAAAGTTCTAGAATGGAGACCACGAATCGGCAAACGTAGCGTAGGGCGCCCTGTTACTAGGTGGGGTGACGATATTCGTAAAGTAGCGGGCAGTGATTGGAGGAGGAGAGCTGAAGACCGAGCTCAGTGGCGTGCCATAGGAGAGGCCTATGTCCAGCAGTGGACTGATACAGGCTGATGATGATGATGAAATTTTTAGGTGTTAACAGAAACTTAACAAATTGGAAATCCTAACATTTAAAACAATTTTTAAGGTACGGATATTTTGTTTGGAAATGAAGTGTTGGATAATTTTGAACGGATACAATACCATACATAAATTTAAACACGTGGCCTAACTATAAATTATTGTCTGTTGCAAATAGGTAGATAATAATTCGACGTCGAATAAAATACCCCACCTACTTGATAGATAAAACTAATGGCTTTTTTTTGTCAAAAATAAATTAGGTAAATTTAAGATAATGGATCTAAAACTTAGCTACTTTTCTTCCTGAGGCCGCTGGAAAAACCGCTATGGAATAGAGGCTGGAACAGGTGGTTCGGGTTGCTCGCAAATTGGGTACACGTCTGTTTGTACACTCAGCGGTAAACTGCTGCCCAGCCTTTCTTTATGTCATAGATTAAACCACTGCAAATTTAAAAAAAATGATATTTCCACTTCCTTTAAAAAGTAAAGACCTTTTTTAAAAATAGTTGTTCACTGTCTTATTAAATATTTCACATAATTGCTTTACACTAGACTTCTATGCACAATAAATAATGATCATATCACCACCAAAATTTTTCGTCGAATCACTGTGACAACTTCAATCCCAAACAAAATCCAAAAATCAAGAAATTCTAAAATTTTGAAATATATTGAATTAAAAAGAAAACTAGACCGGAAAGAATATGAGAACATAAAAAAGATCGCAAGCAGAAATGCTGCAACAGATCTTCAGCGATAAATTTACAATGGAGATCGCCGAAACACACACAAAAAAAATAAAGTGATTGAGATTTTAAATGAAAGGAAAAAATTTAATTAAACAAATACAGTAACAAAAATTCGACACAGTTCCGAAAATTAATAAGCACTAATAAATTTTTAGGTGTTAACAGAAACTTAACAAATTGGAAATCCTAACATTTAAAACAATTTTTAACGTACGGATATTTGGTTTGGAAATGAAGTGTTGGATAATTTTGAACGGTTACAATACCAAACATAAATTTAAACACGTGGCCTAACTATAAAT
This sequence comes from Aproaerema taeniolella, assembly GCA_949987775.1. Taxonomy (NCBI): domain Eukaryota; kingdom Metazoa; phylum Arthropoda; class Insecta; order Lepidoptera; family Gelechiidae; genus Aproaerema; species Aproaerema taeniolella. The sequence goes on along the minus strand of OX465266.1, from coordinate 12,575,156 downwards.
TATTATCTGTTGCAAATAGGTAGATAATAATTCGACGTCGAATAAAATACCCCACCTACTTGATAGATAAAACTAATGCTGATACAATTGGCTTTTTTTTGTCAAAAATAAACTTAGCTAAAACTTAGCTACTGGTCTTCCTGAGGCCGCTGGAAAAACCGCTATGGAATAGAGGCTGGAACAGGTGGTTCGGGTTGCTCGCAAATTGGGTACACGTCTGTCTGTACACTCAGCGGTAAACTGCTGCCCAGCCTTTCTTTATGTCATAGATTAAACCAATGCAAATTTAAAAAAAAAATTATATTTCAACTTCCTTTAAAAGGTAAAGACCTTTTTTAAAAATAGTTGTTCACTGTCTTATTAAATATTTCACATAATTGCTTTACACTAGACTTCTATGCACAATAAATAATGATCATATCACCACAAAAATTTTCGTCGAATCACTGTGACAACTTCAATCCCAAACAAAATCCAAAAGTCAAGCAAATTCTAAAATTTTGAAATATATTGAATTACAAAGAAAACTAGACCGGAAAGAATAAGGGAACATAAAAAAGATCGCAAGCAGAAATGCTGCAACACCCCTTTTCTACAAAAAAAAAAAAAAAATTTTGAACACCCTGTATACCCAAAAAAAAATTTTTTGCCAACCCTACAAGGAAAAACTAAATTTAGTTTAAGTTAAGTTAAGTTTAAGTTGAAGTTAGTTTAAAGTTTAAGTTGAAGTTAAATTCAAGTTTAAGTTAAGTTTAAGTTAAGTAAAAGTTTAGGCGCGGGTAGGCGCAGAAAAAATAATACGTGTTCCGTTTTTGTCTTTAATAAATAAATTAACTATTAAATAATTACAACTCGAATTTACGTGATTTTCACTTATGTGGCTATAAAAGAGCATACCTGCTAGTGGTCTTGGTTCTCCTTTCCCTATTTCAACTTGCTACACAACACCAAGAATCAAGCACTTGCACCAAGCACTATCACAATATGGACCTGTCGAAGACCTGTCTCGAACATTCTTGACTAGGATGACAGCATTCGAGGAGCAGCTCAAGAAGGCCTCACCCTCAGACTCCCCCTCCGTGGCGTCGCTCTGTGCTGACTTTAAGTCATTTCGGCATTTCGTCTTGGATGCGCTTGCTGGGCTCCAGAAGCAAACAGACATGCTCAGTGTCGAGTATGACAATGCTGAGATGAGGAGTCGCAGGAAGATACTACTTCTTCACGGTGTGATGGAGAAAAAAGATGAAGATTCATTATCCACAGTTGTGGACATCGCTAGGCAGCATCTGAATCTTCCTGACTTGCAAGTAGGTGATCTAAGCCGGGCTCATCGCATGGGCCGTCCTCGTGCAGATAGGCCCCGGCCCATTGTGGTCAAGTTTCACGCTCAGGAGCTGCGAGATGAGGCCTGGTATTCAAAAACAGGACTTAAGGGCAGTGGGATCACTTTGTCTGAATTCCTTACCAAGAGGAGACATAGGTTATTTAGAATGGCAAGAGAAAAGTTTGGTGTCTCAAAATGCTGGACCCAAGGTGGTCGCATTGTTGTCTGCAGCGATGATGGTAAGCGGCACAGGATATCCTCTCTTATGGATTTGGAGTTAATTCCTTGCACACCATTAGTGCCTCCTGTGGTTGGGGCTGCTGCTGCTGCTCAGGCTCCCCGTGCTACACAGGCGGGGGGAAGCAACAAGGGTCCTGCGGCTGTTTCAAATGCCTCAGCATCCAGAACACGCCGTGCGGCTCCTAAAAAGGTGTAGATATATTTTAGTGCGTAGGTAACTTTTTCAGTATCATTATTAGATCATTTTTACACTATTGTATCTCCATTTAACTTACCATTCTATTTTATCTTGTGTGTGACGATGCCTTAGTTGTTTTTGTTTTTTGTTTTGTATTATGTTTTTGTTTTTGTATAACCTGTATTAGACCTCTCTGTTTCTCTCTGTCGTAGTCTTAATAGAAGTGCACTTAACCTATAACTTTCTCTGTTATCTTGAATACTTAAATGTTTAAGGCAAACGCAGTTCGTTTATTTATCAAACGGTGTAGATTGCACTGCGAACATTGCGGCATATGAGCGGCACTACTAGTTGATAATACACTTTGTACAAGTAATGTATCTGTTACATTGCAGTGCCTACTGCAGTATGTCGAGTCCTCGCCGAGTCGCATCGCATCATACGTTTCAGCAGTGCAATGGGCTGTTTGCTCATACAGCCAAATTTGCAAGAATGTAATATAGTCACTGATTTTAAGTTTTTTTACACGTTTCAGTGAATTCTTTACGTTAGGTTATGGTTAATTAGTATAGGTGTTATTATGTCTTTCTTCTGCTTTTATAAATTTTAAATGCAATCCATAGTTACTTCTCTTTCAGGCTACTGGCAGGTAAATACTTGCAACATAAATAATATTAGTACCTATCTTTATTTATATTTTATAACATTTACTATTAATTTTTTATTTATTAAATATATTATATTATATCATTTTATAAACAATGGATATCTCTTTTAATAGCGACTTATTTATATCTTGTTCTTCAAGTGCATCTGAAGACGACAGTTTCCAAAGTCTGGAACCCCCACTCGGCGATTTACTTATTAACACCTTTGATAAAGTACCCAAAAATTTTAACGTTGTACATATCAATGCGCAAAGCATTCCTGCTCATTACTCAGACATCCTCACTTCTTTTGGCAGTAAAAACATTCACGCTGTCCTTATATCTGAGTCTTGGCTTCATCCTTCTCTTCCTACTACGTCCTACTCCTTACCTGGCTTCATTCTCATCCGCAACGATCGGACCAGCACTTCTCATGGTGGCGTTGCCATCTATCTTCGCTCGCACATTCCTTTCACAATATTAAGTAAGTCACCTCAGCCGCCACCCCCCGGGTCCGCCGAGCATCTCTTTCTTGAGGTGGTGTTGAATCACACTAAGATTTTGTTAGGAGTTTACTACAGTCCTTCGGACAAGGTAAACTACTTTGCCTCTTTCGAAACGCTCCTCGAAGACTTATGTCCTGCTTATGCACACACGATTATCATGGGTGATTTTAATACATGCCTCTTGAAAGATAATGCTCGCGCGCATAACCTTAGGTCCTTAGTATCTTCTACTAATTTTCATATTCTCCCGTTAAATGCAACTCACCACTCTCCTAATTGTAACCCTTCTCTCCTCGATCTGATTTTTGTTTCTTCTATCGATCACGTTCATCACTATGGTCAATTTGCGGCTCTGGCCTTTTCCTATCATGATTTAATTTTCTTATCTTATAAAGTCCGTCCCCCTAAGCCCAAGCCCAAAACTCTTCTCTTGCGTAATTTTAGTAATATGAATCTTGAGCGGCTACGCGAGGATGTCAGTAGGATTGATTGGTCACCTATTGCAGAAACTCAGTCAGTTGATGACCAAATTGAGGTTTTCAATTCGTGTCTTATCAATTTGTATGATGTGCATGCACCCGTACGGCCTGTAAGGGTGAAGCATCTTCCTGCTCCGTGGCTGAATGATGACATCAGGGCTGTCATGAGTAAGAAAAATTTTGCAAAAGCTAGGTATAGGGCAAAACCTTCAGATGCGAATCGGGAGAAATATCACAATTCAAGAAATCGCTGCAACACTGTGATAAGGGACGCTCAAAGACGCCACATCCATAAGTCGGTCGAGAATGGAGATCCAGCTAAGGTCTGGCACTTCCTCAAATCACTCGGGATTGGTAAATCTCATAACAGCGTTCCTCCAGGTAGTGTAGACTTGGATAGTTTAAATAAACATAAAATTCTATATCATCCTCTCTTTCGTGTTCTTATCACATGTACGCAGACGATTTGCAAGTTTACGCGCAATCCCCTTTGAACAATCTAGACGAAGCAATCCTGAAAACCAACCTGGATCTGGAATCTATATCCAACTGGAGTAGGAATTTTGGTTTGAAAGTCAATCCAGCTAAAACACAATCCATCATAATAGGTAGCCCGTGGTTTATTTCTAGGATTGACTATTCAAAATTACCATGTGTCATGTTCGATGGTGTCCCTATACCGTTCTCTAAAACGGTCAAGAACTTGGGCATCATATTTGACAACTGTTTTACATGGAAGCCTCAGGTGGCTGAAGTCAGTAGGAAGATGTTTGCCTCTTATTTTTCTCTGCGACGTCTTCGTAATTTTCTTCCCACGAGGACTAAAATATGTCTCGCTCAATCGCTCCTGCTTCCTATACTGGATTACGCGGATGTCTGCTACCGAGACCTTTCCTCTGAGTTGCTTAATAAACTCGAACGTCTTCAGAATCTTTGCATTCGCTTCATTTTTGGGCTCCGCAAATATGACCATGTCTCCAGTTTCCGTTGTCTATTAAAGTGGTTGCCGATTCGTCAACGGAGAGACCTCCATATCCTTTCTTCACTCTATTCTGTCCTAATGCTCCCTTCTACTCCTAATTACCTCAAAGAGCGTTTCTCTTACCGATCCTTTTCTTTAAATCGCACACTTCGCACTTCTCTCACCCTAACGCTCGACATTCCTTCCCATTCCTCCGATTTCTACTCTCACTCCTTTACAGTCCAAGCCATCCGTAAGTGGAATGCTTTGCCAGAAGAAATTAGGCGGGCTCCTTCTCTGGATTCCTTTAAGAATCGCCTTAAAGCGCATTTCCTGAAGTAATTATTTATTTTATCAACTCGTGTTTCTCTCGTCCTCTTGTTTACGCTATGTATGTATGTATGTGTGTATGTATGTATATGTATATATATATATATATATATATATATGTATATGTAATATATATTTATAGTTATATACTTATATTTATTTAATATACTTATATTCGATTAGTATGTCTACGTATTTTAAATAGGTAGGTACCTATTATACTATTATACTACTTAAGCTTTTCATTTTTAATCAAATATTTGCACCACCCGCTTCTGTTTTACTTACTTATTATTTCTCCTTTACCCCAAGGTTGCCTGGAAGAGATTGCTTTTTAGCAATAAGGCCGCCCTTCTGTACACTTTCTTGTTTTGTTTGTTTTTGTCTGTGTTCTATTTATGTGTGTGCAAATAAAGAGTTAAATAATAATAATAATAATAATAATAAGTTTAATTAAATCCAGATAAAAAGAAGAGGTCTATATTAAATAAAGAAACTTAAATAATTTTTTTTTTGAATACGTGACTATAAATCCCGCCTGAAAAACTATTCAATAGTGATACTGTTACGAAATAAACAATTTCCTAGTAAAAACACTATTATTCTGTGAATTCAAGTGCAAAAAATATTCCGTTGAACTATTCAAATTTGTTTTAGCCGCTCGCTTACTTTTCTCTACAAACAGAACATCAGTGGCGCCACCTAGTAAGCACCTGCTGTAACGCCACAACTACCAGTCACCTGTCTAATTGATACTTTAAAAACTGATCGACTACATTGATTTGACTACAAATTCTGGCTTGGAATTATAGATGGCGCCAAACAACTAAAAACAACTAAAAGGAAGCGCAAAACGGAATTATTATTTAAAAACCGGCAATTAACTACTGTTTATTAAAAGCAAATTGAAGAATTTTATTTTTATAAACATCTTTTCAAAATGGAGCCGTCTTTATTAAAATGTGCTGGATGTTTGAAAAAAATTACTGACAGACAATATCTCAATTGCAACTATTGCAAAGATCATTACGACCTAGATGCGCTAACGTTTCCTGGCAACGGTTTTACAATACCATGAATGCAGAACACAAACGTACATGGAAATGCCATAGTTGTCGCTCGAAGATGCCAAAACAAGACAATACAAATACACCCATCCGATCACAGCTCACTATGATTCCCAGCAGAGAAAATATCTCCTTAACTAAGAACAGTAACTCGGATTCTGAACTTTGCAATGTAACTATAAGAGATAAATCCAAAAAAGCTACTCCTGAAGCGAACCACATAATAAGCTCTGATGATGACGATGATGAGCCAAGTCGAATTCTGGGAAATACCCTTTACGTTGACGCTGACCTGCAAAACAGCTCGACTACATCGGATACCATTACCTTAGCGCAATTTGAAAAACTGCTAGATTTGAAACTGGAAAGAAATAGACAGTCAATAATTAATGAAATCAGATGCACTATAGCTTCACAGGTAGCAATAGCCATGGACCAATTAAAAAAAGAAATTAAGGAAGAAATAAAGACAGATACCAACACATCTTTAGGCACCGTTCATGTTGAACAAAATGCTATTAAGGCGATTAGAGTCGTCAACGACCTTGACGTTTGAGCCCTCTGCTCCGCGCGCCACAACCCGCACCCCGCAAGAAAACACCGGTCAAAGAATACACAGGTGTAGAATGTACAGAAGCGCACTCCATACATTACTGCCTATCACTTGAGTTTGTATTGATGAATCTAACTAGGTACTTCTAATAACAAAAGATGTCGGTGTATGTAAGTAATTATACTTAATCTAAGTTGAATTATTTTGATTGCCGCAATCGACGTAATGCTATTATTCGACAATTCTGGCATTCTCACCGGTCGCATGTATACAGGGTGGAATTTTTTAACGTCTCCTGGAGGGAAAGTACTCTAAATAAATATAATAAATATATATAAATCTTAATAAATATATATTTGTGATATATTTTTAGTGCATAAATAGTCAACTTATTTATAATTATTATTTAATTAATATTTGCGCCTTTCCCGCATTTCAATCTATAACTCCTATACCATAAGGTTGCCTGGAAGAAATTGCTGTTAAGCAATAAGGCCGCCTATTTGTATACATTATTTCAAATTCGCTGTATAAACATATTCTGTAATCCTATGTGTGCAATAAAGAATATTGTATTGTATTGTGTATTTTAAATACTGTAGATAGAAAATTTTACTCAAAGGAAATATTCCTTTATTATTAATAATAGAGCAGGACCCAAGGAGAATAAAGTTCATTTCCGTGGGACTTACCTCCGCCATACGAACTACTGGTATGTACTTATTCGGCATATTTTCCTGAACACAAAAAGTGCGGTAGTCACTTTCTAAGAGTATGGAGGGGGTAGCTATGACGTGACGTATTTTATTTACGCTATATTTAGAAAACTACTGGACAGATTTACTTAAATAGGGTCTCAAATGAAAGATAATTTAATGATCATTGTTTTATTCTAAAGATTCATTAGTGTAAACCTAGTAACAAAATAAATATTTTCAAAAAACGACATTATGTAAAATTAAACTTTTTTTACTGTGTGAAAAGAACAGAAACCGTTAGGATTACGGTAATTTAGCTCATTATAAAAAATAGCTACACTTATCAGCATTCTAATGAACCTAAAAACGTTTAAGTCGAGCTATAAACAACGGAACTGCAGTCGTCTAAGTGAGCGTGGGTAGCGCCGAACTGACTACGGTACTTAGATTTTGGTACGAATAATCTTGAAAATAACGTGACAAAACGGGTAGAATCACAGCAAAATGAAAAAGTATTATGAACAGGCATCATTTTTTTTAACAGGCATCATTTTTTTTGTCAAAAAATTTTCTTCATTTTGCTACGAACTATTTTCAAAAATTCTCGTAACAAAAATAACGCTTCGTATCGTATCGAAATAAAACTCTTCATACTTGCACGTACTTGCGTTATATTTCAAAACAAATGACCCAATGGTACTGGTCTGTACTGATGGACATGAGAGTGTAAACGTACGCACTCGGGGCAGAAGTAGGTCGCTGACGTGCAAAAGTGGACAGCCGCCATTATATTTTTTACATCGGCAACACTGAGATTCATTTCGAGGAATCCCTGCACCGTGCTGCGCCGTGAATTTTGGCACTTGTCGCTTCATTCATTTGAAATCATTTGGTCAGGCCTATGACACTGTTAGTACCAATAGCTGCGAAATGGCGCTGCTATCGCCTTTAATTCGCCATCTTGTGACGTCATGCTGTATGTCAAGATAACCTCCAACTGTCATGATGGCGTCTTGTCACTGAGTTAAGTGCACGCTAGGGTTACCAACTTTTTTTCATGAAATAAAGTATATTAAGGTGGGAGAAGGTAAAAAAAAAGGTATTAGATAAAATAAAACAGCATTCGTTATTGTTTTACTTAAATACATGTTTTTTTGAACTTTTTGCATATTTTATTAACTTGTTGTCTTTTTAAAACTTTTATCTGCCTCGATACAGTCAAAATTATAATTGAACATATTAAGAGTTAATTTTTAATTAAATTTAACATGGCTTTGTTTCTGTCGTCTCTCCATTTAGTCTTAATGACTGAAAAAACTCTTTCGGAGAAAGCTGAAGTAGCAGGGACAGAATATAGGAATGAGATATTTTTTTTTATTTACAAATTCTTGGTCAGTGTTTGTGATTGCCAATGATAACAAATGGCACCAATTTTGGTCGCTTCTCATTTCTATAAAATATTTTTCCTATAAAACTTTTTCAATTAATTTGAAGTTTATTAATTATGAATATAATGCATTCATATCAATAGTAAGTCTATGCAAATTTTTCAGTTGGGTCAAATGTGACCAAAGATTTTAATGACAAACAGCTTCTTAAACACAGCCAGTTGGTGTCTTTAAATCAAACCATTTGTGTAAAAAGCAGATGTTTGTTCTCGGGTCATGGGTGTTTGTCTTTGTGTGTATTCCAAGGGACCCACGACACAAGAGAAAACCTTAGTGTGGGCCTTTGAGTGTGTAGCGTAGCGTTTATTTTGACAAAACCCATTTCGATGAAGAAGGCAAGAGAATTCGCTTTTCTTACCCATGTCTCTTCACTGAATACGGAATTGCTCTGGGCGAACCACTGAGTAAAGTAGGGAAGTCCATAAAATCTGTTACGCATTATTCTTAATTGGACACACTGTACCTATTATTTAAATTTTCAAATTCAAAACTTTCCACCACAAAGAGCAGAGAGAGTAATGTGTAACCGTGTAATGACACTGGGGTTACCAAAAAAGATAACAATTCAATAATTATAGGAGTCTTTCAAGTTATCTGACAGCCCCCGCCAAAAGGGTCAGACGTTGATAGCTATCAAATTTTTTCAATGATTATAGTCATTGAAAAAAATTATTTATTCTTTTACTTTTCCATTGATTATCATTGAACCATTTTGAAAACATTAGAGTCTTAAAAGTGTCACCTGGGTGTAACTCAAAAAAGTTCTTATCCACATTTTTTTCACAAAATGGCTGATTACCATTTATTATAAAGTAAAGTGTTCTGCGCTACATGATATTGACGGCATTGTGGCAACACATATGGATCTACACTGGGCGTCAAAAATAAGTAGTACAGTTTTAAAATTGCGATTTCTCCCAAACTATAAAACTTAGACCTTTGAAACAAAAAAGGTTAAAAAGAAAATTTAATCTTATTCAATAAAAACTTCATGCATTATAAGAACTTATAATGCTTGACTTTAAAAAAAACGAATAAATAAAAACACTTTTTTTAAACTGTTGAAAGGTGTTGTCTTACTTAGGATTTTTGTGTTTGACACATTCGCTGCTGATAAAGCAATTGTAATTGAAAAGCATAGGTATCTTCAGAGAGTAAATTTGACTAATCATGCCTCTTTCACCAGAAGAATGTGCAAGAATCTTAGCTTTTCTCGAAGTGGGCATCAGTATGCGTCGTACTGCAAGGAGGGTGGGTGTAACTTTAAGAACGGTTCAGCGAGTAAAGCAAAGGTACGAAGAGACTGGAAACCATCTAAGGAGACGAGGTAATGGCAGACCCAGGTGCACAAGTACCCGAGAAGATCGCTTTATTGTTTCCACTGTGTTAAGAAATCGACACCTTAATGCAGTTGAGGTTCAGCAACAGCTTCTTCGGACCCGAACAGACTACATCAGTGAGAGTACAGTGAGAAGAAGACTTGCTGAAGCTAACCTGAAGCCTCTAAGACCAGCAAATGGCCCCAAACTTGAGACAGAGCATCGCGTAGCAAGACTACGCTACGCCCGTCAACACGTACAATGGGGCGAAGAAGAATGGGCTAGAGTTTTATTCACAGATGAGTCTCGATTCTCTTTATACACTTCAGATGGACGGCGGAGAGTCTACAGACGACCCGGTGAGCGATACATTCAAGCTTGTATCTCGGAAAGAGTCCAATATGGCGGGGGCTCTGTACACGTATGGGCTGGTATCTCTTCAGAGAGTCGCACAGAGCTTGTGGTAATAGAAAATGGGACTTTGACTGGTGAAAGATATGCCTCGGAGATCCTCAACGAGTATGCAGGGCCATATTTAATAAATATGGGTGATGGAGCCATCCTAATGCATGATAACGCCCGGCCACACACTGCTCACCACGTACAAGAGTACATTCAGGAGGTTGGCATCAACTTGATGGCTTGGCCATCGAGAAGCCCAGATCTCAACCCTATTGAACACGCCTGGGATGAGCTTGGGAGGCTAGTCAGAAGGCGCAGTCCACCTCCTGCCACACTCAGGGCTCTAAAACATGCGCTGATAGAAGAATGGGAAAATATTCCCCAACACCGCCTCCGAAACTTAGTGTTCAGCATGCCAAACCGGATCCAAGCTGTAATTAGAGCCCGAGGCGGCAACACAAGTTATTAAATTGTGAAAAAGTTCCAAAACGTGAAAATTAAGTGGTTGACATATCGTTAAAAATTTATACTTTTTAGTATTTATCTTAATTTTAAGTTTGAAACTTTATTCATGCCAAATAAAATATAACTTTAATAAACTTCGTTAAGTTTACTATAAACTGCTTTTTATTTCATAAGTGTAACTACTATAGTTTAGGAGTAATTGCAATTTGAAAAGTGTACTACTTATTTTTGACGCCCAGTGTATATTTGAGAATATATCTATTCACTTTCATTTACTAGTTCTGGAAATTGGTTAAGCCTTTAGCGAAGTACCTATTCACTTGTAAAACAACTCAACTATAAGTACCATAACCTTACCTCTCGTGAACTGACTAGATATCTTACCACTGCAATACAGATTTATTCCTAGTGCAGGGTGAGTCGGCTGACAGTCTGTCCCATGAAGAAACCCAATAGGCATATTTATTACCCACTGTACTTTAAAACTGTACCTACTGCTTTTAAATGAATAAAATGTTACTTATTACTACCTAGCAGCATGTCAGAGATTTATTTTCATTAATGTTCTGGTTTATTTAGTTATATCTAGATAATACCACAAACAACATAACAAAATATTCCCTGTGATTGGATATGTATCTATTATCTTATTTTATTATTTAATGAAACTATGTAATTAACAAATCAATCAGGGTCAAAAACATTTGATTCGTGTAATGTAACTTTAACCATAGCATGTCATATTACATAATCTAGTTATCTGAAAAGGAGATGCTTAAAACAATTGCATTAGAATTTTTAACTATGTCTGTTTAATGTGCAATCATCTTCCAAGAACAGGCAAAAAATTAAACTTAGAGGGTACCAAACTAGTAGCTGTTACGTAGCAACAACATAAAGGCAACAGTTACTCAAGAGTCTGTTTCTATTCATGTATGATTTATTAAAATGGGCCAAAGATTCAAATAAAAAAAAGCTTTATTAATGCTTTTAAACTAGCAAAATTTAGGGCTCCTCATGAAGCTAAAGAACTTTTTTATAGGAACCCATATCAAACATCAACTATTTTTTTTAGTTTTAAAAGGCGATAGCAGCGCAATTTCGCAGCTATTGGTACTAACAGTGTCATAGGCCTGACCAAATGATTTCAAATGAATGAAGCGACAAGTGCCAAAGTTCACGTCGCAGCACGGTGCAGGGATTCCTCCGAATGAATCTCAGTGTTGCCGATGTAAAAAATATAATGGCGGCTGTACACTCTCGCACGCCAGCGACCTGCCTCTGCCTCGAGTGCGTACGTTTACACTCTCATACCCATCAGTACAGACCAGTACCATTGAGTCCTTTGTTTTAAAATATAACGCAAGTACGTGCAAGTATGAAGAGTTTTATTTCGATACGATACGAAGCGTTATTTTGGTTACGAGAATTTTTGAAAATAGTTCGTAACAAAATGAAGAAAATTTTTTGACAAAAAAAAATGCCTGTTAATAAAAATTATGCCTGTTCATAATACTTTTTCATTTTGCTGTGATTCTACCCGTTTTGTCACGTTATTTTCAAGATTATTCGTACCAAATCTAAGTACCGTAGTCAGTTCGGCGCTACCCACGCTCACTTAGACGACTGCAGTTCCGTTGTTTATAGCTCGACTTAAACGTTTTTAGGTTCATTAGAATGCTGATAAGTGTAGCTATTTTTTTATAATGAGCTAAATTACCGTAATCCTAACGATTTCTGTTCTTTTCACACAGTAAAAAAAGTTTAATTTTACATAATGTCGTTTTTTGAAAATATTTATTTTGTTACTAGGTTTACACTAATGAATCTTTAGAATAAAACAATGTTCATTAAATTATCTTTCATTTGAGACCCTATTTAAGTAAATCTGTCCAGTAGTTATCTAAATATAGCGTAAATAAAATACGTCACGTCATAGCTACCCCCTCCATACTCTATGACTACCGCACTTTTTGTGTTCAGGAAAATATGCCGAATAAGTACATACCAGTAGTTCGTATGGCGCAGGTAAGTCTCACGAAAATTGTTATTTGAAGACTTTTTTACGAATAGGTCCCGCTCTATAAGAAACAAAACAGCATTCAAGGATTTTCGAAATTTCGCTTGCCACACCCGGGAATCAAACCGGCTTAAATTCAAAAAAATAACATCCTGTACTTTTATGGTATCGATCGATAGGGTCCATCGTAAAGATCAAATGTCCCTAACAAACATGGTAAATTAGATGAAAAGAGAACCATTAAACTACATGAAACCTAACGATGGGACCCTTAAGTAAAAGTGCTTTAACACGTCCCATCAAATTTGTAAGCTTAGATTTAATGGTCTTCCTTTCACTTAATTTACTATGTTTGTTAGGAAGATTTATCCTTACGATTGACCCTATCGATCAATACTATTAAAGTACAGGGTGCTTTTTTGGATTTTAGCTGGTTCGATTCCGGGTGTGGCAAGCGAATTTTCGAAAATTGTTCAGTGTCATGGGCTGATTCACCACCTGAGAGGATAAGATCGAATTACTTAACACCCTATACATATTATGTATATTCAATCATATAGATTTAGATCCGCATAAGTACTTAATACAATTAAATTTCGTCAAACGTCTATAAGCGCAAAATAATCAAATATTACGACTAGATTACAAACTTATAATAGTAGGTACAATTAGCGTCCACGCGCGAGCTATACCGTAACACAATAATATCGTCTGACTGCACTACTCTCTAAGCACACTAATACATAAATATACTGTGTCAACGTACACAGGCAAACAGAAAATACGCTTTATCGCTCGTAAAAGTTTGGATACGAGTGACACAGCCGTCCCGTCGGAATGCCAGCGGAGGACTGCCGCCCGCGCCCGCGCAGACCACCCTCTGCAACTAAACGTTCGGATTTCCGTTTTTCGTAACTTTTGAATGAAAATATTGTTTGATTTACAAAATTTAAACGTTGTGTTTCAAGAAAAAGGGATTTTTAATTAATCAGTATAAGAATATTTCCATATATCATAGCCGTTTAGGAGCAGTAAGGAATTTAAGTCAAAAATCGAAGTCTCGTGGTATTTTTTTTTAAATACAATACAAAGACGTAAAAAAAAACTGACGTTCCACATGTAGTCCTTGAACAGATGTTTCACATTTTTTTTTTCAACTTTCCCTGGCCAGTCATAAATGAGAAGTAAGCTTTACAAAATGCTCAATATTCGGAAATTGAGGGATCTAATCGCCTTAAAAAAGAGATAACCAAAACTACGAAAACCCTAGAAGATCTACAAACAAAATATATCAAAATACAAACTGAAATAAATGAAATACAAAAGAACCTTTCATTACCGTTCAAGAATGATTCCCCAGATGCTGTGAACTACAAACAAGCTATGAGCCAATGTGAAAATGCAAAAAAAGTTGTCTTATATGGTCTGGAAGAATATACACAAGAAACGGAAAATGAGCTCTATAATAGATTGGTGTTCCTTTTCCAAGACATACTGAGCGTCAATTTAGCAGGGTATATAGAGGTGTTTCACAGGATTGGAAGAAGGGGAAATCGAAGACCGATTGTTATTGAAATATTAAGCAAAAGAATGGTAAACTTCATAATTTGCAACAAAAACGCTTTTAAAAACACAGGATTATATATTTCAAAATTTTTAGGACCTGAAGAAATACAAAATAGAAAAAGATTAATAAAGATTTTAATAGAAGCAAGAAAAAATGGCCACCGTGCTAACATAATTGATAATAAACTAAAGATTGATGGCAAAGATTATAAAATAACTAATAATGAACTACCTATACAACAGGAAAATTACCAGACAACTAGTGTATCACCTAACTCTACTACCTCCTCTATGACACCGAGACAGACCTTACAATCACAGCCCATGATTTCTGAATCCCAGAATAAACGGTGTAATTTTCGGAATTTTCGGAACTTTTAACATACTTTTCCAAAACATTAGAAGTTTAAATAAAAAACGTAATTTATTAGAATTAATTACACAAGAGAAGAACATTCAGGTAATATGCCTAACTGAAACATTAATAACAGAAATAAAAACAGACCTTTTATTTCTTGATGGATATAAGCTTGCCTCGTTCTATAGTCGATCAAGTCGAGAACGAGGTGGAGTGTGCATATTTCTTAAAGAAAACGATGCATTACAATTTACAGAGCGTCAAGATATTGTAAAATTTTCAGTAGAATTTCTGTTTGAAGTAAGTGCTATAGAAATTACGAAATCTAAACTTATATTAATTACAATATACTGGCCAGACAACAATAGACAACCTGATTTGTTCTTCGAGTCTTTAACAAGACTTTTACAGCATTTGCATAAGAAGTATAATAAATTTAATGTTGTGATTGGTGGAGACTTCAATTCAGATATTTTAGATCCGACACCTCGTACACGTAAATTAATAAATATAATGAAGAGCTTTAACTTCTATCAACACGTAAAGGAGGCCACGAGAATTACTCATGATTCATCCACTGGCTTAGATCTTGTTTTCACTAATTTTATTAATGCTGATTTAACTGTTTTTGTTGAAGAACTCGGTTTTTCTGACCATGTGGGGGTGTTATTGTCTATTCCCAATGTAAATGTGGACTATGTAAATACGTGGTATATGGAAAAAAGATTATTTAGTGATAAAAACATTCAATCCTTTAAATTAGAATTACAAAAAGTAGATTGGAATAGAATAATAACCTTAGATTCTGACACAAATAATAATTTCAATTCATTTTTTAACATTTTGAACAACAAACTTAATGAATCTATACCTAAAAAACTAATAAAATTAAAAAATAAAAACAAAAAAACTTGGTTAACAACTGGGCTTAAAAAATCATGCAAAAACAAACGCCTCTTAAAAATATTTATTTAAAAAAGCTATTTATTATACTTTCTAAAAAGATACAAAACATAAATAAAATCAAAAACTCTAACAATATAATCAAAACAATGTGGCAAATAGTTAAAAAAGAAACAAATAAAATACCAACAAAATCCAAAAATAACATAAAACTAAAAATTGAAAATAAAATCACAGATGACCCCGACATAGTAGCCAATGAGTTCAATACCTATTTTGCCTCTGTCGGAAACTGCCCAACTAGCAGTGATGGTCAATCACTTGAACCATCCGGTGGGCCCGTTGTAACTACCTCAGAAAACTCATTCTATTTACGATCAGCAGACCCATCCGAAGTTTATAGTGTTATTAAAAAGTTAAAAAATAAACGTAGCTTCGGATATGACGAATTCCCCCCTACTCTTATTGAGCAATGTACGGACGAACTAGTTCTTCCCCTTACATTTTTAATTAACCAGTCCTTTTCAACTGGTTGTTTCCCAGATTCTCTCAAAATATCTATAACTAAACCCGTGCACTAAAAAGGACCTCAAACAGACTGCAGTAATTTTCGACCAATAGCTCTCCTCTCAACGTTTTCAAAAATACTAGAATCCGTAATGTGTCAACGCCTTTATTCTTTCTGCGAAAAGTATAAAATTTTCAATGAGAACCAAAACGCTTTTAGAAAAAAATATTCCACTAACCAAGCAGTTTTTACATATACTCAAGAAATACTTAAGATAATTAATAATAAAGAGTACGCAATAGGATTATTGTTGGACTTAAGCAAGGCATATGACCGAGTTAAGTACAACATTCTTCTTCAAAAATTATATGGGATAGGCGTGAGAGGCATAGCCCATGATTGGTTTGCTTCCTACTTAAAAAACCGTAAGCAATACGTTGAAATAGATCATTATGATATCTCTAGAAGATCAATTTCTAAAATTAGATCACAAGAAATAGTTTTGCAAGGCTCTATTCCCCAAGGTAGTGTCCTGGGATGTATACTATTTTTGCTTTATGTTAATGATCTGCCGTACGAAATAAATAGTCATTGCACATTATTTGCAGACGATATCTCCATTGTCTTTTCCTGCCGAGATGAATCTAACTTAAATAATTCATTGAACACGATACTTCACAAAATAATAAACTGGTTAAATGATCATAATCTTATATTAAATATTAATAAATCAAAAGTAATTCAATTTCGCCCATATCAAAAACCCCCACTGAAAATCGACTTTAAATACCCTAACACACAAATAGAACTTGGTAACACTTACAAACTCTTAGGCATGACAATAGACTCAAATTTAAACTGGAAGGAACACATAAATGTAACAGCAAACAAACTATCCCGCTTCACGTACGCTATATATGAATTAAAAAAGAATACAGACCTCAAATCGGCAATGTGTGCATACTATGCTTATGCACATGCCTGGCTCCAGTATGGTATCCTCATGTATACCATATATATATACCAATAGATTTAAGGAAATAGATATTTTGACATTTGCGTCCCAGTATATATTTAATAATCTTTTGTATGTAAAGAAAAATGAACAATTGTTTAAGAAAAATTCTGATAGGCACAATGTAAACACTAGAAGCAAACATAACTTGGATATACTAGACAGCCGTCTCTACAAAGTAACAAACTCTTTTATGGGTCAATGTATACGCTTCTACAATAAGATTCCCTTGTGTATTCAAAACCTACCTTTAGAAAAATTTAAGACGATAATTAAACAAAAACTTTGTAAAAAGGGCTATTATAGAATTTCGGATTATCTGTTAGACAAGCAACCATGGGAATAAATTGCTCAGCTCCAGAGTTATTCAGATATTAAGTCAATTAAAATTAACAGTAAGAAAATTTATATGATTGACTTAAAAAGAGCGACCCTCGGAGTTTCTTGCCTATTCTTCTCCTGAGGAAGACTGCACCTTTGCGAATAGGCGCAAAGCCAAAAGTGCTAATGTAATTCATAATATTCACGTGTTCAAGTATCATTTTATATGTTCAATGAAATAAACACTTTTGACTTTGACTTTGACTTTGTAGGGCAACAGCACTAATATCACAGAATTATTTATCCTCCAAAAGAAATGTGTTCGTATTCTAGCCAACATAGATAATATGCAAAGTTGCAGGCCATATTTTATCAAATATGATATATTAACCCTCACATCAATATATATATTAGAAGCATGTATGTTTGTAAAGAGAAACTTGAACCTATTCCCAATCTACTCGCGCCCACCAGCACTGCGTCCTCGAACCAGACTTGCCCTTCCATTTTCACAACTAAAAATAGTAAACAGCCGTCCATATGCCATGTGTGTAAAAATGTATAATTATATCCCAAATTCCATCTCTGCTATAGATAATCCACATCATTTTAAAAGAAGCCTAAAAGATTATTTATGTAAAAAATGTTACTACATCCTTAATGAATTCTTTCATACTAAGTGAATTTACATTATTACTAATAAGACATTATTATTGTAAATAATTTATGATTCCTATTTTTATTTTTTAGTTAGATATAACTAACCATATTATTTTAAGTTAAGTTGCTGTGCCCTAGCAGGGTTCTACATGTCTACTAACCTTCTTTTGTAACATCTATTGTTCAATGTGGAAACGCAATAAACTATTGAGTATTGAGTATTGAGTATACCAACAACAAATAATCGCGCATTAACATAAGTAGAACAAAAACATTAATTAAAACTACTTACACGCGATGACAACAAAGTTTACTAACTCGAATTGAAAATCACGAAATTCACAAAAAGTGCAATGTCACAAAACATCACAACGAACTAATTAACCTAAAAAGAGAGTAACTGGGAACAACATCCAAAACTATTTTTCAAGTACCAACTAAGAACAACACGCGAGCGATACCTAGAAGTTACAAGAGAAATAAACTCAACCGGGAATCCCAAAGGAAACGACTCAACACTAAAACCTAGCCCTAAATAACTAACACTAAGAGATATCAACAACAGAAACAACAAAAATTTATTACAATAGGTAATAATTTACGTAAAAGTTTCCTAAAACTTTCAAAATGTCAACAACTGACGACAAATAGCAAACACCACAGACCTAGACTTCAAAGAAAATAATGGACTGTCAGTCAACTCGGACTTGACAGTCAAAAATAATGGTTGCCACCAAATTATTTGTCTATGTCTATGTTGCCACCATAATGGCCATGCAAAACCCATGGACCTATTACAATAACTGGACCTCGCAGTGTAATAACAATACCGAGCCGAAGGAGAGGCTCAAAAGTAGAAGTGCATCTCTTTTCAGTAGGGTGCCCATGTTTTACTTGTTTTGATAAATTGAACCCAATTTATTCTTGTAGCATAAACCTATAAAAGTAAGTCCATGACATTAATTATCAGATAACGGTGTCGATTCTGGCAGACACACCAAAATAATTTGACAGGACTAAACTAAATTGAAGCATCATGTCCTTGTCATTTCAACTCAGAAAGAAAAAGACATAACGCTTAAATTTAGTTTCATCATCATCATATCAGCCGGAAGACATCCACTGCTGAACATAGGCCTCCCCCATAGATTTCCACTTAGCACGGAGGTGTATTACTCAACTCATGTTTATTACGAACATACAGACACCCTACTCTTAATGACATACAGGCAATTTGAGAGACAAGGACACACAACTATTTTCGTGCTATCGCGCCTGAGTCGGATTACTACTTTCCCTTGTGTGTCTCAAAAGTGAACCCTAACATTATACAAATACAGTATATATTTGTGTTAGCGATATACAAAAGTAAGAGATCCAGATCCAATAATTATACATCCATGGCAAAACCATACCACAAATATAGTTCAACTATGACGTCAACAAATGTAAGACCACAAAGCAAAAAAATTTGCCAAAGCAAAAAAAAGATAAAATGTCTTTGGAAAAGAACACTGACCTCAAAGACAAAAATCGAACAAATCAAACATGACAGGCAACAATGGCTGTACAGCCCACCCGACCAATGAAAAAAGAAAAAAAACATCTTTGTCTAAGGGCAAAAAGATATAGACCCAAAGACGACCAAAAAGGAAAATAAAAAAGTACTTTAACCAACGACGAAAAAAAGACGTTATTTGAGTATATCTTTAATATGATAAGTACCTGAGAAAGGAGAATTGACATCCTGTAACTCATAGACTTGGCGGGAAATTCTACGAACTACACGACACTTAGTGAAACTTGGTGCAAATTTACTCGAAAAATAGTCAGCGCCTGACGAACGTGAGAAGTTCCTACGCCACACAATATCACCGACATTTAAAATGAGGGGGTTACGAATTTTATTATAATAACTCGCATTCCGTAAAAACACCAACGAAAGACTATCTGAAACCTTAGCAAAAACCTGATCAAGGGAAGAGAGCGCAGCCACTCGTTCAACGCGACTCTCAGCTAAATCAACGCCTCGAGTCTCGCCTACACGCCGTGAACTGACATCTAAATGAACTTCCCTTCCAAACATCAGAAAATTGGGGGAAAATCCAGTTGCCATATTTATACATGAGTTTAAATATAGTTTCACTTTGGGTAACACCTTGGCCCAACTTCGCTGGTCAGTTTCAACTAAAATACTAAGACAAGTGACCACTGACTGGTTATAGCGTTCAACAGGGTTTGCCTGCGGGGAATAATAAGGGGTATAATAAGGTGAAGGAATACCATAGGAAGTTAAAAATGTACGAAACTGGTTACTATGAAAAACTGTTGCATTATCACATAACAACGTAGGCGGAACACCATAGCACAAAAAGATATCCCTCTCAAGTATGGTAGCGATCGCTTGACTATTAACCCTTTTTAAAGGATTTAGCCAGACGTATTTAGTGAATACATCAACTATAGTTAAAATATAGCGATAACCATAATACGCCAGCGGTAGCGGACCAATAATGTCGAGTATTCCTCTTTAGGAAATAACCTCTTTAGTAACCTCTTTAGGAAATAACATGTGGCCTCGGGGTTGAGTATTTGAGATTACAAGTCTCACAAGCTCTGAGCGCTTCTGTGACAATATGAAACATGTTTGGCCAATAATAAAGGGTCTTTAACTTATAATAAGTTTTATTAACACCTGGGTGAATAGAAGGTAACTCGTTATGTACCTCAGAAATTGCGTTTTGATACTGTTCTGAAGGGAATACTATCCGCCATGTATCTTCAGACAACGGAAAATCAGAAGACATCCTACGGAGAAGTATTCCGTCATTAATAACATACGCTGGTTGTTAGAAACACCATCATAAATCTTTTTATACCAAGGATCAGAAGTGTTAAAAATTCCTCCATTATAAGAAATAATGCACACATTTATGGGGTTACGTGACAGTGCATCAGGAACAACGTTATAAAGACCTTTTCTATGAATTATGTCAAAGGTATACTGAGAAATAATGGTCGCCCAGCGTGCTAGATGATCAGAAGGGTTGTCAAGTGTTAATAACCATTTTAAAGCAATATGATCTGTGATAACAGAAAAACGCATCTCATCAAAGTAACCACGAAAGTGATTAATAGAATCCAGTACTGCAAGGAGTTCTCGCTCAGTTGTGCTGTAGTTTCTCTCAGCTTTCGAAAACAAACGCGAGTGATATGCAATGGGATGCTGTCCACCATTTATCTCCTGAGAAAGTACTGAACCTAAACCAACAGTGGATGCATCACATTGTAAAATAAACGGCTTTGAGAAATCAAGGCAAGACATAACTGTTTTATCAACCGACGCATTCTTTAATTTTTCAAAAGCTGCTCGTGCAGAATCTGGCCATTCAATTTTATCATGTCCCTTTTTCTTACCAATCAAAACTGTGAGAGGAGCAATAATCGTGGAAAAATCTTTCACGAACCTATGGTAATAAGAACAAAGACCAATGAAGCCACGCAAAGACTTGGCATTCTCTGGCACCGGAAACTCACGGATGGAACTTAGTTTCGCAGGATCAGTCTGTAAACCATTTTCATTTACGATATACCCAATATACTTAAGCTGACTCTTGCAAAACTCGCACTTCTTGAGATTAACCGTCAAACTTGCTTCTTTAAGACGCACAGCCACCTTACGAATAAGCTCAAGATGACCCTCAAAATCGCGAGAGACTAGGACGAGGTCATCAACGTAACCAAAAACACAGTTACTGCCATCAGCAGTGAACTCAAAATTAACAATCATTTCCGTCAGCCTCTGCATCTCAGAAGCAGCGTTGGTTAGTCCGAAGGGCATTCTAACAAACTCGAAAAGACCACGCTGTGGAACGATAAACGCGGTTTTCTCACAGCTATCCTTATCAGAAAGGGGGATTTGCCAAAACGCGCTGCGGAAATCAAGCGTAGTCATGTATTTTGCACCTCGTAGGTTATCTTAAATATCCTGGATCCTAGGCAAAGGATAAGAATCACGAATCGTAACGCTATTCAACTTCCTACTGTCAACACAAAAACGGATAGAACCATCCTTCTTTGTAATCATAACAACAGGACTCGCCCAAGGAGAACGCGACGGACGTATAATCCCATCATTAAGCATTTTATCGATTTCTTTATTCAGGACCTTAAGCTTGGCGGGTCAAAGAGGATAATACCGCTGCCTGATAGCAGGACCTGTCGTAACTATTTTATGACTAAGCCAGGTAGTCTTACCGATACCCTTTTTTTCTGAAGAAATCTCATCAAAGACTTTGATTACTTTTTGTAATCGAGCTTCTTGATCAGCAGATAAGGAAGAACGAGACTGGACAAACTTATTCTCTCCAATAACAGCTTGATCCAATATTTGAACTGGGTCGTGTAAGAACATCTTCCCAGAAATACCGGAATTAAAAGCTCCGCAAAGGACAGACGTTAGGCCAAAGTTATTCCAGAATTCAATACTCAAAATCAACTGCGTAGTAACACGTGATGTAACAAGAAAACGGTGTTGCTGTTTAATATTATTAAATCGAACAGGTAAGGAAACGGAACCAAGTATAGACATCGGAGAATTATCTGCAGATACGACACTATGACCGGGATCAGGTTGGTACGCAACATTCAGCGAAGCAAGCAACGAAGCAATAAACAACAATAAACAATCAGAGACGCTTGAGCACCTGTGTCGAGTAACGCGTGTAAAGCTCTATTAAAAATAAATACTTCAACAAATGGCCTATTATCAATAGAATCTGAAAAATCACCGGAAAAATCGAATGATGACGAAAACCCCGGGAACTAACTAGTTTTTTTGAAGTTAAAGATTGCGCGGCGACGCGGGCATTACACGTGGAGCAATTCTTGGTTGTAAAACCGGGACTCCTGCAAATGAAACAAATAACCTCAGGAATAAAAGGACACGCCCGGAAATCGTGGCCTGATTGATTGTACTTAATACAAATAAAAAGTGTCGAATCAATTATCGGCGCAACAACTTTACGAGACTGAACGTTATCCGAAGCTTGCAGAGGTGGCTCGTAACTCTCAAAGTTTAAGACTATATCTAACAAGGCGTCAATGCTATCTATCCTGTTTGTAGACAAACAAGGCCTGTACCGCGAATGAAGGTTATGTTTTATAATGGGTAAAAGCGCAAAATCAGGGATCGGGTTAGTAAGCTTCAAATTTAGGTCTTGAATGACAATAATAAAATCACGGTCAGATTGCGAAGCCGTCTGTTTTAAATCACGGAGACGCTGTTCAAGGTGGTAGTCGTAGTCAATTTTCAAAAAGGTTTTATAGAAAAAAGACTTTAACTCTACGAACGTCAAAGAAGGTACTTTAATTGTCCTGAAATATAAAAGAGCCGTACCAGAAACAAGTTCGTGGAACCGACGCACAACATACGAGGATGGAATGTCAGAAGCGAACATCCGTTCTTCGATGAGCTAAAAGAAATCCTTCACGCAAGTCTGACCATCAAAGCAAATATTCTATTTTGACAAACTAACGTCGCGGGAGAAAAGCTGTTTGAGTCGCGTAGCTTCATGAACAGAAACAGACTGTTGATTCATTCTCTGCGAAATAGGACTAGCACGATAAGGTGACTCTCCAATATCTTGCTCGTAAGCGGCCTCTTCCGGTTCAACATCAATAATAGTGTCCTAATTCAGCGACATTTCTAGACAAAGTGGAGTCTGATGTTAGAAATAAAGCAAAGAAATCGATACCGTGAAGTAAACAGATCGTTAACACAAGTCGTAATATCTGAAAATTCCCTAAGAGGAAAAAATAATACCTAATTAGGGGAAAAAAAACCTAATCGGGAAAAAAATACCTAAAAGGGGAAAAAAAACTAAAAGGGTGAAAAAGAAACGAGTTGAACGCGTTGTTTGCTACGTTAAACAACTAACTACGGGGGAAAGTGTAAAATTGTGAAAGTGTAAAGTGAAAGTGTAATGGGGGAAAGTGTAAAATTTTTCTTTATTTTTATAAATAAGTACGAGTTTCATGTTAAGTAAAGTTCTTTTTACATTAAATATCATATGACAAAAAAATAAATTAAAATGAGGCACGAAGTTACACCAGAACGTTGCAGGGGTTAAAAAGTCCAACATTCTCAAAGCTTCAGTGGGTTATAGGTTATCTGAAACAAAATAAAACAAAAAAACAATTATGAAAGCGACAGCGGCACGGAACGTGCCCACCGTATAAGCAAGAAAAAAAAAAGAATAAAATTAAAAAATTAATTTGGGTATACAGGGTGTTCTAAATTTTTATTTTTTATTTTTTTGTAGAAAAGGGGTGTTGCAGCATTTCTGCTTGCGATATTTTTTATATTCTCTTATTCTTTCCGGTCTAGTTTTCTTTTTAATTCAATATATTTCAAAATTTTAGAATTTGCTTGATTTTTGGATTTTGTTTGGGATCGAAGTTGTCACAGTGATTCGACGAAAAATTTTGTGGTGATATGATCATTATTTATTGTGCATAGAAGACTAGTGTAAAGCAATTATGTAAAATATTTAATAAGACATTGAACAACTATTTTTAAAAAAGGTCTTAACCTTTTAAAGGAAGTGGAAATATCAATTTTTTTATCAAAATTTGCAGTGGTTTAATCTATGACATAAAGAAAGACTGGGCAGCAGTTTACCGCTGAGTGTACAGACAGACGTGTACCCAATTTGCGAGCAACCCGAACCACCTGTTCCAGCCTCTATTCCATAGCGGTTTTTCCAGCGGCCTCAGGAAGATCAGTAGCTAAGTTTTAGATCCATTACGAGTACCTTAAATTTACCTAATTTATTTTTGACCAAAAAAAGCCAATTGTATCAGCATTAGTTTTATCTATCAAGTAGGTGGGGTATTTTATTCGACGTCGAATTATTATCTACCTATTTGCAACAGATAATAATTTATAGTTAGGCCACGTGTTTAAATTTATGTATGGTATTGTAACCGTTCAAAATTATCCAACACTTCATTTCCAAACAAAATATCTGTACGTTAAAAATTGTTTTAAATGTTAGGATTTCCAATTTGTTAAGTTTCTGTTTACACCTAAAAATTTATTAGTACTTATTAATTTTCGGAACTGTGTCGAATTTTTGTTACGGTATTTGTTTAATTAAATTTTTTCCTTTCATTTTAAATCTCGTTTACTTTTTTTTGTGTGTTTCTGCGATCTGCATTGTAAATTTATCGCTGAAATATGTACCGTCAACAACACGCTAAGATACACATTTCCGTTTTTCCTCTCACTCTCGTCAAATGCAAATTGATCGAAACAGAACAAGGCAGTATAAATACTAAAACCCTCTCCTAAATGCAACATACACTTCTGAAAACCGCATCAAAATCGGTTAAGCAAAACGCGAGATAATCGCAGACAAACAAACATATTACATACATACATACGTACAGATCAAACTGAGAACCTCCTTTTTTTTGATTTCTGGTTAAAATACTAAAACTTTCTCCTAAAATGTAACACACACTTTTCTGAAAACCGCATCAAAATCAGTTAAGCAAAAAGCGAAATAATCGCGGACAAACAAACATACATACGGGTCAAACTGAGAACGTCTTTTTTTTTAATTCGGTTATAATAATTATTTTATTTTATACTTTTTTGCATTAGGTACAGAGACCAACGCATCAGATCACACCTTTTCATTGCAAAACTGCTCTTATTACAGAATAGAATAGAAAATCTTTATTTTATAGGACATTCAGGATGTCACTTAAAACAAGTCAAGATTACAATGAAATACATACAAACATACATTAAATGATTTAAATGATTTAAATACATACATATGCATTCGTTCTTTTGATCCTACTGACTCTACGCCTATTCGCAAAGGTGCAGTCTTCCTCAGAGATGAACAGGCAAGAAACTCTGAGGCACAGAGTGCACGCTTGTGGTAACCTGATGTGCGGCCGTCCATACTTCATTAAAAATACTCTTCACGAATGTATTGTTTCCGCTCAGAATGAAATGTTTTCCAACCTTAGACATCAGAGCTCAGACCAGCAATACAGATACAGGGTCCAAATTGATATTTTGTTTGATAAAAAAGTATGGGCGTAGTAAAATATCGAAGCATCAAATCACGTTTCGAAGTGAGGTAATGAGGACGCCATAATGTGGGGAATTATGATATAATATGACGAGGTACTTACGTTGTTATTTGTTATCAACTCATCACTAAACGGAAAAACTGGCAATAATATAAACACAACACGGTACAAACAACGTTTTAAACACTGCACTAAGCTTAACAATTGCATTTTATTATAAATAGTGTAGCTCTGATAGAAATCAGTTAGTGAATAAACGTTTAGCATTAAAAAATCAACATGTAGGAGGGTGGGTGGTAAAAAAATCCGAAAAAATTAAAAATCTTGTCTACCCTACACAACATCTTCCTTTAGAAATTAAAAAAATAATAAAATCTCCTAAAATAATACTTACAAAAATAAAAGAAAGTCCAAATTTTAGAAAAAAGTTTTTGGCAATTTTGGATGTAGCCTCCGTCTATCTGCGAGGTTGGATAAGGTAAATAGAAGATAAAATAAGGATCACTCACACGACATATTCAAGATTTTATAATATATATCTTTGCTCATAAACCGATAACTTTTTTGTCATGATTATTGTATGGAAAATTTACCCTAGTGTTTAATTATTGGATGCAACAAGAATATTAGGTATTTATTTGGTCAAAGGTAATGATTTTGAAGATCACTCATACCGCGCGAATGCGGATTGAGTGATCTAAACAAATCCTTGCTAATATTATAAATGCGAAAGTAACTCTGTCTGTCTGTCTGTCCGTCTTTCACGCCGAAACCGATGAATTTGGTGAAATTTGGATCTCTGTACCAAATTCACCAAAATCGGTTCAGTAGTTTAGGCGTGAAAGACGGACAGACAGACAGACAGATTAGACCTTGGGAAAGGACATAGGCTACATTTTATTTCACAGCTGGGCATGATATAATCTGTAGTCCACGCTGCGGGGCCGCGGGCGGAAAGCTAGTGGTTAAATATGTGACGAAACGTATAAAAGAAAAAAACTTTTGTGGTTAGATATTTTGGAATATTCTTTACAAATTTTGGAACTCAAAATAAAATAATATAATACAGTACAATCTGAGATACACGTTATGAGGTATTCTACAGACGACAGATTGAGTTATCCAATAAACTGACTGTAACTTTTTTATTTCAAATTTGTCAAATTTTTCGCTACCACCATAGAATAAGTTAGTAAACCAAGCTTTTTAAATGTTACAATTTTCACCAAAATGTAAAGGAACCCACCAGAATGTATAAAGATAACGCAACCTGCCTAGATGTAGTGTTCACTAATTTTAATAAACACAACTTTACTGTTGATGTCAACGAATATGGTTTATGTGACCATAAGGGTGTTTTGATTAGCTTGTTGCAGCCGGGTTGCAACTCTAACGGAACATAATAAACTAATAAAAGAATATTTAATGAAAAAAAACTACAACTCTTTCAGCATGAATTACGAACAGTTGACTGGTCTGAAATCTTAAAGGCTAACAAAACTGTAGACGAAAATTACCTAAAGTTTCATAAAAAACTTACCGAAACAAACAACACTATACCATTAAAAAAGCTAAAAATCAAAAATACTGAAACATCATGGCTGACCCCTGGCATAAAAAGAGCTTGTAAAAATAAACGTTTCCTTAAGATAATTTCTTCTCATTTTGATACTCCTTCTATTAAAATTTATTACAAAAAATATGAGAAAATGCTGAAAAAGTTAGTTTACGTTTCTAAATAACTATTAATTATTAAAAAAACAAAATACCCGACTGCACACTAAAAAAATATTATTATGTCTTTATCCCGTGGGACTTTTAGGATAAAATGTATCCTATGACACTCCCGTAATCAAGACAAATCTAACGATACCTCATACATCAAAATCCATCAAGCCGTTTAGGCTACAGGAGGTCACAAAGGAAAAGACATACATACATACTTACATACACTCGAAAAACATTACCCTCCTTCTTTGGCAGTCGGGTAAAAAAAATCATTACATAAAAAATATGAATACCTTTTCAAATAAATCTAAATGCATGTGGCAAATAATTAAAAAAACGCACAAAAAAAAACTAAGACAAAATATTTACTAAAAACTGACAAAAATACTATCATAGAACCAATTTCAGTAGCAAATTATTTTAATAACTATTTTCTGTCAACTCAAACCTTAACGAAATACCTACCGGTCAGCCTGTGATTTACCCAATATAAAATACGATGTACTTAAATCCAATAACACCCCTGGAAGTAAATAAAATAATTAAAAGATTAAAAATAAAAATAGTAACGGATTTGATGAATTTCCACCAACGCTTATGAAGTATTGTAATGAAGATATTGTAATTCCCTTGACGCACCTTATCAATCAATTCTTTTGTGAAGCCACTTTTCCGACACTTCTTAAAAATACAATTTTAAAACCAATTCCGAAAGTGAGAAATACCAATAATATAAATAAATTTCGCCCTATTGCACTCTTGTCTACTTTTTCTAAAATCTTTGAATCCAACGTGTGTTTAAGATTAAACAGTTTTTGTGAAAAATTTAATATTTATGATAATAGTCAACATGGTTTTAGAAAGGAAAGGTCTACAGTAACTGCATTATTTGAGTATACACGTGAAATTTTGAAATAATTAATAATTACAAATATGCAATCGGAATAATGCTCGATATGAGTAAACCCTACGATAGGGTTTCACATAAAATACTTATTGATAAGTTATATGGCATAGTTGTACGGGGACAAGCTCTCAAATGGTTTGTATCTTACCTGCAAAATAGAAAACAAACCATTCGATCAGAACAATTACTTTCTGAAAACTCGCAGGCAGTGTTCTGGGATGCATTCTGTTTTTAATTTGTATTAAAAATTTACCTAAAATTGTTAATGAAAAAAGCATTTTGTACGCAGACGACATTACTGTAGGTTTTCTTTGTGCTGACCATAATGATTTAAAAAACCTAATAAATAACACTTGAATCCTATATTGACAGAACCACAATATACAATTAAACCTGACTAATGCAATTTAAGCCCCGTCAAAAACCACCATTAAAGTCTCATTTAACAATACAAAAATTGAGGACGTTGATTGTAGTACCTTGTTGGGTTTAGAGTTTGATAGCAGTATCTCTTGGAAACAGCATATCGAGAAAATAGCTGGTAAATTATGAAGGTTTACTTACACATTGTACGAATTAAAGAAATCAACAGATTTAAAAACAACGTGCTGCATATTACGCCTATGCTCACGCTTGGTTAAGTTATGGGTTGATATTGTGGGGAAATGGGACAGATTTCCATCAACTATTTGTACTACAGAAACGGTGTGTGAGAATTTTAGTGAATATTTCTAACAGGGAGAGTTGCAGACCCCACTTCAAAAATCAGAATATTTTAACGTTAACCTCAATGTACATTTTCGAAATTTGCAAATTTGGCAAAAAACACGTGACTCATTACTCACGAACCACAGATTCCCACACAAACAGTTTAATTAACGTCGCAAAGATATATTAGCTCCACCCTTTACAAAGTTAGATTTAGTTAGTTCAGGTGTTTACTGCATGTCAATAAAAATTTATAACAAACTGCCAGCCAATATAAGATACTTAGACAGCTTACCAACATTTTGTAATCGACTCAAAGTTTTTCTAATTGAAAATAGTTTCTATGATCTCAAAGAGTATTTTGAATTTAAGTTTAAAAGTTGAAATTGTTTAGTTTTTTAAGTTCCTAATAAGTAACTAGTTATTATAAGTTGCAGTGGCCTTACAGGGTTTATGTGCGCTCTAGTTTATATTGTAAGACCCATTGTACACTACATAAAGCAATAAACAATTATGATTATGATTATTATGATAACATTTTGGCAATTATTTTCTAAATACTCCCAGTTTTGCGTAAAGATTGGAACGAACAAAATAAATACATTTTTGTTTTAAATGTATTTATTTTGTTTGATGTGCAATAAAGGATCTTACAATACAATACAATACAATACAAAACGACTTTCTGAAAAGATCACTCATACCACATGCACATCTTCTTCGTATGTTAAAAAAAACACACTAACAAACTTTTGCACTAAACAAATGAATAATTCTGAAAGTGGAAAAATACTCAAAATAGTACTTATAAATACTCACATTTTGCTGGAATTATAAGATGTTTAAAACAAATTGAATTCAAGAGTAACCATTTATTGCAAATAAATTGTCCTTAAGCTCACGTGCAAGGCATGAAAAAATTAAATTTTGAAATGCATAAGATGTAATTTCATTATGTAAGATCGTCAATGAAGCACGAAATCACGATCAAGACTGAACTTTATTTATCTGAAGGTAGTCATATATAATTATTTATACAATAACCTGACATCTCCCTTTCTTAAAATGAAAATAAAATAAACATATAAATTATAAATTTATGACTAATGTCGTGATTACTAATTTTCAAAATGTTTCGTGACATATTTGTCCAAACATAAGCACAGTGTTCTTGGCTCGCGATTGGTAAAACGTTAATCAACCACGTGCTAAGCACGCCATTTGAAGTAGGGAGTAAAAAAGAAGAGGGAATACGGCCGCTGGCCGTTTTTCAGTCGGCGTGTAAACGTTTCTTCGTTATTTCCCTGTCTTATGTCAGTAGGCAGGTGCTTATAGTAAGTGGGTCCAATCACACGCGGGTTATTCGTAGCTATTTTTGTACGGCGTGGAATACACGCTAATCGACCAGTATTTCTGAGATTCATACTTCCACCTTTTTGGCAATCAAAGGAAGTTACGTTTTGCCTAACGAAAATTAAAATTTCAAAAAGATACTGAGACTGTAAGGTCATAATGCCGTTCTTGTGGAACAAAGATCTACACGAATCTCGGGGTTTTTTGTTTTCCAAAATTCTGATCGCTCTTTTTGGAGAACAAAGACTCGGTGATAGTAAGTAGAATCACCCCAAAGAATCAAACCATATGAAGCAAGTGAGTGAAAGTATGCAAAATAACTTTGTCGTAGCATGGTATCTGTTACAAGAGGCCTAAGTTTACGAAGGGCGAAAGTCGCACTACGGAGTCTCGCACAAAGTGAATCTACGTGTAACTTCCAATCTAAATGTGAGTCGATCATGAAACCTAAGAACTTACAACTCTCACACATTGGGATAGTACCTACTTCATCAACTGGTTTTTGGGCCGTTTTCCCAGTTAATAATATGATGTGTGACTTAGACCCATATAATAAAAGTCCATATAATGTAAACCATTATTTAACTGCTTACAAACATTAATTACTTTTACGTTCAAACTATCATAAGTGCGATCGCAAATAATCACCGTAGTGTCATCAGCAAATGAGATTGTTAATCCATCTGTGATAGAAGACGGAAGGTCGTTAACAAATGTTAAAAACATGGTATTCCCTAACGATGATACCTGAGGAATACCTATTGTGACTGAACCTGCCTCAGACCTATGTTTTCAACCGTTTACTCATACTTTCACAGTTTGCTGTCGCGTTGAGAGGAAGGATTCAAACAAGTCATGTGATTTTCCCTTAATTCCATAGTGTCTTAACTTTTCCAATAGGAGATCATGTTTTATGACATCAAATGCTTTTGAGAGATCGCAGAAAATGCCAGCTACCTTGTATCCATCATCGATCCCTGTAAGAATACAGTCTACCACTGCGGTGGTAGTATTATTATTATTATTTAAGAGGTTCGAAGGGTTGGGGTCAAGCGTAATAACACAGGCCCCGGTGTCAATGCGACCTTGACATATCTATTGTAACAGTACCCATCTGTAATTGTCACAGTACATCCTGGAGTCCTATGCCAATCGCGAATCTGGCTATTTCCTTAGCGGGCACATCCTCGACGTCTTGGTAGGACAGGTTGTGGCCTCCAAGGTACTATAGCGAGAGGGGTTGCCGGGAGGACAATGAGGGTCAAGATTCACTTTGAAATATTTATTAAAACGAAAACACTATTCTGAATTGAAGCTACGAGAAGACTGTGTGAAAATATCAGCATAAACCATGAAAAGGAAGCCAATTCCTTTTAATTACAAAATAGCTATCAAAAAGCTTTTCAAGTAGATGGATAACGCGCAAGGTATACAACCTCGCTACATCCCTCCCGGTGAGGATAAATTTTCTCGTGAAGCGAGAAAATTTCAGAAGTCTCGCAGCTTCGCCCTAACCTACCTACGGGCGGGCCACGACGACACACCTCAGTGGGACCGAGCAAGTCTTTTCCTCAAGACCGGCTTGAAGGATCCTTTAAAAAAAACGGTATACCCAAAACACAAACGACTATTCCATCCTTCAAGCCCTCGCTCCCAAAACGCCAGCAAAAGAAAGCGACAATCGGTTAACCCACTGCCTAACTTAAATCCGAACTGACATTTAAAGTAAATTTTGAAAAAAGTAAAATCTAATTCCTGTAAGGTTTCGTTACATATTTTAGCAATTTTTGCACTTTTAAAAAATATTTTTGAGTGTTTAACTTGAATTGAATAGTTCGGTGAATGACTTTTTCCGGTACAACTACTGACAGACAAAACAGTAGCAAAGTTTAGTGGCTAACTTCATGCGAAATTCAAAAAGGAAAGGGGAGTTTGGCTGACGGGGACATTCGTTGCCTGGCAGTTGAGGAGAGTAGTCGTGTCCTTAGAAAGTGTAGTTTACGGAAGTGTCCGTTAAAATAATGAGATCTAAAATATAATTAAATTGTACATTACCATGAAGAAGAAATATACGTTTAAAGAGGACTGGTGTTTCCTTTGGATTGATGCTCGTCTTACACCTCAGAAGCGGGGATGGACAACGCATAAACGCGTAAGTAACACGCCTTAATTGTTTTAAAGGAAACCCTTTTGATGTAGATATTTCATGATTAATTAGATACAACGGACAATATCCGATCTATCATAAAAGGGAATCGTGATGAAGGTAGACTATTTTTAGTTATTTTTAAAATTCTATATTTTGGCAGAGCTATTTTTACAGCTATTATGTGCAATTGGTAGAATAGTCCTTCTTTTACATAGAATGACGTCATCGATGTCTTAAGATACCGACTCTTTTTTTTTTTTTTGCATGACTACGCTGTTGGCCGCTGATGGCCTTGACAGCTTCACCGAGCAAGTGGCGAGCGCAGATGGCTCTCAACCCAAAATTTTAAGTAACAGGCCTAAGGGTGCCCCCTGTGGGGCTCGAACCTCGGCTTAGGGCGTTACTGCGAGGGAACCGTCGGACATACGTTTGTGGAGAGAAGCGGCCGGGTACGTACCGGTACCGCGAATCGGGGCGGAGGTGAGGAGGTATACGCGACGAAGGTCCTCGCCGGCGAGGACGGTATCTCGGTCTGTTTGGTGTACGGGACTCTGCGCGTTGTTGGTTGGCCTGAATAGCGAGGGTGATGGGATCGTCCGGGTCGTTGAGGACGTTCCTCGGACGGCGTTTGCAGGGGTTGTTGAGGACGGGGTCGTAAGTGGCCGCAGCCACCACCAGGGGATTGGGGTGGTGCGGGGCAGAATCAAAGAAACGGGTGGAGGATTGCTTAAGGTACTGCGAGATGGTCGGCAGTCCTAAGTCTATATGCAAGTTCTCATTGCGCACAAACCACGGGGAACCCGCATGAACTTGCGCATGAACTTGTTCTGGATTATTTGAAGGAGATGGATATGACTAGGTGCCGCGTGTGCGAAGACAACGCCGGCATACGTCATGATAGGGCGTATACAAGCTGTGTAAATCCTCACCTTATTTCTAAGGGACAATTTACTGTGCTTGTTGAGGAGACAGTGAAGGCGGCCGAGCGCGAACGCAGCTCTGCTCCGCACTGTTTTGATGTGAGGGTAGAACGTGATTGCCTTGTCAAGGGTGACGCCCAGATAGCGGACTTTCCTTTCCCAAGGGATGGGTTGACCAAACATGGTGATGTGAATGGTTGGCATGGGTTGTTGCCTGCCAAAGAGCACCGCGGCGCTCTTAGCAGGGTTTACCTCAATACGCCATTTCCTGAACCACTCACCGATAGTATCGGCTGCGCGCTGCAGGATTCGGACGATTGGGCGGAGGCTGCGAGACGAACAGTACACTGCTGTGTCGTCCGCGAATAGAGCCGTTTGAGGTGAGTACTCAAACTTAGGAAAGTCGCTAGTGAATAGGGTATATAAGAGAGGAGAGAGGACGGAGCCCTGCGGGACTCTGGCTCTGATGGGGTGGGAGGACGAGAGACACCCCTCGATGCGGTAACGAAAGCTTCGACAAGAAAGGAAGTCTCGTATGATGAGCACGAGACGGTCTGGCACTTCTGCTGAGTAGAGCTTGTATAACAACCTGGTACCTGGGAATTTATTTATACACATATAAATGTACATTTTTGAACAATAATTGTGAGGGCTTTGAGTTTTTCTCTCTACCTACATTCAATCTATGATCGAGAACAAAACTGTAACCGACGGAATCAAATATGGTGGCACCGGATTACTCGAACTCTGTGTAGGGTTTTCTTAAAGGGGGTTCGAAATTTGATTATTTTTGCGCTAGGAGTAGCCGTTTTGAAGATATGACCACTTTTATGAATTCCTTATATATTTTGATTGTTTTTTTTTCTAGTTTAAATTTTGTTTTTTTTTGTTCTACATTGAATACATTCGTAACGTAAATGTAATTTTATAAGCAGTTAGAATGGAGGTTTGCGTTTTGTTTTTTTTTGTGAGTTTCAGAACGTGGCAGGCAGCAGGGAGTACGCGCGGCTCCTGCCGCACTTTGGGTGCTCGCAGCCAAGGGAGCGTCCGCGGCCGCGGTCGCAGCTGCTACCTGCGGGAGCGGGTACGCCGGCTGGAACGGGGTCTGGAGAGAGCGCGAGATGGCAGGGATCGGAGGCAGCGGAGCGGGCGGCGTGGTAAGCGGAGCGAGCGGCGTGGTTAGTGGAACGAGCGGCGTGGTCGACGGAGCGAGCAGCGTGGTCGACGGAGCGAGCGGCGTGGTCGGCGGAGCGAGCAGCGTGGTCTAAGCAGCGATGGCGCTGGGCTGGAGGGACGCAACGCGCGGGACTCTGCCAGCGCCGGACACCAGGATAAAAGGTCATGTAGCCCTTCATTTTTCAACTAATGACTTGTTACAAATTGCAAAGTCTATAAAAGATTTGCTACCATCTCAGCCGTCAAATTCGATCAATAAATGTGCATCGGTTTATGGCTGGGATGAGAAGACGACCGTCCATTTACCATGCAAAAATTAACGGGACTCGCTAAGACTTGGTATGAGAGTTTGAATTGATCGACGGGTCCTGGGTTCGATTCCCAGTCGGGGCAAATATTCGTGTAAAAAGAAAATGATGTTTTCGGGTCATGGGTGTTTGTTTGTTTTTATGTATATTCAGAGAGCCCACGACACAAGGGAAAACCTTGATGTGGGCTCTGAGTGTGTAGCGTTCATTTATTTAACTTTTTTTAGAAATTTGCTCTTTTAAATCAGTGTAAAATAACGGGTAGGCATGCATCATCCACAGTATCGGCGATCGAAAAAAAATTAGGTTAAGCACACTAGATTTACGATGCGTTAAACCAGATCAACTTTTGAATTTTTACTTACGCAGAAGCCTAGTTTAATGCACAAATCTGGAGCCACTTCCGAAAGTAGGTCCAACAATAGACAGAAGAACCAGGCTTATATAGTTATAACTGCAAAGAAGCTGGCCATATTCCAACTGTCCCAAACCTCTAGTCAAGTGTACCCAATGTCAGAAGATATAACACACTACCGAAACCTGTCGAGTTAAAAAGGCATCTGAATCGACGAAGGTTTCCACAATCGCCAAAAGTCAAGGTCGAAATAGATTTATTTCATGGATTTTCCTTTATAAATATGAGACGGGTTAACTCTTGACCACAATCTTGACCACGATCATAGATGAGGTCGACGATGGAACATTCAGGATGTTGCCTAAAATAGGTCAAGTTACAATAAAAGATTTAAATACATACATACATATTCGTTCTACTGACTCTACTCCTAAGGTCATTTTTCCCAGAGAAGAATAGGCAAGAGCGCTCTTGTAAATCTCATTACAAGCCTCATTTTCAAATTTTGACTAAATCTGAAATAACTCTAGAGCTAAGTAGTTTATTCCCATGGCTGAAAAACTATGTGCATTTCAAGTTCTAGTCCAAATGAAATATAGTGAACATTGACGGCACAATCCTGGAGAAGCATTTATAGATTAACGTAGGGAAATAGTGTTTATTAAACAAACAAGTTTCGCGAAACTGGGTGTTTAACACGACAGTGTTCCTCTAATGATGAAAGGTTGTGGTTATAACCTTGTACAGTCACTTGGATCAGATTTGTGTCTGTCGATTGACGGTGCTGGTGCAACGGTTTCGTGTATGTCCCAAAACGTTGCTCGAAAAGCCAATGCTGATCGGAAAACCAAGTTGCAGTTTTTGTATATCGGTGTCAAAATGCCAGGCTCATTATTAGAATAGATCGTTTATTCCAACATTATCGATTTCATAATTACAATGGATGTCAAAAAGTAATAAGAATAACACTCCCGTCAAAAATAAAAATAAAAATGTATCGGCAAGGGTGACGAAAGGTTGAATCGAATTATGATGGTGGGACACAGTAAGCTTTTCGGTATGACAAGCGTTAGAGCAGCGACCGAAACCCCTTTTTCTGGCAGCTTAGATACGAAGATTGTAAGGAAACCGAATGATCAGTATGTTGTAGTAATATACACGGTCAAAAATGTTTCCTTTTCTGTAACAGTAACTCCATGCTCTAAACCGCGTAAGCTTCAGGAAAACTTCGTATTTCCTCGGGCTAAGAAACTGAAGGATATACATAGGACTTTAGAGATCAGCCAGACTGTTAGAACTTCTTCAACGCTATGACCGACTCTGAAACGCAAAATCCAGTAAAATCTATATTCCACTTACGTTGAGTTGTTTCCCTCACTATTGTTGCTTTACACGTTATATAGATAGATTAAACGACTTGACAACCCTTACTCTCAAGTCTCAAATATATATATTTCATCTAGGTTCATAAATTTAGAGAAACTAAATTTAATTTGTACCAGTTAGCTTCCTCTGATTCATTAGCCTAGAATATGTGCTGTATTGGGTTGGCCTTGTGTGCCGCTTTAAGAAGGCCTTGTGTGCCGCATTAGGTTGGCCTTGTGTGCCGCCTTAAGAAGGCCTTATGTGCCGCATTAGGCTGGCCTTGTGTGCCGCCTTAGGAAGGATTTGTGTGCCGCTTTAGGCTGGCCCTGTGTGCCGTAGTTAGCTGGCCCTGTGCGCCAAAGTGAAACTGGCCCTGTGTGCCGTAGTTAGTCGGCCCTGTGTGCCAAAGTTAGACTGGCTCAGTGTGCCGTAGATAGACTATCCCTGTATAACCAGCATGACCAGTTGTAGTATTTCAGTCGGGGTACATCTCTAACAATGCTATACTTGGCTGCAAAATAATGATTAATAGTTTTTTTTTATTGCCTTGTGCGGTCCAAATAATGTTCTCGCTTGAGGTTATTTGTTGTTATAATTAGAAGTGTATAACAATACATACATATTAGTCTAGAATATGTGCTTCTTTACATATAAACCCTGTCGGGCATTGCAACAATGGAACGGCAGGCGGACTGGCATTTTTGTTAATTTAATTGTTTTATTTATTAATTTGTGCCTAATGCTAGAAAAGTATATCTATGCTTTTGCCATCGCTATGCTAACCATTTTTCTGACTCCCGCATACAAAGGTCCGTATCGTGTAGTAAAAGTTATAGGTAACAATTGGTACAAGGTTGCTCCTACATCTGGATTTAAAGGGATGAAAAATAAACGTACGACCATGGTTGCCACTGAGAGAATGCAGTCGTAGATACATATAGCGGCACTAGAGGTCAATTATAAGGCGGACGAAGTCGATACTGTAGATGAAGAAGTTGCCTATTATAAGTGAGGAGTTTTTACTCTAGTTGATGTTTATTATATTATTTTGTTTCAAGTTGGAATATGATGCTTAGTCCACTTGTGTATTTGTTTCAGGTCATTGGCGGATGTCGAAAGGATAAGGCTACCGTCTGGCCTGGGACAAATGCACAGATATAAAGGATTGGATGGATAATTGGATAGATAATTGGATGGATAATTGGATAGATATTTGGATGGATAATTGGATAGATAATTGGATAGATAATTGGATGAATAATTGGATAGATAATTGGATGGTTAATCGGATGTTTAATTGGATGGTTAATCAGATGGTTAATCGGATGGTTAATCGGATGGTTAATCGGATGGTTAATCGGATGGTTAACCAGATGTTTAATTGGATGGTTAATTGGATAGTTAATTGGATGGATAATTTAATGGATAAATGGATGGATAAATCGGTTAGATATCCGAATAGTTAATCGAATACTCACAAATAATCGGTTTAAAACAAAACAATAGATTTTAATATGTTAATTATAATAAATAAATACTTGAAATGTTAATAATTTACATTAAATTGAATTGTATAAATAATATTTCAAACTTAGCATAGCTAGTCGCTCTTCTCCTTAAATTGCTGTGCCCCCACGGGGCGTCACATCAGACTTATTGTTATTGTGTTGTAAGATCTTTTAAGAATTTTTTGTGACTTGCAATAAAGAAATTGAAATTGAAGGAAATGGATAGATATTTTGATAAACAAATAGCTATAAGTGTACCTATTTGAGTATCAAGTAGTTTATGACCTTTTGTAATTTAATTCCAAAAATATATACTTTTTAATCATAATTATGGTTGGATATGTCAGTATTTTTTTTGTAAATTGATTAAAAAATTTTGGTTGGATTAGATGTTGCACTTAGTTAAGTAGCGGTAATTTATCTAAGTATTGAATTGTAAAATTTTGTTCGTCTATACAACATTCTGCATTAAGATAAGTTGTGTTTGTATTATTAGATTGCTATTTTTATTCATTGCTATTTATTGTTGGACTGTTTTTGAAGTGAAAACTTCTTTAGCGGCGTTGTGCACTTTGAATTATGGGTAGAAACCCGGACGGATGGCAGCCTTATGGAAAAATTATCTCTGTGACAGATGTCAATGATTATTCGCACATAGTGCAATAGACTACTTTACTGAATTGAAAGTAGATAGTTTGGTCGAGTGGAAAAATTGCCAGATTGTAAGCAACAGGTCAAGGGTTCGAATCCTGAGAGAATAACGGACTCTTTTGTGTATTTTGTTTTATTTCCATATTAATGCACAACGTTAATGTTATAGTTTTCACTTCTGCCGGCAGTCTCAGAGTGCAACCCGTTGTTTTTTTTATATTATTACGTAAGTAGAAAACGTAACTAACATCAAATATATATACTTATGATATGTCCTTGGACAATTCAAAATATTTGTTACTACTGGGTAGGGCTAGACAATCATTATTAGCTAAAGTACAGGGATGTCCTAATCAGCCAAGTGTAAGGTTTACAACGGTGCGTGTATGAGGTCATACACGTTATCAGGATGGTCGAGTGTAAGGTTTCGTTACATATTTTAGCAATTTTTGCACTTTTTAAAAATATTTTTGAGTGTTTAACTTGAATTGAATAGTTCGGTGAATGACTTTTTCCGGTACAACTACTGACAGACAAAACAGTAGCAAAGTTTAGTGGCTAACTTCATGCGAAATTCAAAAAGGGAAGGGGAGTTTGGCTGACGGGGACATTCGTTGCCTGGCAGTTGAAGAGAGTAGTCGTGTCCTTAGAAAGTGTAGTAAACGGAAGTGTCCGTTAAAATAATGAGATCTAAAATATAATTAAATTGTACATTACCATGAAGAAGAAATATACGTTTAAAGAGGACTGGTGTTTCCTTTGGATTGATGCTCGTCTTACATTCCTATGAGCCAAATAGACATGATATCAATATAAAATAATTTTTAGGGAAAGAAAAATATTCGGCGCAAATGGGACTTGAACCCACGTTTACAGGTTTCGCCCTTGTCATAATCTACTTTGCAACAAGTAATATGAGTCTGTAGCTCTCCGTACGAGACACAGATGGCGCTAACCTATTAGCACGACGTATGTGCTTAGTAAGGGAATGAGAAATTTCGTCGCTTGACTTGAAGGCACGATAGCTCAGTTGGTTAGAGCACCAGGAGATCTGATCCTGGGGTCGTGGGTTCAAGTCCCATTCGCACCGAATATTTTTCTTTCCCTAAAAATTATTTGTGAATATCCCTCACGCGGGTAAGCGTTTTAAAAATACTAAAATAAAAGAATTTAGTTCTAAGTGATTCTAAATGATCGTGAACGGAGAGCCTCCCCCTCGTCGTTTATGTCCTACGCAGACACCTCAGGCCCTATGGGTTTAAATGAGTTTGCAGACTAAGAGCGAGAACGACTCCGTATCACGATCATGTCCTGCGCTTAACAATCACATACAAAACGGTAGACATTACTACGTTAACTATAAAACTATTCGGAATTAATCATCTTGTAGGGTAGCTACATAAAATCGCCGCGGCCAAAGTATAAATACGGCCGGCGTATCTAATAAACGAGCATTCATCCAACGGCACTCGGCATTTCACTGCAACCCTGCTCGACCCTACCTTCGTCCAGCCGCTACACCGACCTCGACAACCACATTGGTGACCCACGACGCTTCCGCATCGAGAACACGACGCATCCACATATCACGTAGCCTACGACCTCAGCCTCGGTCTATTCGCTCACTAGTTGCCTCTTCGTGGACGGTACTGCTTGCTCACAAGTACAAACTTGCCGCACAGTATCGCTCCCGACGGCGCTAGCCGCGTTAGCACCCACGGCACGGTGCGGCTACCCATCGAGGGACTAGAACCTATGAGACATCGAACAAGCCTGTCAGATTGCCCGCTACGACCAACATTATAAGCACACACATTGTAGGTACACACTCATTTGCTAAGTAGGGATTGCTAAGTAGGTACGCGTAAAATGACTGCTGAAGGTGGTTTGACTGAGCAAATAGCCGAACTCACCCGCAAGATACAACAATTGCAAATTAATTACCGTCGCTATCGCTCTTACTCCGACTCACGGCAGCTTGACAAAAACAGGTTTCGCTCCCGTGTACATCAGCACAGTGCCACTCAGGATGCAGCCCACAGCGCGTCGAGCGCAACATGTTTGTATCACAAAACGCATGGTCGAAAAGCGAAAAAATGTAGTTCTCCGTGCAGCAGGGTTAGCGACAAAACGAAAGATGCGACACCGACGACGGTAGCGGGAGTCGATGTCAGCAAAAATAGCCGCTTACGAGTATGTATAGTAGACAAACAGTCAGGCGAAAAGTTTCTTATCGACACCGATGCGGAAATATCTGTTTAGCCGCACAGCGAAAAGTAAAAAAATGTTCAGAAGCCGCGTACAAGCTATATGCCGCGAACGGAACACCTATAAGTACGTACGGCGAAATATCAATATGTCTAAATCTAGGATTACGTAGAAGCTTTCGCTGGACATTCATAGTAGCCGACGTAAAAATGTCAATCATAGGAGCTGATTTCCTTAAACATTTCAAGCTATTAATAGATCTACATAATAAAAAACTCATCGACCGTGTCACAGATCTATCAAAAGTACGGTAACTGTGAAAACGGACCAACAGGCAGTACACACCGTCACCAAAAGCCATGCGTACTACGACTTACTTAAGAGGTATCCAGACGCGTTACGACCCATGTCATTCAAAGAACCTTCGAAACATGAGGTGGTACACCATATCGAAACCACAGGTCCACCATTATTCTCCAAGGCGAGACCGCTATCGCCCGATAAGTACAAAGCTGCAAAAGAGGAGTTCGCCAAAATGATGGAGATGGGTATCTGCCAACCCTCTAAGAGCCCTTGGGCCAGTCCACTTCACGTAGTCAAGAAAAAGGACGGCACGATGCGCGTGTGTGGCGATTACCGCCGATTTAATTCAGTGACACTACCGGATCGCTACCCTATACCGCGTGTCATGGATTTCAAGTACAAACTACACGGAATGACGGTATTCTCGAAACTCGACCTTAAGAGCGCCTACTATTGGATACCTATGGCAAATCCAGAGAAAATAGCAATAATTACACCGTTTGGCCTTTTTGAATTTAAATACATGCCATTCGGACTACGAAATTCAAGCCAGACTTTTCAACGATTTATGCACGAAGTCTTACGAGGAATAGAAGGTGCGTTTCCATTTGTAGATTACATACTTTGCTTTTCTAGGAACGAAGAGGAACACCGGAAAGTACTTGAACAAGTTTTATCGCGATTAAACGAATACGGGTTGGCGCTAAACGTAAGTAAGTGCGAATTCGGCCAACACAAAATCAACTTTCTCGGGTATAAAGTTACAAGCGAAGGAATAGCGCCGACTGCAGAAAAAGTCAAAATTATCTCC
Source organism: Aproaerema taeniolella (assembly GCA_949987775.1). Lineage (NCBI taxonomy): Eukaryota > Metazoa > Arthropoda > Insecta > Lepidoptera > Gelechiidae > Aproaerema > Aproaerema taeniolella. The sequence goes on along the minus strand of OX465266.1, from coordinate 12,532,626 downwards.
AATTACAAAAAACCGGGGAATGTTCAAGAATTACGCAGATTTCTGGGTATGATAAATTTTTATCGCGATTGCCTACCGCAGCAAGCACAATTACAGCACGAGCTGAAAAAATACTTACATAACTCGAAAAAAAAAAGACAAGACGCCCATCGAATGGACACCTCAAGCTGAAAAAGCATTTGAAGATTGCAGACAAAGCATCTTAAAAGCTACGATGATCTCACACCCCGTTCCGGGCGCACCGTTATGTATTATGTTAGACGCGTCGGATCGCGGCATAGGCGCGGTACTTCAACAGAGGATAGGCAGCGAGTGGAAACCCCTATCTTTTTTTCTCTAAAACGATCAGCGACACACAACGACGGTACAGCGTATATGATCGCGAGTTATTAGCGATATACGCGGCCGTGAAGCGATTTTGACGACTCATCGAAGGAAATGACGTCATCGTCTATACAGACCATAAGCCGTTAGTAAACGCGCTCACGAAACTTCCTTGCGAAAACGACACTCCACGAAGGGAACGGCAGTTGAGTTTCATCAGCCAGTTCTGCTCAGACATCGTATACCTGCAGGGCAACAAAAATAAGGTTGCCGACTGGCTGTTACGCATCGAGGCTATTTCCTGCCCGACAACTATGCATTTTGCAAATCTACCAGTCGATCAAAAAAACTGTGTAGAACTCGAACAGTTAACAAAAAAACCGAATTTACGTTTCTCACAGATCGCCTTACCAGGCACAAAGCAAACAATAGCATGCGAAATGTCAATGGGTACACCTCTACCTTACCTACCACCGACATATCGTTACGAAGCATACAAAGCACAACACGAATTATTTCACTCGGGTATTCGTACGACGCGAAAACAGGTGTCGTCAAAGTATTTTTGGCCAAGCATGAATAAAGATATAGGTACGTGGACACGAAGTTGCATCGACTGTCAGAAGTCAAAGGTCAATCGACATACTAAGTCAGCACACCAACTTTTTCCACCCTCTCAACGTTTCGAACACATACACATCGACATAGTAGTACCACTGCCACAATCAGGTGACAATAGGTACGTAATTACTATCATTGATCGCTTCACAAAGTGGCCAGAAGCAGTTCCAGTACGCGACATTACCGCTGAAACTGTAGCAAAGGTACTATACGAGACCTGGATCACGAGATTCGGATGTCCGCTACGCATTACAACTGACCAGGGACGTCAGTTCGAATCACATCTCTTCAACTGCCTACTGAAACGATTCGGTATACAACGCATAAGGACGACGCCTTATCACCCTCAAGCGAATGGCCAACTCGAACGCCTGCATAGAACCCTAAAAGTTGCATTAATGGCTAGGGGTAACACGATCAACTGGTATAGCGACATACATTCAGTGTTACTAGGCTTAAGGACTACATTACGCAGAGATAGCAAAATGAGTCCCTGCCTATTCACTTACGGAACGCAACTCAAGATTCCGTCCGATTTTATTCTACCTACGGAACTAGTCGCGAACGACGCCGACTATGTAAAAGAGTTAGTCACCGCAATAGCGAACATTTCGCCTACTTACGAAAATAAAACGAACCACAGTACTTTCGTTCATAAGGATCTACGAACATGTTCTCATGTTTTTATAAAAAATGACACAGTGAAAAAACCACTGACATCACCGTACGACGGGCCATACGAAGTACTCGAGAAAAAAGAGAAGTATTTTAAAATCCAACTACCGCTACGAACAACTGTCATATCGATCGAAATGCTGAAACCAGCCTACGTACTCAACGAAAAGACTAACGAAAGCAAGACGACTACGACTACAGGCATACAAACTCGCTCAGGCAGAGTGTCGAAACCACCTGTTCGGTACGCACCGACTTAGCAATCGCATAAACACAATTATGTACCTAAGTGATATGTCTGCATACATAGCTACATACTATTTAACGCAAATCAAATCGCACATACATTTACGTCACTGCTAAGTACCTCACTCGCTCATTCGAACATGCATTAGCGTACCCACACACACATTTAATACAAACTACAGCCCTCCACTTGTACTTTCCTACCGGCCTTCCACAAGCGGATCTCACCGGCTTGGGAAATCAAGAGGCAGGTGGACGGCAGAAGATCCACATCACACACTAGTAGTTCTGCCTACCCTACTACTAAAATTGTTTTTGTATAATTTCTGTAAATTTTATTAGAAAAGTTGTTTTTTATCAGGTAATGTTAAATAAAAACATCCCTAGGCTGTTATTTAGTTTTTTAATCAAGTAATATTAATGTTTATGTATGTTCTGTTCTTTGTGAAACGAAGACAACGAATGATTGTGAATGGAAGAATGCGGGAAATCTCCGGCTCGGTTCTGCCCTTCGCTTGTGTTGGCGAATATGATGGGCGTCCGAAGCTGAGCATCCCAACCTCTTCCATCGTTAGCTGAGGCCCGCGCCGTACAGCAGCAAGTTTATAATCCATATCAAGACGCTGGTGCTACGCCGCGAGTTTCAAGCCCTTATTTATACGGAGTGCTACATATCAGGTGCAGAAGTTTCAATGGAAGGACCATGGAAAGGGGAGAGTGACATGGTTTACGTCCCCTCTCAATGGCCCTCCTTTGTTATTGGCCTCTTTTCATTAATTTTCTTTACAGAGGGGTCCGCATGGAAAAAACTCCCTTTTTCCAATTAAGGAGGGGAGGAGGGTTTATGTTGGCCCTCATACTCAGTGGTCCTCCGCCTCTGAGGCCATAACTTGGGCACTCCGACAAAATATGCATGTGAGGGAGAGGTCTATGCAATTTTGTGCACTCACATGTTATATCTTTTGGGCATACAGTGATAAGGGCATTATGGTATAAGGACGTTATGGTAATATAGGGACGTTGTGGTAATATAGGGACATTATGGTAATATAGGGCATTATGGGAATGCAAGTCAAGGTGCAATGTAAGGAAATGCACATGCATATAAATGTTATTCAAGTTTCACTAATGCTCTGTTTTCAGATTTTTGTTATTGTGTTCTGATCTGTTTTATTTTTTTTCATGTCATATGGACTTCGAGCAACGACGCTGAAGACACCCGTAGTTTCGAAGATAGGCGCGTGTGCTAAAGTGCGGTTTTGAAATTTTTTAAGTCCGCGTCTTTGAATTGGGGTCAGGGTCCACCGGCACCTGGTGACCTTTGGCTTCATGTTCATAAAGGCAGTACCCGGGTGTGCAGCGTCGAGCTAACACTTGTTTTCTCTTTTTAGTTAGGGACAGGTGCGGGTTTAATAGGAGCTATAATATTTAGTCATATTCCCCCATCATCCGAACAAAGAAGATCTTTATCCTGATGGAAGAAAGAAGACCGACCCGACCACCTGATCCAATGCAGCCCAGAGAGATGCTACTTCAAGGCCACCTCGATGGATTAAAAAACTTAGGGCCATCATATAGGAAGTTAGGTAGGCCTGTTGAAAAAAATTTTCGACCGATCGAAAATTTTTTAATGGGGAGGAGGCCGTTGTGGTATGCAGACCTTCACCCGGGCATAACGCAACTTCTTTCTCATTCGGTCATTTCGAAGAAGATAATTCGAATATCAATTTAGAAGGTTTGAAATGGTATTCGATGTCAAGATTCGAAATGATTGAAGATCTGGTCTTGCGCCATTCATTGATTATTGTGAATTAATTGTAGTGAGCTCGCGGAATAAGTTGTTAAATACGTTCGTAGGCGTGCAAATAGCACTTAAATAAGCATTGCTAAACTCTGTAAACCGAGGAAGTGTAGGATAGTGAAATAAAAATTGTAACGGATGTGCTGATTTTGATTATAGCTGTATACAGAAGAAGAATCAAGTCTTTTAATTTAACGCCCCCAAGAAACACCGTTACAGTACCGATTCCTGCTGCAGTGCAGTGTGCTGCAGTCACAGGTTACATGAAGAGGCGTTTTGTCGGCTTCATGACAGAATTTACATAACTTGGTCTCGGTGAGGCCCATTGTATAGTCGGGAGCAGGTCGAGACAATGAAACGAGTCAAATGTAGAGTAGATACTGATTTATTAGGTAAGAGATTAAACAATATATATAATCAATATTCTTACGTCACTACACCGCCTACGGTAATATAAAAAAAATGAAAATAATATTTTTTTTTGTTTCTAAATTGAAATTAACTACTTTAGTATACAATGTTTTATTAGCTTACCATAATATTAAAATATAATATTCGGAGATTACATGTTGTTATGTACTTATACCTATTTTATTATCTTAAAACTAGCTTAATCATGTAATAAATGGTTTTGTTCGATTTTTGTGAACAATATCAATTTTCCCATCTTTTCTTATTTTAACTTTAGAACCTAAATCTTCAATTACTACATATGGATCTAAATATACAGGTTCCAACTTATTTTCTATCGGGTTTATTAATAATAACAAATCATCTTTACAATAGGTTATAGGGTTGATTCGTTTGTCATAATCGGTTTTCCTCTTTATTTTCTTTCCTACAAGATTTTCTTTAGCATCTCTTTGAGCTACTTGCAGTCGAAATTTGAGCTCTAGCGCGTAGTTGTTATGATTGTATTGATTCTTTATTTTCAAAGATATTTCGAGACATAATTGTCCGAACAAAGGCACAGTTCTTGGCTCGTGATTGGTGAAACGCCAACGAACCACGTGCCAAGCACGCCATTTTAGAGTAAGGGAAAGGGGATTACGGCCGTTGGACGAGCCCGGGCAGTCAGTTTTTAGCTAGCGTTAGAAGCGAACAGTTGAATAATAAGTTAGAATTATTAAGAACTATACTTAAATTGTGATACTACAACTAGTCAAAGTGAAGAAATAAATCAAATTTGTACGAGTTATGATGGGTTTTACTGGCGTTACGACACTTCAGATGTGTTACGTGCTTTTTACGCCCACAAGGATTTGGTTTTTACGAAGAAGAGGTTACGAGCCATGTCTGATGAAAACTGTAAGTAGTTTTTTATATATAAGGTCCTAATTTATTAGTGACTTTCCTTTTAACACGTTATTGTGTAGTTAAAAATATATCATTTGAGTCAAAAAACAAAGGCATAATATTAAATTGAAAAGGTCTTGAAAAATTTTGTTATGATATTTTTTCATTACTATGATGAATAAACCCATCCATTCAAACGTAAATAATAATGGCAGTAGTAGAGCGGGCGAGCGGGGATTCAAGTGATAGAGAACCATTCCTTTATCTTTAAATGGAAATTTTATTTTTTTTGCTAAATGTTATTTTAAGATAATTAAATTTTATGTTGTTTTTTGGAATACTATTAACCTATACAATAACGTCTTTGAAGGAAAGTCACTAATAAATTAGGCCCTTATATATAGTTAATAGTATTCCAAAAAACAACATAAAATTTCATCATTTCTAGTTTGGTTAGTGAGCAGTAAATATCTAGAATTTAATCAGAATTCGAATTGATTTACCTGACATTCGCATTAAGGTGACTGTGACCAGTGGTAGTTACATAAGATCAGGGCCACTCCTTGATTATGTAACGCTACGTAAGTAACGTTAAATATTATACGATCGATACCGTGATCGGGGCGACTCCCCGATAGGCTTATCGTTGTATTGGAAGTAACGTTAAGTGTTGATGGGTGCGGTATCTTGGTCGGGGCCACTCCCCGATAGGATTATCGCTGCATTTTAGTCGTTGTTAGGTACTTATGCATGCGAAACCGTGGTCGGGGCGACTCCCTGATAGGATTTCGTTGTATTTGTACTATCATGACTTGGTACGATAAAACTAGATCGGGGCAACTCTCCGATAGTGGTATCGTAACTATTTTAAACCAGCTATCACCCTACTGCGATTATTTGAATTAACAATAGACCAGAAGATTTTTAAAATTTAACTGCTGCTCACTATCCATTTTAGTTTTAGAAAGTGACAAGGCCATGTAGGTGTGCCGTTAGTTGATTCCGCAGCCATGTAGGTGTGCCGTTCCGCAGCCATGTAGGTGTGCTGCTGTTCGATGCCGCAGCCATGTAGGTGAGCTGCTGGTCGAACTCACGGCCATGTAGGTGTACTGTTCCGCAGCCATGTAGGTGTGCTGCTGTTCGATGCCGCAACCATGTAGGTGAGCTGCTGGTCGAACTCACGACCATGTAGGTGTGCCGTTTCGTAGCCATGTAGGTTGCTGCCGCAGCCATGTAGGTGTGCTGTTGTTCGATGTCGCAGCCATGTAGGTGAGCTGCTGGTCGAACTCACGGCCATGTAGGTGTGCCGTTCCGCAGCCATGTAGGTGTGGTGCTGTTCGATGCCGCAGCCATGTAGGTGAGCTGCTGGTCGAACTCACGGCCATGTAGGTGTACCATTTCGTAGCCATGTAGCTGTGCTGCCGCAGCCATGTGGGTGTGCTGCTGTTTGATGCCACAGCCATGTAGGTGAGCTGCTGTTCGAACTCACGGCCATGTAGATGTGCCGCTATATAATCCCGCAGCCATGTAGGTGTGCTGCTGTTAAATTTTTCAGCCATGTAGGTGCGCTGCTAGTCAATTTCGCGGCCATTTAGGTGTGCCGCTATTTAATCTCGCAGCCATGTCAGTGTGCTGCTAGTCGATTTCGCGGTCATATAGGTGTGCCGCTATTTAATCCCGCAGCCATGTAGGTGTGCTGCCGTTCATATTTGCAGCCATGTAGGTGCGCTGCTAGTCAATTTTGCGGCCATGTAGGTGTGCCGCTATTTAATCTCGCAGCCATGTCAGTGTGCTGCTAGTCGATTTCGCAGTCATGTAGGTGTGCTGCTGTTCAATTTTGCATTTGCAGCCATGTAGGTGCGCTGCTAGTAAATTTTGCGGCCATGCATGTGTGGCGCTATTTAATCCGGCAGCCATGTAGGTGTGCTACTACAACGGGAATATTCAGATTTAATTTTAGTTTAGCTAAATTCAGCCCTGCGCGCTATTTGAAGTTGGCCATGTGCGTTAGTGCAAACAATCAGTTTTTTTGATCATTATGGACTTAGTGTGTCCTCAAGAGTTTAAAAACAACGTGTTATTTAATGATACTTATGAGAATATTACTTTAATTTCATACTGTCACGGATTTTTTTTTTTCATCTTTTATGAAGACCTGTGGTTTGCAGTTTTAGCCGTATACATATTTAGATTTGCATTAGCGTTGAGAATCAGTATATCTAATGTTCTACAATACCTTCTACAACATTTTACCGGGTTAGTAGTTAACCGCATAGCTAGCAAAGCCCGCGACAAACTCTTGCGTTGCGTCGCTCGGATGACGGTGATTCTTCATAAGGGCCACAGATGATATTACCTAGGGCGCTGCGGAACGTTTGTCCTCCCTCTGGCTTTGTCAATTTGTCATTTTACTGCGAGTAAATTGCATTACACCGCGAAGCGCGTTGAACTTGTTTATTACACAGTAAAACATAGGGTTTATTTAGAATAAATAAAGCCCATGCAGAAGATGTACCAAGGATATGACAAGTCAAAAATGTATTATTTAATGAGTCTTTTAGTTTAAGAGTCTAATCCAGATTAAACCAATATACCACTCTTATGAACTTGTAATGTTGCACTAAGCCTTACAGCAGAGCCGTAAGGTCCTAGTGAACAGTAGTCGAGGTAGGCTACATCGAGGGTCCTATAGATATAAGACCCTAGACGTAGATAGGGAAAGGTCGAGTGAAAGGTTAGAGGTAGTAGAGAAAGAGAGTAGATACAAGAGAACAGATGTCGATCAGTTTATGATTCAGGCCGCCCGCGTCTTGATGTAGAGGCAGCGGTGGCAACAGCCGGGCTATCTGCCGAGTGTGTTAGCATACCCGGCCTCACATTAAACGACGTATTTGGGGCTTTGAAGCGACTGAAACCGAAGAAGTCGGCTGGTCCAGATGGAATACCACCTTACATCGTAAAAGATTGCTCATCTGTATTTGCCCAATCTTTACTATTTATATATAACTTGTGCTTGGATTCGGCCACATATCCGGAGCAATGGAAAATTACAAGAGTAACACCGGTTTCAAAGTGTAGCTCTGGGTCGGATTTAACAAACTATAGGCCAATTGCCATACCTTCCACGTTTGCAAAAGTGTTTGAATCCATATTATACAAAAGTATCTTCCGTCAAATAAGCCCAAATATCAGTGATTCCCAACACGGATTTCGCCCCGGTAGAGGGACGCACACGAATTTAATTGACTTCGTCCAATATTCTGCTACTGTTCTGGACGCTCGCGTGGGGGGACAGGTGGATGTGGCTTATTTTGATTTTCGGAAGGCGTTTGATGTTGTTGATAACGATATTCTCCTAGAAAAATTTGCAAAATTCGGTTTTTCAATAGAGTTACTGAAATTCTTTGCTAGTTATTTGGCTGATCGTAGACAGTACGTGGAATATGTGGGATACTTTTCGAAACCTTACTTTACAAACTCAGGCGTTAGTCAAGGGAGTAATTTAGGGCCGTTAGAATTTTTAATCATGATCAATGACCTGCCAAGCGTAGTACAAGAGTCTAAGTGCTTGTTGTTTGCGGATGACCTCAAAATATATAGATCAGTGAATGAGTTACTGGACTGTGACCGTCTACAAGCTGATATAAACAGAATCGTTAAGTGGAGTCAAATAAACAAGCTGGACTTTAATGTATCTAAATGCAATATGGTCTCATTCACTCGTGCGCAACAACCATTCCACTACAACTACTGTGTCAGCGGAACGGAACTACAAAGGGCTACAACGATTCGTGACTTGGGGGTGCAAATGAATTACGATCTTACATTTCGTGACCATATAACAAAAATATGCAAAAAGGCATACAGAAACCTTGGATTTGTGCTGCGTCAGACTAAGGAATTCAACAATATACTTGCGCTTAAATCGTTATATAACGGGTTAGTTAGAAGCCAATTAGAGTTTGCATCAATTGTATGGAACACCCATGAAAGCAAATACAACTTAATGTTGGAAAAAATTCAAAACAAATTTTTGAGATCAATGTATAAAAAGCAGTTTGCAGTGTATCCGACTTTTCCAACAATTTATCCAACTCTTTTCCTACTGGGGATGATAGGTTACTACAAATTGGAAGTTAGAAGGAAGCTGGCTCTAGCTACTTATGTGTTTAAAGTGTTCCGCGGACAAATGGATGACCCTGTAGTTTTGGAGTCTATTGAACTGTATGTGCCAAACCCTAGATTGCGAGCAGGGCCGCGGTCCCAGGTGTTTGCCACGCCGAGGTGTAGGACTAATATCCTTAAGTACGCACCAGTGACGGTAGCATTGCAGATATTAAATGCAGTTTCGAGACGTGTTGATATATTTCATTGTACATTAAAAGAATTTAATAATGTTGCACTAACCTATTTATGTGAATGAATTATACTTGTATTTTTATTTTTTATGACACACCATATTATTTTTATATTTTTATTATGAAGACATTGTAGATTATATACTTTTACTTAATTTGAACTTATATAATTTTATTGTTGTGACATTGTTACTTAATTTTATTTTGGACGTTTTTTATGTGATTTTTATTATTGACATTAATTAATGATTACTTATTTTGAGATTATGAACTGTTTTTATTATGAATGCTTTACTGTAAATTGATTTTATAATATGTCATTACATATTATAAAATTATAAAATTTCACATTGTCGACTTGGGTGTATACCTGTAGATGATGTTTAGAATTTTTATTATTTTTTTTTTTTATTAAATATTATTATTATTAAAAATGTATTGTATGTAAAGCCTAATATTACAAGTTTGGCATTCTGGGGTAATGTAGTATTCTTCTTTTCCTGTATTTTAGTTAGTTTCTATTCCTGTTTTATTTGTTTACATTGTATTTTTCATTGTCACAGGGGTCATGTCATTGGTCTGTCATATAGCCGTTGACATTGAATTCTATGTCTTTGGTTATTCTCTGCCTTTGGTTGATGACATCATTTCTTGTCGTTGGCGTCTAAACCATTGACATAGAATGATGGTTCAACCGTGATTCATATTGTCTTTGGTATTTGCCACCTATTCTTGTCAATCTTGACTTCTATTTGAATTTGAAATCAAAATTGGAAATCGTGAGTTTCGCGAACGATTTTCTGTTTACCTTTTGACGGCTGAATTTTAAAAGGGGAGTCTTCCTTCATCTCTCACGTGGGATAGAAGGACAGGACAGCTACCTTACTGTCTCAAGGCCTCCCTGGGCCGCAGCACGGCCCAGGGACTTTGCCCAGGCGCGAACCCTACGCTACAACAATACTCGTATTTTTCCCTAAAGTGGTAGGCGCGTGTGACCTACGCTACAATAGTACTCAACACCTAGTATTTTCTCTAAAGTGGTAGGCGCGTGTGAATTCACTCCACAGTTCTCTCTTTTGCCACTGTACCTCGCGTGGGGCTCTCAAAAACTCCAGCCTCCTCGTACCTCCGGCTGGAAGCCGTGAGTCCTATCCTGCCTCCGGCGAGGAGCCGTGAGGGCAGTCCTATCCTGCCTCCGGCGAGGAGCCGCGAGGGCAGCCTTTTCTTGCTTCCGGCGTGGGCCGTGAGATCTGCTGCAGACACCACCTCGAGCGCCGAGTAACCGGCGTAACATCATCAAGACCTCGCTCTCCTGGCTTCAGCTACGTCGTCCTACTTAAGTCGAACTCTTGTTTTCCCTCAGCTACCTATAACTTGCCAGTGACGTTAGGGAGGCAGGACCCAAAACTTGTAATATTAGGCTTTACATACAATACATCTGTTCTCTTGTATCTACTCTCTTTCTCTACTACCTCTAACCTTTCACTCGACCTTTCCCTATCTACGTCTAGGGTCTTATATCTATGGGACCCTCGACGTAGCCTACCTCGACTACTGTTCACTAGGACCTTACGGCTCTGATGTAAGGCTTAGTGCAACATTACAAACTACAATGTCCGACCTAAAATGATACATTCTAAACTATTCTAAATTTACAACTTTCATGTAAGATTAATGATTTTGTTAAACTGTTTTTATTAACTGGCTAATAGATTGAGTTGGAATAAAAACTTTAAGTATCTACTCATTTCGTCGGGGTAATTGTTATCACTATAGATTCCAAATCTATTTAAAATGTCTATAATCCCACTTTTCGATCGACCGGTTATCAGTCAGTAGAATAAGAGTTATTTGGTTATGTCTGTTCTGTATGATATAATTAAAAAAAAAAAACTTTGCATTCATACTTAAAATCAATTAGGAAATCCAATCCCTAAAGAAAATCAATTAGCACCTATCACAGAGTTAAGTATGTCATTTTGACTGTCAAATTCAATGTTATCGGTTTATAATTTACTGTACCGTTTACGTAGAATTTACTTAAACTATTTTAAATTTTAATCTTTGTCGCCTTGTATATAATATAAGCTTCGTCATTTGTAGTGTTAGGATTAAATGTTATGGATCGTTTCAACAAGAAGTTGGGAGGTGTTACTTGTTCAATGAATTACAGTCATCTGTTTGCGTATTACAATGTCATAATTATTCGGTTCCTTTTTGCGAGTTTTATAATGCCAGGACAGACTGAAGCCACTCACAACCGTATTTATTACATGTTAATTTATGCTTGTTGGCAAACTAAGCAAAATACATTTCTCAGCCATCTTGTTATACGAAATCAAAAGTGGACATTACCTACAAGTCGGCCTATTCCAGTAACACATAGCATTACTACTATAAAACTAATTATGATTATTCGACAGTTCAATTCAATTTCTTCGATAGTGGCGATCCTTTCGTATAAGTATATACGACATTGCGAGTGTTTATAATAATCCGTAGTGTAACCAAAGCTTTACAACAATCAACCCGCGATGGACGTACGCTAATGCTTGCCAACTTAGTCCCTATTCAAAACGCTAGATGGCGCAACGTGTATTCTAAGACGCCGTATCGAAGTGCTCCGACCACAGTATTAAGTGTGAGTATTCAGTCGATAAGGGCTGAGAGCCATCTGCGCTCGCAACTCGCTCGGTGAAAATGTAAATAATAAATAAATAAAAATAAAATCATTTATTTCGGAAAACAGGTTCCATATAAATAAGTACAAAAACATGTCCAAAAAAAAATTTAAAACATATCAAGATAAGAATTTTACAATAAAATTGGTCACAAATAAAACTCAAGTCATTATATAATAAAATATCAGTAAAAAATATTAAAATTTATATAAACAAATTAAATGATGATGATAATTCAATAAATAGTCCCAGTAATACATTACTTATTTTAATAAATTTGACCAATGATGGTTTATAGCCCCCCACTACTCTGAGGATGGTGTTGTGGCTGCCGTAGACTCTGTGTCGTAACGAAAAAACTTTATTGCGCATGATTGCGTAGAAGTCATTAGTGTGTGCATCAGCAAACATACCTGATGCACTGCAGCGCCACGGCAGCTCCAACAACATCCTAAAAGCGTTATTGTATTGCACACGCAGAGCGCTGCATGTCTTCTGCGTATATCTCACCCATAGGCTGCTCGTGTAAAAGGACTGGCAGAAGGCTTTAAAAAGTGTAATTTTTACTTCTTCTGTGCAACGAGCAAACCTACGGGCTATCATATTGCTTCGGACCGCCAGCGCTCTGCGTTCGCGCTCAATGTCTAGGTCATCTTTCAGGTCAGCTGTCACGATGTGACCCAGGTACTTGAACTGCGTTACTCTGGCCAGTGCAGTGCCATATAGCTTAACGGGTGGAACGCTTAGTGGGGAGGCGCCGCCTGCGGTGAAGACCAGGAGCTCGCTCTTCTTGGTGTTGTATTTCAACCCATGAGCTTCAGCGTAGGTTTCACACACGTGCAACAACCTCCTGAGTCCACTGATCGATGGGCTCAGCAGCACCATATCGTCCGCGTAACTGATGTTATTGACGTTGACGCCATCGATCGAACATCCCGTATGCATGCTACTGAGCTCGCGGATCAGCCCGTCCACGTACAAGTTGAAGAGCCTGGGCGACGTCAATCCCCCCTGCCGCACCCCGCACTCCAACCTGTACTCCTCCGAACGCTCCTCCCCCCAGTGCACACAGTTCACCTGGTTCTCATACCAGTACCTGAAGATGCCGGTGAGCTCAGACGGGAGATTCACCCCATGCAACTTATTCCATAGCACAGGATATGACACTAAATCAAAGGCCTTGGACAGGTCTAAGAAGCACGCATAGACTGGCGTGCTCCTGTCCGTGTAGTATTTGACAGTGTGCTTTAATGCTAGAATAGCACTCTCTGTGGACAAGCCCACCCTAAACCCGAATTGGGCATTATGGAGACTAACAAATTTATCCAAATGATTGTCAAGCACACCATCAAGCACCTTGGCTGTTATAGTAGCCAATGAAATGGGTCTATAGTTGGTCTTGTCTGATGAGTCACCCATCTTGTTTTTAATAATTGGTACAACGGCTGTTTTCATTAAATCCGTGGGCAAGTATGAGTGTCGTACACAAAGGTTGAACAACAACCCCAGCACCTTAGGTAAGTGAGCCCCAGCGTACTTGAGATGTTCTATACTTAGTCCATCATGACCAGGAGACTTTCCCCTGGACATTCGTGATATGACCTTCCTAACTTCCTTTGCGGAGATTAAAATCGACGGCACATAGGAATTCTCGCGCGCATTCCTATCAGAGTCAGCACTCGGAGGCTGTGTCTTCAGTAGCGGTTGTGCTGACACTGTGAAGTACTCCTTAAAAAAGCTAGCGATGGCTGCGGGCTCACTCACCCCATCCACACTCACAGGCAGGCGCGTCTTACTGTTAAGTTTATTTACACCCTTCCAAAATGCGTAAAATTTTTTAGAATTATGCGACGTTGTTAATAAATCCATTTTTATTTGATCCGTATGTTTTAAACACCATCTTAATTTAGCTTTAAATGTATTTCTACTTTCACACATATTTTTATATAGTATTCCTGTCTTTGGTCTACCCCATGAATCCCACATTTGAAAATCAAGCCGCGCCTGTCTGTGCAGAGGTTTGACGTGTTTATTCCACCCTACAACATGCTGTTTTTTATTTGGTCTTTTGTTCAGCTTATCACATTTATTACTGGTCGCAATCGCCGCGTTAGACAAAGTACGCACCAAGTCATGATAAAAAGAGTCAATAATTTGCGTCCCGTGTATCTCACTGACATACGTGTAACAACCAGAGTTGAGACCCAGTTTTTCTACATCAGCACAAAGCCATTGTTGTTCACTACAAAAAGATAATAGTTCGTCACTAAAGTGTCTCCCTGGATGGGCATTAAAGTCTCCCAATACGTAGACACAGTTCTCTCCGCTACTTTCTACAATAGCGCTAATCGCGCTCATACAGTCCGTAAACAACACCAGGTTCTCCGTACAATCTGTAGGTAAATATGCACTAATTACTAAGAAGGTTTGTTCACTCACCGATACTTTTATAGCACAGACCCTTTCATGATTGCACTGCACTACAGACACATGGGAGAAAGCGGCGCGCCGCCACAGCAGGGCCACCCCGCCGTGGGGGCGCCCTCGCAGTGGCCCAGCGCCCGTGTCCACCGCCGACACGCCCGTGGCGCTCCACTCGGAGTCCACGTCGCCCAGCAGTGGGATGTCGTGTGGCAGCAACCATGTCTCCTGTAGCGCTATTACGTCCACCTCGCCACAAAATCCTCGGACAGTTGAACAGATTTTTTTATATCTTTACAGTTAAAACTGAGAAGTCTTAAGTTTGTACTATCCATTATTAGTTGATTTTGCGATCGTCTAATGGCTAATATTAAATATTAAATACCTATATATAGGTAAGGTATTCATATCATTTGTTAGTCTTACGCTGCGCGTAAACAGACTCTCTAAAATTGATAAACTGCCGGAACCTAATATCTGCCGGCCACATCTGATTATATTTCGTTATTTCATTCGAAGATATAATATTAACCAGGTAGTCATTTTAGCCTACAAGGCAGCTTTCGCACAGTATTTAGAGACAGATTTAAAATTTAGGGATTTTAAAACTTTTGCGCTGGCCACACAGCATTCTGTGGACCCCACTCCAATCCAGCACTTGTCATTCTTTTTTCGTGCGAGGCAACGTACGCACGCCTTCTCTTGCAGCGGCAAAAGTTTATCAAAACGTTAAGCAAAATGCCGAAAAGGAGTTATTTGGATGAGAAAATCAGCAAATATAAACGAAAATTAAGAAAACTGGAATCAATAGCGCAAAATCGGCGTAGTCGAATAATTTATTCAACCGATTCCGAATCGGATCTTAATTCAGGTATGTACCAAAAACTTTTCGTTTTCACAAACCATTTTTCGATATATTTGTTTTTAAAAGTGATTAAATCTAACCGGGAGGTTGACTGCGGGTCAACACGACGGTAAATACTTGCCTGGAGGTTAACCGAGTGTTATCACGAAGGCTTTTCACGAGTTGAAAGACTATTACGAATAGTTCTAATATAAGTACCTAAGTACTTTCGATTAGCTACTGAGGGTGACCGTGTGTCATCACTTTAGCGTAAATAAAATATATCGAGTAGCATTTGTCGGTTTCATATGATTCATAAGTATTATCACAAATGTTTCTCAGTCTACCCTCTTTATAGCATTTTTTCTGTATCTCGTTCATAGACGTTGAGGGTGAAAATCAGATCGTTTCCGACCCTCCAGAGGATGAAACGCCCGCAGATGTGCCCGACGGAGAGGAGGTCCCACAAAATGACACTACTGAAAAGGATAAGAATGATGACTTACCGGCTTTGGATCATGAAATTTTGTCGGCTTTAGGAGAAGCCACAGAAGAGACTCCCAAGTTCGGCGAGAAAATCCACGAGAACTTGGCGCGCTTATGGATGCCCATACTTCGCAAGGGTATGACCAAAGAGGTAAAAGAGAAACTATTAAAACAATTTATTGTACCAGAAAATTGTCCTTTACTTCAGGCGCCCAAACTTAACCCTGAAATATCAGCAGCCGTTTAGGATGCTACTAAGGCGCGGGACAAACGAGTTAAAACCGTACAGCAACAGTTAGGATTGGGAATCACTGCCCTGAACAGGGCATTGGCGCTTCTAATAGATGATGACAACAAGAAGTTGGAGGCTATTAAGTTTTTGAGCGACAGCTGTCGCATACTTTGTGACCTTCATCATGAAGAGACTCAAGCAAGAATAAAATTTGTCACCCCCGGCCTAGACAAATCCTTTTTGAACGTGGTACAGGACGTTGATCGGGATGATATGCTTTTCGGAAACAAACTATCCGATAAGATAAAGGCCTCAAAAGTAATTGAGAAGCAGGGCCTGCAGATTAAGAAGCCCGCTCCGTTGCCCAGACCAACGTCCTCTAGATCACATTCAACGACGAACCGACCAAGACCGCAGGGAAACTGGACGGGCCCTCCTCGTTACCCTCCGAGTCGGGGAGGGAGGGGGGGGGGGGCGAGGAAGACCACTCCTGCAGGGACGTCCAGCCGCAGGGGTCCCCCGTCCAATCAGCCGAAGTCAGCGCACCAGAACAAGTCTCAGCGTGCTCCAACTCAGCAACAATAGAGGTACATGCTGGTAGAATTAAACATTTTTATGAATGTTGGTGTAAAATCACTAGGGACCCTGTAATTCTTAAGTGGGTAAAAGAAGGTTATCCCTTGCAATTCCGTGATATTCCGTACCAAAATTTTTTTACCGTGTAATAAATTATCGGATTCTGAATTTAATGATATGAATATCGCAATAAATAAATTGTTGCAGCTAGGTGCTATCTCTCCATGCCAAAACAATGATGACAATTATATATCAAGTACGTTTTTAGCGCCCAAGCCTAACGGCGGTAAGCGATTCATACTCAACTTGAAATCCCTTAATAAATTTATTTCTAATTTTCATTTCAAAATGGAAGACCATAGAACAGCTTCCAAATTAGTACCAGAAAATGGCTATATGGCAACTATTGACCTCAAAGAAGCCTACTTTCTGGTACCAATTAGAGAAAAAGATCGTAAATACCTTTCTTTTATTTTCAATGGTGTTACATACTGTTTTAATGCTATGCCCTATGGTCTTTCGGTAGCCCCCCGAGTCTTTACTAAAGTAATGAAAGAGGTTATGAATTTTTTAAGAAATCTAGTATTTAAATCAGTTATTTACCTCGATGACATATTATGTATCGGATCGACTTACTCTGAGTGTAAACGAAACGTGTCGGAAACTTTGAAACTTCTGCAGTGTCTCGGTTTTGTCGTTAATTACGACAAGAGTGTTTTAAAGCCTCATCAAGTTTGTAAATTTTTGGGTTTCGTCTTTAACACATCAGAAATGTCACTATCTTTGCCGGCTGATAAAAGAAGTAATATATTAAATTTAATAATAAAATTTTCAAAATTACCGAGATGCACTATACGAGAATTTTCACAGTTAATAGGAGTTCTAGTCGCAGCTAGAAAAACGTAGTAAAATACGGTTGGCTCTACACCAAAGTTCTAGAAAGGACAAAATTTTTAGCTTTGCAAAAAACCGGAGATTACGAATCAAAAATAACTTTACCTAGTCATATTTTACCTGATTTAAATTGGTGGGCTCGTAATATCATGTCTTCTAAAAATTTATTAAGACTGCAAGAAGATTTCAAAGTTGAAATCTTTACTGACGCTTCCAGAACAGGATGGGGCGCTTTTTGTGACGGAAACCGCGTAAATGGTGGGTGGAAAGACGATGAGTTGTCTTTCCACATCAACTATCTAAAATTATTGGCTATTTTTATAGCATTGAAGTGTTTTGCTCAGGATCTAATGGACAGTAGTATATTACTGCGCGTAGATAACACTACGGCAGTCTGCTACATAAATCGCATGGGGGGAATACAATTTCCACACTTGCATGATTTAGCAAAGACCATCTGGCAGTGGTGTGAAAAGCGCAATATCTGGTTATATGCTTTTTACATAAACACGCGCGATAATGTCGAAGCGGACGAAGAATCTCGAAAGCTTAATCTTGATACTGAATGGGAGCTTTCTCCTTGGGCCTTCCAGTGCATAGTAGATAAATTAGGCCAACCAGATATTGATCTATTCGCTTCTCGCACCAATGCCAAATGCCAGCGATATATTTCATGGAAGAGGGATCCTGATGCAGAAATAATTGACGCTTTTACTGTTAATTGGAATACGTATTTGTTTTACGCATTCCCGCCCTTTTCTTTGATTTTAAAGTGTTTAAGAAAGATAATTAACGATAGAGCAACTGGAATTTTAGTATTTCCCTACTGGACGGGACAGCCTTGGTATCCTTTACTTAAAGATTTACTAACTTCTGAGATTATATATATATTTTTTTTTTAAATACTTTATTGTACACAAAAATTAAAACAAACATTTTACAGAGAACAGGATACACAATGGCGAGCTTAACTCAAAATGAGTTCTCTTCCAGCTAACCTAAGTGACAGAGAAATTTATTTGAAGCGGGCAAAAGTGTACAACACGGAGAACAAAATTACTAACATGGTAAAATATAATATCTTAATTGAACAAATATTCAAGTAACAAAAGCAGACTAACTACATAAATATCTTACTAGCCATACACCTATACATATACCTACCTAATATAACTTTATATAAAAATACATAAATCCAATACATACATAATATATGTAAGTATATACAATATATAAATATAATTATATATATATACATATACACACACAAAAATACATACATACACATGCAAGATAAATAAGTTTATGTTGACAGATAATGCTCCTTCAGCCGTTTCCTGAAAACATCCAACGATCGACTCGCCTGGATCGAAAGCGGCAGTGAATTCCACAAACGAACAGAGTGCACCGTGAAGGAGCCCCCATAACGGGAGGAGGAGTGGGATGGAAAGCGAAGAAGGAGGGATCTGCAGGACCTGCAGGGCTTGCCACGAGGTATCTGATACTCAAAACGCTCACGGAGGTATTGTGGAGACGTGGGATTATTTAAAATAGAGTACAGTGTAGAGAGCACATGAACATCACGCCGACGCCTAATTGGAAGCCATTTTAGTTGAGATCTGTATTGTGAAATATGGTCATATTTACGTAGTCCAAATATAAAGCGAATGCACAAGTTCTGTAGCCTCTCCAACTTGTTCAACAATTCCTCCGTGGCATCCAAGTAGCAGACATCTGCGTAGTCAAGTAAAGGAAGGAGCAAGGATTGGGCAAGGATAACCTTCGTTTCAAACGGGAGAAACCACTGAAGACGCTTTAGGGACTGGAAAGAATAAAATACCTTTTTACTCACCTCATTTATGTGACATGACCACGAAAGATGCCAGTCAAAAATTACACCGAGGTTTTTAGCCGTCTTAGTGTAAGCAATCGGAGTACCGTCGAATACTACTGGAGGTAAATTGGTATAATCAACGATACTGCACATATACGAGCTACCAACCAGTAGGACCTGTGACTTAACCGGGTTTACCAGGAGCCCATATGATTTGGCCCAATTTCTGATCCTGTCCAAATCTACGTTAAGGTCTGTAATACTTTGCGCAAGGTCGCCAGCGGGGAAATGACGATATATCTGCAGATCATCTGCATAGAGATGGTATCGAGAATTAATGATATGAGTGATTTCGTTAATAAATATTGAGAACAAGAGAGGAGATAATACGCCGCCTTGGGGAACGCCCGCAGTTAGGTCACACCACTTCGATACAACATCGTCAGAGTGGACACACTGAGACCACCCCGAAGATATGAATTGAACCAAGTAAGTACAGGTGGAGATACGTTAAGAGATGAAAGGATACCCAGGAGGATGTCAAAGTCGACCGAGTTAAATGCACTGCTAAAATCGAGCAGTGTCAACACAGTCAACTGTTTCCTGTCGATAGCCAGGCGAATGTCATCACTGACCTTGAGCAAGGCTGTGATGGTACTATGACCCGGTCGAAAGCCTGACTGATAAGGGCTAAGGAGGTTATGTCGGGTAAGGTAAATGGAGAGCTGTCTCTGGACAAGATTCTCCAGGACTTTAGAAAGGATAGGAAGAATGGATATTGGGCGGAACTGGGAAAAAGAGGAAGGGTTTGATACCTTCGGCAGAGGGAGAACATGGGCCTTTTTCCAACTGCCTGGGAATGAGCCAGTAGAGAGAGACTGGTTAAGGATGTGTGTGATAACAGGTAACAACTCATTCACAAGCAGAAGTATCATCTGAAGATGAATCCCATCCTCTCCCACCGCTTTGGTGGAAATAGCGAGGATAGATCTCTTAACGTCACACGCCGTTACTGGTGAGAAGGCGAAAGGTGTGCACTTGGGTAAAGTCTTTTGTGAGATTTGTGATAGTGTAGATAATTTAACACTATCATCAAGTATACAAGGAGTTTGAGAAAAGTGCAAATTTAAATCATCAAGATTGATGTTCGGTGTCGATTCGTTACCCACTTTGCCGATACCCAGTGACCTCAGAAATTTCCAAGTTTCTGCATTATTAAGTTTATCGAGAGAGTTATGAATATGGCGTTTTTTAGCATCCCTACACAGACGATTGCAGGTATTACGGAGTTTCTTGTATGTCGCGAGATTTTCCTCTGTCCCAAACTTCCGATAGTGCCGTTTTGCTTTATCCCTTTTAGCCATCATCTTTTTGATAGATTCAGACAACCATGGTGCAGGCAGGTGTTTGACTCTGACGCGTCTGATTGGAGAGTGGACATCATAGAGTCGGATGAGAGAATTATTAAACAAAGATACCATCTCGTCAACCGTATCAGAGCCAAAGACCGCCGACCAGTCGATATTGTCTGCATCAGCCCGTAAACGTTCCAAGTTAATGCCTCTAAAACTACGGAGGAATACAAATTTTGGTTTTGGTTTAGGCGGTCGAATTTTATATGATAAGTATATTAAGTCATGGTAGGAGAAAGGAGACGATGTCTGGCCATGTGTTGCAACCATGCTGGGATCGGAGACGATAATGAGATCAATTAAAGATGGGTTGGAATATTGAGGTGCATGATGGGTGGCTGAAAGGGGAAGAATATGCATGTTGACAGAATTGAAAACAGCTCGAAGTTTGTCAGCACGATTGTCGTTCTTAAGGAGGCAAGTGTTGAAGTCGCTGAGTAGGATAGTATGGTCATAGAGGGGGGATAATATTTCAAGTTTAGACTCCAGAGAAGAAAAGTAATCGACACGGGAAGAAGGACTATAGAAAACACCCAAGAGTAGTTTAGTATGGTGGAAAGTAATTTCAATAAAGAGATGTTCCGCTGATTCAGAATACAGACTTGGGGACGCATCCACGACAGACGAAGGAATATCAGCGCGGAGGTATAATGCTACTCCACCACAACCCCTTCCAATCCTGTCATTACGCAATAGGCGATAGCCAGGCAGTGAATATTGGGTGGAAGGGATAGCAGGTTTTAAAAAGGATTCCGAAATAAGCACGGCGTGTACCGTATTGCAATCAAAGGAAGAAAGAAGATCAGGGTAATGTCCTGGCACACTCTGAGCGTTTATGTGAACGATGTTAAGAAATTTTGGAAAGCTAGCAAATTTCGCGTAAAGTAAGTCACATAGCTGTGTGGAGTCTTCTGCGTCATCACTAAATGCACTGGCATAATGTTCATCAGATGCGCAAGAAGAGGAGCATGAAAAGAAGTCATCATCAAAGTCAAACATAACTATGTATATGTATAAATATGTATACTATAGAATAATATATGATATTTAAATAAGTAGTTCAATACAATATAATAAAATAAAACTATTCCAATTTTGTCCACTTCAAACCAACCCTACACACGCTCTATACATAGAAAAAGATAAATATATACAAGTATCTATACCATTAAACCTAAGAACAAAATTAAAGACAGCTCAAAAATAAATAAAAGCAAAAACTAGATCACTGAAAAGTTGAAAGAAAAAAAAAAAAAAAAAGAAAAACGAAACGCAGAGTGATTGCATCTGTCACTGTCAGTGTCAGTTGTCATTTGTCATAACATAACCTTCAAAAAGTTAAGTTAAATAACTGGGGGTAAAATATAATTTAAAGAAATTGAACATTTGATATTAAAAAGGGGTGAAATGTATATAAAGTTAATTAAGACTGACCTCTTGTAACAAAAGTGCAACACGAAATTATACTACCGAATTCGATAGGCTACTGCAATCACTCTGGGTGGCAATTTACACTGCTTTCCGAGTCGTAGCCGCACGGGGGGGTCTCTTATTCGCAAGAGGCACCTGCGCGGGTTTAGGTCCTGTCTTGGGCTGTGCTGGAGGTGTGACCAACTGACCAGGATGCGAAGAATTCTGTGGCGCAACTGTCGGTTCACGACGCGGTGTGGGGAACTGCTTTTTGAGCAACTCCACCTCTATCATCTGCTCGATCTTGCAACGCTTACCGTCTGGGAGAAGTATAATGATCCTGCCGTCTGTCATCCAGCACTGTTTAACGCCAAAATAGGAGCGAGCCGCGAGAAATGCCTCATGACGCGGCTTTGTCAGAAACTCTGTTATAACGATGCCGGTCCCTTTCAATGCAGTTTTGTTTTTCCAGACTTCACCACTTTTTTTGAGGCTATGGAATCTAACCAGGATGGGCCTAGGCTTGCCAGTGTCACTGCCAAGCCGGTGATATGCTGTAATATCACTCTCCGAATAGCTTGTCAACTGAATTTGGTTGGTTATCACTTCGAGTGCCGCTGATTCAGGAGTTTTAGTGTCAGATTCAGGTACTCCATGAAAAAGAAGTACCTTACGCCGTGAAGCCATCTCATGGCGATCCAACCCCAAGTGTAACAGCTCCATCTGCGACCTCAGCATACCGAGTGTCTGGCATATCAGCTGTCTAAAATTAAGGAAATCCTGGGATAGCTTGTTGATGTCGGTGTGCGGTGATTGATTTTTCAACTGCTCTTGGAATTCTGACAACTTAGCATCAACAGTGGACTCAACTTCCTGCAGTTTTCTGTAGAGATCCATTAAGGAAATGTAACTTGTGGTGTAGTGCAGTGCAGTGGAGTGGAGTTACTTGAAATGATGTGAGCTAGTGCAGGGCAGGTTAGTGAACACTAATTTACAACATTTACTGTACAAAACTTCAAAATGTAATTTTAAATATATTACTAAACAGAGCAATTTCAAAATGGTGTTGTCACATGAATACCCGCGCGAAAAAAAAAAATTTTTCACACCTAACAGAGATCTTCTCCACTCCCGTTTCAGATCATTCCACCCGTTGCACAAGAACCTTACCCTGGGAGCAGCAATGCTCTCCGGCGCGCCTTCTTAAGACAAAATATCCCTCCAGTAGCTCTAGATCTTATGATTTCATCTATATCGTCAAACACTATGAAACAGTATAATGTATCTTTCAAATTATGGTGGCTGTTTTGTCAGAATAATAATCTAGATGTTTTTAATCCTTCTTATTTTTCGATCATTAGTTTTCTGACAGAGCAATTTAATAACGGTTCGAGTTATGGCACTATTAACAGTCATCGTTCAGCGTTGTCGTTACTTTTAGGTAACAACATTGGGTCTGACGATAGAGTTAAAAGGTTGCTAAAAGGCATGTATAAGAAAAAACCGCAACGACCTAAGTACACAGCTACTTGGGATCCACAGACTGTTTTGACTTTTATTTCGCAATGGGTACCCAACCGAAATATTAGTCTAGAAAAGCTGAGTAAGAAACTAGTGGTTCTATTGGCACTGTGCACAGCGCACAGAGTGCAAACATTGTCACTCATAAAAGTTACAAATGTTATAAATTGCTCTGACGGAATTAAAATAGGCATTACAGATATAATAAAAACATCGGCTGTTGGTAGGGAGCAACCGATATTATTCTTACCATTTTTTAAAGATAATCTAAATATTTGCCCGGCTACTACTTTGAAGGATTACCTTCACGTTACCAGAGATTTACGACCTATAAATACAGATTTTTTGTTGATTACGTTTAAAAAACCACACAAAAAAGCCACCTCACAATCAATAAGTAGGTGGATAAAGCAAACTCTGGCGGAGAGCGGCGTGGACGTGAGCGTGTTCAGCGCGCACAGCACGCGGCACGCATCCAAGTCCGCGGCGGCCTCCGCCGGCGTCGCTGTCGATGTTATCCGCAGGGCGGCTGGTTGGTCCAGCTCGTCTCAAGCGTTTGCGAAATTCTACAATCGCCCCATTGTAGATGAGGGACTATTCGCCAGATCTGTATGTGCAGTGACGGGCGATTAAATAAATAAAACACATAACTAATACTTATCAGTTGATTCGTTTAATTTTTGCTAAGTATGTAATTGCTTTTTAAGTTTCAAAGTACTGTATCAGATTAGGTACACCTTACCAAACTGTATCTTTGTTAATATTAAATAAACTTTTGTTCAAGGTAACTTCCTATATGAATGTTTCCTTTACCTTCTGTTATCTCTCTGAACATCTACCTGGTTAATATTATATCTTCGAATGAAATAACGAAATATAATAGATGATCAAACGAACTTCTCGAAGCGAAGTTCGATCACTATTATATGAGTTATTTCATTTGAAGATATAATAACCCATCCCACCCATAGCCCCAAACAAAGAGTTTATTTAAATTGCTTCTCTAAAAGAATGACAAGTGCTGGATTGGAGTGCGGTCCACAGAATGCTGTGTGGCCAGCGCAAAAGTTTTAAAATCCCTAAATTTTAAATCTGTCTCTAAATACTGTGCGAAAGCTGCCTTGTAGGCTAAAATGACTACCTTGTTAATATTATATCTTCGAATGAAATAACTCATATAATAGTGATCGAACTTCGCTTCGAGAAGTTCGTTTGATCATCTATTATCCAGGTACATGGCTAGCTTACTTTTTGATACAAATATCTTATGTGAATCATAGCTCTTCTCACGGCGCATCTGTAACTTATATAAAGATACTCGTTCGTTCGATTTACTATAAATGTACTCCTTGATATCCTCTTCTGTGGCCTCTTTAGCTACATTATAAACAAATAAGGGCACTTTCGTTTCTGCCGCTTTGAAATTTCCAGTCTTATTAGATGCACAGCCCGTCCTTCCCACAAAACGATTCCTTAACCTTTTACGCTGTACTTGTATCCATCCATTTTCAAGCTTTTCAGGTTTCCATTGCGATACATTACTTACTATTTCAGCGAAACTTTTTTGACCACTCGAGGTCTCGTTCGGCTTTATATTTCGTTGGAACAGTTCATTGTTTACATTAGCTGACTGTGGCGGCGAGCGAATTGCGCTCGGTCGGTCGACTAGCGATAGCGGAACCGGTTTGCCGGCCGCCGCCTGTACTCGCCTGTTTGCGCTCCGCCGTCACCGATCTCCGACGGTGCCTACCTCCGCGCTGTTTATGCTCGATATTTTGTGCCGGTGATTGTGGGTGTTTTGACAATTTTTCACTAGTCGAACCGTTCTCAATAACGAACTCGTTGTTATTTTGAATTGTACAGCTATGCATAAACGTTGATGACATAATCTTATCTGTGCTCGTAATAGTTTTACTTGGGTCCTGGTGGGAATTTTCAACATTCAATATGCCAATCGGGCCGCTTTCTAGTTGATATGAATCTAGATAGGCCCCTCTTTTGACATTAACATTCATGTGCCTGTATCCCGGTTCGAAAATAGGTTCCGACAACTTGTGAGGAGTACTTAAAGTCTGGCCTTGGGCGCTTAATGCTACCAGTAACTCATCTTTTGTAACACATTCCGCTTTTAGCTTCGTCAAATCTTCACGCAAAACCAATATATCTTTTAACAATCTTGTAGCGTCGATATGGTCAAAGGTCACGGAGGGGAGGCGATGTAGTTCCCGTGCTACAAAAACAGGTATCTTCTCGGGGTCCGTTTCTTTAAAAACTGTGATAATATCCTGCAGATCCCGTTCAGCTTTGCCATCGTTTCGGCGCGATATTTTACGCTTATCGGTGCGCACCGATTCAAATAGTAACGTCTTAGCCGCTTCAATTTCTTGCGTTGAAAAACTAGCACGGCACAAACGAATTAGGCTCTCATTGTCCATAACTTGAATTTTACAGTCAACGAAAGTCAGTATCTCGTTTATCACGATATTACACGAGTTACACTTTAACGTTACACTCATTTTGCTCGATCTAAGAAAATATTCTCGTTTGACACAACCGGCTTCGCTGGCGCACCTGACGCATAATAATGCTAAAGTAAAGTAAAGGCCATCAGCGGCCAACACAATGTAGACATAATCCTGCAGATTGAAACCAAATGAGATCATTTAAATGACCGCAGTTCGTAAAATGTCACAATTAAATAAAATTAGGACATAAGTAATTGTTTGGATAGTATTTAGACAAAGCGTTTATGTTTCTAAAAGACGAAACGATATGAATGAATAATCTAATGTTGACATTATCTAATGCACTTGTTTATTTTTAAAGTTAGGTTCTAATTTGTAATGGAAAGTTTAGATCTTTACCAGTTAAATCTTGTAATTTTCAATTTTACAATATTAATTTGCAATGTCTTCATTCCCTTGTCTTTTTTTATTTATTATAAGATGGGTTAACTCTTGACCTCAATTTTGACCAAGGTCATAGATGAGGTCGACGATGGAGCGAGTTAACCCAGAAAATGCCTATAAGGCACTGGTACTCCTACGCACCGACGGAACACAGCAAGCTGTTTGGCGTCGGACTTCGGTAGGAGGGTGGTCGCGAACCAGACGGCCCTTCACAGAGCCTACCACATCGCATGAGACCATAGGACGACACCTCAGATTCAGAAAAAAATGAGGTGTCGTTGCCTGGGATGGATTACTAGGAGGCAGGTCTCGTTTGTGTTTCCTTAGTCGCCTCTTACGACACCCACGGAAAGAAATGGGGTGGTGTTATTCTGAACCGATCACCACACGGCGAAAAATTAAATCATTTTATTGTATAGAATTTCAATATATGGAATGAAGTATTTGCCATGCTACATTAAAAATATTTTATTTTATTCTGTCATCTTTTGAAATATGGAACACCAAATTTGAATTTAATAGAGCAGATAGAATTTTCGAGAGAGCTCCTAGAACTTTCTCTGTCGTACTTTTTCTTCACAATGGAAAGAAACGAAATTCGTGCAGTGATAAAGTTTTACTTTTTGAAAGGGAAAACAGCAACCCAGATTAAATCCAAGCTAGACACTGTTTTAGGCCGTTCTTCTCCTATATTGAGTACAATTCATACCTGAGTAACTGATTTCAAACGTGGAAGACAAAGCTGTGAAGACGCCCACAGGTCTGGCCGGCCAAATGAAGTCACGACTCCAGAAATGATAAAAAAAAATCACAAAATTGTATTGAACGATCTTCGTTTGAAATTGCGAGAAATAGCAGAGTTCCATCATTTGAGAATGAAAAAGCTTTGCGCGCGATAAGTGCCATGTTTGCTCACCGTTGACCAAAAATAACTTCGCGTGGACGATTCATCCGAGTGTTTGGCGTTGTATAAGCGAGATCCAAAACGAGTTTTTACGACGTTATGTGACTGTAGACAAAACCTCGTTACATCACTATACTCCTGAAATGAAAGAGCAATCTAAGCAGTGGACTGAGAGTGGAAAACCTGGGCCAAAGAAAGTGAAAACGATTTTGTCGGTGGGTAAAGTGATGGCGACTGTTTTCTGGGATGCTCGAGGTATTATTTTTGTAGATTATCGTCAAAAAGAAAAAAATAAATGGAGAGTACTACGCGAGCTTATTGAAAAAATTGAGTGAAGAAATTCGATTAAAACGACCTCATTTGGTCAAGAAAAAAATTTTGTTTCACCATGACAACGCGCCTGTTCACACTTCCATGGTTGCAGTCGCCAAAATCCGCGAATTACGGTTTGAATAGCTACCGCATCCACTCTATTCCCCAGATCTGGCACCGTGCGACTTCCACTTGTTTCCAAATCTAAATAAATGGCTAGGTGGCCAGAGATTTTCATCAATTGATGAAGTCATTGTCGCAGTGGACGAGTATTTTGAAGGGTTGGAGAAAACATTTTTTCAAACTGGTTTAACGGCATTAGAGAAGCGCTGGACTAAATGTATAGAGGTAGATGGAAACTATCTATACATATAATAAAACTGTAGAGGTCGAATTTCTGTACATAGAAAAAAAATGCTAAAAACCGAGTCAGGGGGATGTAAGAAGAGAAATAAAACAAATCCCGATTTTTTTTGATTTTTTTGTTTCTCTGTTTGTCTGTTTGTCTGTTTGCACGGTTGCATAGGGGTACCTTACATCCCCGGTCAACATTTAGGCTACATAAAATCTCGAAATTTAGCCAGTAAATATAAAACAAACAACAAAAACCCCTGAAAAAATTCAAAGCTAGGTGTTTTTCAGAACATTTTACTCATACCATAGAGATCAACGTATTTTTGACATATACATGGGCTAATTTTAAATTTATCTCTTTCGAGAAAGGCAAAGGAATCTGCATCCATACAGCCAGGTCTTCAATATATGTATTTCTTAGCTATGTCTTCAATTTATATTTCTTTACTTCTCTCATTCTCCGTAAGCCGATAGTGTTTTGTTTACGAAGAACTATGGCGGCGAGAAGCACTGCCGCTGGATCGGAGCGGATACACTGTATCACTTGAATTACTTTTTAACCGATTTCCAAAAAGGAGGAGGTTTTATGTTCGACTGTATACAGGGTGGAATTTTGTAATGCCACCTGAAGGGAAAGTACCCTTAATACTGTATATAGAAAATTGTACTCAAAGAAAACATTCCTTTATTTTTGAAAAGAAAGAAAACTGCATTCAAGAATTTTCGAAAGTTCGCTTGCCACAACCGGGAATCGAACCGACTAAAATCTGTAAAAATACCCTGTACTTTTATTGCGTCGATCATTAGGGTCAATTATAAGGATGAAATCTTTCTAACAAACTTGGTAAATTAAATGAAAGGAAAACTACGAAATCTTAAACCATTGTATATCTTTATTTTATGTATGTTCACCGATTTCTCCGCCATTTGGACCGATTTTCAAAATTCTTTTTTTTGTTCGAATGAGTATACTCCAGAAGTGGTCTTATTGTCACCAAGTCAAGATTTGATGGAATCCCATCAAAATCAAGGGCAACCCTTGAATGGAATAGGCACTTACAATGTTTCTCAAGTTCTTGCTATTATTTACGCCAAACATAGAAAAATATACACATCAACACTGTCTAGGGATATTGCATGATTTTTCATACAAAAGAGGTCTGTTTGAGAAGCTATAATACCATACTCGAGATACACGGAGTGATATAATTTTCAGATGAGCAAGTGTTAAACATGAATTTTCAATTTTTATCAATGAATTTAATTTTTCTTAAAATTTGTGAAAACGTGACTAAAATGAAAAAAAAAATGCGCTAATTCCACCATTTTCATACAAAAAGCAGAAAAAAGTGCATTTTGACGTGACAACGTCTTAAATTAGGTTGCGGCTGGGAGTCACTTATGAAAAAGTGTAACGCTCGGTAACGTTACGATGAGTCACCGAACGAGAGAGAGGCCCGCCGAATGCCTTGCGTCTCTCTCCCACTCAACTATGATCGGTCTGCCGCGCGCGCAGCACTAGAGAATTAGGCGCATTGAATCGGCGCATTCTACCGAGAAAAAGACGATGTCACGTAAAATCTTCGCCCGTAAAACCGACTTTACAGGCAACCATTTTTTTGTTTTCGTTTACGTCACGTTTAAAAAAAACAATTTAAACAAAATTAATTGACGAGAATTGAAAATTCAGGTTTAACACTTGCTCATCTTAAAATTATATCCCTCCATGTTTCTCGAGTAAGCTTTTATAGCTTCTCAAACACACCTTTTTGTATGAAAAATTAAGCAATATCCCTAGACAGTGTTGATATTTAACTTATTTTTTCTATGTCTATGAGTACGTAGCATTTGATAAAAGGACCGGATTGAGATTTATGAGATATTTTGTACAATAGATCCTTTCTTAATTTTTTGTCGGAGTAGTAGAGTTACACAGCCTGTGAATCGACGGTTTCTGGGTTCGATTTCCGGTTTGGACAAACAAACCATACGAAGGAAACTTTAGTGCAGAAAGTTAAAGTGTGAAGTGCTAATTAATTGATTTTATGATAGATAGATAGATAGGTAGATAGATTGACACTTAATTCAATTGACATAAAACAGCACAACACAGTAATAGACAAATAACAAACATACAAGTAAACATGAATCAGCAAGCAAACAATGAAGTAAACAGAGTAAGAAACAGAAACAAATTATTTTATAAAACTATTTTACACCGTGTTATCTGTATCATGCCAATCAAATTGGCGCTGACTCAGCATATTGCTGCAGTACCAGACTGCAGCGCTGGTATTCTGCCATGATGCTTCTTATTGAGTTTTCTTTGTAGGTAATAATAACCTTTTTCTAACTTCATAAATTCACCTTTAAAAAAGTACTTTAAAAAGAATATCTGAGGGTGCTGCTCTATAATTAGATAGATGTTATTTTTAAGAGCTATCGTCGAATATAAGTGAGTCGGAAGAAATTAAAATTATTGTAACTGACCCACAAATATCCAAAAATAAAACTAAAACTTCTGTGCTGAACTGGCACTGAACAAAAAATTTGGAATGTACCAGCTGCCAACCAAATACATTGCATTGTTGGTACAGAGGACAGCGCATGAGGTTACTCCATTTTCATTGCAAAACCGCTCTTATCACAAAAGCACAGAGTGCACGCGTGTGGTAACCTGAGTTGGGGCCGTCCGTGCATTGCAAAATTTAGACAACGTATTATATACTCATAAACAATATGCCATTTTTTAAATTTTCATGACATGTAAAGTTATGTGACTTATGTTACCCCAACGAGGATTATAGGCGTATAATATCTAAAATATCGAAACTTTTGTCAGCTTCCCCATTAATAGTTCGGCTATTCTGCACTTTTTTAACGAACCAAAACTAAATACTTAATACAGTGTTAATAAGAACGGAGTTGATTAAGTATTTAGTCCGCCGTTAGTTTTCAAATCTTAATTCTGCCCTTACTAAATGACATTATTCAATCTTCAGGATATCACTTTTTGAAAACAATAAAACGGCTTATTTTTATTTTTAAGCAAAGGAATCTATGGCCGTACAGCCGGTGTTTTCAGTGCATTTCTTATTTTTAAAGGCGGGAAACTCAATAGAAACTGACAATTGACATTTGTTTTATTAAAACCACTATGAATATGGTCTATATAGGTTTGATCTATGGCTTTGATGTTCTGACATGAAATAAGGGCTATTTATTGATTTTTTGATTTTAGTTTACATCAAGCGTAGCATTGCGTATATAAGCCATGGATAAATATTATAATATTACTATTCTAATAAGTTTCTTAGTTTGGATCAAGCACTGACACCTTTGCTTATTTCTACAAATGTCGATTGAAGGGAAAAGCTTAGTCATTTCTATCTTAATTTTTTTTTTATTGAATCATTTTTACACAATTATCGCAAAGCACAATAAAAGCAGCGTGCTAGCTGAAATCTCAAATGCACGGGGGTTGTCTTAGATACTGACATAGGTGACCTGTTTCAGAAACTTCTATTCCACTGAAAATCAAAAATAAGTCCGTAATTAGCACTCAGGAATTCGTGTGCCATTTATTGTACTTACCTAAGTAATAGGTCTTTCAACATACAATTTTCGTAAATTTTTTACTTCACATATTTTTGTTTATCAAAATTGATTTTTTATAAGTAAAAAATCCTTACGTTTTTCACAGAAACGCGAAATACAATATTAATTAACCAATTTTTGTGGGATTGTTAAGACAACAAGATGTTTTAGAGGCACCACTGACTCATGTTAAGTGTTGATTGTCTATCTCTCTCAGTATCAAAAAAACAAAAACGACTGCTACTTAAGTATAAATCAGAGTCTGAGTCGCGTTCTATAATACGGACCTTAATCTATCAAAAGCAGTAACAATGGTATAGAAAATATAAGAAATAGAGGAAACAACTATGTTTGACCTTTGTTTTCAGATCCAAAATAATGTATTAAGTATCAACCTTATATGACATAGTTAGCCAAGTTTTCAAATAAAAAATATTTTTAGAAATTGCTTTTCCTTATATGAACGAAATAGTTGCTATTCGTTCATATAACGAAAATATGAACGAAATAGTTGCTTCAATAAAAAACAGCAATTCATGTATCTGTAGTTGTGTCAAAGTACAAACTCGGTCTATAAAAATACATACAACACGCAGACGAAGTTGCGGGCATCAGCTAGTATTGAGAATAAATTTATTTTAAACAAATTATTACAGTTGTTCTTTGTCGTTTCGGAAACTTATCAATCAGCCCTCGTAACATTATCACTCGAAGTAATTGAGTCATTTTTTCCTATTCCTAAATCTAATTTTCATCTCTGTGCTCTAGTCATTACGGTCACTATTCGTTCGGTCATGTCCTTTAATTGGTCTGATGTTATTGTAATCCGAGATAGAGCATCTGTGACCGAGTTATGGCTACCCTTTATATATTCAACTACATAGTCGTACTCTTCTAATGACAATCTGAATTTTTATAAGCGACTTGAAGGGTCTCTCATATTAAAAAGTAAACCAGTTGACGGTGGTCAGTTTGAATTTTAAATTTCCGACCGTATAAATAAGGTCGAAAATACTTGACGCTCCATACTATTGCTAAAAGTTCCTTTTCAATAGTAGGATAGTTTCTTTCCGCCTTATTTAATGTACGGCTGGCTGGCGTACGCTATAGGGCGTCCGTCGCTATTACATAGAACTGATCCTATCGCTTGGTTAGACGCGTCTGTTTGTAGCAAAAATTCATTTGTTTCTATAAAATCGGAGTATTGCAAAACAGGTGGATTCGTTAGGGACGTTTTTAGTTTTTGGAAAGCCGCCTTGTATTAATTTGACCAAAGAAATGGTGTGTTTTTTCGACAAAGTGAGTTTAGTGGGTAAACGATTTGAGAGAAATTATTGATGAATTTTCTAAAATAGTTCGCAAATGCGACGAATTGCTTAACTTCGTCAGCATTTTGAGGCTTCAATACAGATATCATCTAGGTATACCAAACATTTTTCGTAATTGAATCCTGAGAGAGCTACTTTCATCATTCTTGAGAAGGCTTGTTTTTAGGCCCATGGGTAATCTGGTCATTTGATATTGTTTCTTATGTATAAAAGAAGTACACTGTCTACTTTTGGGATCCAACATTATTTGGTAATAACCTTGAAAAAGGTCTAAATCTGAAAAATAAACTGCCCCTGATAAGGAATCTAAAATATCAGAAATATTAGGTAGAGTAAATTTGTCATCCTGTATTAAATTAATACAATGCGCCATTTTTTTTGTCCGGCGGCCGCCTTTTTTGGAACGATAAGTAATGGACTAGACCACTCGCTAGCTATCTCCTCGATTATTCCGTCCTGTAATAATTTTTCTATGTGTTTGTCTATCTCTTGTTTTTGGGTATGGGGTAACCTATACGACTTTACATATATTGGACTGCTATCTAGCTTCAATGGGATGGTATGTTGGTAGAGGTTTGTTACTGTCGTGGTATCGCCCGGTAAGTAAAAAATGACAGAAAATTTAGCGCAAATATTTTCGATTGAAATTTGGTCATCCTTAAGCAATCCTTTTAAATTTAAATGTGTAAACAAAGTTTTTACTCTTTCGGCGGTTATAATAGGCAAATCAAATTTACAATTATCGTAATCGACGCTGGAAATTCGGTAACTCTTATACCAAAAGAAGTTACGGAAATAATTCCAAAATTCGATGGCAGCCCTAAACTTCTTAACATGTTTATTAAAAAGTGCGAATATTTAATCGCGAACTACTCAGGAATTACTTCTGTACAATATGACTACGTTATGCAAATAATAACTAGTAAACTTGTAGATAAAGCTGCAATCATAACTAGCGAAAATGATTACGTGACAAGAGACTTTGATTTATTAAAACAACTCTTGATATAACATTTTGGTGATCAGAAATCAGAGACTTGTCTTAACTTAGAATTGCAATCTATGATGATAAAGAACAATGAAAGTTATCTAGAATTCTGTAACAGAATTCAGTCGAAAAGGAGCAATCTTTTTGCTAAAGTATTTTTAGAAAATGACAGTAACGTGCAACGAAAAACTAAAAAGGCAATATATAACGATACAGCTTTACAGGTATTTCTTTACAATTTACCGCAAGATTTACTGTGAACGGTTAGAATTAAAAATCCAAAAACATTAGAAGAAGCGTTAATAATTGTGACCGAAGAGACTAACTTTCAACAACAATATAATTTAAGAAGTGAAATACATGGTAATGCCAGGAGAAATAAAAATCTCCCTATACAACCTCATAAACTACCTCAAAATGTCCATGTACCCAGATTTCATCAAGGAGCTAATAACTCTCCTAGATCATTTTATCCTCGCCCACATTATAATAATTTCGATAGTAAGTATGTGTCTTATTCCTATAATAATAATTATAAATATAGGAATCCCTCGGGAAACCAAAATCGTAATTTCAACAATACAATGCCTCAACAATCATTTTTTGCGCAAAATTTCAGAGGATTTACTAACGGTAATTACAACCATAATACTCCACCTTTCCCACGCCAAACTTTCAGCTATAAGCCAAGGCAGAACCAAAATCAGAATCGCATTAACTATCATGCTAATGAACCCCAATCGGATACTTTAGATTCTATGCCAGGACCAAGCAGTAATAACCAGGGAGCGGAATCTAATAGCAAAACAATTGAAATGTAATAGAGATGGGGCATTGCTTTTTATCGACTAAACAGAGTATCGATAACTAAGTGGAGTTTTGCTTTATGAATTTTCCGTTTGCGGCTTCGCCCGTGTGGATTACGTGCTTTTCGACGCTTTTCGATCCTATGGTAAATGTTTCAAAAAATCAAACATCAAATTTATTTATTATTCATTATAACATCAAATTTATTTATTATTCATTATTATACAATTTTTTTTATTATTTAGATGAATTTGTGCTGCCGTGACTATAATATTATAATAAAACGAGCCCACTTCATTTACAAACTCTTCAGGATCATAATTCCTATAGAAATTCGACAAAAATCGTTCAAAAACTTAGGAATTCAAAGTAGAATAAAAAAATTCTAAGTTGAGTAAAAGTACTAAAGTATCGATAGCTTGGAAAAGTCGATACAAAACAATGTCCCATCTTTATTACATTTCAATTGTTTTGCTATTAGATTCCGCTCCCTGGTAATAACATACACGCGGA
The DNA here is from genome assembly GCA_949987775.1 of Aproaerema taeniolella. Lineage (NCBI taxonomy): Eukaryota > Metazoa > Arthropoda > Insecta > Lepidoptera > Gelechiidae > Aproaerema > Aproaerema taeniolella. The sequence goes on along the minus strand of OX465266.1, from coordinate 12,497,282 downwards.
AGTAAAGCGCGATACCCGAAATTTTCAGGTTACCGCCTCAAAATCACGAAACCAGAAATAGAATTAAATGAACTTGCATACATTAGTATACCCGAAATAAATTCAAAATTTTTAATTGATACCGGAAGTACTAAATCTTTTATCAGTAATGACTTAACTTCTAAATTTTATGAAAACTACAAGGAATCAGAAGTATTTAGCGTAGTTAGTACTCATGCAATTACAAAACACAATTACATCGCTATAATTCCAATATTCTCTATATTTAGACAAAAGTTTTCGCATAAATTTTATATTTGCGATGTTAGTGACTCATTTGACGGACTCATAGGTTATGACCTACTTAAAAGATTACAAGCTAATATTGACCTACAAAACAAGTTTTTAGTGACGCCGATCATAAATATTCCGCTTATCGACTCGACAACCATAAAACCTATTGTTGAATTAAATTTAGAGCCGCGTGCGGAACAACTAGTTAAAATTCTTACAGTTTTACAAAATGGATATGGTATATTACCTTATACAGAATTTTATGATAATGTGAGAATGCCTTCAGCTTTGGTACAATGTAAAGATGGTTTCGCGGAAACAATTATTTAGAATTGTAGTAAAGATACAATTTGGATTAAAATTAAAAATCCTTTTGAAATTACACCATATAATGAAAATAATGAAACTTATGTAAATTTTTATTCTGGATACGAGCAATTATTACTTGAAAATCTTAATAAAGTAAGAATGGATCATAAGAATGAGGAAGAACAAAAGGCTATTTATAGCTTATGTTTCGAATATCGTGATCTATTTTATCATGATAATATACCATTGACGTTTACACACGAAATTAAACACAAAATCAGAACTAAAAATAAAGACTCAATTTTTATAAAGCCGCATAGACAACCGCCTTCTCAGAATCAAGAAAAAAAGAATCAAGTCGAAAAATTATTACACAACAATGTGATAAAACCAAGTTTTTCGCCATGGAGCGCACCTGTACATTTAGTTCCAAAGAAATTAGATGCTACAGGAGAACAAAAGTATAGAATGGTAGTAGATTACAGGAAATTGAATGAAATAATTGTGGATGTTAAATACCCTTTACCTAATATAAATGATTTGTTTGACAAACTAGGAAATAGTTCATACTTCACAACCATAGATCTTGCGTCAGGGTACCATCAAATAGAAGTCGATGAAGAAGATCAACCAAAAACAGCGTTCAGTACCCAGTTTGGTCACTATGAATTTCTCCGTATGCCGTTTGGTTTAAAGACAGCACCTGCTACTTTTCAAAGGGCTATGGATAGTATTCTTAGAGGACTACAAGGGATACACTGTTTGGTATATTTGGATGACATTATTATCTTTTCATCAACTTTAGAAACCCATATTAAGAAGCTAAAGAGAATATTTGAAACGTTAAGAAGAGCCAACTTAAAAATTCAGTTAGACAAATCCGAATTCTTAAGAAAGGAAGTATTGTATCTAGGACATACCATCACAAAGGAAGGATTAAAGCCAAACGAAGACAAAATAAATGCAGTATTAAACTACCCCCTACCACAGAAAGTAAAGGACATTAGAGCATTTTTAGGTTTGATAGGATACTATCTCAGATTCATTAAAGATTTTGCTAGTATAACTAAACCGATGACTTTATTATTAAAGAAGTGTCAAAAATTTGAAATATCTCAAGAATTAAAAAATTCTTTTGAGACTTGTAAGCCATTATTAACTAATGCCTTCAATACCCAGATTTTGAAAAACTTTTCATACTTACTACCGATGCCTCTAATATTGCCCTGGGAGCAGTATTATTACAAGGAAGTATAGGCAATGACAAACCGATAGCCTATGCGAGTAGAACTTTAAACCCAGCAGAAACAAGATACAGCACTATAGAAAAAGAATTATTAGCTGTACTTTGGGCTGTAAGTCACTTTCGACCTTACTTATACGGAAGAAAATTTACTGTCTATACAGATCACAGACCTTTGGCATGGCTTTACTCACTAAAGGAACCTAATAGCAAATTAACGAGATGGAGATTAAGACTTCAAGAGTATGATTTTGACGTTGTATATAAGAAAGGTAATCAGAATACCAATGCAGATGCTCTTTCACGCATCCAATTAAATACACTTATTACACAGAATACACAGTCAAACACACCTGATGATGAAGAATATGTCAATATCCCGTCACACGCTAATCGTAATAATCCCTCCACTTCATCAAGTAATGACGTTGAATACGCAGAAATTATATACCCAAGAGAAATTGAATTTGATGAAAGAACTATGACAGGATCAGAAATAGATACTGACACGGATGGTGAATCTGAAGAATTTAACAATTATCTACCAGTTTTACATGAAGCGATTGATGTAAAATCAAATCAAATAATAGTTAACCAATGGTATAGAAATGAAATAAAACTTAAAGATATTTCTAAAAATAGAATGAAAATTCTAGAAGTTTTCATCCCATTAAATCATGACTTAATTAAATCTTTTCTAAAAGGTAACATTGAAATAAAGAAGAAATATTTCATTTACTTCAATACTTCTGCTTTAAAGAAAATGTTTTATGATATAATATCACAATTGTTCAATAAAAATGATATCCAAATAATTGAATGTACTAAACGAGTTACAATAATTAATGAAGAAGAAGAACAGAGAGAATTAATAAAAAAAATATCATGAGGGTAAAACAAGTCATAGAGGAATAAATAAAACAGTTTCCAAGTTAAAACGTAACTATTACTGGCCTAACATGAAAGAAATAGTAACCGCAGTGATCAATACCTGTGATTTATGAAAAAGAATGAAATATGATAGACAACCATTAAAACCATTAATAGAGTTAACTCGGCGTCCTTGCGCGCTCCAGGTGAGTTTCCCATAGCCAGTTGTTGTCATCAGTCTTGTTTTTGTGGTTCAATAAGCAGTGCCTCGACTTTCAATTACTTCCCCTCAAACACTCCAAATCCATACAACATGAAAGGCAAAAAGAAAGAAAAGATTAAAAAACGGCTGCACTTCCTCCCACGAAAAGTGCACCTCATTAACATCCGAGGGTTGCACTCAAATATCGAACAGGTCCACCACCACCTTGAGACCAATAAGCCGCACCTATTCTTTCTCACGGAGACGCAGATAGCAACACCGTCGGACGTGGCGTACCTCAACTACCCGGGGTACTCCCTTGAACACAAATTCAGGAGGAACGCTGGGGTCTGTGTGTATGTCCGCGACGACGTTTGCTGTAGGCGTTTCCGTTGGTTTGAGAAATCTGGGTTATCTACTCTTTGGCTGTTGTTGGATACCGGTTTAGACCAAACTGTCTATGCTTGTGTCTATTGTTCACATAGCGGAGACCAGGAGACAACCAAACTTCTTGACCACCTGACTGAGACGGCTGATATAGCCCAACAAAGGTACCCAACGTCAGAGCTCGTCTTTCTGGGGGACTTCAACGCCCACCACAGCGAGTGGTTGTTCCCGTTCAAGAAAACTGACCACGCTGGGAGAGAAGCGCGCAAATTTGCACTATCGCTAGATCTCACCCAGCTGGTGAACGAGGCGACGCGGGTACCGGATGTTGATGGACATACTCCCAATTGCCTTGACCTACTGCTGACAACTGATCCAGACAAGTACTCGGTGACAGTCTCAGCCCCGCTGGGAACATCGGATCACTGTCTGGTGAAATCCGTATCGATCAGCTCTCCCCCGGACGTTAGTCTTAAAGGCACTAGGAGAGTCTGGCGATACGAGTCAGCAGATTGGGATGAGATGCGGCACTTCTTTGCATCTTATCCTTGGCGGCAAATGTTTTTCGCTTCGGATGACCCCTCTTGTTCGGCTGATGCGATTGCGGATGTGATTCGGCAGGGAATGGAATACTTTATTCCATTCTCCGACATCCCGCTCGGTCACAAAGCCCAGCCATGGTTCAATGCGGATTGTGCACGTGCTGAGGCACGCAAAGAAGCTGTATACCAGGCCTGGGTTTAAGCCCGTGATCGTGAAATCCGAGCTAGGAGGGTTCGTTCGAAGAAAAGGGCATTAGAATAGAATAGAATAGAAAAATCTTTATTTTATAGGACATTCAGGATGTCACTTAAAACAAGTCAAGATTACAATGAAATACATACAAACATACATTAAACGATTTAAATACATACATACGCATTCGTACCTCTGATCCTACTGACTCTACGCCTATTTGCAAAGGTGCAGTCTTCCTCAGAGAAGAACAGGCAAGAAACTCTGAGGTTGCTCTTTTAAATCGCATTACAAATTTTCTTATTTACTAATTTTAACTAAATCTGAAATAACTCTAGAGCTGAGCAGTTCATTCCCATGGCTGCCTGTCTGATAGATAATCAGAAATTTTGTAATAGCCCTTTTTGCAAAGTTTTTGTTAAACCACTGTCTTAAATTTATCCAAAGGTAAATTTTGAATACACATGGTAATCTTATTATAGAAACGTATACATTGACCCATAAAAGAGTTCATGACCTTGTGGAGACGACTATCTAGTACATCCAGTTTATGCTTGGTCCTTGTATTAACATTGTGCCTATCGCTATATTTCTTAATCAAATGTTCATTTTTCTTCACATATAAAAGATTGTCACATATATATTGGGATGCAAAAGTCAAAATATCTATTTCTTTGAACATTTGTCTAAGAGACATTCTAGGTCTCATTTGATAAATTGCGCGAACAGCCCTTTTCTGCAGAACAAAGATCTTATTGATATCCGCAGCATTACCCCACAGTAAAATGCCATATGACATTAGGCTGTGGAAGTAACTGAAATATACGGTTCTCGCGGTTTCTACGTCCGATAATTGACGGATTTTTTTAACCGCGCAAGCTGCTGAACTGAGTCTGATCGCTTACTTATCAATATGAGGACCCCATTGAAGCTTTGCATCAAGAGTTATTCCTAAGAATACAGTAGATTCCACAAAGCAAAGTTTTTCATTCCTAACCTGTACATTGGTATTAACCTGTTTAACATTGGGCAAGGTAAATTTAACACATTCAACTCAGCTACCAAGTCATGCAAACGGGTTATCCGGAAGGCTCGTTTTGACTATATTAGGCGAATAGGGACTAGATTAGCATCTTACTCTCCTGGTAGTAAGCAGTTCTGGTCCCTATTAAAGTCTGTCGACACTAACTTCTGCCGTCCAACGTTGCCTCCCATGCAGAAACCTGACGGATCGTTAGCTCACTCCGCGATAGAGAAAGCAGATCTCTTTGCATCTCTTTTTGCGAGCAATTCTCGTCTGGACTTTGGCTCTCGACAACCACCGACTATGCCTCGCTGTGACTTCTCAATGCCGGAAGTCACAATACATAATAAAGAGGTCCGAAGAGAGTCTAGACGTGAATAAAGCGAGCGGTCCGGATGGGATACCTGCTAAAGTCCTGAGGCAATGTGGTCCTGAGTTGTCTCCCGTACTGACACGCTTGTACCGTCTCTCTCTCAAGACTAAAACCGTACCTAAGTCCTGGAAGCTTGCTAACGTGTAACCAGTACCCAAGAAGGGCAGTCGTGCTGACCCCTGTAACTACCGTCCTATTGCCATCACTTCCATACTCTGTAAGGTTATGGAAAGAGTACTAAACAGCAAGCTGCTGACATACCTAGAAGCTAACGACCTGCTCAGTGATCATCAATATGGCTTTCGCCGGGGAAGATCAACTGGGGATCTCCTAGTGTATGTCACGCACTGCTGGGGCGAAGCCATCGAGAAACACGGTGAAGCTCTCGCCGTGTCACTTGATATCTCGAAGACTTTTGACAGGGTTTGGCACGCAAGTCTGCTAAGCAAGCTTCCTGCGTACGGCGTCCCTGCCAGTTTTTGTAGCTGGATTTCTGACTTCCTGAGTGAACGGTCAATCCGAGTAGTCGTTGATGGCTGCTCCTCTGACCTTGATAGATAGATAGATAGATAGATAAAATCTTTATTTATACACAGTTAACAACAAAACAAAACTAATTACAACTTATAACTAATAATTAGGACAAAACAAAGGAACACTGTATATAAAAGGGTGCTGACTCAGCGTGTGCTGCCACCGGACAGCGCTGTTCTTCCGTCAGCACCCGTGAGCGACCGCGTCCGAGCGGTACCAGACATTAGGGAAACAAATAATATGAAAAATAACAAATAATTGTTTGTATGTGTGAGTTTGTGTGTGTGTGTGTGTGTGTGTGTGTGTGTGTGTGTGTGTGAGTATGGGTAAGTGTGTCTGTGTGCATGGTACATCCTTATGTGAAAATGAAATAGTGTGTAATGTGTAGTTGTGTTTAATATAAAAGTTGTAATGAAATAGAAATGAATGGCAATTGAATGTATAATTGATTAGTAGAAAATTAAATGTAATTATTAAGTAGACATTATTAAATTGATTTGTTATACATACTAAGTTGTAAACCGTAGCAGCTTCAGACATCAGCCTATCTTGACTCTGGAATAGATATGAGCGTACTTAGCTATCTGTGCATCTATGAGATGTTTTTTATATATTTTTTTAAAACTTGATTTGTGCTTAAGTTCCCTTAAGGGTAGTGGCAAGTCATTCCAGATTTTAGAAGCCTGATATCTGAAACCGCTACGAAAGGCAACTGTTTTGTGACGGGGAATACACAATATGTTGGAGCACACTCTACGATTAAGTTTATTTCGTACCCCGCGAGACCAAGTCAGCTTATTATATAAGAATTTAGGTGTATGAGATTTAATAACACCAAAAAGCATCGTTGCTTTAAATAATTTTTGCCGTGATTCCATGTTTAGCACCCTGAATTTATTTAAATATGGAGTAATATAAGACCTGGGGGGAATCTGAAAACAGTAACGAATGCACGCGTTTTGAACACGTTGTATTAGTCTATGAGAGTTTCCCTTCAAACAAGGACCGTACACAGTAATACCATAATTTAGTCTGGACAATATTAATGACTCGCAGAGCAAAATTCTAAGGTCTTGAGAAATAACATTCCGGATATTGTATAATACTTTTAAACGGTAAAAACAAGAACGTGCAAGATCGAGAACATGTTTTTCAAATCGCAAGTTACTATCCATCTGCAGACCTAAATTTCTAGCCTCTGTAACACGTTCAATGCCTGCACCGTCAACTTTAACGTCCAAAATCATTTTATCAATAGCTGCGACCTGACAGCGAGACCCTAAAACCATATATTTAGACTTTGTAGGGTTAAGGACTAGACAGTTTCTAACAGACCAATGAGAAATCCGAAGTAAGTCATCATTGAGTTTATCAATGGCTTGGGTTATGTCTTTCGGTTTTGCAGAAATATACAACTGCAAGTCGTCTGCATATAAGTGGTAGTTGCTGTGGATTATACAGTTTGATATGTCAGCAGAATATAATATAAAAAGTAATGGTCCAAGTATTGAGCCCTGAGGCACACCTCTGGAAAGGGGCTTTACCCGTGACTCCATAATTGAATCATCAAATTTTTGCAAAACCACCTTCTGCCGACGGCCGACAAAATAACTGTGAAACCACGCTACAGTAGGTGCGTCAAAACCGTAATATGTCATTTTGGATAGCATCAGCTGCACGTTTATACAGTCAAAAGCACGCGTAAAATCAAGCAAAGCCAAAATACTGCCCTCTCCACCATCCACACCAGACAGCACATTATCAATAACATCTGTCAATGCCGTTGAAGTACTGTGGTTCCTCCTAAAACCTGATTGAAGCAAGGGAAGTATGCTGTTAGCCTCACAATATCTCATGACCTGAGAATGCACTGCTTTTTCAAGAATCTTGGATAAATAGGGTAATATGCTGATGGGCCGCAGATGCTTTATCTCGGAAGGGTTATTAATTTTAGGGATGGGTTTAATAATTGCTGTCTTCCAAATTTCGGGGAAAGTAGAAGTTAATATTGATCTATTGATTATATATGTTATTATAGTAAGTGTTTGAGGAAGTGTCATAATAACCATATTCATGTTTATTAGGTCTATACCTGTGGCGTTTGATTTAATTTGCAAAATATATTTGGCTACTTCGGATTCATGAACTACCGCAGATGAAAATTCATGAACTACCGCAAGTGAAATACCGCAGATGAAAATTTATTCGTATTAAAGTAATTTAATGATGAGAAATCAGTTACACTAGAACCAGGAATATCCAAAAAGTAGTCATTAATATCATCAGGAGCCAGCAAGAGATCTGGCAGATCGTCATTATGCTTATTATTATTAGGTAACGCGTACTTATTAATATTTTTCCACATCAATTTTGGATTATTCATATTGCTGTTAATATATTGAGCAAAAAATGCAGATTTTTCATAAAATAAACTAGAACTAGCAAGATGTTTTAGTTCTTTGTATCTCACTTTATCCTTTTCATTTTTCGATTTACAATACTCCCGGTGAGCCTGATCTCGGATATCAAACATTAAACGCACATTCTGGGTAAACCATGGCAAGTGCGGGCCCTTAATTACTGTTTTCTTTAATGGTGCATGCCTATCGAACAATTGCAATATTAAAGTGTTAAAGGAATGGATGACATCATCTATTCTATCAAGAGCCAGAATATAGTTCCAGTCGATATTTTCCAAGTCAACATTAAATAAATCCATATTGATATCCTTAATCGGTCTGTAACATATTGTTCTCGGGGTGGCCTTAGGTTTTCGCAATCTAAACTCCGCCACCACAAAAGCATGACCACCCAGTTCACTAATTCTCTGCACTTGTACTGACAGAGGAGTCAAGTCAGAACATACTAAGTCGATGAGTGTGGATGAGTGGGACGTAAAATGGGTAGGTTCCTTAACAAAATTGTTCAAGGATAAACATTTAAGAAACAGGTTCAATTTTATTTGATCGGCCTTGATCCTACAGCTATCTAACATATCTATGTTAAAATCACCCAAGAGAATGACTCGATCGTACCCCTGAAAAGACAACAAAGATTCCGTCAAAGAATCCAGAAATTCATCCACGGTTATCCACTGCGGCCTATAAGCAGTACCAATAAGTAAGCGTGTCGATTTAATTGTCATAAGTAGCCACATTTGTTCTACACTAGCGGGTGATGGTGGATAAGGCTGCGTGCGCGCAGTGATACCTTGCCTTAAATAAATTAATGCCAGAGTGATCTGGCATTAATAACCTTATGGCTATTAATGCCAGAGTTCCTCAGGGGTCTGTTCTCTCTGCGACTCTTTTCCTGCTGCACATCAACGACATGCTTTTGCCTGGAGTGGTTGCGTACGCAGATGACAGCACAGTCATGGAGAGATATTTGTCTTGTGCAAGAGCTAGTGGGGATGAAATTCGAAATGAAAGGGAGGCAATGGTTGAGCGAGTAAACTCAACCTTGGGTCTTGTCTCTCAATGGGGTGACATGAACTTGGTGAGTTTCAACGCCACCAAAACCCAGGCGTGCCTGTTCTCCGCTAAAAGGAGTCCATTCAACTTGACTCCTACTTTCCGGAGTACATCTTTATCTATTACCGATGAGTTAGAACTCCTTGGCATGAAGTTATCTGCCAACCTCAACTTTGGTACCTCCATCGAGTCTAAGGCTCTGACTGTGGCCAAAAAGCTGGGCATCCTTAACAAGGTTAAGCGATACTTCACGCCGGATCAACTTCTTACCCTTTATAAGGCGCAGGTCCGATCGTGCATGGAGTATTGTAGCCACCTTTGGGATGGTTCGGCCAAATACCAACTAGCCGCTCTGGACTCGTTGGATCGCAGAGCCAGGAGGCTTATTGGTAATAAAAAGCTGGTTAAGGATAAGCTACAAAGCCTAGCTCATAGACGCAAAGTAGCTTGCCTATGTGTTTTTTATAGGATGTACTTCGGAGAGTGTGCTCAGAGGCTACATGAGCTCATTCCGCCTGCCCCTTTTTTCCATCGGACGTCCAGACGCACTGCGGGATACCACCCTTATCTTGTCGATATCCCTCCGATATGTACTAAGCGCTATTCTTCATCTTTTATATTGCGCACTGCCAGGGAGTGGAATTCCCTGCCGGCGTCTGTATTTCCGAGTTCATACAACCCAAATATCTTTAAAGTGCGAGTGAATAGGCTTCTTCTGGGTGAGCTCGCTACATCCTCGACCACATCTTTGCCCTAAGCTAGATTGTGGTCAAGAGCGAACCCATTTTTAATAATAAAAAAAAAAGTTCCATCTGGCATGACATGCGACAAGACGGCGTCCACGCCAGTAGGCGATGCGTCTGTAGACAGTATCAGAGGCAGATCAGGTGAGTAATGTGCAAGCACAGTATCCGATAGCATTTGGATTTTGATTGTTAGTAAAGATTTATCACACTCAGCCGACCAATTACATGGTGTCTCTTTACGTAAAAGCTTATGTAGAGGCTTCAACGTGCTACTCAGGTTTGGTAGGAACCTACCATAATAATTTACTAGGCCAAGTAATGCCTGCAGCTCACAAACATTTTCAGGATTTAGGGCCTCTACAACGGCTTTTACTTTACTGTCGACCTTGTGTACACCCTCTCGGCTAATTTTGTACCCAAAATAGAAATAGACTTTTCTAGATTTACTTTTAGACCAAATTCAGCAAGTCTAGCAAACACCTTATCCAGTCTGTCCAGATGCTCAACATCGTTTGCAGCTGTAACCCGAATTTCATCAATGAAACAGTGAACCCCAGGAATATCTCTTAAAATACTTTCAATTTTTCTTTGCCACTTGGCCGGCGCACAGTTGAGTCCAAACATTAAACAAGTACATTTGTACAGACCTTTGTGAGTATTGAGGGTTAATAAATGTTGATCCTCGTCCCTAACCATCCAATTTAGATAGGCATTACGTAAGTCGATTTTTGAGAATTTATCCCCGCCAGCTAAACCATTAAATAATTCTTCATCAACCAAAAGGTTTTGGTTCAGTGTCAGTTTGTAGTCCCCACAAATCCTTATTTTACCATTAGTCTTAACGAATGGTACAATGAGGTTAGCATACTCACTGTAATCAACCTTAATTAGGACTCGATCCTGTACTAAATTGTAATCTCGTGTTCCTATCTTTTAAAGCAAAAGTCACTGGCCTTGCACGAAAAAACACTGGTTTTGCATCTGGTTTAAGGTATAGAGCAACTGGTTCCCCTTTTATCTCACCAAAATTTTTGTTATCAAACAAGTCACTGTATCTCTCAAAAAGTTTTTGCAAAGATAAGGCATGCGGCACGTTACCTGAGGACACTTGGTTTACTTGTGTCAAACAATCCCTGAAGCCTTTGAATACATCAAACATGTATATCCAATCCCGGCCCAAGAGTGGATGCTGCTTCCCCGAAATAATGAACAACTTGACCTCTAGTGATTCTCTTCCAATAGCAACCGTGATATGTGTGACACCTAAAACATTTAGGAATTCATTAGAATAAGTACACAATTTTATTTTTGTTGCTAGAAGTTGAGCTTTACAGATTTTTTTGTAGTCTTCTTCATTCATTATAGACACTGCTGAGCCACTATCGAATTCCATCTGAACCTCCTTCTGATTTATTTTTGCGCTGATCCAAAACGAAAGGGGGGAGTTTATTCTGCAATTGTTGATATAAACAATCTCTTCTTGATCTTGTCTAGTACTAGAACTAACCGCAGAACCAGCTAAGTTTTTTGTATCCAACTGGTTCACATTTTTCAGCTTAAGGCACATTCGTTTTATATGGCCTGTCTTTTGACAGAAGTTGCATTTAGTATTGATCAGATTGCATTTATTAGCATAGTGATTACCACTGTATCGAAAACAAACTATTTGACTAGTAGATGTAGTATTTTTTAATCCTGTAGGTGTCTTCTTCTTGACTATAATAGCTTGAACCTCTTGGGTGTGTGTTCCCTCCGCCTGTGCATTTTACATTCCAGTTGCAATGTCAATCACCTTCTCCAATGTCAAGTCTCGCACTTCTAGTAGTCTATCTTTTATTTTTTGAGATTTAATCCCGCAAACCAATTGATTTCTTAAGGCCGTATTCAGGAATGAACCAAAGTTGCAAGTGGAAGCCATTTCCCGTAAAGATGCTAGGTATTCTTTGATGGATTCACCTTCCTTTTAGTGTCTGTGATGAAACTTGAAATATTCGGAAATTCCCAGAGGGGTAGGGTCTAGATGATTCTTCAAGGTTGTCACATTATCCTCGTAAGTATGTTTTTCTGGTAAAGTAGGTGAAACCAAATCGCATATTGTTTCATACAAGTCAGCTCCAAGGTAATGTAATAGGTACGAATTCTTCGATGCAGCTGTAATCTTGTAAATCGAGAATGAACCTTTGTACCCAACGCTCGAACTTGTTTTTAGGATCATAGAACTCGATGAAATTGGGCGGACTGTTAACCGAAGCGCCCGCCTTGGAAGCCTTGTCTTCTTTACCTATTTTCGCTGTGTAGGTTCGCCGAAAATTGTCGCCAGTGTAAAATTTTGTATAGGTAGTAAATGTAAACCACTGTTATTCTCGTTCCATATGTATTTATTCAGCGCAATATCATTTTACAATCACGAGAACATGGAAAAAACATCCGTATTGTAAACGCGGTAAAACGATGACAGCCCATGTCAATCTGACAGGAGACGTCAAGCAATAAAACTGCGTTTGTAATTATAACACACGTCATGTGAAGGAGTTTTCATTATTTACCTACTTGGGCGCTGCGCAACGTATCGTGAAACCGCGCCCCACGCGCGATCCCCTGACGCCGCGCTGCTATCGGAGTGCGATGTACATTGCTAGTTTTTGTGTTTTACGTTGTAATGATTATTTTTATTACAAAATGGAATGTATTTAATTAAATTATAAAAAAATTAAGCAGAAAATATTAAAAAACATGAAAAAAAAATTCAAGAGAAAAATTCTACTGGAAAATCATTCAGAATGATTGTCTGAGTCCAGGGTTTCAGTTTTTGCTAAGCTGTCTTTTACACCCTGTATAAGAATAAGTAAGGATGGTAATTCAAAAATGAGCGGTTTCTTAATGCGTAAGTAAAACGTTTCCTTGGACAAGCTAACCAATGCGATCCGCGGTTATAATGTTTTAAAATTTTAAGTTATTTATAAAAAAAGTAGTACAACTAGGGATAATTGGGATAGGGATAATTAACTGGACTGATCCGGCGGTCAGGTGTCTGGAACGTGTATATTGCTTTTTTAAATGTCGTATAGGTACACTATGTATTAATAAATTTGTATGTTCCAAACTAGCAGCTTTCTGTTTTGTTGGTAAGACTGTTTTCTTTACAATCGTTTTTATATTTTTATAATAATTTTGGGACATCTCAAAAATACCTCTTTCATTTGAAACATTTTACGAGATAAATGATTGTGTTTTTTTTAGCGTAACTATTTGGAAATAAAAATAAAAAAGAGATATAAAACTTACTCTCGACAATAGCGAAGACTTTACTGACAATCTTGTCGCCAACTTTGAAAACGGCGGTGTACACTCCAGCCATATCATCAGTATAACTAAAAAAAAAATTCCTTCCATGTTGGACACTCAAAACGCGATGGAAGGGGCTATGCTCGGAGTTTCTCTGCGCGATCGAATCAGAAATGAGGAAATCCGCAGGAGAACCAAGGTCACCGACATAGCCCAAAGAATTGCTAACCTTAAGTGGCAGTGGGCAGGACACAATGCTCGTAGAATTGATGGCCGCTGGGGCAGAAAAGTCCTCGAGTGGTGACCACGAACCGGAAGGCGCAGCGTAGGAAGGCCTCCCACAAGGTGGACCGACGATCTGGTAAAGATTGCGGGAAGCCGCTGGATACCAGGACCGATCGAGGTGGAGATCCCCGGGGGAGGCCTATGTCCAGCAGTGTTCGTCTTGTGGCTAACATGATGATGATGATGATGATGATGATGATGGATTTGGAGTGAAATAAATATTTAGAATTCGCCAGATGCCAATTTTCCCAAGATTTTGGCGCGGACTTAAAACAAAGAATTCCGATTATAGTATTAGCGAACGGTTTTGCCTGCAAGTAATTGGTTGATCTTTTAGTTACAGGCTAGTAAAAAACACTTAATAAAAAGGACTAACAATAGGGCTAACTAACGGGGAATTTTATTACTCCTACTGGTAAAAAATTACCTATTTTAAATTCACTACTGAAATGTCAGTAAGACGTGCATCAATCCAAAGGAAACACCAGACCTCTTTTAAACGTATATTTCCACTTCGTGGTAATGTACAATTTAATTATATTTTAGATCTCACTATTTTAACGGACACTTCCGTTTACTACACTTTCTAAGGACACGACTACTCTCTTCAACTGCCAGGTAACGAATGTCCCCGTCAGCCAAACTCCCCTTCCCGTTTTGAATTTCGCATGAAGTTAGCCACTAAACTTTGCTACTGTTTTGTCTGCCAGTAGTTGTACCGGAAAGAGTCATTCATCGAACTATTTAATTTAAGTTAAACATTTAAAAATATTTAATAAAGTGCAAAAATTTCTAAATATTTAACGGAACCTTACACTCGACCATCTTGATAACGTGTATGCCCTCATACACGCACCGTTGTAAACCTTACACTTGGCTGATTAGGACATCCCTGTACTTTAGCTAATAATGATTTTCTAGCCCTAACCAGTAATAACAAATATTTTTATACACTATATTTAAAAGTAAGCCATTATAGCTTAAGGGAAATAAAATTTTATGGAACTTCCCTTGGGCATTAGTGACATTTAAATATGGAACGCCAAAATTTCAACAAAAACTTCTATCAAAAAAAATTTCGAAAGTAAAATCTATTGACACATCAAACAGATTTTACTTTTATTACAATATAATACAATACTCTTTATTGCACACAAAAAAACATAACATTAAACAAAAACAAATGTTCATAATGTAGTGTACAATCCGGCAGCCTTATTGCCTTATTAAAAATATTTAGTATAAGAACTTGATGTAATTCCAGCGACTCTGACATAGAAACGGAGGCTCAAAACATTATTGATGGGATGAATTTATAATTTATTTTTTTATTTAACCTCACAGTAGGTGTATGTGTCTTAGTCTTAGGCAGACTTGAATCCTTCGCTTCATTCAGGATTTAACATAACATCTTAATTAACTACAGACTCATTCATTACGCTCAGAATTTAATATGCTGCCCGTGACATATTACGCTGTTTATCCCCTTGTTCCTTAATCTACTATTATGTATCCAAGTACGTATCAAAAGTATATATATTTAATGTATTAAATGTTAACGTAAAAAAACAAAATCCAACAATTAATAGCAATAAATAAATAAAATAGCAATCTATAAAATAAATGTAATCTATCTTACCCCAGAATGCTGTATAGACGAACAAAATTTTACAATTCAATAGCTTAGATAAATTACCGCTACTTAACAAAGTGCAACATCTAATCCAACCAAAAATTTTAAATCAATTTACAAAACAAATACTGACATATCCAACCATAATTATGATTAGGTGGCTAGCTGTTAATGATAATTTTGTTTGTGAATATACAACGTAAGATAAAGTATATATCTTTGGAATTAAATTACAAAAGGTCATAAACAACTTGATACTCAAATAGGTACACTTATAGCTATTTATTTATCAAAATATATATCCATTTCCTTATCCGATTAACTATTCGGATATCTAACCGATTTATCCATCAAGTTATCCATCCGATATCTATCCAAATTATCCATCCATTTATCTATTAAATTATTCATCCAATTAACTACCCAATTAACCATCCGATTAACCATCCGATTAACCATCCGATTAACCATCCGATTAACCATCCAATTATCCATCCAATTATCCATCAAATTATCCATCAAATTATCCATCCAATTATCCATCCAATCCGTTATATCTGTGTATTTGTCCCAGGCCAGACGGTAGCCTTATTATCCTTTCAACATCCGCCAATGACCTGAAACAAATACATAAGTGGACTAAGTATCATATTCCAACTTTAAACAAAATAATATAATAAACACAAGTATAAATCAACTAGAGTAAAAATTCCTCACTTATAATAGACAACTTCTTCATCTACAGTATCGAGTTCGTCCGCATTATCATTGACCTCTAGTACCGCTATATGTATCCACGACTGCATTCTCTCAGTGGCAACCATGGTCGTACATTTATTTTTTCATCCCTTTAAATCCAGATATAGGAGCAACCTTGTACCAATTGTTACCTATAACTTTTACTACACGATACGGACCTTTGTATGCGGGAGTCAGAAAAACGGTTAGCATAGCGATGGCAAAAACATAGATATACTTTTCTAGAATTAGGCACAAATTAATAAATAAAACAATTAAATTAACAATAATGCCAGTCCGCCTGCCGTTCTATTGTTGCAATGCCCGACAGGGTTTATATGTAAAGAAACACATATTCTAGACTAATATGTATGTATTGTCATACACTTCTAATTATAACAACAAATAACCTCAAGCGAGAACATTATTTGGACCGCACAAGTCAATATTTTTTTTTATTAATCATTATTTTGCAGCCAAGTATAGCATTGTCAGAGAGTTACCCCGACTGAAATACTACAACTGGTCATGCTGGTAATACAGGGATAGTCTATCTACGGCACACTGGGCCAGTCTAACTTTGGCACACAGGGCCGACTAACTACGGCACACAGGGCCAGTCTCACTTTGGCGCACAGGGCCAGCTAACTACGGCACACAGGGCCAGCCTAAAGCAGCACACAAGGCCTTCCTAAGGCGGCACACAAGGCCAACCTAATGCGGCAAACAAGGCCTTCCTAAAGCGGCACACAAGGCCAACCCAATACTGCACATATTCTAGGCTAGTGAATCAGAGGAAGCTAACTGGTACAAATTAAATTTAGTTACTCTAAATTTATGAACCTAGATGAAATATATATATTTGAGACTTGAGAGTAAGGGTTGTCAAGTCGTTTAATCTATCTATATAACGTGTAAAGCAACAACAGTGAGGGAAACAACTCAATCGTTAAAATACAAATGTTTTAATTTTTTAATTTTTTTAGTTTTTATAATTGTGTGTAATGTGTCAGTTAAATAAAGGTTTTATCTATCTATCTCAACGTAAGTGGAATATAGATTTTACTGGATTTTGCGTTTCAGAGTCGGTCATAGCGTTGAAGAAGTTCTAACAGTCTGGCTGATCTCTAAAGTCCTATGTATATCCTTCAGTTTCTTAGCCCGAGGAAATACGAAGTTTTCCTGAAGCTTACGCGGTTTAGAGCATGGAGTTACTGTTACAGAAAAGGAAACATTTTTGACCGTGTATACTACTACAACCTACTGATCATTCGGTTTCCTTACAATCTTCGTATCTAACCTTAAGCTGCCAGAAAAAGAGGTTTCGGTCGCTGCTCTAACGCTTGTCATACCGAAAAGCTTACTGTGTCCCACCATCATAATTCGATTCAACCTTTCGTCACCCTTGCCGATACATTTTTATTTTTATTTTTGACGGGAGTGTTATTCTTATTACTTTTTGACATCCATTGTAATTATGAAATCGATAATGTAGGAATAAACGATCTATTCTAATAATGAGCCTGGCATTTTGACACCGATATACAAAAACTGCAACTTGGTTTTCCGATCAGCATTGGCTTTTCGAGCAACGTTTTGGGACATACACGAAACCGTTGCACCAGCACCGTCAATCGACAGACACAAATCTGATCCAAGTGACCGTACAAGGTTATAACCACAACCTTTCATCATTAGAGGAACACTGTCGTGTTAAAGACCCAGTTTCGCGAAACTTATTTGTTTAATCAACGTTATTTCCCTACTGTAGGAGCGAGCTCCTTACATTACGTTTTACTTACTATATTATATTATGCTTACCTATACATTGTACTATAGACTAAAAACAGTGACAATAAAGCATTCGAGCGCATCGCGCGTGTTTCACTCATTTTAACATTTCCCGCTCATTTATTGATCGCAAACAAACAACATATCCTTGTGGGGAAACAGACCCTACATTTTGGTCCTTCGAGCTTACGTTTTAGTCTTTGGACTATTTTGGATTGCGAAGTTTTGGTGTGAAGTGAAAGTGCAGTGTGTTTGTGCTATTTTTTGTAATTATGCGATCGGTCTGATAGGCCTCCCACCAGCGGGTCTCACCTGTCAGATTGAGACGGCGCTCTACGATTGCAGAAAAGGTACAGATACACAGATCTCACTGTGATTCAGCACTCACATACGTCCATCAAAGCCCTCTTCAACCATTGAACAACGAACACAATATAATTGGATCCTCTTCGTCATGAAAACTTTACTGGAGCGACAAGCCCAGATTGGGGCTAGCATCGAGAGGATCGTAAACAATTTCAAAAAGGATTCTGCTTCGCGGAAAACTTCCGAGTATCTGAAGACACGTGTGGAAACCTTGGAGAACTTATGGAGTGAGTACGAGTCTAACAACGATCTTCTAGAACAAGAGGATGACCAATCTGCTCCTTATTACACTAACAATGATTTTGACATTCTTAAAGATATTTACAACAATGGCCTTGAACTGCTTAAAAACGCGAAGCCCTACGTCAAACCAAGCACGGGAGAAAGAGGATCTTCTTCTAAGAAAGACGAGCTTCTAAATCAACAAAAAACTAACTTTCGGGCCTTAGAACGAGCTATCAAGAACATTAACATTATCGATTTATCTGAAGGCTGGGAAATCGAAGACAAACTTCAAGTGCTTCAAACCCGTTGGAAAGCCGTGGATGAACTACATTGGCAAATCGACAATTTGCTAGAAGGTGCTGATATTATTTATGAAAATGAATTTTCTCAGCATGAACAAGCCTTCGAAAACACAAAGGCGAAGCTACATCGTAAGTTGAACTCTGTAAAACATCAACAAGATGCTACGCCGCACATCGAGATCCCCACATTTAACGGAAACTACGCTAACTGGCCAGCGTTTTTCGACTTGTTCTGTGAGGCGATTCATCACAACCCAACACTCAACAAATCCCAGAAGATGCAGCACCTTAAGGGTAAACTTAAGGGCGAGGCAGAGCGCCTCGTGCAACATTTAACTATCTCTGTGGAAAACTATGACTCCTGCTGGGACATCCTGAACCGCAGGTATAACAATCTTCAACTTCTCTTCACAAAACATATGCAGACGTTCATGAACCAACCTTCTATGCAGAAACATACTGCCTTCGAGATTAAGCGGCTTCATGACGTCAGTCAAGAAACAGTCCACGCCATTCATAACCTTGGCGTAGATACATCAACATGGGATCCTATTTTGGTGCACATTGTAACTGAAAAGATGGACCCAGAAACATATACCGCCTACATGGATGCCAGACAAAACAAACGCGAGCTGCCCTCATTTGACGAGTTAATGAACATATTAGAAGGGAAGTTCACGGCTTTAGAGCCTTTAAACAAAAAAGGCAAGCCTAACAAACAGAACAACCCTGCAAAGGAAAACGAACCTAAACAAAAGCAGGATGCCAATGATATAAGGTCGAAATTCGCAAAGTCATTTCGCGCCTGTCCACTTTGCAACGCTAAAAATCACGTGCTACCTACTTGCAGAAAGTTTTTAAATATGACACCTGAAGTGAAGGCGAACACAGTAAAGTCCCTAGAAGTGTGTGTAAACTGTCTGTTTCACCACAAAAATAATTGCACATCATCAAAGAAATGCAAAATTTGCAACGACGCTCACCATACAATATTGCATGAATCGTTATGCGACACTAACGAGTCAAATAACGAATCCAAGCCGTCGACATCAAAGCCTGCGAACTCGGCGTCGCGCAAATCGTGTCATGTTGCGGGCAGTTACGACGAAATACTACTTGCTACGGTGGAACTCAATGTTCGAGCTAGGGACGGCACATTCATCTTGTTAAGATGCTTACTGGATCAGGGATCTCAAATCAACTTGATAACAGAGTCAGCGGCTCAACGTCTAGGCCTCGAAAGATGCAACCAAAAGGCTTCAGTTTTTGGAGTCGGCACTACCGCAAATCACAGCAATGGAGCCGTGCAATTAATCTGCACGTCACGATATAACAACTATACATTCATAACAGATGCGCTAGTAATGCCAAAGGTGATCGGCAATCTGCCCAACTTTACTTTTGAGAGGCAACCCTGGACGCATTTACACAACATAAACTTAGCCGATCCAGAATACAACATTTCGAGACCAGTCGATATATTACTTGATGCCAAGGTGTATGCAGAGATCATAATGGACGGGATACTGCGAGGACCCGCCAACGCTCCTATCGCCCAGCAAACCCAGCTTGGCTGGATATTAGTCGGCAACGTTAAAACATTTAACTGCCATGCAGTTCTTAACAACCTTGAAGAAATTTCGCAATACTGGGAGATGGAAGAGATAACCCAACAAAACCCTAACATGACTCCTGCTGAAGAGTACTGCGAGACTTTATATCAAACAACAACCACGCGGCGGCCTAACGGACGCTATGAAGTCAGGCTGCCGATGAAACCAAACTTTGAAGAGCATTTGGCCCCTTCGAAGTCCCAAGCTGTGGCACAATTCAAACAACTTGAAAAAAGATTCAATCGAGACGAAACATTAGCCGAGAACTATAAAAGGTTCATTAATGAGTACTTACAACTTGGACACATGAAACCTTGCACCGTGCCACGTGACCCGAGTTGCTATCTCCCTCATCATGGCGTAATCAAACTTGATTCGCTAACTACCAAACTAAGAACCGTCTTCAACGCATCCTGTAAACTGAAATCTAGCTACTCGTTAAACGACCTCATGGAATGCGGCCCTAATTTACAAAAAGATCTACAGAGCATGCTGTTACTATGGAGGAAATTCGAGTTTGTATACACGGCAGACATCGAAAAATTTTATCGCCAAATTTTGGTCAAGGAAGACGATCAACATCTCCAAAAAATAGTATGGCGTGACTCAACAAATGAGCCTGTTAAGGACTATCAGCTATGTACCGTGACGTATGGTACCAAGGCCGCACCCTACCTCGCCATGCGAACTATTAAACAATTAGCGCAGGATGACGGCCACAAATACCCTCTTGCCGTCAACATCCTAAACAACCAACTGTACGTTGATGACCTTCTCAGCGGCAGCAACAACATTGAAGAAGCTAAGAAAGCGCAAGAACAAACAATTACCATTCTGTGTGGCGGCGGCTTCAACTTACGCAAGTGGGCTAGTAATGACACTAGGCTACTAGAACATTTACCGAATGAATTGATTAGTCAAAATATGTATGACTTCAAGCATGCCGAAACCAACAAAACGCTCGGCCTGTCATGGAATCCATGCACCGATCAATTTACATTCCAACGAGCAATAACAACAAGCGAGGCCGAGTCTATAACAAAGCGAACATTGCTATCAAATATATCGAAAATATTCGATCCGCTCGGCTGGCTGTCACCTATAACAATAAAAGGCAAGCTCATATTTCAAAGGGTATGGACGATGAACCTATCCTGGGATGACAAGCTTCCTGAAGACGTACAGCGAGAGTGGAATACATTAAAACATGACCTTCATAACATAGCCCAAATAAAAATAGCAAGATGGATAGGTGACACAGAGCAACCTATCGAATTACATGGGTTTTGCGACGCCTCTGAGAAAGCCTACGGGTGTGTCATATATTGCAAGTCCAAGGGCACTGATAATCAACCCTTAATAAGGCTGGTCGCAGGAAAAACAAAACTTGCGCCAATAAACAAAGCTATGTCTCTACCACGATTGGAGCTATCCGGTGCATTGCTACTATCAAAGCTTATGAAAAAGACCATAGAGTCTATAAACATACAGACACGGCCAGTCGCTATTCACGGATGGACCGACTCAATGGTTGTTTTGGGTTGGTTAGAAGGTGACATCGGGCGCTGGAAAACGTTTGTTGCTAACCGGGTAGTGATGATCAGAGAAATAATGCCCTCGTCGTGCTGGAAACATATCAAGTCAGAAGACAATCCTGCAGATTGCGCCAGTCGAGGCCTCCTTCCTTCTCATTTAATCTCACATAATCTGTGGTGGGAAGGTCCGCAACAGCTGAAACAAAATAACATGCCTCAGCAGCCGATTAAAACAACTATCTCTGTCCCGGAAGAAGAGAAAAAACCCAAGGTGTGTCTCGCCAACAATAACATCCAAAATTCATTGGTGGAGGCACTTCTTAACCGTCATAGCTCTGTGGGACGTGTGACGCGCATACTAGCCTGGGTATCGCGTTTCCTACACAACTTACGTCACAAGGACAGTAAGCGCCTATCAAACTTATCAGTGAATGAAATTCAAGACGCACATAACATCATAATCAGGGCTGTACAGCATAAACATTTTTGTCAAGACATTGAACTTCTCTCACAAAACAAGAAATTGCAACGCAAAAGCCAGCTGTTGAACTTAAACCCATGGATCGACAGCGAGGGCATCTTGAGAGTGGGAGGCAGACTTGAACATTCTAACTTGACATATCAACACAAACACCCTATGATAATTCCCAGCAATGACCGATTAAGCATTCTTTTAATAAACTGGGCACACAACATGACATTACATGGCGGTGCAAGATTGACCTTGACTTACCTCCGAACAAAATACTGGATGCTGGGTGGTATGCATGTTGTTAAGCGAGAACTACAAAAATGCATAAAATGCTTAAGATTTAAAATGTCTACTAAGAATCAACTCATGGCTGACTTGCCTAAGCCACGGGTAACACCTTCGCGTCCATTTACCTTTGCCGGAGTGGACTTAGCTGGACCAGTGGATGTGAAATCCAACAAGGGCCGCGGAGTGGCGACATCAAAGGGCTACGTAGCAATCTTCATATGCCTCGCCACCAAGGCGGTCCACTTAGAGCTGATATCAGACCTGAGCTCCATAACATTTTTAGCTGCATTCAAACGTTTATGCTCACGTCGTGGGACACCACAGCATATGTACAGTGACTGCGGCACCAACTTCATCGGCGCCGCGCGCAGTCTACAACATGAACATCGTAAGGCTCTAAAACAATACCTGGCAACGCCTGAAGTCATAGATGATCTCACGAACCTTGGTGTACAGTGGCACTTCAATGCACCATCTTGGCCAACGGGAGGCGGTCTGTGGGAAGCCGCAGTGAAACGAATGAAATACCATCTGAAACGTGTATTGGGCGAGCAGAAGTTAACATTTGAAGAGTTCATCACTCTTTTAACGCAAATCGAAGCCTGCCTTAACTCACGGCCACTTGTTGCCTTGACTAACAGTTCTGAAGACCTGGATTGCCTTACTCCTGGTCATTTTCTCACTGGAGATCAAACACTCGCCCCTCCACTAACACAAGAAGTCGAAAACATAAGCCTCGGAACACGTTGGAGACTAACTGAGAAGATGCATAAAGATTTCTGGCGACGCTGGTCTCTAGAGTATCTCCAAACACTTCAAACTCGCTCCAAGTGGCATTTCGCTGGCAAGGACATTCAAGTTGGAGATATTGTCATCATTAAAGAGGATAACCTTCCCCCTGCTCGCTGGCTGTTGGGAAGGGTCATACAGACTCACCCTGGCAAGGATGGTCATGTGCGGGTGGTAACTCTGAAGACAAAGAACAGTGACAGCGTAAAACGCCCTGTAAACAAACTGATACGTTTACCTGTCGAACAGGAGACACAGCCTCCACAACACCAACAATCAAATGAAGAACCTGAAACAACCCCTAAAAACCAACGACAACGTCGTAACAACCCTAAGAGAAAAGGATTTAGTAATTTGATTAACATTTTTATGATACTGTTCACTGCATGCTTAACAACCGGTCAAACCTTACAACGATCAATGGAAGTGACAACCCTAGATCAAACACAACCGCTTTACTTTGACAAGGTCGGTGACATGCAAGTGATACAAAACGAATGGAAGATGGTCGTCTACTATAATCTATCTAGCTATCGTTACAGTCTTGCAAATATTGTGCACCACACGAAATTACTTGATGAAATATGCCAGAAAGAACCCGCCTTCAAGGTCATAACATCTCAACTCCAGCATGAAGTGACAGAGCTTCAACATTACGACGCTATATTGAGAACTGAACATGGCAAACGATCTAAACGGGGTTTGATCAATGGCATTGGTTACGTGGCTAACTCACTTTTCGGTGTCCTAGATGAAAGGTTTGCCGAGAAGTACGACAAGGACATCAAAGCTATACAAACCAACGAAAACCACCTCATCAGCCTATATAAACAACATACATCAATTATTGAGGGTGAATACAACATCTTAAAAAGAAACGAAGCCGTAATGGTAAAACAATTTACTAGTATTAACAAACAGATGGATGATCTAACTTATCTAGTACACGATAACCACAAGAGGTCAATGAACATCATTGCAGTAACACTAACAACAAACTTGATGATAGGAAGCCTACGCAAGCTGCAACAAGACCTACTTGACCTTGTCACCGATGTACGTGGCGGACGCATGGACACACACTTATTGAAACCAGAAGAGTTTGAGAGTCAGCTTAACATTATATCCGCCCAAATTCCAAACGATATCACATTACCATGCGTCAGCGACTTACAAGAATGCATACGAGAGATGTACAAGCTTTCAAGGGTACACGTTAGACTAACAGACTACCTGATACTCGAAGTAAAGCTACCTCTAATAAGCATCGAACCCTACGAGATGAATAGAGTTATACCTATCCCACGCATAAACAAACAAAAAATGTCAGCAACATACGTCAAACCCACTGCCAAGTATTCAGCTGTAAATCTCAAAAAGGACATGATCATACCTTTAACTGAGGAAGATGTACATAATGGTTGTATATCAGTCAAACAAAACAAGTTGCTATGTAGACTTACGTTACCTATACATACAACGACAAAGACATTATCAACCTTATGCGAAGCGCAAATTATTAATAACAATAACTTATCAAGCTGCGATGTTATTGTAAAGGCTTGTAGCGACACGTGGATCCTATTACACAGTCGAACCGCGTGGCTGTACACTTGTTGTCAGGAATGCCCCGTGCGAACTTTCTGTATGGACGCTTCAATGACGTCAGAAATCCTATATGGCACCGGAATTCTTAACATATTGCCCGGATGTATGTTAAAAGGAGATAACATTGTAATACATTCCACAAGAACATATCGTACAGAAATCAGTGTTCATGAAAATGACACATATTACTACCGTTCTGAGTCTGAAGTAAACCATATCCTCAAGGACAACAACTTCACCTTTAAACCAGAAACTCATGAAGAACAGCTAAGGGTACTGGAGAGCCAAATAAACTCAGTTAAGGCAAACCAAGACAACTGGGACACACTTAACATCCTCCATGATACACATCACTATGTTGTTTATGCACTTATATTAATTTTGGTGCTAACAATCATCGTTGCAGTGATGTACTGCAAGCGGTTCAAATCCAACAGAAGAGAAATCCCAATAGAAGAAGTGGAGCTGCAGGAGGTGGGACGCACCCCGGCCGCCGATCGGACACCAGCGCCAGCGACGTTGCGGCGCGAGCTTACTCGCCGAGATAAACAGACTTCACCTTAATTCGGCAGCATGTAGGAGCGAGCTCCTTACATTACGTTTTACTTACTATATTATATTATGCTTACCTATACATTGTACTATAGACTAAAAACAGTGACAATAAAGCATTCGAGCGCATCGCGCGTGTTTCACTCATTTTAACATTTCCCGCTCATTTATTGATCGCAAACAAACAACATATCCTTGTGGGGAAACAGACCCTACACCTACGTTAATCTATAAATGCTTCTCCAGGGTTGTGCCGTCAATGTTCACTATATTTCATTTGGACCAGAACTTGAAATGCACATAGTTTTGCAGCCATGGGAATAAACTACTTAGCTCTAGAGTTATTTCAGATTTAGTCAAAATTTGAAAATGAGACTTGTAATGAAATTTACAAGAGCGCTCTTGCCTATTCTTCTCTGGGAAAGATGACCTTAGGAGTAGAGTCAGTAGAACGAATATGTATGAATGTATTTAAATCCTTTATTGTAACTTGACCTATTTTAGATAACATCCTGAATGTTCCATCGTCGACCTCATCTATGATCGTGGTCAAGATTGTGGTCAAGAGCTAACCCGTCTCATATTTATAAAGGAAAAATATGAAATAAATCTATTTCGACCATGACTTTTGGCGATTGTGGAAACCTTCGTCGATTCAGATGCCTTTTTAACTCGACAGGTTTCGGTAGTGTGTTATATCTTCTGACTTTGGGTACACTTGACTAGAGGTTTGGGACAGTTGGAATATGGCCAGCTTCTTTGTAGTTATAACTAATAAGCCTGGTTCTTCTGTCTGTTGTTGGACCTACTTTCAGAAGTGGATCCAGATTTGTGCTTTAAATTAGGCTTCTGCGTAAGTAAAAATTCAAAAGTTGATCTGGTTTAACGCACCGTAAATCTAGTGTGCCTAACCTAATTTTTTTTTTCGATCGCCGATACTGTGGATGATGCGTGCCTACCCGTTATTTTACACTGATTTAAAAGAGCAAATTTCTAACAAAAGTTAAATAAATAAACGCTACACACTCAGGGCCCACATCAAGGTTTTCCCTTGTGTCGTGGGTCTCTCTGAATATACATACAAACAAACAAACACCCATGACCCGAGAACATCATTTTCTTTTTACACGAATATTTGCCCCGACTGGGAATCGAACCCAGGACCCGTCGATCAATTCAAACTCTCATACCAAGTCTTAGCGAGTCCCGTTAATTTTTGCATTGTAAATTCGTCTTCTCATCCCAGCCATAAACCGATGCACATTTATTGATCGAATTTGACGGCTGAGATGGTAGCAAATCGTTTATAGACTTTGCAATTTGTAACAAGTCATTAGTTGAAAAATGAAGGGCTACATGACCTTTTATCCTGGTGTCCGGCGCTCGCAGAGTCCCGCGCGTTGCGTCCCTCCAGTCTAGCGCCATCGCTGCTTAGACCGCGCTGCTCGCTCCGTTGACCACGCTGCACGCTCCGTTGACCACGCTGCTCGCTCCGTTGACCAAGCTGCTCGCTCCGTCGACCACGCCGCTCGCTCCGCCGACCACGCCGCTCGCTCCGCTAACCACGCCGCTCGCTCCGCTGACCACGCCGCCCGCTCCGCTGCCTCCGATGCCCGCCATCTCGCGCCATCTCCAGACCCCGTTCCAGCCGGCGTACCCGCTCCCGCAGGCAGCGGCTGCGACCGCGGCCGCGGACGCTCCCTTGGCTGCGAGCACCCAAACTGCGGCAGGAGCCGCGCGTGCTCCCTGCTGCCTGCCACGTTCTGAAACTCACAAAAAAAAAAAAAACGCAAACCTCCATTCTAACTGCTTATAAAATTACATTTACGTTACGAATGTATTCAATGTAGAACAAACAAACAAAATTCAAACTAGAAAAAAAAAACAATCGAAATATAAGGAATTCAAAAAAGTAGTCATATCTTCAAAACGGCTGCTCCTAGCGCAAAAATAATCAAATTTCGAGCCCCCTTTAAGAAACCCCTACACACAGTTCGAGTAATCCGCTGCCAGCATATTTGATTCCGTCGGTTACAGTTTAGTTCTCGCTCATAGATTGAATGTAGGTAGAGAGAAAAATTCAAAGCACTCAAAATTATTGTTCAAAGAAGTACATTTATATGTGTATAAATAAATTCCCAGGTACCGAGTCGGTATCTTAAGACATCGATGACGTCATTCTATGTAAAAGAAGGACTATTCTACCAATTGCACATAATAGCTGTAAAAATAGCTCTGCCAAAATATAGAATTTTAAAATAACTAAAAATAGTTAACCATCTACCTTCATAACGATTTCCTTTTATGATAGGTCGGTTATTGCCGTTGTATCTAATTATACATGAAATATCTACATCAAAAGGGTTTCCTTTAAAACAATTAAGGCGTGTTACTGACGCGTTTATGCGTTGTCCTTTTCCGCTTCTGAGGTGTAAGACGTGCATCAATCCAAAGGAAACACCAGACCTCTTTTAAACGTATATTTCCACTTCGTGGTAATGTACAATTTAATTATATTTTAGATCTCACTATTTTAACGGACACTTCCGTTTACTACACTTTCTAAGGACACGACTACTCTCTTCAACTGCCAGGTAACGAATGTCCCCGTCAGCCAAACTCCCCTTCCCGTTTTGAATTTCGCATGAAGTTAGCCACTAAACTTTGCTACTGTTTTGTCTGCCAGTAGTTGTACCGGAAAGAGTCATTCATCGAACTATTTAATTTAAGTTAAACATTTAAAAATATTTAATAAAGTGCAAAAATTTCTAAAATATTTAACGGAACCTTACACATTAATAAACCACCCACTATAATTTTTTTTAAATAGTTTTTAAGGAATCGAACTCTTGTCTGCGTCTGTATTTCCGGGCTAGTGTAACATGAATCTCTTTAAAATTTAAGTAAATAGGCATCTATGTGTGGGCTTGCTACATCTATGGCCTGCGTCTCGGCTCTGCGTCCCTGAGCTAGATTGTGGTAAACAGCGAACCGAATATTTCTAAGAATAAAAAAGAATTCAATAGAAATAATTTATTGCTTTCACACCATACACATAGTTACAAATAATATGCAGACAAAATAAAAATTACTTTAAAAAATGTACCATAAACCTATATAATCCAATTTACCTGTGACGCCCGAGCGGCGACGCGGTGCAAGCGTTTCTAGAAATGAGCTGCCGGTGTCCTACCGACGACGTAAGGACAGTAAGAAGATCTGATTCTGAGAGACGTCACCTCACTAAAATCGTGATACATCTATAGTGTTTAACAGTCATTACCTCAGTAAAATATATAAATAACTCTGTAGTATCTCTCAGACATGACCTAAAAAATGTTGTTTTAGATGGCCGAAGCACGGAGTCCTGGCCCAATCAAAAGAGGTTTCAGTGGAATTCCTATCATAAATGATAAAAAGATAACGCTAAGCAGGCAAATGCACTTCACTTTTCATTCACTCAAGCGTCTGCAAAACTTTCTTCCTTTTAAAACCAAAATCTTGTTAGCTCAATCACTTCTTTTACTCCCTCTTGACTACGCTGACGTCTGCTATCTGGATGCAACTGAGGAGTTACTTAATAAGTTGGAACGGCTACAGAATTTGGCCTTGCAATTCATTTTTAACCTTCGTAAATTTGATTGTGTCCCAGTTCCACTCTCAGCTTAAGTGGCTTCCCATTCATTTGCGTAGGAACTTGCATATCCTTACCTTTCTGTATAAAATTATTAAAATTCATTCCTCTCCAGAATATCTATCCATCTCGTTCCCGTATCCATCTCCTTCCCCCTGGTCTCCGACCTAAGCGATTCTGCATTACTAGAATGCTAGAGTTTCCGAGGTCTAACACCAATTTCCCTTTCAACACCTTTTCTGTACGCGCTGTCCAATTGTAGAATAGGCTCCCGAAGAGTGTGCAGGACAGCACAACAGTCGTTAGTTTCAAAAAGCGTTTACTTAATAAGTACTCTTTTAAACATATATATGTATATATATTTATATTTTTTATATATTACATATATTTTTATATATGTCGTATGTATTTATATTGCGTTATTGTATTTAATATAGATATTTGAATAGGTTGATGTGGTTATTATTTATTTATTTAGAGTTGTTTTATCCAATTTGCACTTTTGTCCCGCGTTTTTAAAACAATATCTCTTACTGCACCAGGCTGGCTGAAAGAGATCACTATAAGTGATAAGTCCGCCTTTGTAAACTTTTTTTCTTGTATTTTGTATCCTATAAAATCTAAGTGCAATAAAAAAAGAATATGTACAAATAACGGAATGGCTTGAAAATGATGAAGACACAGAATTTAGTGACGTTGACGCCGACGGCGATCCTGAACATGAGGTTGAAGAAAACTACATAGAAGAAGTCATCCAAACCCAAAAACAGATCGATTAAGAAGAAGAATCTGAAGATCCTGACATAAAAGAGTTTTAGCAAATGACTTGCTACAGTCAAAAGGAGTCGAGTAATAATGTTGTGGTGCAGTTTAATTGACAATAATTAAAGATAAAATTATAAAAAAATGCAGGCAGTTCAACAAAGAAAACAAACAAAACAAGTTGAATACATTGCACATCAACCTACCTAACACACCTGTCCCGCCTCAACCGATTTATATTGATGAATACCTGACTCTCAAAGCAAAATGACTTCGTTTCCTCGCCAAGGATTTGGTTAATACCGAAAAATATCACAGTTCATGGACGGCCTATGGCAAAGTATATCTCCGAAAAACTGAAAACTCTCCTGCGATACGTATTGATGAAGAAGAAGACCTCTTTAAATTAGTTAGAAAATGACTAGTTTTAGTTTTATTATTGTTTTCACTCTTATTACTACTTTTTTATTTCATTAATGTTTTTGTTTGCATGAGAATTTTTTGTAACATTTACACGCCTTGTACACATTCATACACTCAAAAAAAGCACTCACATAACACATTAAAATTAAATACTAACCTATACACTGCTTCAATTATCCCAACAATAAAAACTGTGCGTTGTTCTGTTTATTTAATTATTTTGCTACTTACCCACATTTATATCATATTTCATAGTACTCAATTTTACAACTCATACATAAATACTTATTACAAATAAATAACAGTCAATATACAAACACATTATTTACACAAATTAAATTACTTCCCATTAATACGTTATTCAATAATAACATACTTTCATCATTTTACTACCTCCAAAGTTTCAGTTGCTCACTTTCATAGTCCACGGTTTAAAATAATTGAAATCAAACTTCGATAATTCAATGGATTTCCAGGACGAAATAGATCGTTTCTCAATAGCTACCCCATACTAGTTCACAACATTGATGATTGCACCAAATTCCTTAGAAAGCCCGAATCACACCTAAAAATTATACACCAAAATATAAGAAGCATAACTGCAAACATAGACGATTTTCTAATTTTAATAAAGCGAACGGAATAAGATTGGGATTTAATTATTTTAACAGAATGTTGGCTACCAAAAACACATTTTATTCCAACTATTAATAACTACAACTACTGTACGACGCAAAACACAAAATGAGGGAGTTATAGCATATTTTAAAAATAGCTTAAATATACAATTTGAGGAGCCTATTATTTCTGAATGCAATAGTCTAGCCCTAAAATTAAATGTTGATACATTGGTAATTGCAGCATACAGACCATCAGGCATCAAAGATCCCAATAGTTTTATATACTCACGCACTGTCTTTCTTCAACAACATTCAAATTATAAAAACTTAACCTTGATAGGAGACATAAATATTGATACAATTGTAAATAATGAATTAAGCTCGAAATACTTAGACATGCTAGCGACACAACGTATGTTACCTGCTTATAAATATGCTACACATGGCAAAACTTGTCTTGATCATGTCGATACTTCGGGGAAGAAAGGTCGTAAAAGCCATTTTGGCCAAAATGAGTTAATAATGCAGTTTTGTTCAGAATTTCAAGCTCTATCGATCTGTATATTTAAAAAATCGATATTCGCAAAAATGATGGCTTTTACTACCAAAATTTTTAGAATGAAATGGCTTTTACTCTCAGGATTTTTCAGTCTAAACTACATTTTTTTAATAATATTGGTGTATGTGACAACGTAGTTTCTCCTTTGATTAAGTAAAGGACGTATAAGCCAACAATTTCAACACACCAGGTCGTAACTCACAACATCGTTGTAATCTCGGCTTTTATAACCCTCTGAATAAGCTTAATTGAAAAGAATGTGACTTTTACACCATTCATTTGCTTTCATTTATAAACAGAAGTGCGAGTTACGTCCCGGTTATTTGATTGTTGTAGTTGTTTTTTAAGAATCTCTTTTGTTTTTGTGATAAGGTATAGTTTCCTTTTGATAACTTAAGATAGTTTGAGTGAGTATAGCTCACGTTAACACAAATTTAAAATGAATAGTCACGAAAGAGATAGATATATTTTCCTCGCATTCGCAATTTTTTAGCGGTACATGTTGTTGCAGCAGGCAACGCTGTTTTATTATCTGATAATCCAATTTTTGATTACAAAAATGAACAGTAAGAAGAAGAAGCTAGACTCCTTGCAGAAAAGGAAAAATATAGTACAGTCATTGGAACAACACCCCCGACGATCTCCTCAAAGTTAAATTAAAAATATAATATAATAAACCGTAATATACCATATAATATACAATCGTAATAAACAGTAAGTTCCTGCCTGCTTAAATAATCATGATTTTGTGGAATTTTTATAATAGGTGCTATAATAACATTACAAAAGAAAGAAGAGAATCACTATTCACTTTCTTTTGGAGCATAAACTATCAACGTTGCAGAGACTGGCTCATTATCTAATCTCGTAAGAAAGATATAAGCCAGAAAGAGAACCGATTCTCCTGTCAGTCATAGAAGTAAAACTTACATATTACTTTTGTTTCTTACGTTTTTGATTTGCTACTAAATATATGGGACATTGAATTGAACATAATAGCTCTATAGCGCAATAATCAGATATGTGGGTGACGTGTTTAATTTACTTTTATAGCTACCAAAACGAACTTGAGAAGAAATTTTGGAGCAAGACAAGCTTAGACTGCGAATGATCGTGATCTATACACATTTTTTATTTAAACATGGCATAAACCATGTACATGCCATGTTTAAAGACTTAGGTACTGTAGTCGAGTTGTTTCCTGTACTGACACGCCTGTACTATCTCTCCCTCAAGACAAAAACTGTACTTAAGTCCTAGAAGCTTGCTAACGTGTAACCAGTGCCCAAAAAGGGTAGGCTTTCCGACCCCTTTAATTATCAACCTATCGCCATCACCTATAGCTGACATTCTGAGTGAATGGTCGATCCAAGTAGTTATCGATAGCTGCTCCTCGACCTGATGGCTATTGATGCCGGAGTTTCTCAGGGGTTCGTTCTCTCTGCGACCCTTTTCCTGCTGTGTGGATGAAATTGTCTCAGAGAGGAGAGCACTAGTAGAGCGAATAAACTCAACCTTAAGTCTTGTCTCCCAATAGGGTGACAAAAATCTGATTAGTTTGAACGCCACCAAAACACAGGCGTGTCTGTTTTCTGGTCAACGGAGTCCGTTTAATCTGACTCCTACTTTCCGAGGTGCATCTGTTCCTACAACCATCGAGCTTGAATTTCTTGGCATGAAATTATCTATCAATTTCAACTTCGGCACCTCCATAAAGTCCAGAGCCCAAATCGCGGCCAAAAAGATGGGCATCCTTAGATAAAGTTAAGCGGTACTTCTCGCCCGATCAACTCCTGTCCCTTTATAAGGCACAAGTACCATGGTTTTTGGAGTATTGGCTTTGGGATAATTCAGCCAAATACCAAATAGACGCATTGGACTCGGTGGATCGCAGAGCCAGAAGACTCATCTGTGATTAAAAGCTGGTTGAAATTAAACTACAAAGCCTAGTTCATAAACGCAAAGTACTTTGCCTATGTAATTATTACAAAATTTACTTTGGAGAGTGTGCACAAGAGCTCCGTGAGGTAATTCTTCTATCGGATTTCCAGATACTACAGTGCAGGGTACCAGATACTTACCTTGTCGAGATGCCGCGGATCCGCACTGAGCGCTTTTCATCATCTTTTATATTGTGCACTGCCAAGGAATGGAATTCCCTGACTGTTTCTGTATTTCCGAGCTCATATAACCTTTAAAGTTTGAGTGAATCTCTTAAAAGTTCGAATTAGGCATTTTCGGGGTGAAGTTGCTACACCCTCAACCGCATCTTCACCTTTGTGCTAGATTGTGGCCAAGAAAAAATCCCTTAATAAATCTTTGCGCGCTTCTTAACTAAAAATAAAATCTTTATAATACATAATTTAATAGAAGTACGTTTAATTACTCCAGCGTTTTCTTGTAGTTAAAATGATAAATGTAAAAATCTTATATGATGATAAAATAAATCTAAGATAGGACAGCATTTTTCTCATTCTTGTCGCAGTTAATCTGATTATCTTGACGGCCATAACTTTGATTCTTAATAAATCCCAAATAAAAAAGTTGTTTGAGGGCCAAATACATATATTTGTGTAATTTTAAATTTTTACTAAGTTTTTTGCCTATACGAAGAAAAATATGAAAAACAAACATCGTGCCTGTAATTATATGGAGAACACCTTGCCGCGAGAATGACCGATTTATAACAAACATTTGTTGAAAATCACTATATTTACAATTTGCCTTTATTTTCATAAAAAAATAATTAAATAAAACCTAAAATATTACTGTTATATGAATAAATAACAAAAATGCAATGTTTACATTTATAAATTATGTCTAAATATAATGTTTTACGACATTCTAAAATCACATTAGGGGTTTTTACGCCCGAATTCACACCATACCACTTCCGTAATGTCGAACGTAAAGGACATTTAGTCAGAAATTTTGGGGCGTAACTCAAACCTAACTTTTAAACCGCAAGGATATTTTAAATTTATTCTTTATGTAGCTAAAGAATATCACAACATAAGGATATTTCACTTTATAAAATTACAATGGCTATAAAAACCAAAAAGATATGTGGATTTTTCAAAAAAAAGTTTTGTTTTTTGCCTCTCCTGTAAAATGGCATTTTGGCTTTTACGACCTTTCTTCCCCGAAGTATCGATGTAATCCTTAACACTAAACTTCAGGCAACATGTATTGTTGCTATTACGTCCGTGACAGACCATAGCACCACAGTCCTTCTACTTGAAACCAAAACTCGTGTTTTGAAGAAGGCGGACAAAATTATTAATCGTATTAACTATGAAAATTTAGATAACTCCTTCAAATTTCTTGACTTTTCCTCTGTATATTCAATAACCGATGCTAACGTCGCTACTCGTACATAATTCTTAATACAAACCATTTGTACAGCTATCACATTGAACACAACAACAATTAAAACTCGTAAAAAAATCTTTAAACCCTGGATAACACCGGGGTTGCTGAGGTGCTTAAGAAACAGAGACAAATTGCACCAAAAAAGTAACAAAGAGCCTAAAAATGCAGTACTCAAAACTACCTACAAGAGATATAGGAATTTTTGTAATCACATGCTAAAAAAATTAAAAAGACAATACAACAAAGTAGAAATTACCAATGCTGCTAAGACAAGTAGTAAAAAACTTTGGCGTGCTATTACTAATACTACCAGTACTACCAAACATACATCTCAAACAAAAGAACTAATCGGCAATGGTGACCAAATTGAAAATCTAAACAGAGTAAATTCATTTTTTGTAAACATAGGTAAGAAACTGGCTGACAAAATTTATACTCCCACGTTTTATAACTCAGGTGCCATACAAAGATCACACATTCATTTTTTTGTACTTATGGATACAGATAACAAGGAAATTGAATCTATCATAATGTCCTTGAAGTCTGATTGCACGGTTGGCAGAGATAATATATCGGGAACTATATTAAAAAGATATCGCGAAATTTTAGTTCCACCTATAATTTGTATTTGTAACCTTTCTATGTCCACAGCTACCTTTCCAAAAGATCTAAAATAGGCTGAAATCATTCCAATACACAAAATTGGTGACAGAAGCTGTGTCAATAACTATAGGCCTATATCCATATTACCGAATTTATCAAAGATATTTGAGAAAATTCTGAATAAGCGCCTGACAAGATACCTTGAAGACAATCGTTTACTATCGGACTCACAATTCGGTTTTAGATCTGGAAAATCCACCTCTCAAGCTGTACACAATCTCACAGACTTCTTAGTAACAAATCTTGATAAAAAAAATAAAGTTGTTATCAACCGCTTCTAAGATATTCGAGAAAGCAATGTGCACTCGTATCTACTCATTTTGCGAAAAATATAACATTTTTGACGACTCACAAAATGGTTTTCGTAAAAAAAGGTCAACGACCCTGGCAGTATATAAATATGTACAAAAAATCTTAGGCATCCTGGATGGCAAAAAATACGCTGTGGGTATACTCCTCGATCTCACAAAAGCCTACGATAAAGTACAATACAATATACTTCTTCATAAATTGCACGGTATTGGAAGACGCGGGATGGCACATAAATGGTTAACGTCATACCTACGAAACCGAACGCAGTATGTCGAAATAGAACATTACAATCACGCGACTGGAGAAATTAAAAATATTAGATCCGACCCTGTTTGTATAAACGCCTCCATACCACAAGGTAGCGTAATCGGTTGTTTACTATTTTTAATATATCTAAATGACCTGCCTAAAAACATTCACGAACCATGCATTTTATTCGCGGACGACATATCGTTGTTAACTTCATGTCATACCAATACAAACCTCAACCAAAAGTTGCAACAACTCATGGATGAAACTGTTTCATGGTTAAGTGATCATAACCTTGAAGTTAACTATACAAAAACAAAAATCATTACCTTTCAACCGTATCAAAAACCACCTACACTTCACATACAACGGGACACAAATAGAACGCGTGCAAAAGTTTACACTCTTAGGTATGGATATAGACACACACATGAACTGGAAATGCCACGTACAAAAGTTGAAGACTAAGTTAGCGCAATTTACGTACGCACTTCGAGAGATTAAAAGGACGACTGATTTGACAACTGCAATATCTACCTATTATGCGTATGCCTATGCTTGGCTCAGCTACGGTATTATTTTATGGGGAAACAGCACCGACGCGCCGGACCTTTTCACATCTCAGAAGAAATTGATTCGAATCTTGGCAAATATTAAAGACATCGATATTTGTAGACCGTACTTTATGAAGCACAAAATACTTACCCTACCATCAATTTACATACTGGAAATATGCAAATTCACAAGAAAACACCCTAATTTTTACCGAACACGAAAAGACATACCTACAACATATACACTGCGCGACGGGGACAGATTATTACTGCCTAATTCTAGATTAAAACTACACTCAACAGGCCCACTAAGCATGTCGGTGAAAATATATAATAAACTGCCGACTTTCCTTAAAACTGAATTGAAAGAAAAACAATTTATTTTAAATCTTAAAGAATTTTTATAAGATAAATGTTATTATACTATTGACGAGTATTTACAGGATAAATTTTGACATTAGGCATTTTAATTTATATTTTTCTTTTTTCTTTTTTTCTTATAATAATTGACATGAACCTATTATTTTTATTTTAATGACATCGTTTAATTTACAATTATCTACATTTATTTAATTACCATTGACTACGCATTAAAACTGACATTAAATTTAATTTTTATACCTGGGACATTTAATTATTGCCTACTAATACTGCTTTCTTTTTATTTATAACATTAATTAACATTTACGAGATAAATATTAACCGCATGACATAATATAAGTAATAATTATAACCCTTTTTTATGACAATATTTTTTATTCGTTTTAGCCGCAAATGTTTGACATGAGTCCTCCTCTCTCAAATAAAATTGCGTGCCCAGCCTGGGTCCATGAGCTCTCAGAAATGTTATTTGTTTGTCACCTATGTAAAAACCATGGAAAGCAATAAATGATTGAGTATTGAGTATCGAGTATTGAGTATTAAGTTATCGTAATATTCTTGGACCTAGCGAAGGCATTCGACACAGTTTCTGTCACCCTTTTGCTACAAAAATTGGAAAGACTGGGGATCAGAAACACTCAACACCAATTGTTAAAAGATTATCTAACTGATAGGTATCAGCGAGTTAAAATTGAAGAAGTCATTAGTGATGATCTTCCCATGTCCCATGGCGTACCACAGGGCAGCATATTAGATCCACTCTTTTTCTCACATACATCAATGAACTCTGTGAACTAGAATTGGTAAATGGGAGGGTCATAACTTTTGCGGATGATACCGCTCTTCTTTTTCATGCTGATTCATGGGAAGGCGTCTTTGAACACGCACAGGTTGGTCTTAACAAGGTAGTAGATTGGTAAAGATTCAATAAACTTACACTAAATGTAGAAAAAACCAAATACTTAACTTTCATGATGAAAAACTATAACTTACCTGAACTTGAAAAATAAAAAGGAACGGCCCACACCTGTTCCCAAGTGAATGAGTCTTGTTTGTGTCTCCCTTTGTCTAGATCAAACTCAAGTAAATACCTAGGAGTTATTATTGATGATACTTTGTCCTTTAAACTGCACATTGATACACTTACAATTACGATTAGAAAGTTTACTTATATTTTTTTAAAATTTGCGTTATATTGGAGACCGTAATGTCATTAAGATGGTCTATCTGGCACTCTGTCAGTCACTTCTTACATACTGCATAACTAGCTAAGCAGGTGTGCCAAAAACTAACTTAATACCATTAGAATGGGCTCAGAGATCAGTTTTGAAGGTGAGCTATTTCCTTCCACGGCTATTCCCTACCAATGAGCTTTACGCTCTTTGGAAAGTTTTAACCATCAGGCAGCTCTTTATACTGAATGTTATCTTACTCAAGGACTCTTAATTAGTATATGACTGTGACACAACACAAAAACTCAGAAGAAGAACACATATGGTATGCCCTGCATTGTCTCTACGGTCCCAATTTGTTGGTAGGTTTTTCTGCTTTCTTGGAAGCTTCTTATATAACAAACTCAACAAAGAACTATCGTATTATTCTTTGTCCAAGTACAAATGTAAAAATCTAGTTAACGAATGGCTTTTGAAATTGGATTACACTTCTACCGAAGACTTTTTATTAACCCTTTCATAATATGTATTTCATGTCATTTCATAATATGTATTTTAATCCCATTTACTATATGTAATATTAAATATTTATTATTTTTTACTAAACGGGGCACAATACGCGCACTCACGTTCACTCACACGCACACTCACATACAACCGCACATACACACACACACACACACATACATACATACTCACTCTGACACATGCACGCACATCCACAAACGCACACACACCAACACAAGCACACACACCAACACACACACGCATTCACACACACAAGGCAGTGTAAACAGTGAAAGTCTATTTTCCAAGCTTAATTCTCATTTTCAATGGCAATAGGTACAAATAGCGAACTCAAATAACATCCAGTAGGGTGGGAGCCTGTAGATCTGTCACACAGGTTAATTCTAAGTATGGACTCCAGTCCCTCACAAAGGTTTTTAAAATAATGTAATTTTTGTATGTCTATCCAATTTAAATATATAATTTACCCTTGTAAAGGAAAATAAAGACTTTTTATTATTATATTATATTATTAATATTATTACCTCAACCTGCACCAGTACCAGGACTTTCAAAGCGTAAATTATGCTCTGTATGTCTTTCTTAACTGAAAAGGCAAACGAGGTTTATCTGTTGTTCCTGTACGAAGTCAATTTGCCTTCAATATACAGGTCAAATCTGTGAAGACTGTAAATTACAGCTTGTAGATTAGGGTCAAATTTGAGTCTGTTTTGTGCCTCAACTTATCATTAGAATTCTTTTTTTTTATAGTTTGTTTAACTATGTTCCTAATAACGAATTAATAGCTAAGTTTTTCAGAGTTCTTATTTCTTTAAGTGTTTTTTGATTTTTCAAGTAAACCTAAGTACAAATTGTAAAAGATTTTAAAATCATCAAAGTTGATTCTATATTTCTAAAAGTTATGTTTCAATTCGATCCCACGTTATTTATAGAAATAGACATAGACATATACTTTATTGCACACCATAGATAACACAAAAACATTACTATAACAGACAAGGACAGAAAACAGAAATGTACAGAAAGGCAGCCTTATTGCTAAGGTAGTAATCTCTTTTATGCAACCTTTGGGTAGGAAAATAATGGAAAAAATATAAAACAGAGCGGGTGGTGGCTAACAATTAAAAAATTAAAAGAATAAAATATATTTATATTATATTACATATATTTAAGTACATAAAAGTAAAATTAAACCAAATACATAAATAATATTATAAATACTGAAACATACATTATAATATTACTATATGTAAGAAAGAGACGTATAATAACAGAAAGGGTTCATTGAGTAAAGGAAACGGAGTTGACGAAATGGGCTTTGAAGGAGATCGTCTTATGGATTCAGGAAGATTATTCCAGAGACGGATAGACTGGACCGAGAAGGATTGTGAGAGGAAGTTAGTAGTGTGAGGAGGAATATTTAATGAAAGATTATAGTAAGAGCGGAGATTTAAAAGCGGAGATTTTGCCAAAATGTAACGTAGTTATTTTTGGACTTCCCGTGGGTTATTTCGTTGGGCGCCAAAATGTAACGTAGCTATTTTTGGACCTCCTGTGGGTTATTTCGTTGGGCGCCAAAATGTAACGCAGTTATTTTTGGACTTCCCGTGGGTTATTTCGTTGGGCGCCAAAATGTAACG
Organism: Aproaerema taeniolella; assembly: GCA_949987775.1. Classification (NCBI taxonomy): domain Eukaryota; kingdom Metazoa; phylum Arthropoda; class Insecta; order Lepidoptera; family Gelechiidae; genus Aproaerema; species Aproaerema taeniolella. Next base: position 12,456,762 of record OX465266.1, on the reverse strand, counting down.
TAGTTTTCTGAGGGAAACTACGGTTACTAGTAGGGGAAGGTGACTACGGGCGGCTGAGGCCACTCGCGGAGGGTACGGTTGAGTAAAACAACTCCTACAAACAATAAAGGTTGGTTTATTGGTTCTTTACAATGGTGAATCCAATCTTATAGCTAATATACTATGATTACGGTAGGGCGCTGAGGGCGCGTACGCGGGAGGGGACGCGACGAGTGCCCTTGGCTTAAAATCGCGGTCGCGGCGGTGGCGGCGCGGTTGCCGGGACGCGGGAAGGTTAACGGGAACCGGACGGGATTGGCCGCGCGTGAGGCGCTCGGACGGGAAGCCGGAAGGGCCGTGTGCAACAGCACCCAAAGGGCGGTGCACCACTGCACCCAGGGCAGGAATCCGGAAGGGCCGTGTGCAACAGCGCCCGAAGGGCGGTGCACCACTGCACCCAGGAAAGGTCGGAAGGGCCGTGTGCAACAGCGCCCGAAGGGCGGTGCACCACTGCACCCAGGAAGGGTCGGAAAGGATCGGGAAGGGCCGTGTGCAACAGCGTCCTAGGGACGGTGCACCACTGCACCCTGGGGGCGGCAAGTCGCTAAAAGTCTGAAGGCTTATTGCCTCGGGAGCAGACTCTGAGCGACTGCTGGCTGCGAATCGAATCGAACTTTCTTCTCGTGCGTCGAGTGGCGCGCAGGGAAACCGCTTCGGGGCGAACCTCATGGCGGTGGAATCTACCGCGGTCCATAACTATGGACCGGTCATTGGCATCACCTGCCGCGACCGCGGCGTTGGGTGTGCGACCGCGACGGCGACTACGACCACAACAGCGATGGCGACGACAGGGGAAAGGGGTAATGGGGTAACCTAGATTTTTTGGGAAAAAAAGATTGCAAAAACCTAGATTGTTTGGGAGAGAATAAACGAACCTAGATTTTTGGGGAAAAATTTCAACACCAACCCTACTGAAGCGGCGTGCACGGTGGGTCCACGCCCCACCCGTGCCGAGATGATCCTATCGGCTTCCCCTGGCAGCTCCCGATCGGGAGAATGACACTGCCATGGGAAGTTGAGAGCGCTGGGAGAGGAGGAGCCGAACCGCTGGTCTTGGCCACAGGACCAATCTCAACGGGGCGTACTCGCACCCTCCCGCGTGAGCCACAATAAGGAAGGAGGGTCTTTTTGGCCTTAACGAGGTCGGGCGAGCGGGTGAGGCCCGGCTCGTCTCAGGGCATTAAAATCTGGGTGGGAGGGTAGTCAAGGAATTCAAGTCCCTAGACTACCCGCCTATAAAATCTTTTTCTGTGGAAGGGTAGTCAACTCGTTCGAGTTGATTTGCTACCCTCCATTGTTATTATTGATTGAGTGCGAAGGCGATGATGGAGAGGGCAGGCGGAATGACGATTGGAAGTCCTATCGGCTTTCCCTGGTAGTTGCCCTGTGAAAGGGAAAGCAATACTGCCAGGGAAAGGGAGAGATTGCGAGTAGGGGCGAGGTCGTTCCGCGGGGATTGCTCCTAGGGGATCAATAACCGCGGAGACGGCCTACGCCCCTCTGCTGGTGTCAGTCGGGCGGAAATTGGCAGTCTCTATTTTTTTTTCTGTCCCATAGCGGAGCGCCCCACGCATTGGATATTTTAGGGCATTAGTGTTCAAATTAGGGTCTTGACACAGACTTTTAATATACAGTAGCAGACGAAACATAAACTATGTTTGTGTGAGTTGGCCTTTCCATTTCGCACACTCCTAAGGGTTAGTGAATGCTGCTATCCCGTTTTTACACGTATAGCAACACTGTCCATAGTAACTTCAAAAAAAATATGTACACTTTGTTTTGAAAGGTCGGCCATTTTGATTTGCTGCCGATGCTGCATGCGATTTTCGATATTTAATGGAATATTTATTGTTTTTGATGGTTATAGTTGTACAAAAAGAATAGTTAAGATGGTGAAATGCAGTGCCTATTTGTGTAAAAGTATGACGTACGGAAATATGCCTGGATTAACCTTTCATTGGTGAGTAAACATCGTTAGTTACTGAAACAAGCCATGAATTGTGTAAATTATGACGAGAATAAACGTAGTTGCATGTTCTACTTGTACTCGCTCGAAAGCTTAGTCATTAGAGGAAATGCCAATATAGACAAACGTTTAATTATGAGGCCTGTATGCTATAAATTCAGTGACAGAAATATTATTGAAGATGCTTTGACATGTTATGTACTTGTGATTTTTATAGGGGCTGAATTTAGGTACATTTATATTTTTATTGTGCAACTAAGTGCAACTAAGTGCAATTAAGTACTTTAGTATATTCTGTGATTATCTTTATTCATACTTCAGGTCGGCGTGTCGCAAAAGGGACTGTCTTGTTCTCCTGTACTCTGAGTGGATTCACAACACTAGCTAATACTATATTACAATTTATAATAATAAGAATCTACACTCTTGCATTAGGATATGAGTATTTCTGTAATGATCGATGTAAGCAAATAAAAAAGAAAGAAATATCTATACATATAATAAAACTGTAGAGGTCGAATTTCTGTACATAGAAAAAAAATGCTAAAAACCGAGTCAGGGGGGTGTAAGAAGAGAAACAAAACAAATCCCGATTTTTTAAGATTTTTTTGTTTCTCTGTTTGTCTGTTTGTCTGTTTGTCTGTTTGTCTGTTTGTCTGTTTGTCTGTTTGTCTGTTTGTCTGTTTGCACGGGCTAATCTCCGTAACTGTTGGACCGATTTAAATGAAATTTTGCATAGGGGTACCTTATATCCCCGGTCAACATTTAGGCTACATAAAATCTCGAAATTTAGCCATTAAATATACAACCAACAACAAAAACCTCTGAAAAAATTCAAAACTAGGTGTTTTTCAGAACATTTAACTCATACCATAGAGATCAACGTATTTTTGACATATACATGGGCTAAAAGCAAGGACATGTTGTTTTTTAAAATCTCTTTCGAGAAAGGCAAAGGAATCTGCATCCATACAGCCAGGTCTTCAATATATGTATTTCTTAGCTATGTCTTCAATTTATATTTCTTTATTTCTCTCATTCTCCGTAAGCCGATAGTGTTTTGTTTAAGAAGAACTATGGCGGCGAGAAGCACTGCCGCTGGATCCGAGCGGATACACTGTTTCACTTGAATTACTTTTTAACCGACTTTCAAAAAGGAGGAGGTTTTATGTTCGACTGTATACAGGGTGGAAAGGGAAAGTACTCTTAATACTGTAGATAGAAAATTGTACTCAAAGAAAACATTCCTTTATTTTTGAAAAGAAAGAAAACTGCATTCAAGAATTTTCGGAAATTCGCTTGCCACAACCGGGAATCGAACCGACTAACCCCTGTACTTTTATTGCGTCGATCGTTAGGGTCAATTATAAGGATGAAATCTTTCTAACAAACTTGGTAAATTAAATGAAAGGAAAACTACGAAATCTTAAACCATTGTATATATATATTTTATGTATGTTCACCGATTTCTCCGCCATTTGGACCGATTTTCAAAATTCTTTTCTTTTTGTTCGAAAGAGTATACTCCAGAAGTGGTCTTATTTTCAGATGAGTAAGTGCTAAACATGAATTTTCAATTTTTATCAATGAATTTAATTTTTCTTGAAATTTGTGAAAACGTGACTAAAATGAAAAAAAAATTGCGCTAATTCCACCATTTTCATACAAAAAGCAGAAAAAAGTGCATTTTTGTTTTCGTTTACGTCACGTTTAAAAAAAAAACAATTTAAACAAAATTCATTGACCAAAATTCAGGTTTAACACTTGCTCATCTTAAAATTATATCCCTCCATGTGTCTCGAGTATGCTTTTATAGCTTCTCAAACACACCTTTTTGTATAAAAAATTAAGCAATATCCCTAGACAGTGTTGATACTTATTTAACTTATTTTTTCTATGTCTATGAGTACGTAGCATTTGATAAAAGGACCGAATTGAGATTTATGAGATATTTTGTATAATAGATCCTTTCTTAATTTTTTTTCGGAAGTTTGGTTGAGTAGTAGAGTTACACAGCCTGAGAATCGACGGTTTCTGGGTTCGATTTCCGGTTTGGGCAAACAAACCATACAAGGGAAAGTTTAGTGCAGAAAGTTACAGTGTGAAGTGCTAATTAATTGATTTTATGATAGATAGATAGATAGATAGATAGATTGACACTTAATTCAATTGACATAAAACAGCACAACACAGTAATAGACAAATAACAAACATACAATTAAACATGAATCAGCAAGCAAACAATGAAGTAAACAGAGTAAGAAACAGAAACAAATAATTTTATAAAACTATTTTACACCGTGTTATCTGTATCATGCCAATCAAATTGGCGCTGACTCAGCATATTGCTGCAGTACAAGACTGCAGCGCTGGTATTCTGCCATGATGCTACTTATTGAGTTTTCTTTGTAGGTAATAATAACCTTTTTCTTACTTCATAAATTCACCTTTAAAAAAGTACTTTATTAAGAAAATCTGAGGGTGCTGCTCTATAATTAGATAGATGTTATTTTTAAGAGCTATCGTCGAATATAAGTGAGTCGGAAGAAATTAAAATTATTGTAACTGACCCACAAATATCCAAAAATAAAACAAAAACTTCTGTGCTGAACTGGCACTGAACAAAAAATTTGGAATGTGCCAGCTGCCAACCAAATACATTGCATTGTTGGTACAGAGGCCAGCGCATCAGGTTACTCCATTTTCATTGCAAAACCGCTCTTATCACAACAGCACAGAGTGCACGCGTTTGGTCACCTGAGTTGGGGCCGTCCGTGCATTGCAAAATTTAGACAACGTGTTATATACTCATAAACAATATGCCATTTTTTAAATTTTCATGACATGTAAAGTTATGTGTCTTATGTTACCCCAACGAGGATTATAGGCGTATAATATCTAAAATATCGAAACTTTTGTCAGCTTCCCCATTAATAGTTCGGCTATTCTGCACTTTTTTAACGAACCAAAACTAAATACTTAATACTATGTTAGTAAGAACGAAGTTGATTAAGTATTTAGTCTTCAAATCTTAATTCGGCCCTAACTAAATGACATTATTCAATCTTCAGGAAATCACTTTTTGAAAACAATAAAACGGCTTATTTTTATTTTTAAGCAAAGGAATCTATGGCCGTACAGCCGGTGTTTTCAATGCATTTCTTATTTTTAAAGGCGGGAAACTCAATAGAAACTGACAATTGACATTTGTTGTATTAAAACCACTATGAATATGGTCTATATAGGTTTGATCTATGGCTTTGATGTTCTGACATGAAATAAGGGCTATTTTTTGATTTTTTGATTTTAGTTTACATCAAGCGTAGCATTGCGTATATAAGCCATGGATAAATATTATAATATTACTATTCTAATAAGTTTCTTAGTTTGGATCAAGCACTTACACCTTTGCTTATTTCTACAAATGTCCATTGAAGGGAAAAGCTTAGTCATTTTTATCTTAAATTTAATTTTTTATTGAATCATTTTTACACAATTATCGCAAAGCACAATAAAAGCAGCGTACTAGCTGAAATCTCAAATGCGCGGGGGTTGTCTTAGTTACTGACATAGGTGACCTGTTTCAGAAACTTCTATTCCACTGAAAATCAAAAATAATTCCGTAATTAGCACTAAGGAATTAGTGTGCCATTTATTGTACTTACCTAAGTAATAGGTCTTTCAACATACAATTTTCGTAAATTTTTTACTCCACATATTTTTATTTTATCAAAATTGATTTTTTATAAGTACAAAATCCTTACGTTTTTCACAGAAACGCGAAATACAATATTAATTAACCACTTTTTGTGGGATTGTTAAGACAACAAGATGTTTTAGAGGCACCACTGACTCATGTTAAGTGTTGATTGTCTATCTCTCTCAGTATCAAAAAAACAAAAACGACTGCTACCTACTTAAGTATAGATCAGAGTCTGAGTCGCGTTCTATAATACGGACCTTAATCTATCAAAAGCAGTAACAATGGTATAGAAAATATAAGCGATAGAGGAAACAACCATGTTTGACCTTTGTTTTCAGATCCAAAGTAATGTATTAAGTATCAACCATATATGACATAGTTAGCCAAGTTTTTAAATAAAAAATATTTTTAGAAATTGCTTTTCCTTATATGAACGAAATAGTTGCTATTCGTTCTTATAACGAAAATATGAACGAAATAGTTGCTTCAATAAAAAACGGCAATTCATGTATCTGTAGTTGTGTCAACTCGGTCTATAAAAATACATACAACACGCAGACGAAGTTGCGGGCATCAGCTAGTGTATAATATTACATACAATTTTTATCTGCAAAACTGTCAGTATATGTATTTTACTGGACATTATGTCATTCTTTTGTTGTTCTTTTAATACCTGATTTGATGAAATGCCATATTTGTTATAGGTTTCCTAAGGACCAGACACTATGTGACATTTGGGTTTCAAACATGAAAGTGAAAAATTGAAAACCCAGTGAAACAAGTATTTTATGTTCCAAACATTTTTAAGAACATTTAATAGACAAAAGACCTTTTTGAACACGTCTACGTCCTGGTACCAACATTATTTGAAATTTTACCAGAATCAGCTGAAGTAAGCCATAATATAACTGCCATAATATAGAAACAAGTTTGTTAGTTATATATCATGAGCATATTACAACTAGCGTTTTAGAAGCTTTGATAAACATTACGCAAAAGGTGTAACGAGCAATATATCAAATAGGAATTATTTGAAAAAAGTGATTTTATTCCAAAATAAATAATTACCTACTTAAAACATTGTGTTATTATTCACTTCAATAAGCCCCATCATAATTATCCTATAACCTGTCCTATAAGGACTTTTGCACGTCACAGGTTTTTGGTTCTATGCGCATGTTTCCAGCTATCTCGCTTAGATCGTCTTGTCATCCACAGCTGGGGCACGTCCTGCACTAGGGCTGCGGCGGTCTTTAAGTCTCAACTTCAGTAGCCCGTTTTACAAGACTACAAGTTACAATTTTTCAATTGTAATTCGTTAAACGCTACGAATACCAAACAGCAAATTGCAATTGTAAAATTGTAATTTGTAGTTTTGTGAAAAGGGCCCCTGGGGTTGGGCGGGCAGTGCCAAATTGTCCACGATAACGCCATATTGTGTTTTTCATTAACTAGACAGTGGTCCCGCCAATTTGATTTTGATATCAAAATGACAGGACCACTTTCTTTGTATTTGTATTTTGAAGTTTTATGAGTGTAGAATTTTACTATGAAAGTAAATAAAATAGTAGAAATGTTGTACTATATTCTACTCGCATGATATCCGAAAAACCCGGCGGGGTCCCGCCATCTTGACATTCATTTTTTATATTACAATAATATACTTACCAACTTTCATGGGGGCGCATGAAGCAATGGCATTTCTCAAAACGTAAGATATTAAGATATTACGTAGCAATACCTAGTTTTTATATTCTAAGTATGATATAGTCAACCAAGGTAATTGGATTGATACTTTACGTAACAAAGGCTAAGTTAATTTATACAGTATTTTAATCTAGGGCCTTTTCTTTTATCTGTATTACTTTTATCTGTATATGTGTTAAATGCTACATAAAGTCACTTAGTCTGTGTTCCAAAAAGTACTTAACCATGTTTCCAATTACCTACCCTGGTTGACTCTTTACTTTATAATTTCATGATTAATAAATAGAACTAGACCTAGACCTTTCTATCTTCGTCCCTGTATTTGCGTTAGTGTGTGTGGTATTTAGGTGTGTTTGTTTTGGCGTGCATTCAGAACTCTAATGTTTGGTCTGCTACTGGTAATAATATTGGAAGTCTGTGGGTCTTGCAATCTTACCTACCTACTATACCACAGGAGAGCACAGCAGGCGCGGGGGGGGTCAGGTCTCCGGCCAGTCGCGTGGATAGTGAGGCTCTCAGGGCTTAGGGTGGTGTTACCCGGCCTGTATCAGGGCTTAGGGGGGAGCGTGCCCGACCTGTTCGTAGGTCTTAGGGGGATTACCTGCCTGGTGGCGCTGCACTGGGTCCAGCGACTTGCGGCTCCATCCGTATGCGTAGTAGGTGGTGGTAACCGGTAAGTTGGTGCAGGTGGTACTTACAATGCGTGGGGGCTTCTTATTATTATTTTTTTTTGCGAGCCAGCCAAGAGGGCTTATATTGACGGCGTGTGGAGTGGGGAGTGTGTCTTGATTGGTGCCGTGGCCAAAACCGGTTGTGGCGGCGCGGCGGTGCGACGGGACGGGACGGGAAAGGAGCGCGTTTCGACTCGGAGTACTAGGCGCGCATGATTCCGAAGAGGTTGTGTTCGAGTGGCGGGCGTCCTCGTCACATTTTTAGAGCAGCTGAACAGAAGGTGAAGAAGTTTTTGAGATAGGCGGGAGCATTAGGATTGGACAGGATAGTATACAAGTGCGAAAGGATGTGACAGTCCCTCCAAAGGCGAATTGGCAGCCATTGAAGACGGGAACGGAAGTCGGACAGATAATCAAATTTCCGCAGACCAAAAATAAAACGGATGCAGAGATTTTGCAAACGTTCTAACTTATTCATAAGCTCAACCGTTATATCAGGGTAACAAACATTGGCACAGTCTAATATTGGCAATAGTAGTGCATGAGCCAAATATATTTTGCTTTTGTAGAACATAAAGTTTTTAAACCGTTTGAGCGAGCCATACGCGGCGAACACCTTCCTACTATGGTGAACTCAATAAACAAGCAGTATATCTTGGTAATCTTGATTTATTTCTTCAAATTGTCTACTAGTAAAATTACAACTTTGGTTTACTTCTTAACAATATAACGTCTTTCTAGACAACTGTTCGACTCGTGTGCTCGCTAAAAACTGACTGCTTGGGCTCGGCCAACGGCCGTATTCCCTCTCCCTTTTTACTCCCTTCTTCAAAATGGCGTTCTTAGCACGTGGTTGGTCAACGTTTTACCAATCGCGAGCCAAGAACTAAGCCTATGTTTAGAAAAGATTGTCACGAAACACATTGAAAATTAGGAATCACGACATTCGGCCATCCGACACAGCGCAACCTCCCGGTGCTGACTGACTGACTGATTGACATAATTGTTCTCCCAGAAGGAGGGTCGGGAGGTGAAAATGATGTATGAAGGGTGTGGTCAGAATTTTCCGTCGAGTATGGGAAAACCTCGACATCTTCGGATTCTCCTCCACATCAGGTCGCGACCCACCTTCCCGGGCGAACCGTTGGAGTTGGACCGGTGGTACTCTAACAAAGGTCAACCGGCACCCTGGTCAAAGTCTAACGGTAACAATTTTTTTTCGATTTTCAAAAAAACAAGATGGCCGCCATACAAAATTGATATTTTGGTATATTCTCCGATTCAGACCAAATTCGGTATCCAGGGGTTTTTGGGGTCGCTGAATCCGAATATCTGGTAAGTTTTTCGATTCCGGTGAGGCGAGGCCGAAGGCCGAGCCGAACCACGACGCGCCGCGAAGCGAGGCCGCAGGCCGAGGCGAGCTGCGTATAAGGCGAGGCCGAAGGCCGAGCTCTGCGTAGGGCGAAGCCCGAAGCGTCCCCCCCCAAATCCAAGACGGCCGACATTTAAGTTTAGATTTTAAAGGTGAGGCGAGGTCGTAGACCGAGCCGAACGCGCGAGGCGAGGCCGAAGGCCGAGTCGAGCTGCGTATAGGGCGAGGCTGAAGGCCGAGCTCCGCGTAGGGCGAAGCCCGAAGCGTCACCAAGCATCTTACTGGCCGACCGCCATCCGAAAATTTCATATCCGCCATCTTGGATTTTAGTTGGGGGAATCGTGACGCGAAGGGCGAAGCCCGGAGCGTTTCGATTATCCCCACCAAAAATCCAAGATGGCGGATATGAAATTTTCGGGCATACCGACATGGGTGTCGTTTAATAGGTTTTCGGGGGTGAAAATTCCAAAAATGACATCCATTTTGAAATCCAAGATGGCGGACATGTATTTTTTGTGAAAAACTGTCATGGGTGTCGTTTAATAGGTTTTGGGATTTGCTGATCCCGAAAATGACATCTATTTTGAAATGCAAGATGGCGGACATGCAGTTGAAAAAAATTCTGTCATGGGTGTCGTTTCATAGGTTGTCGGGGATGCTGATTACGAAACTGACATCCATTTTGAAATCCAAGATGGCGGTCGTGACAAACCAAAAAAGGTATGAACGCCTTTTAGACCCTACAAATAGAGTACCACAACCGCCTCGCGGCCTGCTTTAGCAGGTTGCGCACCACGCGAAAACTAGTTATTATACTATATAAAGCTACATTACCACTCACTGACTGTCTGACTGGGTGATTGACATAATTGTTCTCCCAGAAGGAGGGTCGGGAGGTGAAAATGATGTATAGGGGGTGTGGTCAAAATTTTCCGTCGAGTATGGGAAAACCTCGACATCTTCGGATTCTCCTCCTCATCAGGTCGCGACCCACCTTCCCGGGCGAACCGTTGGAGTTGGACCGGTGGTGCTTGAACAAAGGTCGACCCACACCCTGGTCAAAGTCTAACAGTAATTTTTTTTTTCGATTTTCAAAAAAACAAGATGGCCGCCATACTAAAGTAATATTTCGAAATATCCTTCGATTCGGACCAAACTAGGTATCCGGGTGTTTTTGGGGTCGCTGAATCCGAATATCTGGTAAATTTTTCGATTCCGCTATTTTCCAAGATGGCCGCCATACAAGTTTAGATTCTAAAGGTGAGGCGAGGTCGAAGACCGAGCCGAACGCGCGAGGCGAGGCCGAAGGCCGAGGCGAGCCGCGTATAGGGTGAGGCCGAAGGCCGAACTCCGCGTAGGGCGAAGCCCGGAGCGGCCCCCCCCAATCAAAGATGGCCGCCATACAAGTTTAGATTCTAAAGGTGAGGCGAGGTCGAAGACCGAGCCGAACGCGCGAGGCGAGGCCGAAGGCCGAGGCGAGCCGCGTACAGGGTGAGGCCGAAGGCCGAGCTCCGCGTAGGGCGAAGCCCGAAGCGTCACCAAGCATATTACCAGCCGACCGCCATCATACCGACATGGGTGTCGTTTAATAGGTTTTCAGGGGTGCTGATTTCGAAAATGACATCCATTTTGAAATCCAAGATGGCGGACATGGATTTTTTGGAAAATACCGTCATGGGTGTCGTTTAATAGGTTTTCGGGGGTGCTGATTCCGAAAATGACATACGTTTTGAAATCCAAGATGGCAGACATAAATTTTTTGCAAAATATCGTCATGGGTGTCGTTTTTTGGGTACTCGGGGGTGCTGATTAAGAAAATAACATCCATTTTGAAATCCAAGATGGCGGCCGTGAAAAAAAAAGGCAAACTTTTTTGACCCTACAAATAGGGTAGCACAACCGCCTCGCGGCCTGCTTTAGCAGGTCGCGCACCACGCGAAACCTAGTTATACTATATAAAGCTACATTACCACTGACTCACTGACTGACTGACATAATTGTTCTCCCAGAAGGAGGGTCGGGAGGTGAAAATGATGTATGGGGGGGGTGTGGTCAGAATTTTCCGTCGAGTATGGGAAAATCTCGACATCTTCGGATTCTCCTCCTCATCAGGTCACGACCCACCTTCCCGGGCAAACCGTTGGACTTGGACCAGTGGTGCTCGTACAAAGGTCAACCCACACCCTGGTCGAAGTCTACCGGTGTCAAAATTTTTTCGATTTTCAAAAAAACAAAATGGCTGCCATACAAAAACGAGATTTTTGTATCTCCTCTGATTCGGACCGAATTCGGTATCCGGGGGTTTAAGGGGTCGCTGAATCCGAATATCTGAAAAGATTTTAGATTTTGCCATTTTCCAAGATGGCCGCCATACAAGGAGTATGGCGACGCGCCGCGAGGCGAGGCCGGAGGCCGAGGCGAGCTGCGTATAAGGCGAGGCCGAAGGCCGAGCTCCGCGAAGGGCGAAGCCCGGAGCGTCCCCCCCCAACAATCCAAGATGGCCGCCATTTAAGATTAGATTCTAAAAGTAAAGGCGAGGTCGTAGACCGAGCTGCGTATAGGGCGAGGCCGAAGGCCGAGCTCCGCATAGGGCGAAGCCCGAAGCGTCACCAAGCATCTTACCGGCCGACCGCAAACCGACAATTTCATATCCGCCATCTTGGATTTTAGTTTGGAGAATCGTGACGCGAAGGGCGAAGCCCGGAGCGTCTCGATTCTCCCCACCAAAAATCCAAGATGGCGGATATGAAATTTTCGGGCATGCCGACATGGGTGTCGTTTAATAGGTTTTCGGGGGTGCTGATTCCGAAAATGACATCCATTTTGAAATCCAAGATGGCGGACATGCATGTTTTGTGAAAAACTGTCATGGGTGTCGTTTAATAGGTTTTCGGGTTTGCTGATCCCGAAAATGACATTTATTTTCAAATCCAAGATGGCGGACATGAATTTTTTGGAAAAATCTGTCATGGGTGTCGTTTTTTAGGATTTCGGGGGTACTGATACTTAAAATAACATCGATATTTAAATCCAAGATGGTGGCCGTGAAAAACCAAAAAAAGAATAAACGCCTTTTTGACCCTACAAATAGGGTAGCACAACTGCCTCGCGGCCTGCTTAGCAGGTCACGCACCACGCGAAATCTAGTTATTATATTATATTATATAAAGCTACAATACCACTGACTCACTGACTGACTGACTGACTGGGTGACAGAATTGTTCTCCCAGATGGAGCGGCGGGAGGTGAAAACTTTGTATGGGGTGTGTGGAGAGGGTGGTGCGGAGGGTACGGGAAAACCTCGAGATCCTCGGATCCACCTTCTCATCGGGTGGCGACCCACCTTCCCGGGCGAACCGTTGCAGATGGAGCGGTGGCGCTCGAACTAAGGTCGACCCACACCCTGGTCGAATTCTACCGGTGACGTCATTTTTTCGATTTTCGCAAAAACAAGATGGCCGCCATACAAAATGTTTATTGCTGTATCTCCGGAACCGTTTGACATAAGTGGGGTGTGCTCGAACAAATGTTTTACAGTGGGGTAAGGGGCAGGTAGCTGTCAAATTTTTTTTTCAAGATGGCGGATCCAAGATGGAGGCCGGAAATGAAGTTGCTCCGATCCGGACGAAAATCGGTATCTGGGGGGTTTGGGGGACGAAGATTCCGAATATCGGGTAAGTTTTTCGATTTCACCATTTTCCAAGATGGCCGCCATACAAGGAGTGGTGAGGCGAGGCCGCAGGCCGAGCCGAACCACGACGCCACGCTGCGAGGCGAGGCCGTAGGCCGAGGCGAGCTGCGTAAAAGGCAAGGCCGAAGGCCGAGCTCCGCGCAGGGCGTAGCCCGGAGCGTCCCCCCCCCAAATCCAAGATGGCCGCCGTACAAGTTTAGATTCTAAAGGTGAGGCGAGGTCGAAGACCGAGCCGAACGCGCGAGACGAGGCCGAAGGCCGAGGCGAGCCGCGTATAGGGTGAGGCCGAAGGCCGAACTCCGCGTAGGGCGAAGCCCGGAGCGTCCCCCCCTCCAATCAAAGATGGCTGCCATACAAGTTTATATTCTAAAGGTGAGGCGAGGTCGAAGACCGAGCCGAACGCGCGAGGCGAGGCCGAAGGCCGAGGCGAGCCGCGTATAGGGTGAGGCCGAAGGTCGAACTCCGCGTAGGGCGAAGCCCGGAGCGGCCCCCCCCCCAATCAAAGATGGCCGCCATACAAGTTGAGATTCTAAAGGTGAGGCGAGGCCGAAGGCCGAACTCCGCGTAGGGCGAAGCCCGGAGCGTCCCCCCCCCCCAATCAAAGATGGCCGCCATACAAGTTTAGATTTTTAAGGTGAGGCGAGGTCGCAGGTCGAATTCTACCGGTGACGTCATTTTTTCGATTTTCGCAAAAACAAGATGGCCGCCATACAAAATGTTTATAGCTGTATCTCCGGAACCGTTTGACATAAGTGGGGTGTGCTCGAACAAATGTTTTACAGGGGGGTGGGGGGCAGCTGGCTGTCAAATTTTTTTTTCAAGATGGCGGATCCAAGATGGCGGCCGGAAATGAAGTTGCTCCGATCCGGACGAAAATCGGTATCTGGGGGGTTTGGGGGACAAAGATTTTAAAAATCGGGTCAGTTTATCGATTCCACCATTTTCCAAGATGGCCGCCATACAAGGAGTGGTGAGGCGAGGCCGCAGGCCGAGCCGAACCACGACGCCACGCTGCGAGGCGAGGCCGTAGGCCGAGGCGAGCTGCGTAAAAGGCAAGGCCGAAGGCCGAGCTCCGCGCAGGGCGTAGCCCGGAGCGTCCCCCCCCCAAATCCAAGATGGCCGCCGTACAAGTTTAGATTCTAAAGGTGAGGCGAGGTCGAAGACCGAGCCGAACGCGCGAGACGAGGCCGAAGGCCGAGGCGAGCCGCGTATAGGGTGAGGCCGAAGGCCGAACTCCGCGTAGGGCGAAGCCCGGAGCGTCCCCCCCCCAATCAAAGATGGCCGCCATACAAGTTTAGATTTTTAAGGTGAGGCGAGGTCGCAGACCGAGCCGAACGCGCGAGCCGAGGCCGTAGGCCGAGGCGAGCTTCGTATAGGGCGAGGCCGAAGGCCGAGCTCCGCGTAGGGCGAAGCCCGAAGCGTCACCAAGCATATTAACAGCCGACCGCCATCATACCGACATGGGTGTCGTTTAATAGGTTTTCAGGGGTGCTGATTTCGAAAATGACATCCATTTTGAAATCCAAGATGGCGGACATGGACTTTTTGGAAAATACCGTCTTGGGTGTCGTTTTATAAGTTTTCGGGGGTGGTGATTCCGAAAATGACATACGTTTTGAAATCCAAGATGGTGGACATAAATTTTTTGCAAAATATCGCCATGGGTGTTGTTTTTTGGGTATTCAGGGGTGCTGTTTAAGAAAATAACATCCACTTTTAAATCCAAGATGGCGGCCGTGAAAAACAAAAAAAAATTAAAAACTTTTTTAAAATTTATAAAAAAAGGCACAACCGCCTCGCGACCTGCTTTGCTTAAGCACTCACTGACTGACTCACTGATTGACATAATTGTTCTCCCAGAAGGAGGGTCGGGAGGTAAAAATGATGTATGGGGGGTGTGGTCAGAATTTTCCGTCGAGTATGGGAAAACCTCGACATCTTCGGATTCTCCTCCTCATCAGGTCACGACCCACCTTCCCGGGCGAACCGTTGGACTTGGACCGGTGGTGCTAGAACAAAGGTCGACCGGCACCCTGGTCGAAGTCTACCGGTGACAAATTTTTTTCGATTTTCAAAAAAACAAAATGGCCGTCATACAAAAACGAGATTTTTGTATCTCCTCCGATTCGGACCAAATTCGGTATCCGAGGGTTTTAGGGGTCGCTGAATCCGAATATCGGAAAAGATTTTCGATTTCGCTATTTTCCAAGATGGCCGCCATACAAGGAGTGGTGAGGCGAGGCCGAAGGCCGAGCTCCGCGTAGGGCGAAGCCCGGAGCGTCCCCCCCCCAATCCAAGATGGCCGCCATTTAAGTTTAGATTCTAAAGGTGAGGCGAGGTCGTAGACCGAGCCGACCGCGCGAATCGAGGCCGAAGGCCGAGCCGAGCTGCGTATAGGACGAGGCCGAAGGCCGAGCTCCGCGTAGGGCGAAGCCCGAAGCGTCACCAAGCATCTTAGCGGCCGACCGCAATCCGATAATTTCATATCCGCCATCTTGGATTTTAGTTGGGGCCCGGAGCGTCTCGATTCTCCCCACCAAAAATCCAAGATGGCGGATATGAAATTTTCGGGCATACCGACATGGGTGTCGTTTAATAGGTTTTCGGGGTTGGTGGTTCCAAAAATGACATCCATTTTAAAATCCAAGATGGCGGACATGCTTTTTTTGTGAAAAACTGTCATGGGTGTCGTTTGATAGGTTTTCGGGGATGCTGATCCCGAAAATGTCATTTATTTTCAAATCCAAGATGGCGGACATGCATTTTTTGGAAAAATCCGTCATGGGTGTCGTTTTTTATGTTTTCTGGGTTCCTAATTCTTAAAATAACATCGATTTTTGAATTCAAGATGGTGGCCGTGAAAATCCAAAAAAGAATGAACGCCTTTTTGACCCTACAAATAGGGTACCACAACCGCCTCGCGGCCTGCTTTAGCAGGTCGCGCACCACGCGAAACCTAGTTATATTATATAAAGCTACAATACCACTGACTCACTGACTGACTGGGTGACAGAATTGTTCTCCCAGATGGAGCGGCGGGAGGTGAAAACTTTGTATGGAGGGTGTGGAGAAGGTGTCGCGGAGGGTACGGGAAAACCTCGAGATCCTCGGATCCACCTTCTCATCAGGTGGCGACCCACCTTCCCGGGCGAACCGTTGCAGATGGAGCGGTGTCGCTCGAACTAAGGTCGACCCACACCCTGGTCCAATTCTACCGGTGACGTCATTTTTTCGATTTTCGCAAAAACAAGATGGCCGCCATACAAAATGATTATTGCTGTATCTCCGAAACCGTTTGACATAAGTGGGATGTGCTCGAACAAATGTTTTACAGAGGGGTAAGGGGCAGGTGGCTGTCAAAATTTTTTTTCAAGATGGCGGATCCAAGATGGCGGCCGAAAATTAAGTTGCTCCGATCCGGACGAAAATCGGTATCTGGGGGGTTAAGGGGTCGAAGATTCCGAATATCGGGTCAGTTTTTCGATTCCACAATTTTCCAAGATGGCCGCCATACAAGGAGTGGTGAGGCGAGGCCGCAGGCCGAGCCGAACCACGACGCCACGCTGCGAGGCGAGGCCGTAGGCCGAGGCAAGCTGCGTAAAAGGCGAGGCCGAAGGCCGAGCTCCGCGCAAGGCGTAGCCCGGAGCGTCCCCCCCCCCAAATCCAAGATGGCCGCCATACAAGTTTAGATTCTAAAGGTGAGGCGAGGTCGAAGACCGAGCCGAACGCGCGAGACGAGGCCGAAGGCCGAGGCGAGCCGCGTATAGGGTGAGGCCGAAGGCCGAACTCCGCGTAGGGCGAAGCCCGGAGCGTCCCCCCCCCAATCAAAGATGGCCGCCATACAAGTTTAGATTCTAAAAGTGAGGCGAGGTCGAAGACCGAGCCGAACGCGCGAGGCGAGGCCGAAGGCCGAGGCGAGCCGCGTATAGGGTGAGGCCGAAGGCCGAACTCCGCGTAGGGCGAAGCTCGGAGCGGCCCCCTCCCCAATCAAAGATGGCCGCCAAACAAGTTTAGATTGTAAAGGTGAGGCGAGGCCGAAGGCCGAGGCGAGCCGCGTATAGGGTGAGGCCGAAGGCCGAAATCCGCGTAGGGCGAAGCCCGGAGCGTCCCCCCCCAATCAAAGATGGCCGCCATACAAGTTTAGATTCTTAAGGTGAGGCGAGGTCGAAGACCGAGCCGAACGCGCGAGGCGAGGCCGAAGGCCGAGGCGAGCCGCGTATAGGGTGAGGCCGAAGGCCGAACTCCGCGTAGGGCGAAGCCCGGAGCGTCCCCCCCCCAATCAAAGATGGCCGCCATACAAGTTTAGATTATTAAGGTGAGGCGAGGTCGCAGACCGAGCCGAACGCGCGAGCCGAGGCCGTAGGCCGAGGCGAGCTGCGTATAGGGCGAGGCCGAAGGCCGAGCTCCGCGTAGGGCGAAGCCCGAAGCGTCACCAAGCATATTACCAGCCGACCGCCATCATACCGACATGGGTGTCGTTTAATAGGTTTTCAGGGGTGCTGATTTCGAAAATGACATCCATTTTGAAATCCAAGATGGCGGACATGGATTTTTTGGAAAATACCGTCATGGGTGTCGTTTAATAGGTTTTCGGGGTTTTGAAATCCAAGATAGTGGACATGCAGTTTAACTAATCTGTCATGGGCGTCGTTTGATAGGTTTTCGGGGTTGTTGATTACAAAACTGTCATCCATTTTGGATTCCAAGATGGCGGCCGTGAAAAAAAAATGCAAACTTTTTTGACCCTACAAATAGGGTAGCACAACCGCCTCGCGACCTGCTTAGCAGGTCACGCACCACGCGAAACCTAGTTATTATATTATATTATATAAAGCTACAATACCACTCACTGACTGACTCACTGGGTGACAGAATTGTTCTCCCAGATGGAGCGGCGGGAGGTGAAAACTTTGTATAGGAGGTGTGGAGTGGGTGACGCGGAGGGTACGGGAAAACCTTGAGATCCTCGGATCCACCTTCTCATCAGGTGGCGACCCACCTTCCCGGGCGAACCGTTGCAGATGGAGCGGTCGCGCTCGAACTAAGGTCGACCCACACCTTGGTCGAATTCTACCGGTAACGTCATTTTTTCGATTTTCGCAAAAACAAGATGGCCGCCATACAAAATGATTATTGCTGTATCTCCGGAACCGTTTGACATAAGTGGGGTGAGCTCGAACAAATGTTTTACAGGGGGGTGAGGGGCAGGTGGCTGTTAAATTTTTTTTTCAAGATGGCGGATCCAAGATGGCGGCCGGAAATGAAGTTGCTCCGATCCGCACGAAAATTGGTATCTGGGGGGTTTGGGGGACGAAGATTCCGAATATCGGGTCAGTTTTTCGATTCCACCATTTTCCAAGATGGCCGCCATACAAGGAGTGGTGAGGCGAGGCCGCAGGCCGAGCCGAACCACGACGCCACGCCGCGAGGCGAGGCCGTAGGCCGAGGCGAGCTGCGTAAAAGGCGAGGCCGAAGGCCGAGCTCCGCGCAGGGCGTAGCCCGGAGCGTCCCCCCCCAAATCCAAGATGGCCGCCATACAAGTTTAGATTCTAAAGGTGAGGCGAGGTCGAAGACCGAGCCGAACGCGCGAGATGAGGCCGAAGGCCGAGGCGAGCCGCGTATAGGGTGAGGCCGAAGGCCGAACTCCGCGTAGGGCGAAGCCCGGAGCGGACCCCCCCAATCAAAGATCGCCGCCATACAAGTTTAGATTCTAAAGGTGAGGCGAGGTCGAGGCCGAACCACGACGCGCCGCGAGGCGAGGCCGCAGGCCGAGATGAGCTGCGTATAAGGTGAGACCGAAGGCAAAGCTCCGCGCAGGGTGAAGCCCGGAGCGTCCCCCCCCCAATCCAAGATGGCCGCAATTTAAGTTTTGATTCTAAAGGTGAGGCGAGGTCGTAGACCGAGCCGAACGCGCGAGGCGAGGCCGAAGGCCGAGGCGAGCTGCGTATAGGGCGAGGCTGAAGGCCGAGCTCCGCGTAGGGCGAAGCCCGAAGCGTCACCAAGCATCTTACCGGCCGACCGCCATGAAATTTTCGGGCATGCCAACATGGGTGTCGTTTAATAGGTTTTCGGGGATGTTGATTACGAAACTGACATCCATTTTTAAATCCAAGATGGCGGTCGTGAAAAACCAAAAAAAGTATGAACGCCTTTTTGACCCTACAAATAGGGTAGCACAACCGCCTCGCGGCCTGCTTTAGCAGGTCGCGCACCACGCGAAACCTAGTTATATTATATAAAGCTACAATACCACTGACTGACTGACTGACTGGGTGACAGAATTGTTCTCCCAGATGGAGCGGCGGGAGGTGAAAACTTTGTATGGGAGGTGTGGAGTGGGTGACGCGGAGGGTACGGGAAAACCTCGAGATCCTCGGATCCACCTTCTCATCAGGTGGTGACCCACCTTCCCGGGCGAACCGTTGCAGATGGAGCGGTGGCGCTCGAACTAAAGTCGACACATACCCTGGTCGAATTCTAGCAGTGACGTCATTTTTTCAATTTTCGCAAAAACAAAATGGCCGCCATACAAAATGTTTATTGCTGTATCTCCGGAACCGTTTGACATAAGTGGGGTGTGCTCGAACAAATGTTTTACAGGAGGGTGAGGGGCAGGTGGCTGTCAAATTTTTTTTTCAAGATGGCAGATCCAAGATGGCGGCCGGAAATGAAGTTGCTCCGATCCGGACGAAAATCGGTATCTGGGGGGTTTGGGGGACGAAGATTCCGAATATCGGGTAAGTTTTTCGATTCCACCATTTTCCAAGATGGCCGCCATACAAGGAGTGGTGAGGCGAGGCCGCAGGCCAAGCCGAACCACGACGCCACGCCGCGAGGCGAGGCTGAAGGCCGAGCTCCGCGCAGGGCGTAGCCCGGAGCGTCCCCCCCCAAATCCAAGATGGCCGCCATACAAGTTTAGATTCTAAAGGTGAGGCGAGGTCGTAGACCGAGCCGAACGCACGAGACGAGGCCGAAGGCCGAGGCGAGCCGCGTATAGGGTGAGGCCGAAGGCCGAAATCCGCGTAGGGCGAAGCCCGGAGCGTCCCCCCCCCCAATCAAAGATGGCCGCCATACAAGTTTAGATTCTAAAGGTGAGGCGAGGTCGAAGACCGAGCCGAACGCGCGAGGCGAGGCCGAAGGCCGAGGCGAGCCGCGTACAGGGTGAGGCCGAAGGCCGAACTCCGCGTAGGGCGAAGCCCGGAGCGTCCCCCCCCAATCAAAGATGGCCGCCATACAAGTTTAGATTTTTAAGGTGAGGCGAGGTCGCAGACCGAGCCGACCGCGCGAGGCGAGGCCGAAGGCCGAGCCGAGCTGCGTATAGGGCGAGGCCGAAGGCCGAGCTCCGCGTAGGGCGAAGCCCGAAGCGTCACCAAGCATCTTACCGGCCGACCGCAATCCGAAAATTTCATATCCGCCATCTTGGATTTTAGTTGGGGAAATCGTGACGCGAAGGGCGAAGCCCGGAGCGTCTCGATTCTCCCCACCAAAAATCCAAGATGGCGGATATGAAATTTTCGGGCATGCCGACATGGGTGTCGTTTAATAGGTTTTCGGGGGTGCTGATTCCGAAAATGACATCCATTTTGAAATCCAAGATGGCGGACATGCATTTTTTGTAAAAAACCGTCATGGGTGTCGTTTAATACGTTTTCTGGGGTGCTGATTGCGAAAATGACATCTATTTTGAAATCCAAGATGGCGGCCGTGAAAAACAAAAAAAATTAAAAACTTTTTTAAAATTTACAAAAAAAGGCACAACCGCCTCGCGACCTGCTTTAGCAGGTCGCGCACCACGCGAAACCTAGTTATATTATATAAAGCTACAATACCACTCACTGACTCACTGGGTGACAGAATTGTTCTCCCAGATGGAGCGGCGGGAGGTGAAAACTTTGTATGGAGGGTGTGGAGAAAATGTCGCGGAGGATACGGGAAAACCTCGAGATCCTCAGATCCACCTTCTCATCGGGTGGCGACCCACCTTCCCGGGCGAACCGTTGCAGATGGAGCGGTCGCGCTCGAACTAAGGTCGACCAACACCCTGGTCGAATTCTACCGGTGACGTCAGTTTTTCGATTTTCGCAAAAACAAGATGGCCTCCATACAAAATGATTATTGCTGTATCTCCGGAACCGTTTGACATAAGTGGGGTGTGCTCGAACAAATGTTTTACAGGGGGGTGAGGGACAGGTGGCTGTCAAAATTTTTTTTCAAGATGGCGGATCCAAGATGGCGGCTGGAAGTGAAGTTGCTCCGATCCGGACGAAAATCGGTATCTGGGGGGTTTGGGGGACGAAGATTCCGAATATCGGGTCAGTTTTTCGATTCCACCATTTTCCAAGATGGCCGCCATACAAGGAGTGGTGAGGCGAGGCCGCAGGCCGAGCCGAACCACGACGCCACTCCGCGAGGCGAGGCCGTAGGCTGAGGCGAGCTGCGTAAAAGGCGAGGCCGAAGGCCGAGTTCCGCGCAGGGCGTAGCCCGGAGTGTCCCCCCCCCAAATCCAAGATGGCCGCCATACAAGTTTAGATTGTAAAGGTGAGGCGAGGTCGAAGACCGAGCCGAACGCGCGAGACGAGGCCGAAGGCCGAGGCGAGCCGCGTATAGGGTGAGGCCGAAGGCCAAACTCCGCTTAGGGCGAAGCCCGGAGCGTCCCCCCCCCCAATCAAAGATGGCCGCCATACAAGTTTAGATTCTAAAAGTGAGGCGAGGTCGAAGACCGAGCCGAACGCGCGAGGCGAGGCCGAAGGCCGAGGCGAGCCGCGTATAGGGTGAGGCCGAAGGCCGAACTCCGCGTTGGGCGAAGCCTGGAGCGGCCCCCCCCCCAATCAAAGATGGCCGCCATACAAGTTTAGATTCTAAGGGTGAGGCGAGGCCGAAGGCCGAGGCGAGCCGCGTACAGGGTGAGGCCGAAGGCCGAGCTCCGCGTAGGGCGAAGCCCGAAGCGTCACCAAGCATATTACCAGCCGACCGCCATCATACCGACATGGGTGTCGTTTAATAGGTTTTCAGGGGTGCTGATTTCGAAAATGACATCCATTTTGAAATCCAAGATGGCGGACATGGATTTTTTGGAAAATACTATCATGGGTGTTGTTTAATAGGTTTTCGGGGGTGCTTATTCCGAAAATGACATACGTTTTGAAATCCAAGATGGCGGACATAAATTTTTTGCTAAATATCGTCATGGGTGTCGTTTTTTGGGTATTCAGGGGTGCTGTTTAAGAAAATAACATACATTTTTAAATCCAAGATGGCGGCCGTGAAAAACAAAAAAAAATTAAAAACTTTTTTAAAATTTATAAAAAAAGGCACAACCGCCTCGCGACCTGCTTTAGCAGGTCGCACACCACGCGAAACCTAGTTATATTATATAAAGCTACAATACCACTCACTGACTCACTGGGTGACAGAATTGTTCTCCCAGATGGAGCGGCGGGAGGTGAAAACTTTGTATGGAGGGTGTGGAGAGAATGTCGCGGAGGGTACGGGAAAACCTCGAGATCCTCAGATCCACCTTCTCATCGGGTGGCGACCCACCTTCCCTCGAACTAAGGTTGACCCACACCCTGGTCGAATTCTACCGGTGACGTCATTTTTTCGATTTTCGCAAAAACAAGATGGCCGCCATACAAAATGATTATTGCTGTATCTCCGGAACCGTTTGACATAAGTGGGGTGTGCTCGAACAAATGTTTTACAGGGGGGCGAGGGGCAGGTGGCTGTTAATTTTTTTTTTAAGATGGCGGATCCAAGATGGTGGCCGGAAATGAAGTTGCTCCGATCCGGACGAAAATCGGTATCTGGGGGGTTTGGGGGACGAAGATTCCGAATATCGGGTCAGTCTTTCGATTCCACCATTTTCCAAGATGGCCGCCATACAAGGAGTGGTGAGGCGAGGCCGCAGGCCGAGGCGAGCCGCGTACAGGGTGAGGCCGAAGGCCGAACTCCGCGTAGGGCGAAGCCCGGAGCGTCCCCCCCAATCAAAGATGGCATCCATACAAGTTTAGATTTTTAAGGTAAGGCGAGGTCGCAGACCGAGCCGAACGCGCGAGCCGAGGCCGTAGGCCGAGGCGAGCTGCGTATAGGGCGAGGCCGAAGGCCGAGCTCCGCGTAGGGCGAAGCCCGAAGCGTCACCAAGCATATTACCAGCCGACCGCCATCATACCGACATGGGTGTCGTTTAATAGGTTCTTAGGGGTGCTGATTTCGAAAATGACATCCATTTTGAAATCCAAGATGGCGGACATGGATTTTTTGAAAATACCTTCATGGGTGTCGTTTAATAGGTGTTCGGGGGTGCTGATTCCGAAAATGACATACGTTTTGAAATCCAAGATGGCGGACTTAAATTTTTTGCAAAATATCGTCATGGGTGTCGTTTTTTGGGTATTCAGGGGTGCTGATTAAGAAATTAACATCCATTTTTAAATCTAAGATGGCGGCCGTGAAAAACAAAAAAAAATTAAAAACTTTTTTAAAATTTATAAAAAAAGGCACAACCGCCTCGCGACCTGCTTTAGCAGGTTGCGCACCACGCGAAACCTAGTTATTATATTATTATACTATATAAAGCTACATTACCACTGACTGACTCACTCACTGATTGACATAATTGTTCTCCCAGAAGGAGGGTCGGGAGGTGAAAATGAATTATAGGAGGTGTGGTCAAAATTTTTCTTCGAGTATGGGAAAACCTCGACATCTTCGGATTCTCTTCCTCATCAGGTCGCGACCCACCTTCCCGGGCGAACCGTTCGACTTGGACCGGTGGTGCTCGAACAAAGGTCGACCGGCACCTTGGTCAAAGTCTACTGGTGACATTTTTTTTTCGATTTTCAAAAAAACAAGATGGCCGCCATACAAAAACGAGATTTTTTTATCTCCTCTGATTCGGACCAAATTCGGTAACCGGGGGTTTTTGGGTCGCTGAATCTGAATATTGGAAAAGATTATCGATTTCGCCATTTTCCAAGATGGCCGCCATACAAGGAGTGGTGAGGCGAGGCCGAAGGCCGAGCCGAACCACGACGCGCCGCGAGGCGAGGCCGCAGGCCGAGGCGAGCTGCGTGTAAGGCGAGGCCGAAGGCCGAGCTCCGCGTAGGGCGAAGCCCGGAGCGTCCCCCCCCAATCCAAGATGGCCGCCATTTAAGTTTAGATTCTAACGGTGAGGCGAGGTCGTAGGCCGAGGCGAGCTGCGTATAGTGCGAGGCCGAAGGCCGAGCTCCGCGTAGGGCGAAGCCCGAAGCGTCACCAAGCATATTACCAGCCGACCGCCATCATACCGACATGGGTGTCGTTTAATAGGTTTTCAGGGGTGCTGATTTCGAAAATGACATCAATTTTGAAATCCAAGATGACGGACATGGATTTTTAGGATAATACCGTCATGGGTGTCGTTTAATAGGTTTTCGAGGGTGCTGATTCCGAAAATGACATTCGTTTTGAAATCCAAGATGGCGGACATGGATTTTTTGGAAAATACCGTCATGGGTGTCTTTTAATAGGTTTTCGGGGGTGCTGATTCCGAAAATGACATACGTTTTGAAATCCAAGATGGCGGAATTGTTCTCCCAGATGGAGCGGCGGGAGGTGAAAACTTTGTATGAGGGGTGTGGAGAGGGTGGTGCGGAGGGTACGGGAAAACCTCAAGACCCTCGGATCCACCTTCTCATCGGGTGGCGACCCACCTTCCCGGGCGAACCGTTGCAGATGGAGCGGTGGCGCTCGAACAAAAGTCGACCCACATCTTAGTCGAATTCTACCGGTGACGTCATTTTTTCGATTTTCGCAAAAACAAGATGGCCGCCATACAAAATGATTATTGCTGTATCTCCGGAACCGTTTGACATAAGTGGGGTGTGCTCAAACAAATGTTTTACAGGGGGGTGAGGGGCAGGTGGCTGTCAATTTTTTTTTTCAAGATGGCGGATCCAAGATGGCGGCCGGAAATGAAGTTGCTCCGATCCGGACGAAAATCGGTATCTGGGGGGTTTGGGGGACGAAGATGCCGAATATCGGGTAAGTTTTTCAATTCCACCATTTTCCAAGATGGCCGCCATACAAGGAGTGGTGAAGCGAGGCCGCAGGCCGAGCCGAACCACGACGCCACGCCGCGAGGCGAGGCCGTAGGCCGAGGCGAGCTGCGTAAAAGGCGAGGCCGAAGACCAAGCTCCGCGCAGGGCGTAGCCCGTAGCGTCCCCCCCAAAATCCAAGATGGCCGCCATACAAGTTTAGATTCTAAAGGTAAGGCGAGGTCGAAGACCGAGCCGAACGCGCGAGGCGAGGCCGAAGGCCGAGGCGAGCCGCGTATAGGGTGAGGCCGAAGGCCGAACTCCGCGTAGGGCGAAGCCCGGAGCGTCCCCCCTCCAATCAAAGCTGGCCGCCATACAAGTTTAGATTTTTAAGGTGAGGCGAGGTCGAAGACCGAGCCGAACGCGCGAGGCGAGGCCGAAGGCCGAGGCGAGCCGCGTATAGGGTGAGGCCGAAGGCCGAACTCCGCGTAGGGCGAAGCCCGGAGCGTCCCCCCCCAATCAAAGATGGCCGCCATACAAGTTTAGATTTTTAAGGTGAGGCGAGGTCGAAGACCGAGCCGAACGCGCGAGGCGAGGCCGAAGGCCGAGGCGAGCCGCATGTAGGGTGAGGCCGAAGGCCGAACTCCGCGTAGGGCGAAGCCTGGAGCGTCCCCCCCCCCCCAAATCTAGCGCCATACAAGTTTAGATTCTTAAGGTGAGGCGAGGTCGCAGACCGAGCCGAACGCGCGAGCCGAGGCCGTAGGCCGAGGCGAGCTGCGTATAGGGCGAGGCCGAAGGCCGAGCACCGCGTAGGGCGAAGCCAAAAGCGTCACCAAGCATATTACCAGCCGACTGCCATTATACCGACATGGGTGTCGTTTAATAGGTTTTCAGGGGTGCTGATTTCGAAAATGACATCCATTTTGAAATCCAAGATGGCGGACATGGATTTTTTGGAAAATACCGTCATGGGTGTCGTTTAATTGGTTTTCGGGGGTGCTGATTTTCCGTCGAGTATGGGAAAACCTCGACATCTTCGGATTCTTCTTCTCATCAGGTCGCGACCCACCTTCCCGGGCGAACCGTTGGAGTTGGACCGGTGGTACTCGAACAAAGGTCGACCGGCACCCTGGTCAAAGTCTAACGGTAACAATTTTTTTCGATTTTCAAAAAAACAAGATGGCCGCCATACAAAATTGATATTTTGGTATATCCTCCGATTCGGACCGAATTCGGTATCCAGGGGTTTTTGGGGTCGCTGAATCCGAATATCTAAAAAGATTTTCGATTTCGCCATTTTCCAAGATTGCCGCCACCGAGCCGAACGCGCGAGACGAGGCCGAAGGCCGAGGCGAGCCGCGTATAGGGTGAGGCCGAAGGCCAAACTCCGCTTAGGGCGAAGCCCGGAGCGTCCCCCCCCCCAATCAAAGATGGCCGCCATACAAGTTTAGATTCTAAAAGTGAGGCGAGGTCGAAGACCGAGCCGAACGCGCGAGGCGAGGCCGAAGGCCGAGGCGAGCCGCGTATAGGGTGAGGCCGAAGGCCGAACTCCGCGTAGGGCGAAGCCCGGAGCGGCCCCCCCCCAATCAAAGATGGCCGCCATACAAGTTTAGATTCTAAAGGTGAGGCGAGGTCGAAGACCGAGCCGAACGCGCGAGGCGAGGCCGAAGGCCGAGGCGAGCCGCGTACAGGGTGAGGCCGAAGGCCGAGCTCCACGTAGGGCGAAGCCCGAAGCGTCACCAAGCATATTACCAGCCGACCGCCATCATACCGACATGGGTGTCGTTTAATAGGTTTTCAGGGGTGCTGATTTCGAAAATGACATCCATTTTGAAATCCAAGATGGCGGACATGGATTTTTTGGAAAATACCGTCATGGGTGTCGTTTAATAGGTTTTCGGGGGTGCTTATTCCGAAAATGACATACGTTTTGAAATCCAAGATGGCGGACATAAATTTTTTGCTAAATATCGTCATGGGTGTCGTTTTTTGGGTATTCAGGGGTGCTGTTTAAGAAAATAACATACATTTTTAAATCCAAGATGGCGGCCGTGAAAAACAAAAAAAAATTAAAAACTTTTTTAAAATTTATAAAAAAAGGCACAACCGCCTCGCGACCTGCTTTAGCAGGTCGCACACCACGCGAAACCTAGTTATATTATATAAAGCTACAATACCACTGACTGACTGACTGGGTGACAGAATTGTTCTCCCAGATGGAGCGGCGGGAGGTGAAAACTTTGTATGGGAGGTGTGGAGTGGGTGACGCGGAGGGTACGGGAAATTCTCGAGATCCTCGGATCCACCTTCTCATCAGGTGGCGACCCACCTTCCCGGGCGAACCGTTGCAGATGGAGCGGTGGCGCTCGAACTAAGGTCGACCCACACCCTGGTCGAATTCTACCGGTGACGTCATTTTTTCGATTTTCGCAAAAACAAGATGGCCGCCATACAAAATGTTTATTGCTGTATCTCCGGATCCGTTTGACATAAGTGGAGTGTGCTCGAACAAATGTTCTACAGAGGGGTGGGGGGCAGCTGACTGTCAAATTTTTTTTTCAAGATGGCGGATCCAAGATGGCGGCCGGAAATGAAGTTGTTCCGATCCGGACGAAAATCGGTATCTGGGGGGTTTGGGGGACGAAGATTCCGAATATCGGGTCAGTTTTTCGATTCCACCATTTTCCAAGATGGCCGCCATACAAGGAGTGGTGAGGCGAGGCCGCAGGCCTAGCCGAACCACGACGCCACTCCGCGAGGCGAGGCCGTAGGCCGAGGCGAGCTGCGTAAAAGGCGAGGCCGAAGGCCGAGCTCCGCGCAGGGCGTAGCCCGGAGCGTCCCCCCCCAAATCCAAGATGGCCGCCATACAAGTTTAGATTCTAAAGGTGAGGCGAGGTCGAAGACCGAGCCGAACGCGCGAGACGAGGCCGAAGGCCGAGGCGAGCCGCGTATAGGGTGAGGCCGAAGGCCGAACTCCGCGTAGGGCGAAGCCCGGAGCGTCCCCCCCCCCCAATCAAAGATGGCCGCCATACAAGTTTAGATTCTAAAGGTGAGGCGAGGTCGAAGACCGAGCCGAACACGCGAGGCGAGGCCGAAGGCCGAGGCGAGCCGCGTATAGGGTGAGGCCGAAGGCCGAACTCCGCGTAGGGCGAAGCCCGGAGCGTCCCTCCCCCCAATCAAAGATGGCCGCCATACAAGTTTAGATTTTTAAGGTGAGGCGAGGTCGCAGACCGAGCCGAACGCGCGAGCCGAGGCCGTAGGCCGAGGCGAGCTGCGTATAGGGCGAGGCCGAAGGCCGAGCTCCGCGTAG
Organism: Aproaerema taeniolella; assembly: GCA_949987775.1. Taxonomy (NCBI): domain Eukaryota; kingdom Metazoa; phylum Arthropoda; class Insecta; order Lepidoptera; family Gelechiidae; genus Aproaerema; species Aproaerema taeniolella. Next base: position 12,428,289 of record OX465266.1, on the reverse strand, counting down.
GGCGAAGCCCGAAGCGTCACCAAGCATATTACCAGCCGACCGCCATCATACCGGCATGGGTGTCGTTTAATAGGTTTTCAGGGGTGCTGATTTCGAAAATGACATCCATTTTGAAGTCCAAGATGGCGGACATGGATTTTTTGGAAAATACCGTCATGGGTGTCCTTTAATAGGTTTTCGGGGGTGCTGATTCCGAAAATGACATACGTTTTGAAATCCAAGATGGCGGACATAAATTTTTTGCAAAATATCGTCATGGGTGTCGTTTTTTGGGTATTCAGGGGTGCTGATTAAGAAAATAACATCCATTTTTAAATCCAAGATGGCGGCCGTGAAAAACAAAAAAAATTAAAAACTTTTTTAAAATTTATAAAAAAAAGCACAACCGCCTCGCGACCTGCTTTAGCAGGTCGCGCACCACGCGAAACCTAGTTATTATTATTATTATATTATATAAAGCTACAATACCACTGACTGACTGACTGGGTGACAGAATTGTTCTCCCAGATGGAGCGGCGGGAGGTGAAAACTTTGTATGGGGGGTGTGGAGAGGGTGGTAAGGAGGGTACGGGAAAACCTCGAAATCCTCGGATCCACCTTCTCATCGGGTGGCGACCCACCTTCCCGGGCGAACCATTGCAGATGGAGCGGTGGCGCTCGAACTAAGGTAGACCCACACCCTGGTCGAATTCTACCGGTGACGTCATTTTTTCGATTTTCGCAAAAACAAGATGGCCGCCATACAAAATGTTTATTGCTGTATCTCCGGAACCGTTTGACATAAGTGGGGTATGCTCGAACAAATGTTTTACAGAGGGGTGAGGGGCAGGTGGCTGTCAAAATCTTTTTTCAAGATGGCGGATCCAAGATGGCGGCCGGAAATGAAGTTGCTCCGATCCGGACGAAAATCGGTATCTATGGGGTTTGGGGGACGAAGATTCCGAATATCGGGTCAGTTTTTCGATTCCACCATTTTCCAAGATGGCCGCCATACAAGGCCTGGTGAGGCGAGGCCGCAGGCCGAGCCGAACCACGACGCCACGCCGCGAGGCGAGGCCGTAGGCCGAGGCGAGCTGCGTAGAAGGCGAGGCCGAAGGCCGAGCTCCGCGTAGGGCGTAGCCCGGAGCGTCCCCCCCCTAATCCAAGATGGCCGCCATACAAGTTTAGATCCTAAAGGTGAGGCGAGGTCGAAGACCGAGCCAAAAGCGCGAGGCGAGGCCGAAGGCCGAGGCGAGCCGCGTATAGGGTGAGGCCGAAGGCCGAACTCCGCGTAGGGCGAAGCCCGGAGCGTCCCCCCCCCCCCAATCAAAGATTGCCGCCATACAAGTTTAGATTTTTAAGGTGAGGCGAGGTCGAAGACCGAGCCGAACGCGCGAGCCGAGGCCGTAGGCCGAGGCGAGCTGCGTATAGGGCGAGGCCGAAGGCCGAGCTCCGCGTAGGGCGAAGCCCGAAGCGTCACCAAGCATATTACCAGCCAACCGCCATCATACCGACATGGGTATCGTTTAATAGGTTTTCAGGGGTGCTGATTTCGAAAATGACATCCATTTTGAAATCCAAGATGGCGGACATGGATTTTTGGAAAATACCGTCATGGGTGTCGTTTAATAGGTTTTCGGGGGTGCTGATTCCGAAAATGACATCCGTTTTGAAATCCAAGATGGCGGACAGGCATTTTTTGTAAAAATCCGTCATGGGTATCGTTTTTTATGTTATCTGGGGTACTGATTCTTAAAATAACATCGATTTTTAAATCCAAGATGGTGGCCGTGAAAAAGCAAAAAAAGAATGAACGCCTTTTTGACCCTACAGATAGGGTAGCACAACCTCCTCGCGACCTGCTTAAGCAGGTCGCGCACCACGCGAAACCTAGTTATATTATATAAAGCTACAATACCACTCACTGACTCACTGGGTGACAGAATTGTTCTCCCAGATGGAGCGGCGGGAGGTGAAAACTTTGTATGGAGGGTGTGGAGAGAATGTCGCGGAGGGTACGGGAAAACCTCGAGATCCTCAGATCCACCTTCTCATCGGGTGGCGACCCACCTTCCCTCGAACTAAGGTTGACCCACACCCTGGTCGAATTCTACCGGTGACGTCATTTTTTCGATTTTCGCAAAAACAAGATGGCCGCCATACAAAATGATTATTGCTGTATCTCCGGAACCGTTTGACATAAGTGGGGTGTGCTCGAACAAATGTTTTACAGGGGGGCGAGGGGCAGGTGGCTGTTAATTTTTTTTTTAAGATGGCGGATCCAAGATGGTGGCCGGAAATGAAGTTGCTCCGATCCGGACGAAAATCGGTATCTGGGGGGTTTGGGGGACGAAGATTCCGAATATCGGGTCAGTCTTTCGATTCCACCATTTTCCAAGATGGCCGCCATACAAGGAGTGGTGAGGCGAGGCCGCAGGCCGAGGCGAGCCGCGTACAGGGTGAGGCCGAAGGCCGAACTCCGCGTAGGGCGAAGCCCGGAGCGTCCCCCCCAATCAAAGATGGCATCCATACAAGTTTAGATTTTTAAGGTAAGGCGAGGTCGCAGACCGAGCCGAACGCGCGAGCTGAGGCCGTAGGCCGAGGCGAGCTGCGTATTGGGCGAGGCCGAAGGCCGAGCTCCGCGTAGGGCGAAGCCCGAAGCGTCACCAAGCATATTACCAGCCGACCGCCATCATACCGACATGGGTGTCGTTTAATAGGTTCTTAGGGGTGCTGATTTCGAAAATGACATCCATTTTGAAATCCAAGATGGCGGACATGGATTTTTTGAAAATACCTTCATGGGTGTCGTTTAATAGGTGTTCGGGGGTGCTGATTCCGAAAATGACATACGTTTTGAAATCCAAGATGGCGGACTTAAATTTTTTGCAAAATATCGTCATGGGTGTCGTTTTTTGGGTATTCAGGGGTGCTGATTAAGAAATTAACATCCATTTTTAAATCTAAGATGGCGGCCGTGAAAAACAAAAAAAAATTAAAAACTTTTTTAAAATTTATAAAAAAAGGCACAACCGCCTCGCGACCTGCTTTAGCAGGTTGCGCACCACGCGAAACCTAGTTATTATATTATTATACTATATAAAGCTACATTACCACTGACTGACTCACTCACTGATTGACATAATTGTTCTCCCAGAAGGAGGGTCGGGAGGTGAAAATGAATTATAGGAGGTGTGGTCAAAATTTTTCTTCGAGTATGGGAAAACCTCGACATCTTCGGATTCTCTTCCTCATCAGGTCGCGACCCACCTTCCCGGGCGAACCGTTCGACTTGGACCGGTGGTGCTCGAACAAAGGTCGACCGGCACCTTGGTCAAAGTCTACTGGTGACATTTTTTTTTCGATTTTCAAAAAAACAAGATGGCCGCCATACAAAAACGAGATTTTTTTATCTCCTCTGATTCGGACCAAATTCGGTAACCGGGGGTTTTTGGGTCGCTGAATCTGAATATTGGAAAAGATTATCGATTTCGCCATTTTCCAAGATGGCCGCCATACAAGGAGTGGTGAGGCGAGGCCGAAGGCCGAGCCGAACCACGACGCGCCGCGAGGCGAGGCCGCAGGCCGAGGCGAGCTGCGTATAAGGCGAGGCCGAAGGCCGAGCTCCGCGTAGGGCGAAGCCCGGAGCGTCCCCCCCCAATCCAAGTTGGCCGCCATTTAAGTTTAGATTCTAACGGTGAGGCGAGGTCGTAGGCCGAGGCGAGCTGCGTATAGTGCGAGGCCGAAGGCCGAGCTCCGCGTAGGGCGAAGCCCGAAGCGTCACCAAGCATATTACCAGCCGACCGCCATTATACCGACATGGGTGTCGTTTAATAGGTTTTCAGGGGTGCTGATTTCGAAAATGACATCAATTTTGAAATCCAAGATGACGGACATGGATTTTTAGGATAATACCGTCATGGGTGTCGTTTAATAGGTTTTCGAGGGTGCTGATTCCGAAAATGACATTCGTTTTGAAATCCAAGATGGCGGACATGGATTTTTTGGAAAATACCGTCATGGGTGTCTTTTAATAGGTTTTCGGGGGTGCTGATTCCGAAAATGACATACGTTTTGAAATCCAAGATGGCGGAATTGTTCTCCCAGATGGAGCGGCGGGAGGTGAAAACTTTGTATGAGGGGTGTGGAGAGGGTGGTGCGGAGGATACGGGAAAACCTCGAGACCCTCGGATCCACCTTCTCATCGGGTGGCGACCCACCTTCCCGGGCGAACCGTTGCAGATGGAGCGGTGGCGCTCGAACAAAAGTCGACCCACATCTTAGTCGAATTCTACCGTTGACGTCATTTTTTCGATTTTCGCAAAAACAAGATGGCCGCCATACAAAATGATTATTGTTGTATCTCCGGAACCGTTTGACATAAGTGGGGTGTGCTCAAACAAATGTTTTACAGGGGGGTGAGGGGCAGGTGGCTGTCAATTTTTTTTTTCAAGATGGCGGATCCAATATGGCGGCCGGAAATGAAGTTGCTCCGATCCGGACGAAAATCGGTATCTAGGGGGTTTGGGGGACGAAGATGCCGAATATCGGGTAAGTTTTTCAATTCCACCATTTTCCAAGATGGCCGCCATACAAGGAGTGGTGAAGCGAGGCCGCAGGCCGAGCCGAACCACGACGCCACGCCGCGAGGCGAGGCCGTAGGCCGAGGCGAGCTGCGTAAAAGGCGAGGCCGAAGACCGAGCTCCGCGCAGGGCGTAGCCCGTAGCGTCCCCCCCAAAATCCAAGATGGCCGCCATACAAGTTTAGATTCTAAAGGTAAGGCGAGGTCGAAGACCGAGCCGAACGCGCGAGGCGAGGCCGAAGGCCGAGGCGAGCCGCGTATAGGGTGAGGCCGAAGGCCGAACTCCGCGTAGGGCGAAGCCCGGAGCGTCCCCCCTCCAATCAAAGCTGGCCGCCATACAAGTTTAGATTTTTAAGGTGAGGCGAGGTCGAAGACCGAGCCGAACGCGCGAGGCGAGGCCGAAGGCCGAGGCGAGCCGCGTATAGGGTGAGGCCGAAGGCCGAACTCCGCGTAGGGCGAAGCCCGGAGCGTCCCCCCCCAATCAAAGATGGCCGCCATACAAGTTTAGATTTTTAAGGTGAGGCGAGGTCGAAGACCGAGCCGAACGCGCGAGGCGAGGCCGAAGGCCGAGGCGAGCCGCATGTAGGGTGAGGCCGAAGGCCGAACTCCGCGTAGGGCGAAGCCCGGAGCGTCCCCCCCCCCCAAATCTAGCGCCATACAAGTTTAGATTCTTAAGGTGAGGCGAGGTCGCAGACCGAGCCGAACGCGCGAGCCGAGGCCGTAGGCCGAGGCGAGCTGCGTATAGGGCGAGGCCGAAGGCCGAGCACCGCGTAGGGCGAAGCCAAAAGCGTCACCAAGCATATTACCAGCCGACTGCCATTATACCGACATGGGTGTCGTTTAATAGGTTTTCAGGGGTGCTGATTTCGAAAATGACATCCATTTTGAAATCCAAGATGGCGGACATGGATTTTTTGGAAAATACCGTCATGGGTGTCGTTTAATAGGTTTTCGGGGGTGCTGATTTTCCGTCGAGTATGGGAAAACCTCGACATCTTCGGATTCTTCTTCTCATCAGGTCGCGACCCACCTTCCCGGGCGAACCGTTGGAGTTGGACCGGTGGTACTCGAACAAAGGTCGACCGGCACCCTGGTCAAAGTCTAACGGTAACAATTTTTTTCGATTTTCAAAAAAACAAGATGGCCGCCATACAAAATTGATATTTTGGTATATCCTCCGATTCGGACTGAATTCGGTATCCAGGGGTTTTTGGGGTCGCTGAATCCGAATATCTAAAAAGATTTTCGATTTCGCCATTTTCCAAGATTGCCGCCACCGAGCCGAACGCGCGAGACGAGGCCGAAGGCCGAGGCGAACCGCGTATAGGGTGAGGCCGAAGGCCGAACTCCGCGTAGGGCGAAGCCCGGAGCGTCCCCCCCCCAATCAAAGATGGCCGCCATACAAGTTTAGATTCTAAAGGTGAGGCGAGGTCGAAGACCGAGCCGAACGCGCGAGGCGAGGCCGAAGGCCGAGGCGAGCCGCTTATAGGTTGAGGCCGAAGGCCGAACTCCGCGTAGGGCGAAGCCCGGTGCGGCCCCCCCCCCCCCAATCAAAGATGGCCGCCATACAAGTTTAGATTCTTAAGGTGAGGCGAGGCCGAAGGCCGAGGCGAGCCGCGTATAGGGTGAGGCCGAAGGCCGAACTCCGCGTAGGGCGAAGCCCGGAGCGTCCCCCCCCCAATCAAAGATGGCCGCCATACAAGTTTAGATTATTAAGGTGAGGCGAGGTCGCAGACCGAGCCGAACGCGCGAGCCGAGGCCATAGGCCGAGGCGAGCTTCGTATAGGGCGAGGCCGAAGGCCGAGCTCCGCGTAGGGCGAAGCCCGAAGCGTCACCAAGCATATTACCAGCCGACCGCCATCATACCGACATGGGTGTCGTTTAATAGGTTTTCAGGGGTGCTGATTTCGAAAATGACATCCATTTTGAAATCCAAGATGGCGGACATGGATTTTTTGGAAAATACCGTCATGGGTGTCGTTTAATAGGTTTTCGGGGGTGCTGATTAAGAAAATAACATCCATTTTGAAATCCAAGATGGCGGCCGTGAAAAACAAAAAAAAAAAAAAAACTTTTTTAAATTTATAAAAAAAGGCACAACCGCCTCGCGGCCTGCTTTAGCAGGTCGCGCATCACGCGAAACCTAGTTATATTATATTATATAAAGATACAATACCACTGACTGACTGGGTGACAGAATTGTTCTCCCAGATGGAGCGGCGGGAGGTGAAAACTTTGTATGGCGGGTGTGGAGAGGGTGTCGCGGAGGGTACGGGAAAACCTCGAGATCCTCGGATCCACCTTCTCATCAGGTGGCGACCCACCTTCCCGGGCGAACCGTTGCAGATGGAGCGGTGGCGCTCGAACCAAGGTCGACCCACACCCTGGTGGAATTCTACCAATGACGTCATTTTTTCGATTTTCGCAAAAACAAGATGGCCGCCATACAAAATGATTATTGCTGTATCTCCGGAACCGTTTGACATAAGTGGGGTGTGCTCGAACAAATGTTTTACAGGGGGGCGAGGGGCAGGTGGCTGTTAATTTTTTTTTTAAGATGGCGGATCCAAGATGGTGGCCGGAAATGAAGTTGCTCCGATCCGGACGAAAATCGGTATCTGGGGGGTTTGGGGGACGAAGATTCCGAATATCGGGTCAGTCTTTCGATTCCACCATTTTCCAAGATGGCCGCCATACAAGGAGTGGTGAGGCGAGGCCGCAGGCCGAGCCGAACCACGACGCCACGCCGCGAGGCGAGGCCGAAGGCCGAGCTCCGCGCAGGTTGTAGCCCGAAACGTCCCCCCTCCAAATCCAAGATGGCCGCCATACAAGTTTAGATTCTAAAGGTTAGGCGAGGTCGAAGACCGAGCCGAACGCGCGAGACGAGGCCGAAGGCCGAGGCGAGCCGCGTATAGGGTGAGGCCGAAGGCCGAACTCCGCGTAGGGCGAAGCCCGGAGCGTCCCCCCCCCCAAATCAAAGATGGCCGCCATACAAGTTTAGATTCTAAAGGTGAGGCGAGGTCAAAGACCGAGCCGAACGCGCGAGGCGAGGCCGAAGGCCGAGGCGAGCCGCGTATAGGGTGAGGCCGAAGGCCGAACTCCGAGTAGGGCGAAGCCTGGAGCGTCCCCCCCCCCCAATTCTAGATTGCGGCAAGTTTAGATTCTAAAGGTGAGGCGAGGTCGAAGACCGAGCCGAACGCGAGAGGCGAGGCCGAAGGCCGAGGCGAGCCGCGTACAGGGTGAGGCCGAAGGCCGAACTCCGCGTAGGGCGAAGCCCGGAGCGTCCCCCCCAATCAAAGATGGCATCCATACAAGTTTAGATTTTTAAGGTAAGGCGAGGTCGCAGACCGAGCCGAACGCGCGAGCCGAGGCCGTAGGCCGAGGCGAGCTGCGTATAGGGCGAGGCCGAAGGCCGAGCTCCACGTAGGGCGAAGCCCGAAGCTTCACCAAGCATATTACCAGCCGACCGCCATCATACCGACATGGGTGTCGTTTAATAGGTTCTTAGGGGTGCTGATTTCGAAAATGACATCCATTTTGAAATCCAAGATGGCGGACATGGATTTTTTGAAAATACCTTCATGGGTGTCGTTTAATAGGTGTTCGGGGGTGCTGATTCCGAAAATGACATACGTTTTGAAATCCAAGATGGCGGACTTAAATTTTTTGCAAAATATCGTCATGGGTGTCGTTTTTTGGGTATTCAGGGGTGCTGATTAAGAAAATAACATCCATTTTTAAATCTAAGATGGCGGCCGTGAAAAACAAAAAAAAATTAAAAACTTTTTTAAAATTTATAAAAAAAGGCACAACCGCCTCGCGACCTGCTTAAGCAGGTTGCGCACCACGCGAAACCTAGTTATTATATTATTATACTATATAAAGCTACATTACCACTGACTGACTCACTCACTGATTGACATAATTGTTCTCCCAGAAGGAGGGTCGGGAGGTGAAAATGAATTATAGGAGGTGTGGTCAAAATTTTTCGTCGAGTATGGGAAAACCTCGACATCTTCGGATTCTCTTCCTCATCAGGTCGCGACCCACCTTCCCGGGCGAACCGTTCGACTTGGACCGGTGGTGCTCAAACAAAGGTCGACCGGCACCCTGGTCAAAGTCTACTGGTGACATTTCTTTTTCGATTTTCAAAATAACAAAATGGCCGCCATACAAAAACGAGATTTTTGTATCTCCTCTGATTCGGACCAAATTCGGTAACCGGGGGTTTTTGGGGTCGCTGAATCTGAATATTGGAAAAGATTATCGATTTCGCCATTTTCCAAGATGGCCGCCATACAAGGAGTGGTGAGGCGAGGCCGAAGGCCGAGCCGAACCACGACGCGCCGCGAGGCGAGGCCGCAGGCCGAGGCGTGCTGCGTATAAGGCGAGGCCGAAGGCCGAGCTCCGCGTAGGGCGAAGCCCGGAGCGTCCCCCCCAATCCAAGATGGCCGCCATTTAAGTTTAGATTCTAACGGCGAGGCGAGGTCGTAGACCGAGCCGACTGCGCGAGGCGAGGCCGAAGGCCGAGCCGAGCTGCGTATAGGGCGAGGCCGAAGGCCGAGCTCCGCGTAGGGCGAAGCCCGAAGCGTCACCAAGCATCTTACCGGCCGACCACAATCCGAAAATTTCATATCCGCCATCTTGGATTTTAGTTGGAGGAATCGTGACGCGAAGGGCGAAGCCGACTCACACCCTGGTCGAATTCTACCGGTGACGTCATTTTTTCGATTTTCGCAAAAAACAAGATGGCCGCCATACAAAATGTTTATTGCTGTATCTCCGGATCCGTTTGACATAAGTGGAGTGTGCTCGAAAAATGTTTTACAGGGGGGTGGGGGGCAGCTGGCTGTTAAATTTTTTTTTCAAGATGGCGGATCCAAGATGGCGGCCGGAAATGAAGTTGCTCCGATCCGGACGAAAATCGGTATCTGGGGGGTTTGGGGGTCGACGATTCCGAATATTGAGTCAATTTTTCGATTCCACCATTTTCCAAGATGGCCGCCATACAAGTTTAGATTCTAAAGGTGAGGCGAGGTCGAAGACCGAGCCGCGTATAGGGTGAGGCCGAAGGCCGAACTCCGCGTAGGGCGAAGCCCGGAGCGTCCCCCCCCCAATCAAAGGTGGCCGCCATACAAGTTTAGATTTTTAAGGTGAGGCGAGGTCGAAGACCGAGCCGAACGCGCGAGGCGAGGCCTAAGGCCGATCTGAGCCGCGCATAGTGTGAGGCCGAAGGCCGAACTCCGCGTAGGGCGAAGCCCGGAGCGTCCACCCCCCCCCCCAATCAAAGATGGCCGCCATACAAGTTTAGATTTTTAAGGTAAGGCGAGGTCGCAGACCGAGCCGAACGCGCGAGCCGAGGCCGTAGGCCGAGTCTAGCTGCGTATAGGGCGAGGCCGAAGGCCGAGCTCCGCGTAGGGCGAAGCCCGAAGCGTCACCAAGCATATTACCAGCCGACCGCCATCATACCGACTTGGGTGTCGTTTAATAGGTTTTCAGGGGTGCTGATCTCGAAAATGACATTCATTTTGAAATCCAAGATGGCGGCCATGTATCTTTTGGAAAATACTTTGATGGGTGTCGTTTAATAGGTTTTCGGGGGTGCTAATTCCGAAAATGACATACATTTTGAATTTCAAGATGGCGGACAAAATTTTTTTGCAAAAGATCGTCATGGGTGTCGTTTTAGAGAATTCGGGGATGCTGAGTAAGAAAATAACATTTATTTTAAAATCCAATATGACGGCCGTGAAAAACAATAAAAAATGGTAAAATATTTTGAAATTTTTAAAAAAAGGTAAAACCGCCTCGCGACCTGCTTTAGCAGGTCGCGCACCACAGGAAACCTAGTTATTATTATTTATATTATATTATATAAAGCTACAATACCACTGACTCACTGACTGACTGGGTGACAGAATTGTTCTCCCAGATGGAGCGGCGGGAGGTGAAAACTTTGTATGGAGGGTGTGGAGAAGGTGTCGCGGAGGGTACGGGAAAACCTCGAGATCCTCGGATCCACCTTCTCATCAGGTGGCGACCCACCTTCCCGGGCGAACCGTTGCAGATGGAGCGGTGTCGCTCGAACTAAGGTCGACCCACACCCTGGTCCAATTCTACCGGTGACGTCATTTTTTCGATTTTCGCAAAAACAAGATGGCCGCCATACAAAATGATTATTGCTGTATCTCCGAAACCGTTTGACATAAGTGGGATGTGCTCGAACAAATGTTTTACAGAGGGGTAAGGGGCAGGTGGCTGTCAAAATTTTTTTTCAAGATGGCGGATCCAAGATGGCGGCCGAAAATTAAGTTGCTCCGATCCGGACGAAAATCGGTATCTGGGGGGTTAAGGGGTCGAAGATTCCGAATATCGGGTCAGTTTTTCGATTCCACAATTTTCCAAGATGGCCGCCATACAAGGAGTTGTGAGGCGAGGCCGCAGGCCGAGCCGAACCACGACGCCACGCTGCGAGGCGAGGCCGTAGGCCGAGGCAAGCTGCGTAAAAGGCGAGGCCGAAGGCCGAGCTCCGCGCAAGGCGTAGCCCGGAGCGTCCCCCCTCCAAATCCAAGATGGCCGCCATACAAGTTTAGATTCTAAAGGTGAGGCGAGGTCGAAGACCGAGCCGAACGCGCGAGACGAGGCCGAAGGCCGAGGCGAGCCGCGTATAGGGTGAGGCCGAAGGCCGAACTCCGCGTAGGGCGAAGCCCGGAGCGTCCCCCCCCCAATCAAAGATGGCCGCCATACAAGTTTAGATTCTAAAAGTGAGGCGAGGTCGAAGACCGAGCCGAACGCGCGAGGCGAGGCCGAAGGCCGAGGCGAGCCGCGTATAGGGTGAGGCTTAAGGCCGAACTCCGCGTAGGGCGAAGCTCGGAGCGGCCCCCTCCCCAATCAAAGATGGCCGCCAAACAAGTTTAGATTGTAAAGGTGAGGCGAGGTCGAAGACCGAGCCGAACGCGCGAGGCGAGGCCGAAGGCCGAGGCGAGCCGCGTATAGGGTGAGGCCGAAGGCCGAAATCCGCGTAGGGCGAAGCCCGGAGCGTCCCCCCCCAATCAAAGATGGCCGCCATACAAGTTTAGATTCTTAAGGTGAGGCGAGGTCGAAGACCGAGCCGAACGCGCGAGGCGAGGCCGAAGGCCGAGGCGAGCCGCGTATAGGGTGAGGCCGAAGGCCGAACTCCGCGTAGGGCGAAGCCCGGAGCGTCCCCCCCCCAATCGAAGATGGCCGCCATACAAGTTTAGATTATTAAGGTGAGGCGAGGTCGCAGACCGAGCCGAACGCGCGAGCCGAGGCCGTAGGCCGAGGCGAGCTGCGTATAGGGCGAGGCCGAAGGCCGAGCTCCGCGTAGGGCGAAGCCCGAAGCGTCACCAAGCATATTACCAGCCGACCGCCATCATACCGACATGGGTGTCGTTTAATAGGTTTTCAGGGGTGCTGATTTCGAAAATGACATCCATTTTGAAATCCAAGATGGCGGACATGGATTTTTTGGAAAATACCGTGATGGGTGTCGTTTAATAGGTTTTCGGGGGTGCTGATTCCGAAAATGACATCAATTTTGAAATCCAAGATGGCGGACATGAATTTTTTGTAAAAAACCGTCATGGATGTCGTTTAATGCGTTTTCTGGGGTGCTGATTGCGAAAATGACATCTATTTTGAAATCCAAGATGGCGGACATGGATTTTTTGGAAAGTACCGTCATGGGTGTCGTTTAATAGGTTTTCGGTGGTGCTGATTACGAAACTGACATCCATTTTGAAATCAAAGATGGCGGTCGTGACAAACCAAAAAATGTATGAACGCCTTTTTGACCCTACAAATAGGGTAGCACAACCGCCTCGCGGCCTGCTTTAGCAGGTCGCGCACCACGCGAAAACTAGTTATTATATTATATAAAGCTGCAATACCACTCACTCACTCACTGGGTGACAGAATTGTTCTCCCAGATGGAGCGGCGGGAGGTGAAAACTTTGTATTAGAGGTGTGAAGAGGGTGATGCGGAGGGTACGGGAAAACCTCGAGATCCTCAGATCCTTCTTCTCATCAGGTGGCGACCCACCTTCCCGGGCGAACCGTTGCAGATGGAGCGGCGGCGTTCTAACTAAGGTCGACCCACACCCTTGTCAAATTCTACCGGTGACGTCATTTTTTCGATTTTCGCAAAAACAAGATGGCCGCCATACAAAATGATTATTGCTGTATCTCCGGAACCGTTTGACATAAGTGGGGTGTGCTCGAACAAATGTTTTACAGAGGGGTGAGAGGCAGGTGGCTGTTAAATTTTTTTTTCAAGATGGCGGATCCAAGATGGCGGCCGGAAATGAAGTTGCTCCGATCCGGACGAAAATCGGTATCTGGGGGGTTTGGGGGACAAAGATTCCGAAAATCGGGTTAGTTTTTCGATTCCACCATCTTCCAAGATGGCCGCCATACAAGGAGTGGTGAGGCGAGGCCGCAGGCCGAGCCGAACCACGACGCCACGCCGCGAGGCGAGGCCGTAGGCCGAGGCGAGCTGCGTAAAAGGCGAGGCCGAAGGCCGAGCTCCGCGCAGGGCGTAGCCCGGAGCGTCCCCCCCCCAAATCCAAGATGGCCGCCATACAAGTTTAGATTCTAAAAGTGAGGCGAGGTCGAAGACCGAGCCGAACGCGCGAGGCGAGGCCGAAGGCCGAGGCGAGTTGCGTATGGGGTAAGGCCGAAGGCCGAACTCCGCGTAGGGCGAAGCCCGGAGCGGCCCCCCCCCCAATCAAAGATGGCCGCCATACAAGTTTAGATTCTAAAGGTGAGGCGAGGTCGAAGACCGAGCCGAACGCGCGAGGCGAGGCCTAAGGCCGAGGTGAGCCGCGCACAGGGTGAGGCCGAAGGCCGAACTCCGCGTAGGGCGAAGCCCGGAGCGTCCCCCCCCCAATCAAAGATGGCCGCCATACAAGTTTAGTTTTTTAAGGTGAGGCGAGGTCGCAGACCGAGCCGAACGCGCGAGGCGAGGCCGAAGGCCGAGGCGAGCTGCGTATAGGGTGAGGCCGAAGGCCGAACTCCGCGTAAGGCGAAGCCCGGAGCAGCCCCCCCCCCAATCAAAGATGGCTGCCATACAAGCTTAGATTCTAAAGGTGAGGCGAGGTTGAAGACCGAGCCGAACGCGCGAGGCGAGGCCGAAGGCCGAGGCGAGCCGCGTATAGGGTGAGGCCGAAGGCCGAACTCCGCGTAGGGCGAAGCCCGGAGCGTCCCCCCCCCAATTAAAGATGGCCGTAATACAAGTTTAGATTTTTAAGGTGAGGCGAGGTCGCAGACCGAGCCGAACGCGCGAGCCGAGGCCGTAGGCCGAGGCGAGCTGCGTATAGGGCGAGGCCGAAGGCCGAGCTCCGCGTAGGGCGAAGCCCGAAGCGTCACCAAGCGTATTACCAGCCGACCGCCATCATACCGACATGGGTGTCGTTTAATAGGTTTTCAGGGGTGCTGATTTCGAAAATGACATCCATTTTGAAATCCAAGATGGCAGACATGGATTTTTTGGAAAATACCGTCATGGGTGTCGTTTAATAGGTAGTCGGGGGTGCTGATTCCGAAAATGACATACGTTTTGAAATCGAAGATGGCGGACATAAATTTTTTGCAAAATATCTTCATGGGTGTCGTTTTTCGGGAACTCAGGGGTGCTGCTTAAGAAAATAACATCCATTTTTAAATCCAAGATGGCGGCCGTGAAAAACAATAAAAAATTAAAAACTTTTTTAAAATTTATAAAAAAAGGCACAACCGCCTCGCGGCCTGCTTTAGCAGGTCGCGCACCACGCGAAACCTAGTTATATTATATAAAGCTACAATACCACTGACTGGGTGACAGAATTGTTCTCCCAGATGGAGCGGCGGGAGGTTAAAACTTTGTATGGGGGATGTGGAGAGGGTGACGCGGAAGGTACGGGAAAACCTCGAGATCCTCGGATCCACCTTCTCATCGGGTGGCGACCCACCTTCCCGGGCGAACCGTTGCAGATGGAGCGGTGGCGCTCGAACAAAGGTCGACCCACACCCTGGTCGAATTCTACCGGTGTTGTCATTTTTTCGATTTTCGCAAAATCAAGATGGCCGCCATACAAAATTATTATTGCTATATCTCCGGAACCGTTTGACATAAGTGGGGTGTGCTCGAACAAATGTTTTACAGGGGGGTGAGAGGCAGGTGGCCGATTCAATTTTTTTTCAAGATGGCGGATCCAAGATGGCGGCCGGAAATGAAGTTGCTCCGATCCGGACGAAAATCGGTATCTGGGGGGTTTGGGGGACGAATATTCCGAATATCGGGTCATTTTTTCGATTCCACCATTTTCCAAGATGGCCGCCATACAAGGAGTGGTGAGGCGAGGCCGCAGGCCGAGCCGAACCACGACGCCACGCCGCGAGGCGAGGCCGTAGGCCGAGGCGAGCTGCGTAACAGGCGAGGCCGAAGGCCGAGCTCCGCGCAGGGCGTAGCCTGGAGCGTCCCCCCCCCAAATCCAAGATGGCCGCCATACAAGTTTAGATTCTAAAGGTGAGGCGAGGTCGAAGACCGAGCCGAACGCGCGAGACGAGGCCGAAGGCCGAGGTGAGCCGCGTATAGGGTGAGGCCGAAGGCCGAACTCCGCGTAGGGCAAAGCCTGGAGCGTCTCCCCCCCCCAATTCTAGATGGCGGCAAGTTAAGATTCCAAAGGTGAGGCGAAGTCGAAGACCGAGCCGAACGCGCGAGGCGAGGCCGAAGGCCGAGGCGAGCCGCGTATAGGGTGAGGCCGAAGGCCGAACTCCGCGTAGGGCGAAGCCCGGAGCGTCCCCCCCCCAATCAAAGATGGCCGCCATACAAGTTTAGATTTTTAAGGTGAGGCGAGGTCGCAGACCGAGCCGAACGCGCGAGCCGAGGCCGTAGGCCGAGGCGAGCTGCGTATAGGGCGAGGCCGAAGGCCGAGCTCCGCGTAGGGCGAAGCCCGAAGCGTCACTAAGCATATTACCAGCCGACCGCCATCATATCGACATGGGTGTCGTTTAATAGGTTTTCAGGGGTGCTGATTTCGAAAATGACATCCATTTTGAAGTCCAAGATGGCGGACATGGATTTATTGGAAAATACCGTCATGGGTGTCGTTTAATAGGTTTTCGGGGGTGCTGAATCCGAAAATGACATGCGTTTTGAAATCCAAGATGGCGGACATAAATTTTTTGCAAAATATCGTCATGGGTGTCGTTTTTTGGGTGTTCAGGGGTTCTGATTAAGAAAATCACATCCATTTTTAAATCCAAGATGGCGGCCGTGAAAAACAAAAAGAAATTAAAAAGTTTCTTAAAATTTATAAAAAAAGGCACAACCGCCTCGCGATCCGTCATAGGTGTCGTTTTTTAGGTATTCGGGGGTACTGATTCTTAAAATAACATCGATTTTTAAATCCAAGATGGTGGCCGTGACAAACCAAATAAGTATGAACGCCTTTTTGACCCTACATATAGGGTACCACAACCGCCTCGCGGCCTGCTTTAGCAGGTCGCGCACCACGCGAAATCTAGTTATATTATATAAAGCTACAATACCACTCACTCACTGACTGACTGGGTGACAGAATTGTTCTCCCAGATGGAGCGGCGGGAGGTGAAAACTTTGTATGGGGTGTGTGGAGAGGGTGGTGCGGAGGGTACGGGAAAACTTCGAGATCCTCGGATCCACCTTCTCATCGGGTGGCGACCCACCTTCCCGGGCGAACCGTTGCAGATGGAGCGGTGGCGCTCGAACTAAGGTCGACCCACACCCTGGTCGAATTCTACCGGTGACGTCATTTTTTCGATTTTCGCAAAAACAAGATGGCCGCCATACAAAATGATTATTGCTGTATCTCCGGATCCGTTTGACATAAGTGGAGTGTGCTCGAACAAATGTTTTACAGGGGGGTGGGGGGCAGCTGGCTGTCAAATTTTTTTTTCAAGATGGCGGATCCAAGATGGCGGCCGGAAATGAAGTTGCTCCGATCCGGACGAAAATCGGTATCTGGGGGGTTTGGGGGACGCAGATTCCGAATATCGGGTCAGTTTTACGATTCCACCATTTTCCAAGATGGCCGCCATACAAGGAGTGGTGAGGCGAGGCCGCAGGCCGAGGCGAACCACGACGCCAAGCCGCGAGGCGAGGCCGTAGGCCGAGGCGAGCTGCGTAAAAGGCGAGGCCGAAGGCCGAGCTCCGCGCAGGGCGTAGCCCGGAGCGTCCCCCCCCCCCAAATCAAAGATGGCTGCCATACAAGTTTAGATTCTAAAGGTGAGGCGAGGTCGAAGACCGAGCCGAACGCGCGAGGCGAGGCCGAAGGCCGAAGCGAGCCGCGTATAGGGTGAGGCCGAAGGCCGAACTCCGCGTAGGGCGAAGCCCGGAGCGGCCCCCCCCCCAATCAAAGATGGCCGCCATACAAGTTTAGATTCTTAAGGTGAGGCGAGGTCGCAGACCGAGCCGAACGCGCGAGCCGAGGCCGTAGGCCGAGGCGAGCTGCGTATAGGGCGAGGCCGAAGGCCGAGCTCCGCGTAGGGCGAAGCCCGAAGCGTCACCAAGCATATTAACAGCCGACCGCCATCATACCGACATGGGTGTCGTTTAATAGGTTTTCAGGGGTGCTGATTTCGAAAATGACATCAATTTTGAAATCCAAGATGGCGGACATGGACTTTTTGGAAAATACCGTCATGGGTGTCGTTTTATAGGTTTTCGGGGGTGCTGATTCCGTAAATGACATCTATTTTGAAATCCAAGATGTCCGACATGTGTTTTCAAAAAAAATTGCGAAAAACTAAATGAACGCCTTTTTGACCCTACCAATATGGTAGCACAACCGCCTCGCGGCCTGCTTTAGCAGGTCGCACACCACGCGAAACCTAGTTATTATTATATTATATAAAGCTGCAATACCACTCACTGATTGACTGACTGACTGACTGACTGGGTGACAGAATTGTTCTCCCAGATGGAGCGGCGGGAGGTGAAAACTTTGTATGGGAGGTGTGGAGTGGGTGACGCGGAGGGTACGGGAAAACCTCGAGATCCTCGGATCCACCTTCTCATCGGGTGGCGACCCACCTTCCCGGGCGAACCGTTGCAGATGGAGCGGTGGCGCTCGAACTAAGGTTGACCCACACCCTGGTCGAATTCTACCGGTGACGTCATTTTTTCGATTTTCGCAAAAACAAGATGGCCGCCATACAAAATGTTTATTGCTGTATCTCCGGATCCGTTTGACATAAGTGGAGTGTGCTCGAACAAATGTTTTACAGAAGGGTGGGGTGCAGCTGGCTGTCAAATTTTTTTTTCAAGATGGCGGATCCAAGATGGCGGCCGGAAATGAAGTTGCTCCGATCTGGACGAAAATCGGTATCTAGGGGGTTTAGGGGTCGAAGATTCCGAATATCGGATCAGTTTTTCGATTCCACCATTTTCCAAGATGGCCGCCATACAAGGAGTGGTGAGGCGAGGCCGCAGGCCGAGCCGAACCACGACGCCACTCCGCGAGGCGAGGCCGTAGGCCGAGGCGAGCTGCGTAAAAGGCGAGGCCGAAGGCCGAGCTCCGCGCAGGGCGTAGCCCGGAGCGTCCCCCCCCAAATCCAAGATTGCCGCCATACAAGTTTAGATTCTAAAGGTGAGGCGAGGTCGAAGACCGAGCCGAACGCGCGAGACGAGGCCGAAGGCCAAGGCGAGCCGCGTATAGGGTGAGGCCGAAGGCCGAACTCCGCGTAGGGCGAAGCCCGGAGCGTCCCCCTCCCCAATCAAAGATGGCCGCCATACAAGTTTAGATTCTAAAGGTGAGGCGAGGTCGCAGACCGAGCCGAACGCGCGAGCCGAGGCCGTGGGCCGAGGCGAGCTGCGTATAGGGCGAGGCCGAAGGCCGAGCTCCGCGTAGGGCGAAGCCCGAAGCGTCACCAAGCATGTTACCAGCCGACCGCCATCATACCAACATGGGTGTCGTTTAATAGGTTTTCAGGGGTGCTGATTTCGAAAATGACATCCATTTTGAAATCCAAGATGGCGGACATGGATTTTTTGGAAAA
Organism: Aproaerema taeniolella; assembly: GCA_949987775.1. Classification (NCBI taxonomy): domain Eukaryota; kingdom Metazoa; phylum Arthropoda; class Insecta; order Lepidoptera; family Gelechiidae; genus Aproaerema; species Aproaerema taeniolella. Next base: position 12,409,691 of record OX465266.1, on the reverse strand, counting down.
TACCGTGATGGGTGTCGTTTAATAGGTTTTCGGGGGTGCTGATTCCGAAAATGACATCAATTTTGAAATCCAAGATGGCGGACATGAATTTTTTGTAAAAAACCGTCATGGATGTCGTTTAATGCGTTTTCTGGGGTGCTGATTGCGAAAATGACATCTATTTTGAAATCCAAGATGGCGGACATGGATTTTTTGGAAAGTACCGTCATGGGTGTCGTTTAATAGGTTTTCGGTGGTGCTGATTACGAAACTGACATCCATTTTGAAATCAAAGATGGCGGTCGTGACAAACCAAAAAATGTATGAACGCCTTTTTGACCCTACAAATAGGGTAGCACAACCGCCTCGCGGCCTGCTTTAGCAGGTCGCGCACCACGCGAAAACTAGTTATTATATTATATAAAGCTGCAATACCACTCACTCACTCACTGGGTGACAGAATTGTTCTCCCAGATGGAGCGGTGGGAGGTGAAAACTTTGTATGGGAGGTGTGGAGAGGGTGACGCGGAGGGTACGGGAAAACCTCGAGATCCTCGTATCCACCTTCTCATCAGGTGGCGACCCACCTTCCCGGGCGAACCGATGCAGATGGAGCGGTGGCGCTCGAACTAAGGTCGACCCACACCCTGGTCGAATTCTACCGGTGACGTCATTTTTTCGATTTTCGCAAAAACAAGATGGCCGCCATACAAAATGTTTATTGCTGTATCTCCGGATCCGTTTGACATAAGTGGAGTGTGCTCGAAAAAATGTTTTACAGGGGGGTGGGGGGCAGCTGGCTGTTAAATTTTTTTTTCAAGATGGCGGATCCAAGGTGGCGGCCGGAAATGAAGTTGCTCCGATCCGGACGAAAATCGGTATCTGGGGGGTTTGGGGGTCGACGATTCCGAATATCGAGTCAATTTTTCGATTCCACCATTTTCCAAGATGGCCGCCATACAAGGAGTGGTGAGGCGAGGCCGCAGGCCGAGCCGAACCACGACGCCATGTTGCGAGGCGAGGCCGTAGGCCGAGGCGAGCTACGTAAAAGGCGAGGCCGAAGGCCGAGCTCCGCGTAGGGCGTAGCCCGGAGCGTCCCCTCCCAAATCCAAGATGGCCGCCATACAAGTTTAGATTCTAAAGGTGAGGCGAGGCCGAAGGCCGAGGCGAGCCGCGTATAGGGTGAGGCCGAAGGCCGAACTCCGCGTAGGGCGAAGCCCGGAGCGTCCCCCCCCCAATCAAAGGTGGCCGCCATACAAGTTTAGATTTTTAAGGTGAGGCGAGGTCGCAGACCGAGCCGAACGCGCGAGCCGAGGCCGTAGGCCGAGGCTAGCTGCGTATAGGGCGAGGCCGAAGGCCGAGCTCCGCGTAGGGCGAAGCCCGAAGCGTCACCAAGCATATTACCAGCCGACCGCCATCATACCGACATGGGTGTCGTTTAATAGGTTTTCAGGGGTGCTGATCTCGAAAATGACATTCATTTTGAAATCCAAGATGGCGGACATGTATCTTTTGGAAAATACTTTGATGGGTGTCGTTTAATAGGTTTTCGGGGGTGCTAATTCCGAAAATGACATACATTTTGAATTTCAAGATGGCGGACAAAATTTTTTTGCAAAAGATCGTCATGGGTGTCGTTTTAGAGAATTTGGGGATGCTGAGTAAGAAAATAACATTTATTTTAAAATCCAATATGACGGCCGTGAAAAACAATAAAAAATGGTAAAATATTTTGAAATTTTTAAAAAAAGGTAAAACCGCCTCGCGACCTGCTTTAGCTGGTCGCGCACCACGCGAAACCTAGTTATATTATATAAAGCTACAATGGCACTCACTGACTGACTCACTGGGTGACAGAATTGTTCTCCCAGATGGAGCGGCGGGAGGTGAAAACTTTGTATGGAGAGTATGGAGAGGGTGGTGCGGAGGGTATGGGAAAATCTCGAGATCCTCGAATCTACCTTCTCATCAGGTGGCGACCTACCTTCCCGGGCGAACCGTTGCAGATGGAGCGGTGGCGCTCGAACTAAGGTCGACCCACACCCTGATCGAATTCTACCGGTGACGTCATTTTTTCGATTTTCGCAAAAACAAGATGGCCGCCATACAAAATGATTATTGCTGTATCTCCGGAACCGTTTGACAAAAGTGGGGTGAGCTCGAACAAATGTTTTACAGAGGGGTGAGATGCAGGTGGCTGTCAAATTTTTTTTTAAGATGGCGGATCCAAGATGGAGGCCGTAAATGAAGTTGCTCCGATCCGGACGAAAATCGGTATCTTGGGGGTTTGAGGGACGAAGATTCCGAATATCGGGTCAGTTTTTCGATTCCACCATTTTCCAAGATGGCCGCCATACAAGGAGTGGTGAGGCGAGGTCGAAGACCGAGCCGAACGCGCGAGACGAGGCCGAAGGCCGAGGCGAGCCGCGTTTAGGGTGAGGCCGAAGGCCGAACTCCGCGTAGGGCGAAGCCCGGAGCGTCCCCCCCCCAATCAAAGATGGCCGCCATACAAGTTTAGTTTCTAAAAGTGAGGCGAGGTCGAAGACCGAGCCGAACGCGCGAAGCGAGGCCGAAGGCCGAGGCGAGCCGCGTATAGGGTGAAGCCAAAGGCCGAACTCCGCGTAGGGCGAAGCCCGGAGCGGCCCCCCCCCAATCAAAGATGGCCGCCATACAAGTTGAGATTCTAAAGGTGAGGCGAGGTCGAAGACCGAGCCGAACGCGCGAGGCGAGGCCGAAGGCCGAGGCGTGCCGCGTACAGGGTGAGGCCGAAGGCCGAACTCCGCGTAGGGCGAAGCCCGGAGCGTCCCCCCCCCCAATCAAAGATGGCCGCCATACGCGAGCCGAGGCCGTAGGCCGAGGCGAGCTGCGTATAGGGCGAGGCCGAAGGCCGAGCTCCGCGTAGGGCGAAGCCCGATGCGTCACCAAGCATATTACCAGCCGACCGCCATCATACCGACATGGGTGTCGTTTAATAGGTTTTCAGGGGTGCTGATTTCGAAAATGACATCCATTTTTAAATCCAAGATGGCGGACATGGATTTTTTGGAAAATACTGTCATGGGTGTCGTTTAATAGGTTTTCGGGGGTGCTGATTCCGAAAATGACATACGTTTTGAAATCCAAGATGGCGGACATACATTTTTTCAAAAAAATCGTCATGGGTGTCGTTTTTTAACATCCATTTTGAAATCCAAGATGGCGGCCGTGAAAAAAAAAAGGCAAACTTTTTTGACCCTACAAATAGGGTAGCACAACCGCCTCGCGACCTGCTTTAGCAGGTCGCGCACCACGCGAAACCTAGTTATACTATATAAAGCTACATTACCACTCACTCACTGACTGACTGACTCACTGATTGACATAATTGTTCTCCCAGTGTCGGGAGGTGAAAATGATGTATGAGGGGTGTGGTCAGAAGTTTTCGTCGAGTATGGGAAAACCTCGACATCTTCGGATTCTTCTTCTCATCAGGTCGCGACCCACCTTCCCGGGCGAACCGTTGGAGTTGGACCGGTGGTACTCGAACAAAGGTCGACCGGCACCCTGGTCAAAGTCTAACAATAACAATTTTTTTTCGATTTTCAAAAAAACAAGATGGCCGCCATACAAAATTGATATTTTGGTATATCCTCCGATTCAGACCAAATTCGTTATCCAGGGGTTTTTGGGGTCGCTGAATCCGAATATCTGGTAAGTTTATTAATTCCACCATTTTCCAAAATGGCCGCCATACAAGGAGTGGTGAGGCGAGGCCGAAGGCCGAGCCGAACCACGACGCGTCGCGAGGCGAGGCCGCAGGCCGAGGCGAGCTGCGTATAAGGCGAGGCCGAAGGCCGAGCTCCGCGTAGGGCGAAGCCCGAAGCGTCCCCCCCCCCAATCCAAGACGGCCGACATTTAAGTTTAGATTTTAAAGGTGAGGCGAGGTCGTAGACCGAGCCGAACGCGCGAGGCGAGGCCGAAGGCCGAGCATAGCTGCGTATAGGGCGAGGCCGAAGGCCGAGCTCCGCGTAGGGCGAAGCCCGAAGCGTCACCAAGCATCTTACCGGCCGACCGCAATCCGAAAATTTCATATCCGCCATCTTGGATTTTAGTTGGGGTAATCGTGACGCGAAGGGCGAAGCCCGGAGCGTCTCGATTCTCCCCACCAAAAATCCAAGATGGCGGATATGAAATTTTCGGGCATGCTGACATGGGTGTCGTTTAATAGGTTTTCGGGGGTGCTGATTCCGAAAATGACATCCATTTTGAAATCCAAGATGGCGGACATGGATTTTTTGGAAAATACCGTCATGGGTGTCGTTTAATAGGTTTTCGGGGGTGCTGATTACGAAACTGACATCCATTTTGAAATCAAAGATGGCGGTCGTGACAAACCAAAAAATGTATGAACTCCTTTTTGACCCTACAGATAGGGTAGCACAACCGCCTCGCGGCCTGCTTTAGCAGGTCGCGCACCACGCGAAAACTAGTTATTATTTTATTATATTATATAAAGCTACAATACCACTCACTCACTGACTGGGTGACAGAATTGTTCTCCGAGATGGAGCGGCGGGAGGTGAAAATTTTGTATGGGGTGTATGGAAAGGGTGGTGCGGAGGGTACGGAAAAACCTCGAGATCCTCGGATCCACCTTCTCATCAGGTGGCGACCCACCTTCCCGGGCGAACCGTTGCAGATGGAGCGGTCGCGCTCGAAGAAAGTTCGACCCACACCCTGGTCGAATTCTACCGGTGACGTCATTTTTTCGATTTTTGCAAAAACAAGATGGCCGCCATACAAAATGATTATTGCTGTATCTCCGGAACCGTTTAATATAAGTGGGAAGTGCTCGAACAAATGTTTTACAGGGGGGTGAGGGGCAGTTGGCTGTCAAAATTATTTTTCAAGATGGTGGATCCAAGATGGCGGCCAAAAATGAAGTTGCTCCGATCCGGACGAAAATCGGTATCTGGGGGGTTTCGGGGTCAAAGATTTTGAATATCGGGTCAGTTTTTCGATTCCATCATTTTCCAAGATGGCCGCCATACAAGGAGTGACGAGGCGAGGCCGCAGGCCGAGCCTAACCACGACGCCACGCCGCGAGGCGAAGCCGTAGGCCGAGGCGAGCAGCGTAGAAGGCGAGGCCGAAGGCCGAGCTCCGCGTAGGGCGTAGCCCGGAGCGTCCCCCTCTCAAATCCAAGATGGCCGCCATACAAGTTTGGATTCTAAAGGTGAGGCGAGGTCGCAGACCAAGCCGGACGCGCGAGGCGAGCCGCGTTATGGGTGAGGCCGAAGGCCGAACTCCGCGTAGGGCAAAGCCCGGAGCGTCGTCCCCCCCAATCAAAGATGGCCGCCATACAAGTTTATATTTTTAAGGTGAGGCGAGGTCGCAGACCGAGCCGAACGCACGAGCCGCGTATAGGGTGAGGCCGAAGGCCGAACTCCGCGTAGGGCGAAGCCCGGAGCGTCCCCCCCTAATTAAAGATGGCCGCCATATAAGTTAAGATTCTCAAGGTGAGGCGAGGTCGAAGACCAAGCCGAACGCGCGAGGCGAGCCGCGTAATGGGTGAAGCCGAAGGCCGAACTCCGCGTAGGGCGAAGCCCGGAGCGTCGTCCCCCCCCAATAAAAGATGGCCGCCATACAAGTTTAGATTTTTACGGTGAGGCGAGGTCGCAGACCGAGCCGAACGCGCGAGCCGAGACCGTAGGCCGAGTCGAGCTGCGTATAGGGCGAGGCCGAAGGCCGAGCTCCGCGTATGGCGAAGCCCGAAGCGTCACCAAGCATATTACCAGCCGACCGCCATCATACCGACATGGGTGTCGTTTAATAGGTTTTCAGGGGTGCTAATTTCGAAAATGACATCCATTTTTAAATCCAAGATGGCGGACATGGATTTTTTGGAAAATACCGTCATGGGTGTCCTTTAATAGGTTTTCGGGGGTGCTGATTCCTAAAATGACATACGTTTTGATATCCAAGATGGCGGACATAAATTTTTTGCAAAATATCGTCATGGGTGTCGTTTTTTGGGTATTCAGGGGTGCTGATTAAGAAAATAACATCCATTTTGAAATCCAATATGGCGGCCGTGACAAACTAAAAAAAGTATGAACGCCTTTTTGACCCTACAAATAGGGTACAACAACCGCCTCCCGGCCTGCTTAAGCAGATCGCGCACCACGCGAAACCTAGTTTTATTATAAAGACGTAAAAACATTGATCAGAGTTCGTGATTTTGTGAAGACGACTGTCGAATACATCCAGTTTATACTTGGTTCTAGAACCATTATGCCTATTACTAATTTTCTTAAACAAATGTATATTTTTTCTTTAATTTAAAAGAGTTTAAGGTAATTATTTTAATACATAGATTGGAATACTATACAATAAAATGATGTACTTTAGACTTACAAAGAGACAAGGGAATAAAGGCATTGCAAATAAATAATGTTACATCGAGAATTACAAGATTAAATTTGTAAAGATCTAGACTTTCTATTACATCACTAGGATTGCAAATTAAAATGAACTTAAAAATAAGCGGGTGAAATAGATGATGTCGACAATTACAGATGTGCTTGGTCCAAATATTATTTAAACAAGCACTTACGTCCTAATTTTTTTATGAACTGCGGTCATACTTTTAACACAAAATTTTGGTTGTATAATAATAACACAAAATAGATTGTAATTATCTTAATAAACATTATTTTTTAAATTTCAATTAAAGGCTTAATTAACCAAATTAAACAATTATGGAAATAACGACATTCGGTAAATTGTTTTTTCCTCAACTAATAAGAATGAATACAATGCAGTAATTATAAAAATATTCCTGCTAGGACCTTGGTAAACAAATGACCTTCGGTCTTTGGTAAACAAATGAAACGAAACTTCGCGACCCGGTTAAATTACTAATAAATTGGGTACATAAGTTAATAAGGTATTAATTACTACTTAACACTCAAACAATTTTCGAAACAACGTACGAATACTTCATTAAGTGGGTAGGTAGTGACCATATTCCTAGATTATGCCTAACACAATTAAGATAAGTCTTTGTTGATCAATACTATGTAACAAAACACAAGGAATTAAAATATAAACATAAATTAAATAGCTTACATTTGCACCTTTATAAATTTCATAATGTATTTGATGTACCAAAATGTTAATACAATAAGATCAAAAACATCAGAATTATATTTGAATGTACTTAACAATCATTATTACTGCATTTTTCTCACTGAGACTAATTTGAATAGTAGTGTTTTTTAATGGAGAAGTATTTGACCCTCGATATACCGTTTCGCAATACTTTAACAACTCATTTCGCAATACTTTAATAAAAATTACCGAGAGTTAGAAATTATCTCCTGCATTTTACTTCTCCTACACTAGTAAAATACATCTGCTGAAGTTTATGTCTTGTTTTGCGCTGTTAAAACCTAAAACATACTGTGTGTACTAATTTAAGTTTATGGTTTAGTTAAAAACTAATTAAACTATGTCCTTATCTTTTTAAGATTGTAAACTGTTTGTACTGTACACATATTAAATAAAATAAAAAATTTGGTACACACTTTTGCGTAGATTGCATGTCATTACTTGAGATGTTACTTCCTGAACTAAATACTCGAACTAAGGGCTTTTCCAATCATTGATGATTTCGAAATTCCTATGGACATAAATGGTACCTAAGCAAATTAATCTGCTTGGTGATGTGATCTCGTTTTTTATCGTTTTGTTTGCTTTTTTTGTAAAGAGCTTCGTACAAATACGAAAAAGTTAATTTCTTATAAGGCGCTCTTCTGTTTACATTTCTGTAACAGTTATAGGTACCTCTTAGAAACTACTACGCCTATTAGTATAGTAATGTGCTAACTCAAATCAATTAAAAATTCAAAATGAAAATTCTAACAGGTCTCTAGGTCGTGTGGGATAATTTATTAAGGTCTTGCACGTTAAGAGAATTTATTCATAAATTTACTTTTATAATTTTACTTCTAAATTTTTATTAAGGAACATTGTTCAATAATACTGAAACTTGACTGGCATTAAAATCGTCATTGCAATAAATATATTTGAGGTTTGAAAACACCACATGTTTCACAATCATTCATTGACAACAAGAAAATCAACAACTTGAAAGAAACTTGAAGACCTCATTTAATTTCAACCTGCAAAGGCGGTTGCTGTGAAACCAAAATTGAAAAAGTCCCACTAGATGGCGCTGTTTTTAGAATCGGTAATTTCTTCATGTTTTTCTCGATTATTTTATAATCAAGACAAGTTTTGCATAATGTTTTGAAATTGCCGAAAGCCTGTATCTATCTTTGACTGTTATAGTAAGGATTCAGTTTATTTTAATGTTTTATTTTCCCGTGTATTGCGAAAACGTGCAATAAAAGTTTATTACGCACACATAGACATTCTAATTGCGAGTTTCATTCATAAATTCTCGCGTATTTATCTGTCAATTTACTAGTAGGAGGCGTTTTATCTGTCAGATTATTAGGAATCTAAATACAAACCAAAATTTTGAGTTCGTAACTTCTCTATCTCTAGCATATTGATCTTTTCTAGCCGCTTTTCGATTCTTGAGCACACAAAATTCAGTTCATTTTCAATCTGAATGCGATCAATGAGGTTAGGCAACCTTCTTAAGAATTAAAGAATGATGGGTGACCGTTTTTATGCTTCAGCAGAACATTCAAAAATAAGTGAAATTATATTTGAAAGCAGTAATTAAGGTTAGGTACCCCATTCTAAAAGATGACTATGATAGGTGACTGTTTATGTGCTTCACTCAGCAATAGGTACCTTTTCGAACCCGAAGCGGATTGTTAGTAGGTACCTATAAATCTAGGTAGGAAATCAAAGTTGCGTTATGGTGTTGAATAGAAAGTCCAAGTTCATATTGTACTTTTCGCAAAATGTTCTATTCGTAAAATGTCTTTTTTTTAAATGACTTACATATTATTTTGAACTGAATTACGTCTAGGCGGGGTCCCGCCACTGGTAGGTGAGGCCGCAGGAAAAGTCAATATAGGGCCTCAAAAATTCAAGGTGGCCGAATTTTTTCAAGGAAAATTCTTTGTAAATTTTGATATGGGTATCTATTTACTGATTATCGGGGGTGTTTACGAAAATGACATCCATTTTGAAACCCACGATGACGGATATTCGTTTTTACATAAATATTACCATATGTAAATTACAAGTTTAAATGACGGACATAATGTTTGCAAAAGAAAATACTGGCAAGTTTATGCCTCCCTGAAAGCATACCAACTGCGACCAGCTTTAGCATAAAATATGTCTTTCAAAACGTTTCGTGTTAGGGATGGCTTTGCAAAAATTGAAACCCTGATTCAGAATATCATTCTGAATAACTTTTCAGTGGAATTTTCCACTAATTTCACGTTATATTGATTGTTACACCAGATTTCACTCGTTTCTTGTTGTTATCCTGGCTGTTACGCGAGTTTAACCACGACGAAGACCCTATTCCCGTTGGTACTACCGCAGAAGAGATCGAGTATCGATGTAACACATTAGAATAGGGTTTCGTAATAATAAGTAAAATATTTAAAGTTGTGCTTTTCTGACTATGCTACTTCATAACGCTATTATCTGAACTGGTAGCAAATTAGAGTATCTATTTTTCGGTTTGAATGAGTCACGGTGTTTGAACAATTGTCTACCAATAACCCTTTCTAGTTTGAAGTCTGTTCGTTAAAGTCGCATAAAATTCATTAGCCAATGGATATACATCGCGTTATATCGTCTCTACAATAAACATGATATCAGTTACAAATACTTAATTCTTAATTTGTGGTTTTTCTTTATTAGTCAGGTTAAAAAAAGGCAAAGAAATGTAGTTACGTTTTTCAGAATGAATGAGAGATTATATTTTTTATCAAAATAAAAAGACAACATAGAGCCTGTCCACCATATTTGGTGGAACACCAATCAGAACGACATACGTTACGTCGGCAAGTGTTTTAAAATAACCCAATAAAAAGAAAATCCAAAATTAAATTCAAAAGTGAGATGGTCGCAAATCTAGGAATCAGTTGCGCGGTTAATCATCCATTAATGTCATAGACTCATATACTTGACATTTGTAAACATGACAGTCTTGCGCTTAAATTTAAAATATTAAAATTAATTACATTGTTTTTAAAAAATTTAAGCCCAGGAACTTACAAATGGTGTCAGTTGAATTATCTTAGGACTCGAACATCTACACGAGGAAGAAAGGATTATACACTAAATCTCTGTTATTTCGTTTTATATGACAACGAGCTTCTTAAATTGATTTTCTTTACAGAAATGATTTGGAAATTGTTTTTTTTAATCACAATAAAGTTTGTTTTCTTTAATAATTAATGTTACAAAAGATTATATTTTTCGCAAAGGTTTATTATTCCAAAAAATATAGCAAATATCAGCACCAGCCAAATATCACAACGGAAGAACTTAACAACAGAGATCTTAATGTCGTACTCCTCTTGAACTTTTTTACAAGTACATAGTTCATTACTGGAAACGGAGTGAGATAATAGCTTAACTTTGAATATTTAGCTTATTATTACGAAAAAAAATGAGTAAGAAAATTTGTTAAGTTAAACGATTAAAATAATGTAGACAATGTATTAAAAGCTAAACAATAATTCAGTAGGTGCTAGGTACCAGTCATCACACTACTCTCCTCATCAATCTATGGAATTTATCAAACAAAAAAATTAAATTGTTGGCGGCTATATTGTTTTTTTTTAATAGTGTAATCTATTCTACTAATCAAGACTTTTTATTTGATACCCATATTGAATATGTAATTTGTAATCCGCCATTTTGCAGCGGCAGCCATCTTGGATTTACAATGATACCGAATATATTAAATTATATTGTTATCCAAACTAAAGGTGTGTACTTACCTACAAAATTTTAGATCAATCCGTCAACAGGAAAGGGTCAAATTTCAATTACTAGATAACAAGGCAAGCTAAATAAAATCGTTTAAAAACATTTTGATGTGTTTTATCGATAATCGATGCAATGTCTACTGTGGTGTTTGTTACCTATGGGAAAAGTAACCTTTGCGTAAAAACCAGTGTTGCCACAAGGAACGAGTGAAATCTGGTGTCACAACCAGTGTTACCATTATAGTCTATATTATATTAAAAAATTATAATATTCGCGTAAAACATAAACATCAAAAACATACATCGCATTCTGTACATTGCGTAGCGCTAAAGTAGATAACGATACCTCCTTGACGTTTCCGGGAAAAATGGTTATTTGGGACCGATCATGATCTACGGTTTAAGAAATTACATAATTCGCTTACCTACTGAGAAATACAATTGCGGGTACTTGCTAACAAAACAGTTCCATATAGATATATATTAATGTACCCATATCTGTGATCATATATTACACTTACACTTTGTATAAGCTCGACAGTGTATCTATACATATTATAAAGAGGAAAGATTTGATTGTTTGTTTGCATTGAATAGGCTCCGAAACTACTGGACCGATTTGAAAAATTCTTTCAACATTAGACATAGGCTACATAATTTTCCCGAATTCCCACGGGAACGAAATCCCGAGTGGAATGCTGGTATGTCTATAAAAACATATTCATGAAAATACCATGGATTCCAAACTGAAAAAACGATCAAAAATTAAAATAACATAGTAAGCCAAAGCTTGTACATAAGTTATTTTTTTAAAAGGACATTTTGAGAAAAAGACATAAATATTAGCCTAACCACTTTTTGAAAAATGTCCTTTTTCGACAAGGACATTACGCGAAGAGAACATTTTGAGAAAGGAAATTTTAAGAAAAAGGACATAATGAGCCTGAATTCTTGAGGATTATATCGTATTAAATTATAAATAACTAGCTTTCTGGCCGCGGCTCCGCCCGCATGGACTACAGGTTAATTCATACCCAGCTATGGGATAAATCGTAGCTTATGTCCTTTTTCAAGGTCTAATCTATCTCTGTACCTAGTTTCATCAAAATCGGTTTAGTAGTTGAGGCGTAATAACTAAAAGAATAACTGAGAGACAGACAGACACACATTACTTTCGCATTTGTGATATTAGTTGGGAATTAGGGATTTGAATTCTTCTTCTCATAAGTGTGTGACGAACTTGGCTGGTGTTTCTTGGGATTTGAATTAATAACTAATCATACCAGGTTATACAAATTAAAATGAGAGACTCGTTTATAAGTTTTTTAAATCAAAATTTTATTTTTCAAAACTATGACGAGCTGATATTATTATTTTTTCCGTTTTATACTTGATGGGCCCTTTATAAGACGGTGGATCTCTGCATTAGAGATTGGAAGGCATTCTTTTGGCAGCATGCATGTTTTATAAAAAATTGTCTTGTCCCAATGCACCTTCCCGATGTTCTGAGTTGACCCTGTATCTGTAATGAAATTATTTCTTATTTACTCTAGAAAAAGGCAATGAATGAGCCTGTCTAATGCTCATTGATTGCAAAAATGAAGTTTTTAAAATAATTATCATATTAAAAACAATCAAAAGCGGGGTGCTTGTTTCTCTTTATACGGCGTTTATCTTTATAAGGCGACTTTGATAAGTAAACGAACCTTTAGAGGATAATTTTCTATAAAACTGAAAACTTTCCTCAAAGAAATTCTCAAAATAAATTCCACTTCTAAAATTTTTATACCTACTATGGAGGTAGGTATATCAGCTGATAACTCGAGTTTGATGGAGAGGCAAACTATTGTTTTCACATTTAGACATGATCCTTGGGGAAAGCTTTTCAGTTTAGTGGGAAAACAGAACGGGACCCTTTCTGCGGCTACTATAAAACAAAATTAAAACTGTTGTAGATTACTGCTACTAGAATGTTCACTTATTATATGGCTTACAAATACTTACGACGCATTTTTTGGTTCATGGTTTAGGAAAAATATAGTCTCGGTCACGCGTAAGCTGTTTGGCGATTTGCTTATTTCAATCGAATGGCAATCGGACGTTCTTATGAACAACCATTTTTACCATTCTCAAATTAGAGGAATCACAAAATTTACAAAAATTATATTCATAACAAACAAATCAATGACATTAACTTGATACATTTCATAATTTGTGACATTAATAAAAGTGCGTTTGAAAACTATACATTTCGGATAAAGCCTTGTAAAAAAATGAAAATAAATAAATAAGAAGCATTTCTAAGTAGTTTTTGTAATATATGTGTTATATTAAATTTAAATTTATTTAAAATAACGTGATTTTTAAATCATTTTACTTATTTTTTTTACTAAACAAAGTAAACAGTATCACGTCTCAGAACGGCCAGTTTATGTATGGCGGGAAACATTTCCTATCGACGTATCTGCCAGTTTGTGTAAATGTAACGCACACAAACAGAACCCAGGCAAAAATTTTAATAATTTCGAAGACTTATAATTTCAAAATGGTTTGATTTATTAATAATTTTATTCGGTTGCCGAAAACTAGATTTTTTAAACAATTTTTCAAAGTAGTTTGGAGAATCTGATATAGTTTCAGTACGGCGTGTATTGGTGAAACGTGTTGTATGAAAATGACACCTCAGCAACCGCCTTAACTGAATTCTTACTAACTCTGTAGCACTTATACTGTCGTCGGAACACTTCGATACCGCGTTTTGGAATACACATAGCCATTGAGTAATATGTCATTAGATGGTTAATTTTTGTGCAGCTTTGGTTACACTACGGATCGTTATGAACGCAATACTTACTATCACCTTTATATTCGTAATGTTATGTGTTACTGGAAAAGGCAGACTTGAAATGTGTTCAATATCACTAAACATTTGAATTTTTATTTGCATGAGTACCCATTTTTAATTTCGGATAAAAAAATATGGTTGAGAAAGCATTTAACTTAGTTTGCCAAACGGCATACACTACATGTAATCCGTATGGTTGTCGAGTGGTTTCAGTTGGTCCCGAAATATTATATCCTGGACTCGTAAAAAAAAGTAATAATTATGACATTGTAATACGCAATCAGATAACTGTAATTCATTGAACAAGTAACACATTTCCAACGTGGCAAAGACAGAAATTTAAAATAGTTTTAGTAAAATCTACATAAATTATATACCGATAACATTGGATGTGACAGAAAATGACCATTCGTGTTGTTATAAGCTTACGAGTTTTATTTAGTGTCAAACTATTCGGCCAAGTTATGATAAAGGCGAATTGACAAAATCATTAATCTCATCCGAAAGTAATTTTAAATTAAGTTTTAAAACAGTTTAGAATGCGTTATTGGATGTCGCATAGATTGAATGTAGTTTAAATGAGTGGTGCATCGGTTTGATCTGACAATATTACATTATACTCTTGAAAAGACTTATTCTGAAGATAAATTTCTGCTATGCTCGGTATATATACTCCTTTATTCTACGAAAATATTCTACTGTAATAATTGACTTCAATAAAAGTTCAACGTGCTTCTTAGTGTAATGCGTCGCATTCAAATATCGAATTTACAACGCCAGAGGGCGAGCAAGCCTTGGGCAGTGCCCTAAGTAATAAGTATTACCTGTGTCCCTAGTATAATATCACCGTCATCCAAGGAACGCGAAGCGTGAGTTCGTCGCGGGCTATGCTAGCTATGCAGTACTGCTACTACTAATTCAGTAAAGTGTTGTCCAAAGATATTGTGGAACGTGAGATGTACTGATTTTCAACTCAAATGCAACTCGAAATGTTTACACGGCTGAAACTGCAAACTACAGGTCTTCACAAAAGATTAATGTTGTTGCAACCAGTAAACAATAAAATAGTAAAAATGCTCGCATAAATTAAATTAAATTAACGTTACACACTCAAAGCCCACACCAAGGTTTTCCCTTGTGTCGTGGGTCCCTCGGAACATACATAAAGACAAGACACAAACACACATGACCCGAGAACAAACATCATTTTACACAAATGTTTGCCCCGACTGGGAATCGAACCCAGGCCGCATGGGCAAGAGGCAGCGCCACTAATACTCGTTCAAACCGGCCGCATGAGCAATTCTTAACATATTTATTGACAATACTAAAAATATACAAAAACTTAGTACCTTTACGTTGTGACTTATCGTTGAAATCACAATATATCTGCTTTGTTTACAAATGAACTATTAAAGATAAAGCATAATTATCCCAATTTCGTATTTGATAAAATTTAGTTAGGTAAACATAAGATAGATGACAAGAAACCAACTTAATAAAGTAAACTAAAGTACAACTCTTCTTTTAAATAACTTTGTTAAGCTAGATCTTATACCTATTTTTTTTTCTTTAATGAACAAAGTTGGGCATCAAACTTAGTCTATGTCTTTGATGCGGATTTTTACCAAAACTCTGATAAAACGATAACTTCCGCTAGTTTTCTTCAAAGTAGGCCAATGACTGCGCATGTTCCCTCCTTTGCGTGCTTTTTTCATTGGGTAACTTATTGAGAAACCTCCGTTCCTGATTGGTATATCGTCATCGCCGCGTTCATCTCACCTTACATTGGGCAGCGTTATACTCTGAAATCATATACTCCTCTGAGTAGATATCCATTCCAATAGCTGACCTGAAGACCTTCAAGATCTTGTAAGCCTAAAGTAGTAACTAAACTCGTTCAAACAGTAAACTGACTGAGTATCAAAGCTGCTTATAACAATCGTTTTTTTTTGTACTGCGGGTATTATTCTAAAGTAGCTACTCATTCTGTTCCCAAGCGAAAGAATACTCGTAACAAGGGCAAAATTTAACTCGTACAATCTCAATCCAGCTAAGTATAAGTTTATTGAGCAAGATTGGCTGATATTGTTTTTCTTGTCACAAACGATATATCTGTCAGTACTTAATTAAGTAACTTTGTCGAATAATGTAGTGAAAATAAATTCTGTGTCAGTATAAAATTATAGTGATTTCCCAATAAGTATCGTTAAATTGTGCGTCCTTTTTATGATATCGAAGCGTTTACTTGCTTTATAATCTATTTATTAATTTTATTTTTTTGGGTTTTTCCAATGTCAAAGACCAGTAGGTAGTGGAGTGCCGTAAGACCAAAAAATGTCAAAGCTTCGGAACCCGGTTTTACTAAAAGGGTTTTCGTGAAACATTTTTTATTACATTGTTAGAGGTATAAATAAAAAAGTTTAACCCTCAAATTTTGCCGATCTGATTTTTATCTGGTATTGAGGAATTCCCAATCCAAAAGAAGATTTTTTCGGTAGGTAAAAAAATCCGATTTTCAAAGATTTCCATACAAAATCAAAACTATTGATGCTGTAAGTTTGAAATTTTGCATAAATGATGTTCAGATATTGTGAAAACTTACCTAAATGAGGTTACACGGAGTTCCCATGGGAACGAATTGTAGAGCGTCCGCTAACTGATACGTACGTTTGGTGTTTCAGTCGCAGTCTTCTATCTTTCAAACTATTATAGACAGTATGTCCAAATTTTTAGGAAATACGTATTTTGATAGTAACTGTCGTAAAATATAATAAATAACATTAAAAACCGAAATCACAATGGAGTTCCCATACGACAAACGTCCAAAATTTCGCATTTCCTTTACAACTTTTGTTACTGCTCTATTTCAAAAATGATGTAATGCATACACCTTAAACTTCGTTCACATTTAAAACATACTTTACATTAGTTAAAAAATATATGAATAACAGTCAAGAGTGAATCGGACTCAAGCTAAATATATTGAAACAAACTCTCACTCGAACTGTATTTGTGACATTTACCTGGTTATTTTTGATGGAATTACTGTTATTATTTATATTATGACTCGGAAACTTTAATATCCGTGCCTTTGATGTATGTGTTTTCGTTTTATTAAACATTTTTGCCTCACATCATACTATAAACGCCAATTCCATAGTAAATAACCAAAAACCGCGAAAAAAACTGTTTTTATTTACATTGACTTTAAAATTTTATTGCTTGAGTTTGACTCATAGCTGGCCAGTTTTAATATATTTTTTAAATAATGTAAGGTATGTTTTCAATGTGTACTAATTTTGAAGGATATACATTGTATGGTTTTTGAAATAGATCAGTAACAATTATTTTTTCGAAAATACGATATTTTGGACGTTTGTCGTATGGGAACCCCACTTTAGTTTAGGTTTTTAATTTTATTTATCATATTTTACGATAGTTACTATCAAAATACGTATTTTCTGAAAATTTGGACACGCTGTCTATAATAGTTTGAAAGAGGGCTGCTGCAATTTAATTCAAACACTAAGTTTTAATATTTCCGAGTGTAACCTACTTTTATTAAAATATACCGTTTGATAAATTACATTCGAGCATTTTATTCATAAAACCCCTTATCTAAATATTTTACATTACAATGGCGCCCGGACTTGAGGGTCAACTGGCTGCGTGGTCATTTATCCTTGATATTGGTCGAGTGCTCAATATCAAGTTGGTCGATGATGATATTTGTATTTTAGAGATTCTTGTTGTGAACATTATTCTACCTTTCATTCCTGAAGTTATACTTTGTTATGACATAGAAATCACCTACTTAAACTTATTTTTGACTGAAACTGCCTGTTGTCAATAGATGAAAAACACCTTTACAGAAGGTTTTATTTTGTTTTATATGAGTAACAGAATTGTGAATGTCTTTGTAAAGTTAAAGTTATTTTAATTAATTTATACTTTTAATTACTACTGAGCTTGGTTTATGTACACTGTACAGAGGTCAGCGCATCAGGTTGCTCCATTTTTAATTGCAAAGTCACAACAACACAGAGTGCACACGTGTGGTAACCTTACTAGCGGCTGTCTGTACTAAGTAATTTATATGTAGTTACTTGTTTTTCTTTAGATGTTACCTGTTTGTTCTAGCACTGTTATAGGTTATAAACTAAGTAAGCTTTAGTTTTGAGACCAGTTTATTAGTGAATACTAATATCGAAATAAATAAATAGTAGTTTTTACAAAATTGTTTGGTACACAGGTTCTCAAGTTTTATGTTAAAGATAAAATAATAATAAAGATAAAATAAAATAATACAGGGTGTCGCAATTTTTTTTCATGTTATATTAGGTTTCTTGACTTAATTAACTTACACTTTAAACAGACGTGATTAATTTTAAATCTTAGTTTTTTTTATACAGGGTGTGAAATTGAATTTTTAGTTTTTGGTACATTTAGGTTCCCTGCTTTAAACCGCTAACATTTTAAGCAGATTTGTAATTGATTTTCAATTTGAAGAAAAAATTTTTTTCCTTTTTATACCGTGGACAGTTATCCCGCTTTGAAGGTTCAAGCGAAACAATTAGCTGAAGAAATACCTGGCGATGAGGTTGATAAATTTCTCGGTCATACTGTTAAGGAGCTACAAACAATTTTGCAAAAGTTGGAAGAGTTAAAAGAACTTACGTCTTCAAAAAGACTTACCTTAAAAAATTTAAATCGAATTCACGCTTTGGGAAACCATTTGTATCACAGACTTGGCCGCGTTCACGAATCATCCTGTTCTCCAGGAAATGAATAGTCTTTTGAGCAGGCTAACCAACTCTTAAAGGAACTTTCTAATAAAGTAGATAAGTTGTTTGAAAATTTTAAATCCACCCGTGAATCTACCGAGCACCCTAAGAAGGAAGGTAAAAACACTTCCATTAACGTATCATGTAATTTTAAAACAGGTATACACACTCTTAATCTACAGTACAATGGGAAATCTTGTCCCATAGCTTTTGTTGAGCGTCTCAAGGAACTTTGCAGGTCCAGGAAAATTAGTGACGAACAATTATGGAACATTATGTTAAAGGAACATTATGTATCTGTTGCTTTTCCTTCAGTATAATGAACATAATATTATATGTATTGCTTATGTATGTATAAAATACTTATATGTCTGTGTATTTATATAAATTATTTATATATTATATATATGTGTAGTTGTATTTTTATGTAGTTTATATTAGTATTTAGATTTCAGTGGTTAATTGTGCACGTCTGTCTTTATTTATTTTACGCCTCTCACTGTCCCAGGTCTGCTGGAAGAAATTTCTTAAAGAAATAAGCTGTGCCTTTTGTGTTCGTTTTTCTATTTGTCTGTAACATTTGTGATTTTTCCTGTGTACAATAAACTGTTAAATAAATAATAAATAAATTATTCGTTTCTGCTTGTGAGTGCTTCACTGATAAAGCTTTGTTTTGGTATAGGGGTCTTGGTGATAAAGTCGAAGATTGGTCGCATTTGAAAAAATTACTATTGGAGGAGTATGTAGTCTGATTTCGATTTAAGACTTTTACAGGAGATTCGCGCTAGGACTTAAGGCAAAGATGAAAGTATTGTGAATTACATCAGCATCATGATTAATTACTTCAGTAGGCTTAGAAAACCCATTGAGAAAGCAGAAAAGGTGGAAATAGTGAGATATAATATGCGTCCATATTATATCACACAATTGGCCTTAGTTGACGTTAAAACTTTGTCAGAATTAAAACGCTACTGTCGTTTGCTGGAAGACGCAAACTTCAAGGTAGGGAAGTTTGTAGAACCGACCCGACCTTTAGACACCGTTTGTTCGGATTTAACATATAAATGCTCCGCGAAATTGTGTGAGGTCGTGACTAGTAATAGGGATTCCCACGATAAGGACACAAATCACGTATTGAATGCGGTTAATAAAAAGGATGATATGAAGCCTTTTTGTGTTCGTTGGCGTATACATGGACACATTCTAAAGAACTGCCGTGCCCCTAGAATTATTATTTGCTTTCGTTGCAGGGAAAAAGGAGTTACAGCTGAAAATTGTCCTGCGTGTAGTAAGAGTAAGCCTAGCCCGATTCCAAAAAACGAGTAATGCGGAACCAGAGGCTTGTTTCACCTCTGGACCCTAAATATGACCCACTTGCGAGTACTGAAATTGGTACGCCTACACGTGCTAATACATCTGAATTTAAATTACCTGATGTGGATCAGGGGCCGGAGTCTAGCAGCAAACCTGTGGTTTATGTTATCAATAATAACGATAAAAGACCTTTTCTGCAGGTTTCAATTTTTTACCGGCAAATGAGTGGATTGTTAGATTCCGGTTCGGAAATATCTATTATCAATTCAAATATTTTAAATAAATTCCCTAATCAGTTACATATCCAAAAAAGTGATAATTTAGACATTATTTCTACAGCCAACGGTTCGTCATCTCCCGTTTCCGGTTTTGTATTTCTACCGGTGACGGTTGGCGGAAAATCTTTGGAAATAAAGTTTTATGTGTAAGCAGTATGCTATTTTGTGTTCTTTTTATTGGATTATTTGTTGGCGCAGTGCGTGGTCTGACTCGATCACGCCACTTTTGTGCGTTGCTAGCTCACTGAGTCATCAACACCTGCGCGCTCGCCCCACCGGGCGGAGCGCCTATAAAAGGAGACGTTCACCCCTCTTCGAGGCAGAAGCGAGTTAGCCGTTGTACAGTGAAGGAAGGGAAGTTTTGCTGATGGGGACATTCGTTGCTGGGCAGTTACGGAGAGTAGTCGTGTTCTAAGAAAGTTTCCTTTGGACAGAACAACGCTTACAATTGTTTCTTGTGATGCGAGGCATGGGACGGCTGTGAGGGGAGTAGGGAGGCCGTTCGGGCGTGTAGCCCATATTTTCCCAATGATGAGTCCGACCTCTGAAAGTGTTCCTGGTCATGTACGTTGGTGACGCTTACATATGTTATACCTGACATTGTTACAGACCTTTTATTCGGTATTAATTTCTGGAGAGACTTCAACATAGCCCCAGAAATCTTAGCGTACTGTGATAAACTATTCAATACTCACAAATACATACTTCATCTACTCTGAATGAAATTCATCTACGTAGTTTTGACTCCCTCTGCGAGGGTGAGAGGTTGCAGGCTGAATCCATTATCAACGACTTAAAAGTTGTTGCTGTGGAGAACAAAAGTTTAGGCCGCACTAATCTCGTCAAACACGTCATTGATACTGGTGATGCTGCTCCCATCAAACAGCGGTATTATATGTCTCCGGATTGATTGACGGGACTTAACCGACAGTCGGATGAAATGTTACGTGACGATATTGTTGAACCAAGTAACAATCCCTGGAACAGTCCCGTTACTTTGGCTACTAAGGCTGACGGTTCTCTCCGGTTCTGTCTCGATAGTAGAAAGGTGAATGAAATATCTCGACATGATTCTTACCCGTTACTTTACATAACTTTTATCCTTGATAGGCTCAAGGAAGCTAAGTTTATATCTTCTATCGACCTCAAGTCACCATTTCACTAAATTCCTTTGGATTCTTCGTCAAAGGAGGGAACAGCTTTTACTATTCCTGATCGCGGTCTTTTCCAGTTTAAAGTGATGTGCTTCGGTTTAACTTCAGCACAAAGGTTTTCTGTTATTTAGATGACGTCGTCGGTGTCAGCTCGACGTTTCAGGAGCACATAGACTTATTGCGCACCGTACACGATCGCTTCCGTTCAGCCAATTTGACTATCAATCTTTCCAAGTCAAACTTTTTTCGTAAACAATTAAAATATCTGGGCTATATTGTAGACGAAAGAGGTTTGCAAACAGACCCTGACAAAATTAAAGCGATCCAGGAGTTTCCAGTGCCTAAAAAACGTAAGGATATAAAACGATTTTTGGGTACTGCCTCTTACTATAGGTCATTTATTAAAAATTTCAGTTCTATAGCATCCCCATTAAACGCTCTCACTAGCACACGTAAGGGCACTCCCGCTTTTAATTGGTCCCCTGAAGCAGATAAAGCCTTTTCGGACTTAAAAATAGCTCTTTCGAGTTCCCCTGTTTTAATTTATCCCGACTTTGACAAACCCTTTTTTGTACATTGCGATGCTTCTGATTTCGGCATCGGAGGTGCTCTAACCCAGGTGATCGATGGTGAAGAACATCCTGTTGCATACTGCAGTCGTTCCTTGACACCTTGCGAAAGAAACTACTCCGCGACCGACAGAAAAGCATTAGCAGTTGTATTTGTGGTAGAACATTTTCGTCCGTATTTAGAAGGTAGTAAACCTTTTAAAATGTATACTGACCATTCCAGTTTAAAATGGTCTCTGAATCTAAAAAACCCTACTGGTAGACTTGAGCGATGGGGTTGTCGCTTATCCCCTTATAACTTTACCATAGAGCATCGCCGAGGAGTTGACAATGTAGTTCCTGACGCACTGTCTCAAGCAGTTCTTGTTGCTGTAACGGCAACTGACTCTACCGATGTCTGGTATTCAATTATTTTGAAGCGGGTTTTGGAGAAACCTACGGCTTGTCCTAATTTTCAGTTGATCGATAACAGAATGTTTAAATTAACTGATTCCAAAAATAAACTCCGAAATGATTTTGAATGGAAAGAAGTCGTACCTCTTAAATTAAGACACACCATCCTTTCGGAGAACCACTGTTCCCCACTTCTGCACATTTAGGTATAGCCAAAACATACCATCGTTTAAAACTCCGGTACTTTTGGCCCGGGATGTATAAGGATACAGTAAAATTTATCTTAGATTGCGATTTGTGTAATGCTCATAAACATTCCAATTTGACTACACCTGGCCTAATGGGTAGTCCCCGTGTTTGACTGCATCCTTTCCAGTGCCTGAGTATCGATTTAGTCGGGCCACTGTCCATGTCGCGGCAACAAAATACCTTATTTCACTAAGTATTGCTTATTGTTTCCCTTACGCCGTGCGACCGGAAAAGTGATTGCTCAACGTCTAGAGGATCATGTGTTCCTGGTGCATGGGATTCCCTAAACTATTATTTCCGACAACGCTCCCAATTTACTGAAAGTGAGGTACAATCCTTATTCCAAAAGTATAACATTCCTCAAATACACCTCGGTCCTGTATATTGCACGCAGGTTAATCCGGTAGAACGTCAAAACCGTACAATCATGACGGCAGTATCTAGTTTTGTGGGTAATGACTACCGTACTTGGGATGTCAATATCCATAAAATTCAGTTTGTTTACTAACACATTTTCACTTTTATTTCTAGAAAAACGGCATAAACGATCAGAATAATCGATACAATTTGAACAAAACTGATCGAACTTTGCTTTACAAGAAGAAACAGTGTTAGAATTTACTTTTCAACAAACTTTTCTTATCAGTTCATTATCACAAACATGTGCGGAATGTGTGGAATGTGTAAGGTTACCTCCTTTGACGTTTGACTCGATGACAGCTGTCAAACTTTGACAGTCATGTGACTCACTCGATTGGCTATCTCTGTCGGGCCCAAGGGCCGACGACTGGCGAGAGCGAGAAGGCAACACAGCAACACGGTGGCAGCACGGGCTCGGCAGCGCAGGCGCGCGCGCGCTCGCTGGTGCGCAGCAGCAACACGTTCCATGGCAACCATGAGAACCAGATGATGCAACGGAGTAAAATGCTTGTCCCTTACCCGAACTAGAGTTGCAATTCGAACACTTTGACCTAACTAAATTAGGCGCACCGCAACCGTAACACTTTAGCACACTTTGATCGGCACTTTTCTCATTCTTACCGGGATCCGCACTTTTCACTTCAGTATTTCTGGCCTTGAGACGTTCACACGTTTCCTTGGTATGTCCACCACGCTTACAGTACACACGAAATGGACGTTTTCCTCCACGATCACGAGCGGCGACGGCGGTCTCACTGGGGTCGGCGGCGCTGGCGGTAGAGTTCGGTTGACGCGCATCGGACTCGCTGCGGCCCCTGCTAGCGTCGACGCCAGAACGCGACGAACTCGCGGTACTTCCTTTATCGCGCTGGAGCGTAGAATCGTCTGGGCGTGCAGCAGACGACGGCGATGACGCAGATGCCTCCTTTAGAGAATTTTCAATGCTCCTTGCCTTGTGAAGTAAATCATCAAAAGAAGAGACAGCTTCGCGGTCAATCCGTTTTCTTATACGCCTATCCAGTAATCCAAACGTCATATCCAGTTCAACCCGCTCACTGAGGTCTCCTGCGGGGAGTTTAGCCAGTAAGGCCTACTGCCTTAGTGAAATCTCTGATGACATTTGTACGGGTATGGAGAATAAGAAGTTGACAATGTTGACATTACTGGATTTCAGTAACCTTGGCTATGAATAAATCTGTATTCTCTTGACCTTGAACTAATGCAAATAAATCTTTTTAAATGCGATGCGAAGGGCGACGATCGCCGAAGGCAGAACGCAGTCTGTTGATGGCTTCTGTCCATGTTGTAGTGCTGGCCTTGACTCCTTGCCACCAGACAGCCGCTGACTTAATGAGCAGCATCGAGAAACCAAGTAAAGCGTTGCCGTCCGATACGGCCAAGGCGGTTTTATATGCCTCCACAGCATCAATGAAGTTCTCCAAGGACTCGTCAGAATGCCCGCTGTACCTCGCCGAGCACTTCGCAAACGTGCCATTACCACCGTTAGGAGCAGTAGCGCCCGCGGCCGTGTTAGCGGCGGCACAAGACTGCAACGGCGTAGACGCACGGAACTCACGCATGAGCTGCTGACACAGCTCCGCCTGGGATTGCTGTAAGGTGGTCAGCACGTGGGTTATGGCGGCGACGGATATATTTCCAGGTTCCCCGTCGGAATCTTCATCGCGATTCAGGGACTGACGCTTGCGGGGTATGATGATGGACGAGTTCAGAGGGGCACCGCAAAATACAAGATGATAAATAGGCAGTCATGTAAACTTGCACGAACATGTCCGCCATTTTTTTTCACTTCCCAGAAAATCCACCAATATCTCCTGCATCCAGCAGTTGGGCGCCAGATTTAGCAGAGATGTAGGTAACGGATACAAGAGATTGTTTGATTTCTGGTTTATTATTGTTCTTTTTCCACAAATTACATTTTAACACCAAAAATAGTTTTGCCCTGACAAAAATATGAAAAACGACGGTGTCCGAGAGCGAGCGCCACGCCAACTAGGGGCTAGAACCGTGCAACTCCGTAGTGTTGTAATCTAATCGTAAATTTAATCTTTTAAGTAAAATCGGTAAAAATAAAAGGAGTTAAATGGCAAAACGGGCCGGGCGCTTGCCTCGGTTATAACGAGGAGGGAGCTTACTCACCTTATCTGTATTATTAACCTTTGCTACAATATCGCTTAAACAGCGTGAAACGAAGCGCAAGCAGCGTTCCAATTTTGACGTTTCAGGGTGAATGCAATTTCTTTTTTTTATTGCGAGACGAGCAGTCCTAAATTTTCTAACCTGAGTAAAATTTGTAAGTATCTACAGTTTTAATTCGGGATAACTTTTATAGCAGTCCCCGTTGATCCGCGTAGTGACCCTTGTGTATTTTTTCCAGAACACTTTTTGCAGTTTGATTCACCGTGGTGTTCCGATCACTTCGACCACGTTGTCCACCTGTGAAGATTAATGGATTATTGTGGTAGGTAACGCTCAAAGAACAAGTAATCTGTCATTTTCTAATGTTATCACTGTTGCGGAATGAATACTTTCCACTTGGAAAGAAGCCCACGTTGTCCCACTGCCCAAAAAGCCCATCCCTAGTTCCTTTTCAGACTATCGTCCTATATCCATATTACCTTTCCTGTCCAAGGTCCTTGAAAGACTTGTTCAGCAACAACTTTCCTCTTTCCTTAACATCAACAATCTTTTCAATCCGGCTTCCGCCCCGGTCATAGTACGACAACTGCCTTAGTTAAAATCTCTGATGACATTCGTACGGGTATGGAGAATCAGAAGTTGACAGTGTTGACATTACTGGATTTCCGTAATGCTTCCAACACTGTTGATTTTGATATTCTCCTTGCGATGCTCCGTTAACTTAACATATCTCCAATCTCCAACCAGGAAGAGAGAAAGAGGTGGAAGGTAGAGAAGGATTAAGCCAGGTTTCTGACACGAGAACCGCATGAATATCTTTGTTGTCGAATGAATCAAGCAATTCAGTATAGTGACCTGGAATGCTCTGCGCATTAATGTGGACTATGTTGAAATTCCTTTTAGTGACAGAAAACGTTTATTCTGGTAATTTATAAAGTAATTCCACCTAAAACTTCACAATAACTTTTAATTTACATATTATTAAAAATATACAAACTGTAAATCTGCAAGCTTGCCATATTCACTGAAGTAATTGTACTGCTTGTAAAAAACTTAAATAAATTATTAAAAAATCTTTATTATTTTTTATTTTTTTTATCGACAATTATCGACAATTAATACATTATCGAAACACATGCACATCCCTATTACATAGCGTATACGGTTTGTCAACTGATCAATTTAACTTACACAAACTATTTGCTGTAAATTAAGAAAAAGTAATAAACTTTTTACCATTGCCCCTCGAAAAAGGGTCCGTTATTCTTCAAAAACAGTGAATAAAACGCTGTTTATTTCACTGAGTGAATAAAACATTTTGAATTTGGAACATGCTAGAATATACGGATTTTAGTAAGAAAACAAAAGAAAATGTGCAAGGAGGTTGCATACTGTCGCTATAAAAACGTATTGAATATGGCTCGGTTGAAAATTTTAAATTTAGAATAAGGAATTCAGTCAATTTTCTGTGCAATTTTCATGCAATCAAAAGTTTCTGTTAAAAGTTTTTGTCTCATAATCATAAAATGAGTTCGACATCCAGTGATGAAAGTGAACCTCTCTTTCCAGAGTCATTTCGCGTTAAAGCAGCAGCTATTGTTGATAATTTATTGTCACAGAGTAATTATTTTCTTTTTCTCGTAGTCAATGGTAAAAAGTAGGGTACCTAACACGTGAAAAAAAAATTCATCTCGGCTCTTGCATCCCTCGATCCGCTCAGGATTCTAATCTAGAATACCTCGCTACGCTCGGGATTCAACTTTAGAATCCTTCGCTCCACTCGGGATACAACTCAATGCCTCGAAAAAAATTCACCTTTTTTTCACTTGTTGGGTAATCTACTATTACATTGGCACAAGTTTTCGCAGGAATGGTTGTTTGTTTTTCGCGAAATTTTTCATAAATTTATTGTAGTAAGTTGAAATGAACTCATATTTTTACTGGTCTCGCTCACGCTACGGGGCGATACTTGGTTAAATTACCAAGAATAACATAATGGATCGGACGTGATGGCCCAGTTTATAATCGCAAGGAAACCATCAGAACTGAAGACATATCATATTCATTAGATTTCTTATTTGGTTTGAGTTCACCAACTTAGACCAGCTTGATGAAGACTGGTTTACTTTGAGGCATTGACTCCTTAACTGTGTCTGCGTTCCAAACAGTGCCAGAACACGTATTCGTTTTGGGTTGTTAAAAGAAGAATTTCCATCTCTGCTAGATTATGTTTAGTGCAAAATGATGGGCACTTTAAGATGACCATGACCGTAACTGCCAACTAGATCTTAGAATACTGTAAGAACTGTATAAATAAATGTGAAAATGTTGTAAATAATGTCATTTATGCTTTTTACTTCACCAAAAATTCCTTATTTCTTAGTAGGAATCCCGTATAACTCGACATTTATTGCGTATAACTTTTAAACGGCTAAACCGATTTTGATTAAATAAAGCTGAGAACCATCTTAATCATGCCAGCTTTCGAACAAAAACCCGCATCGAAATCGGTTGATTCGTTTAGGAGCTACGATGCCACAAACAGACACGCAGACATACAGATACACAGAAACTTATAACACACCTTTTTTTGTCGAGGTTAAAAAGTAAAAAGGAAAGTCTGAAATCATGAATGGATTCCCCCCCGGATCTCCGTCGAGTACGGACGCACTTTATTAAAACTCTGTATTCTATTCAATTACATTTAAAATTCCGCAATAATTTTAGTTAGAATCCGTGAAATTACACACAATACCAAGTTGGCATAAGTTGGAAGGAGTCTACAGCTGACCGAAACCACATCTTAAGAGCAGGACGACGTGAGACGCACAGCTCTGCTTCTACCGTGTTGAGCGAAGAAGACATCAAAAACAAGTGGGAGGAAAGTACTTACATCGATTGCGCGTTCACTTGTTGCTCACCTAAGCCACGCCCACCACCCTACCACCTGCGTGTGCGCCGATACTAATATAACTATCCTATCTATACATCATCAAAACTAGGCCTAAATAATCCCCGCTGCAATCTTCCGTCGGCAAAAATAGGCCTACGCTCCGTTCATTTTTGTTTTAGACTTGAACAAAATGCCACTAAAACGCACTCCGCCAAACTCAGATAAAAAAAACGAGCACAAATAACACTTCTCCTTTAAATTCTTCCGATAGACACTTGAATACACCGAAATTAGATGACAGCGCAGACCAGGATGACCTATTTGTTTCCCAAAGAACTCCGAGTAATCAAAAACTTTTAGAAATTCTAAATAACATCCAAAAATCTCAGACACTGAAATTTTCCCAATTGGAATCGTGCATGGAGGCGATCAAACAACAAAATGTAGAACTGAAAAATTCCCTTGAATTTTTTTCGGCGAAATACGACGACCTTTTGATCCGGATGGAAAAAGTCGAAAAGGAAAACGTCATTCAAAAAAAACACATACAAAACCTCGAGATCAAAGTAGACCATCTGGAAAAAAAAGGTGTTGCTTCCATTTTTGAGATCCGTGGCGTCCCTATCATGGAACCCGAGAGCAAGCAGGTCTTAGAGAAATATGTCATGAATTTAGGCGATACAATCATACATAAGATCTCTGACAGTGAGATTCAAGACATTTACAGACAAAAAGTAAAAGATTCTGATAAATTGGGCACTATTGTTGTGACAGTTGGGTCAACCTCGTTGAAAGAAAACATTTTGAAATCTGTAGCTAGCTTTAACAAACAAAAGAAAAAAGAAGAAAAACTGAACACCTTGCATCTTAAACTAACCTGCCCGCCAAGGCCCGTATACATTGGAGATTGCCTGACTTCTAGGACTAGAAGACTATTTGCACTTGCTAGGAATTTAAAGCAATCGCAAAACTATGCTAGTTGTTGGACGGCTTACGGGAAAATTTATTTACGAAAAGCAGTTGGTATGCCGGCTCAGCGCATAACGAGCGAGGAGGATATACTCGATCTAGTTCAAATATGACTAACGCTGGGCTGCTATTATACTGTAATTAAAACTTTATTTTTATTTGATTTTTTATATTATACTAACCACTCATTATTCTCAACCAGAACACTACTCAAACTCCACTTCATCTACACAACACTTTCACCTAAACTCAGGCACACGCTTCGCAATGGTATCATAATTGTAATCTTGCCTATTAGTTGGACTTGTAAGTCAGAAGGTTTTTCCAAAAAAATTCGCGGACGTAAATAAGCTGCTTAACTGCATCGATGATCTACAGCTGTCTTCAATTTATAAAGACTGTGAACCGGAGGAGTGCATTGGTATGATTAAAAATCCAAATTCATACATCAAGATTTTACACCAAAATATTAGGAGTATTAATAGAAATTTTGCTGAGTTATGTGTGCTTTTTACACGACTCCGTGAATGTTATGACATTGTCGTTCTGTCAGAATGCTGGCTGTCTTGTGTTTCTAATCTTCCCAAACTTAAGGATTTTTCCGTATTTTCAAGCTCCAGGAATCACAACCAGAATGACGGAGTCGTTATTTTTGTAAGGAACCGTTTTTCTGTCTTAGTAGAAGAACCAGTTTTGGCAGAAGCAAGTTGTTTATTAGTTAAACTTGGCCATGATACTATAATATTAGCAGTTTACAGACCCCAATGCTTTAAGCAAACAGATAGTTTTTTACAATCCCTGTCTCAGTTATTGAGTCAAACTAGAGGCTTTAAAAACATTTTTATAATTGGGGATATAAATATAAACATAAGAAAAAGTCACAATGACTCAAGCAACTATTTGGATATTCTTGTTTTCCATGGAATGTACCCGGCCTATTTTGAGCCCACAAGAGGAAATAGCTGCTTGGATCATGTGATTCTAAAAACAAAACTACCCTCTTATTCTTTCATTTTAGAAACCGCTCTCACGGATCATGATGCCGTTCTCTTCTGCTTTAAAATAGAACAAAAGAATTTTACAAAGAGCCCTGTACGTAGTCAACTAAATTTTGATAATCTTTTAGAAGATTGTAAACGCTTAGATTTCTCGCAATTACATTTATTAAATATTAATGATGCTGTTACATTATTTATACAATTAATTCAAAATATCTTGCTTAAAAATACAATTTCTTTTAAACTGCCGCGATCAAAAACTACTCGAAAACCTTGGATCTCAGTAGGCCTATTGAGATGCATACGAAACAGAGATAGAATGCACTCAAAAATAAAGAAGGATCCGCAAAATGGTGTGTTGATAACTACTTACAAAAGATACCGAAACTTCTGCAATGACATCCTAAAAAAGTGCAAAAGACAATATGAAAAAGATGAACTTAATGCTTCTAAAAATAATAATAAAAAACTTTGGTCAACAATAAAGGATATAACCAACCTTAACAGAAAAAGTGACAGCTCAAATGCACTGCTCTCTGTCAAACCTACTAAAGAATTGGCTGTTAATGAAGTCAATAACTTTTTTGGTAGTATAGGTTCCCAACTGGCAAACCGAATTTCCACTCGCACCTGTGCTCCAGATGTGGGTGAGGACTGTCACATTAGCGACTCTTTTGTGCTCCTGGGTACCACTGAGGAAGAGGTTGACAGAATAATCTCAAACTTAAAAATTGATAGTGCCCCAGGCATTGATGGGATTACAAACAAGGTACTTAAGTCTTTAAAAAAGTATATAGTTCCTCCTCTTACCCAGTTATTTAATCGCTGCCTAGATACAGGAAGCTTCCCTGAGGTACTTAAGAGAGCCGTTGTTATTCCGATACACAAGGCTGGGAAGAGAGATTGTGTTGATAACTACCGCCCGATCTCCCTGTTGCCATCAGTTTCAAAAATTCTTGAAAAATTAATTAACAACAGATTAAACTGTTATTTAGAATCTAAACATATCTTATCAGATGCTCAATATGGATTTCGTAGAAACAGATCTAGCGAAGATGCAGTACAAACTTTCATACAATTTGTAATGGATAAGTTGAATAATAAAACAAAATGTCTCACAATATTTTTAGATCTGGCTAAGGCATTCGACACAGTCTCTTTCCCCATCCTCCTACGGAAACTTGAAAAGATAGGAATTAGAGGTACTCAACTGGAACTGTTCCGAGATTACCTAACCAATAGGACCCAATGTGTCAAAATTGATAACTGCATAAGTAATAGTTTGCAAATTCGTTATGGGGTTCCGCAGGGTAGTGTTTTGGGGCCAACCCTATTCTTGTGTTATATAAACGAGCTTTGTAATATGAGGATTAACAACTGTAAAGTCCTAACATATGCTGATGACACATCTCTTACGTTTTATGGTGATTCGTGGGAGGAAGTGTTTTCTTATGCTCAGAAGGGATTTGATCAGGTATGCAGTTGGCTTGCCTCAAACTCATTAACTCTGAACACCTCTAAGACCAAATACGTTGCATTTGCTCTTAAAAACCCTCCATATCCGCCCAGCTCCACTTTCAACATTATAGCTCATACCTGCAGCAATAGAACAAGTCTCGATTACAGCTGCCATTGCCCAAAACTGGAAAATACCATTAAAATGAAGTACCTTGGGTTGATAATAGACAATAAATTGAGCTTTGAAGAACATATTACTGCTACAGCTCAAAAAGTTCGCAAGCTGACATATGTCTTTAAACAATTGCGACATGTGGCAGATGCGAATCTTATCAAGTCTGTCTATGTCTCCCTGTGCCAGTCTGTAATTGGTTACTGTATATCGTCTTGGGGTGGTGCTGCGAAATCCCATCTTATACAACTAGAAAGGGCTCAAAGATTAATTCTTAAAGTTGCTACCTTCAAACCTCGACTCTACCCCACAAATATACTTTATAAAGAAACTGAGGTCTTAACAGTCAGGCAGTTGTTCATTTTTCAGACTCTTCTCAGGAAGCACACTGAAATAGGGTACACCGATAAGCATGTCAACTTGCATAGTAGACGCAAATATGTAGTCTGTCAAAATTACCCCGTATCAACATCATTGGGACAAAGATCCTACAGCTTCTTAAGTGGTCGCCTTTATAACCAGGCTAACAAGCTGCTTAACATATATCCGACGACAAAAAAGGAGTGCAAAAAAACTGTTACTAAGTGGTTATTGTCTCTGGACTACTCAGAAACCGAACTTTTGATTACCGTTGTGAAGTAAATGACCTTTCCCATCACCCATTTCCTTTCATACTATACGTAACATAATGAAAACGCTGGCATCTCTTGACCCACTTACACACACATGCATACACACACATACACACGATTACACTCACATACATGCTCTCACACTTATTTCTAAGTTTTACTAACTACTTATTTAATTTTATTTAATTTATTTTAATTTAATTTAATTCTCCAAAAATTTCTACTTGTTAAATAGCTAATGTAAATTTCTATTTTCAAAATTGTTATCTGAGGGTGGGATCCAGGAGACCTATGACACAGGTATACCCTAGTTTAGGCTCCTGTCTCCCAATTAAATGTATAATAAAAAAGAAATGTACACATAGCTTAAGTTTGGGAGAAAATAAAAACAATTTTAAATAAAAACAATTTTATTTTATTTATTTATTTATTTGTTTTGTTTATCATTTGATTTGAGATAATAGAATATTAGGTAAATTTTTATTGCTCCTGAAGTTAATATGGACAGGAAAAACTTTACGTAGTTTATTCCGGGCCACACTTTAAAAAAAGTTTTGTTTAATTTTAGTTTTTCATAGTGTTCCGTTTTGGAAGTTATCGAATAAAGTAGAAACATGACTTATTATCACGTCAATGAATATGGCAAGCTTGCAAATTTCCACCCTATATATGGAATCCAAAATTACATCAGATGGACGCCACCTCAGTAAAATGATAACGTTAAAGTCACCTCAGTTGCAAAAGGTTAACCCAGGGTGCGGATCACTATGTGCATGCAGCAGTGAGACAAAAGGTTATCTCAATGCGGTCAAACCCTGATTTTCAGTTGGTTATAAAATGAAGGGCGTGTACAGGATACAGTGAATAATAAAAATTATGAAGATGATAGTGATAGATGTATGAAGTTTGTGAAAGTCCGTGAGTGATGTGTGTTGTGTTGTTCTTTTGAAATGTGTTAAATTCGTATTTACATTTTAAAGTAAGACAAAGGAAATAAATAGAAAGGAATTTATGTCTTGGAAAAATTGACTCTATATCTATCAGGGATGTCAGAGTTTCAGGGATAATTTCGATGTTGAAAGTTAAAATTTCAAACTAATAAAATTTGTAAATAAAAAAAAAAATTAACTGCAAAATTGTGTATCAATCAGCACGTTAAAAACCCTACAAAGTGATTCTTTTTGGAACCTTTTTTCCTCAAGATATTTGCCGCTTAGAAATATTTTCATCTTCCCACTATTTAACATTCGGGGTTTCAAACGCTGGGATCAGGCTCAGGTCAAATCTTATCTCTTTTGTCTCCAGTCGGTTGCTCCAAAATGAGATCTTGTAAATCGAACTATTCATAAGTTAGTGAAGTCTTTTTCCTGCTGTAGTTTTTTAAAATTGATTTAATGTTTGAACTTAGGGCTCACGGAAATTATGACTATTGATTTGTGATCCTTATCTATAGTATTTTAACTCAAACTTGTAATTTTTCTAATAGTGATCTCCTGTTTGTCTATTTAATAAATTTTTGATATTTAGTGATGAAATATTGAGCGTATTTGCATTTTATACGAATAAATAATCCTTGAAAAATTTAATTACTCGTATGTGTGTTAGCTCTAAGTGATTTGGAGGAACTATCACGTTTGACAGTTAAATAAAAAATAATAAAATAACCTAAATAGAAACAAATATTTATTGTAAGCTTAAAATAAACAAAAAAATATTTTTTTTAACTAACTTTTTTTAATTTGAAGATTCATTAAGTATGCGTCTTTGTCCGTAAAATCTGAACGTAGTTCTAAGAAAATTTCATTGTTAGATCGAATAGTACTTAAAAAGTAAAGTAAAAAATAATTTAGAAAAAGATACTGGGTTTTAGATAAAAAACTGAAATTTTTCTGCATCCTTATACTTATCACTACTGATGGTATTGATATGGTTGCTGTTTTTACTAGTTGATACAAGCAGTAATCTGCAGCACAAAAAGTTACAGTTCTTCCCACACCTGCAAGTCCGTGGACATCGATGATTGCCAGGTAGTCAATACTTTGATGGTAGTCAATACTTTGAAGAAAAATTCTTGGTGCTGCTTATTGACCACTAACAAGAAGTCAAGAAACGATTTTACATCAGGAGCTCCGTTCTCGGGCCAATCTAAAAACTTGAAACGATTAATCGTTCTTTTCTCTCCAGTCTGAGTGTGAGTGAGACTTGAAATTGTCTTGGTGAAGTAATAATTCAAATAGATATTCTCTTCCTTGAATATGAAATCTCTCAAGACATAAGTCGGCTGTGATGGTTTTCCGGGGCTGGTTAGTTGAACGATAATGCGAGAGTTTTGCTGCCAAACCATGGACCAGAAGCTGTTCAAGGTGGATTTCATCGGCAGCTCAGTTGCTATAAATTTGCTATCTAGGTTGAACCCAGCTAAAAAGTTAGCGTTGATGTAATCTGATCCACCGTTATGGTTTGCCAAGACCACACGAGTAATGTCCCAACACGGAAAGTACAAAAACCGATTTTTATCATTGTTTTCAGGCTTATAAAAGTTTTCACAGATGCCACTTATCGGTATTGCAATAATTTTAGAATGCTCTTGAGAGATGTTGTACGAATTCAGCAGCTCCAATTGTTGATAGATTCAAATCCATAGCAAAAAATGAACTTTTCGCTTGGTGAGACGTAGAAGTAGTGTGACTACGACGATTAGTTTCGTAAGACTGAAAATAAATCTACGTCCACTAGTGCTTTATAGAATTCCTTATCACAAAGTTTTCGACTTGTGAGCTTGTAGTGAAGATATAGTTGGGTTTCGAAGAATTAAACATATAACAGCGTTATCATTCAACAGTTAGTTGTTTTTGACGGTTTATTTTATGATGATTTATATTATCACTAACTTTTACCCAATTATGGTTTTCTAATAACGTTAAACCATAAAAAAAGTGCGCCATTTGTTGAAAATATATTTTTAATTGGGTCAATACGTCACGTAGCTCTCGTTTGCCAGTCAGGGCAAACATTTGTATGAAAAGCAGATGTTTGTTCTCGGGTCATGGGTGTTTGTGTTTGTCTTTATGTGTGTTCCGAGGGACCCACGACAACATTGAACAATTTTAATCAAATAATATAACTTTGTGAAACAAGGCAAATAAATTATGACAGAATTGATGCAGGTACATACTGGTTAATGAAGATATTTCTTCTAAATAGAACTTAGTCTGAGTCTCTATTAAGGATTTCTTCTCCAAATTTCTTAACGTTTCTACGATATTTTTAATATCGCAGAGTCCTTGAATATCTCCAAGATTATCTACAAACATAAAAAATTGCATCATAATATTGTAAATACTACATCTAATAATGCAAAAAGTAACCAACCAAAAATGATCAAGATAACAAAGTCGTGCTTACCTAAAAATCTGAGATAGCATGTAAACATTGTTGTTTTTCTTGGAAAACAACTTCTTTCTCTTCTTGTTTTTGTTTAAACTTACTAATCATGGTATGTAGTAGTTTCCGCACGTTACTTTTCAATGTTTTATCCATATTAAAGCAATTAATATTAACAAATTATGAGTCGTAGCAAAACACTGACAATATAATGACAGACTTTGACGTATCTTTGAAAGCTTAATAATGTTGCTATATTAAACTTTTCAGAAAAATCCTAGGTCACGCTTTCGCTAGCCAGACTCTAGTATACATCTACTAGTAATGTATAGAGGTCAGTGCAGTTTCGAAAGATTTGTTGTAAGGTACCATAGACATAGAAAAAATAAGTGTGCATGTCATAGACATCTTTATGTCAGTGGTGACATGACTTCAACTTATTTCTATGTTTATGAATATGGCAAAGACCCATCATATAACTTATTCCAAGTCAGTGTTTCATTGAGAAATCATTGGGAAACGATCGGTGGACATAGACAATGGATTTTGAATGATAAGTTTTCCATTTAGAAGTCATTAAGGTTTTCATTCAGCTTACACTCCACTGACACACTTTTGAGACTCAACTATAACCCTACCGAAACTCAACTGAAACCCTATCGACATCCAACTGAAGTTACAGAATCGAGGCCCACGACATGTACTGAACGAAAGGCTTGACGACGAAGATGACATGGACAGGGAGTTAAGAGCTCTGGCAGTCCGCAACAATTCTATTCCTGCCGCACATCAACGATATACGTTTGCCTGGAGTGGTTGCGTACGCAGATGACAGCAGAGTCATAGATAGATATCTGTCCAGTGCAAGAGCTGGTGGGGATAAAATTCGAAATGAGAGAAAAGCAATGGTTGAGCGAGTGAACTCAACCAGTTAGCCCAACCAGGTGATATATCACCGCTCAATTTGATCTAAACCTACCCTCAAATTTGACATTTTAAAAGCGATATTTCAATTTATTTTCAGCGGCTACCTCATTCAGTGCTTATTCAGGTTGGTTCTTGTGCAGTTGTAACAAACAAAAAAAAAGTTATTTTGTGGCATAAATTATGTTTTATAGCAACAGTGCTATTAAGATTTATAATGTCTGGTAAAAGGAAAGCTAATCAAAACATATTTAGTATTTTTCTATGTTTTTGGAATATTATTTTGTATATGTACAACTCTTAGTTAGCAAAATATTAATAAATTGATAGAATCATTGCAATACTATTGTGATTTTTTGCTGTTGAAAGTGCAGTGGTGTTATAACATCTAGTAGTGATATCAACGCCCAATCATATTATTTTTGTATGAAAATTAAAGTTCCGACTAAATAAAGTGTTGAAGCTCAACAAAATAATTGAGGACTTCGAGAAAGCGGATGATGATACAACCTTGCCTAGTATTATCGCTATAATGCCTCCGGACAATGTAAATGTACACAAAACAGACGAGGATTCGGGTGACGAAAACATCGTGAATTTGCACAATCTTACATACGCCACATGAGATTGTACCATTGTCGCTTTTTCCTAAAACAGACGCATTGAGCCAGATACTCCAGAAAATAACATCGACAATACTCTTACAACTAGAACATCAACAGTGTCAAAAAATTAAAAGTATACTCGGCGAAATCGGCATAATCCGAAATAATATCCTGAGTGGCAATGGCAATATGATCAAGCTCCTAAGTACTTTTTTACAGTTACCTATGTATTATTACGCAGCCTTGGTAAAAAGTTAACTCATTGATTAGCTTGTACATGCACTACACGAATATGTATGCTCAAAAAAACATTGTGGATATGGCTTCTTTGGAGGAAGTCTTCAGTATTGACGAAGCTGTACATGGTCGCAACTGCAAACAATTAATACGTGGTAAGCCAAATAATGTGTTATAAATTTTGGTTTAGTGCCACCAGACTGGGACACGTAATGTGGTTTGATCCAAACCATGGGAAATCTGCCATGTTGTCATCGACTTGCAGACAGTTTGGTCTAGGTGGGAGTG
Organism: Aproaerema taeniolella; assembly: GCA_949987775.1. Classification (NCBI taxonomy): domain Eukaryota; kingdom Metazoa; phylum Arthropoda; class Insecta; order Lepidoptera; family Gelechiidae; genus Aproaerema; species Aproaerema taeniolella. Next base: position 12,372,072 of record OX465266.1, on the reverse strand, counting down.
TAATTTTACAGTTTGCCGATTAATAAAACACGCTTACTCATTGAAATCTGCGAGCGAACAGACAGTTTATTTTTTAAAGAAGCACACAAGTGACAAATGCAGTATATTCGTATACAGCCAAGTTTGATGTACATATTTTAACACCCCCACTACATCAAATGCAACAAACTAACAAAATAAAGTTTTACAATAAACAGGACTTAACTCTATACTTGACTTATTCCTAAACCATCTAAACAATTATAATGTTTAACGGGACTGAGTGCTTTTGTCAGAACATCTGCTGGCATTTCTGTTGAACACAAATATTTAATATCTATTAATTTATTATTAACAGCATCTTTGACAAAATGGAACCTAATATCTATATGTTTACTTTTTCTATGGGGTACATAATTTGCCACCAGCTTCTGTGCACTCTGGCTATCATTGTAAAGTACAATAGGATACAAGTTATGAGTTATTTCACATTGTAAAGCTCTCAAATACATAGCCTCCTTAGAAGCCTCTGCTATTAACATATACTCAGCCTCCATGGTCGAGAGCGCTACAGTTTTTTGTTTCCTGCTTTCCCAAGAAATTGCTGACCCTGACAAGGTGAAACAATATCCTGTGTAGGATTTGCGGTCTAAACAGTTACTTGCCCAATCGGCATCATCAAAACCTTCTATCAATTCAGCTCCTTCTCTCTCATACTTTATACAATAGTTCTTAGTTTTCTTTAAGTATTTAAGAATTCTTTTAGCATAGGACCAATGAACATTTGTATAACATTTGTTAAATTGACTTAAGAAACTTACACTATAAGGTATGTCTGGCCTAGTTAATACTGACAGGTACATTAGACTTCCAATCAATTTTTGATAAGGGATTCTAGTATCACAAACATCATCAACCTTATTTATATCTAATTTACACTCCATTGGTGTACTAGCAACTTTGGATTCAAGCATATTAAATCTTTTCAATAATTGATCAATGTAAGCCTCTTGATCCAATGTAATAGTACTACGATCTTTAGAAATATTAATTCTCATGCCAAGACACTGCTTAACTTGCCCTAAAATTTTTAATTTAAAATTGGAACTCAACACAGAAACTAAACTCTCAGTTTCAGATTTACTATCTGAAAAAACGAAAAAATCATCGACATAAAGTGCTATAATAACCTTAAAATTATTATTTATTTTGGTGAAAACACATGGTTCCAATCCAAATGACTTTTCTTAAATCCTGATTGATTTAAACATTCCTCAACCCTCTCATACCAAGATCTTGATGACTGTTTCAAGCCATATATTGCCTTTTTTAATTTAATAATAGTTACTTTCTCACTATTACAACAAATATCTGGTTGAGCCATATAAATATCTTCTTTGAGATATCCATTTAAGAAAGCTGTTTTAACATCAAGATGTGTTGTATCTAAATTCAACTGTACAGATAAAGCAAATAATAGTCTTAAAGTGGAATGACGAACAACGGGTGAAAATGTCTCATCGTAGTCTATGCCAGGCTTTTGAGTAAAACCCTTTGCTACTAAACGCGCTCTATAACGAACACTGTTATCACTTTCAATTTTTCGTTTAAAAACCCACTTACACTGCACTAATGTTTTATCCGACGGCACTTGATCCACAACAACCCAGGCCTCATTTTCTTCAAAAGCCTGTAGTTCCTCTTTCATGGCTGCAATCAATTTGTCTTTATCTGGTCTACTTAAGGCATCTTGAATGGTCACAGGATCATCACTAATAATCTCATTGTTGGGTGTGGTGCAAAAATTTGAAAAACCGTATCTCTCAGGTGGACGTCTCTCTCTTTTGCTGACCAGAGTCTCTTCCTGCTTGCTTTTATCTTCTTTTACCTGCAAAGATTTATTATCGGCATTTGGACTGGCACAACTACTTGCAGATGTGTTTACTTGTAAAGAATCATTTTTGGTATTTAAACTTTCATGACTACTCGTAGATGGCAGAATATCCCCCACTGAAACTGACACCTCCTGGTTTTTGATAATTTTACATTCAGTATCCTCATAAATAATCACGTCTCTACTGGTTGAAACACACCTTTTAATTGGGTCATAAATTCGATATCCTTTAATATTTTCAGCATAACCAATTAGTAGATGTTTCTTAGATTTACTATCCCACTTCAGTCTTTTTTCTTTGGGAATGTGAACCATTACCTGACTGCCAAAAATACGGACATGACTTAAATCTGGTTTTTTACTAGTCCAGAGCTCAAAAGGTGTTTTATCGTTCAATCCTGATGCCACAGATCTGTTTCTAAGATAAACTGCGGTGTGAGTCGCCTCAGCCCAAAACTTTTTATCTAAACCAGCATCAAATAGCATGCACCGAGCTCTTTCTACAATGGTACGATTAAGTCGTTCACTCATACCATTCTGCTCAGGGGTGTAGGTATTTGTTTTTTGGTGTACAATCCCTGAGTCTTTCAAAAAATTTTCAAATTCCTGACTACAAAACTCTAAGCCATTATCTGTCCTGAATTTCTTTATCTTTTTATTATGTTGGTTCTCAACCAGTGCCTTAAACTCTTTAAAATATTTGAACACTTCGCTTTTAGCTTTAAGAAAATAAATAAAGACCATACGACTGTAATCGTCTACAAAGATGAGGAAATACCTTGATCCACCAATGGAAGTCTCCTCCATAGGACCGCATACATCTGCATGAATGGTATCCAGTACATCAGTGCTTCTTGTACCTGTGTTATTGAAAGGAAGACGTGCCTGTTTTCCTTTACAACAAACGATGCATGTACTTTTATCTATGACATTATTATCATTATACGCAACACCTGTCACAGCACCATCTCTCATCTTCTTCATGTCATTGCAATTTATATGGCCCAATCTTCTATGCCAAACTTCACTGCTGACACCTGACGTTGTAGTAAATAAACATTGCTTGTATTCCATTCTTAGTTTGTAGACACCATCTATCAAATCAGCAATAGCCACCAATTGATTCTTTTTATTATAAATATTACACAGGTTCTCTTTAAAATCCACTCTGTTGCCATTTTTAATCAACTGGCTCACTGATACTAAATTTGTAGTGAGGTTAGGCACACACAAAACATCTCTCAATGTAACTTCATATTTACACCTAGGGGTCACAGTCAGAATATCCACTTCTCCTGAACATTCTACAGGCATAGTGCTCTTATTTGCAACTTTAATCTCCGTAATGCTTGACTGACTAGAAAGGACAATGGGCAAAAATGTATGGACCTTGGTACAACCCTCCAATAGCGATGAGCTATATGTCCCTGGACAGGTCTTTTCAATTGGAACAATAGTTACTAAGACAGCTATGTTGTAATAGTTGTCCGTTCAGAGTTATAGGTACCTAAAGATAAAAAAAAAAAAAAAAAATTTTGCAATTATTAACGTTTATTGGGGAAAATAACAATAATTTCGTTATAGATTACAGTATTTCATAATTATTTATAGAAATATAAAGGAATTACATTGCTTAGGTCCAAAAAAAAACACTTATTTACCTTACATATATTTTATACAAATATTTTTTTTATACTTAGGGCAAGTTCGATAAGCGTGAATATAGCCATTGACAAGACACAGAGTGGGTAGGCCTCACACAAGATGCACCGATGAGCTGGTCAAGGTCCCGAGAAGCCGCTGCATGTGTTCCATCACACATTAGAATTAGTTTAATGTTTTCTCCATTTCCAAAAAGGGATTTTGAAATAAATATTTGGTTGGTGTGCCTCGTAATTCGTACATTGATTTGCTTTTTGTTGAACAATAGCCGCTATTTGTTACGATACAATGAGCGAGTTTTTATTGCAACATTGTTTTTATTATTGTAAGTATTATTTTCAGTATACACAATCACTTTTAGGTGTACCGCCTGGCCAGTTCAAAGAATAATAGCATGGTTTATGACTTTTAATAGCTGCATCTCTTTTGTTTGTGCGTTTTGGGTACCGTCGTGGTATGAGGCGAGCCGCGGGCGCACCTCGCCCCCGCTCCCCGGCGGGGGTGTGTCCGTATTCTAACTTGGGACCCTCAGGTAAGTCAAGTAACAGTCGTTCATTGGTACTGTGCGCGAGTGTTACGTTTCTTGTTTATGCAATACTTCTTAACGACTTTGACTTGGCAATCTTTTCGGACACTGATATCTGCTTATAACGTTGACCCGGCTATTTACATGGACATTGTGCTCTGATCTGTTTTCTGAACTTGGCTATCACACTGGATTATTGAACTGCTTATTGATCGGACCTCGGACTATTGTGCTCCAATGGAAGGTTTTCGCAATTGTGTTATGTGTCGGCGAGGGCTCTACCGCGGAAGGTATCAACAACACGTCTTAACGGATAATCTTCCGAGAGCGCAACCAGAGTTTGCTGCATACATCCAACAACATGCAGTATTGGAGGTGAGTATTTTATCATATTTCTAGAGATATAAATATATACATTTGACGGTGCGTCTTATGTACCTAAGTACCTACCTTGTGTACAGATAAATAAACTGAATGAATAGACATGAGAAAAACAGACTTTGGTTTTAATGCGCGTAGTGTATTTTGTTTCTGAGAAGTATGTATGTATGTAAACACTTTATTGCACTTAAACAGAGACAAGACCCTAAACTCGACACTTTTGTTTACTTTTACTATCTTAATAGACTTTGGCCATTATACTGTGCCAGATGTGGCCGTGTTACCTACCTATTATTGTTCAAAACACTTTTTGACGTTACACTATAGGGTTTTTACTGACTCGCTGCCGACGCGGTCATAAATCATAACAGATAAAGGGTTGGGAGCAGCGCAACGTCGGTATCGATATGTGTGAGTCATCGACTCAGGTAGCAAAATACCCTTACTTGCTACGTAATGAGGACCACTAAATAACCATCATAGTTGTCTAATTAACATAAGAAACGATGTTGTATTTGTGTAACGTTCGAAAATATACATTAATGTTTTGACTTTTTGTTTAAATATTGCATTATTTATTTATAAATATATTGTTATATCTTAGTATATTCATTTCATAAAGTAATAGATAAGTGTCTCAGTAATATAACTCTACATTTAATTTTAACTAACCTCAATATTCGCAAAAATGATTTTCTATCGATACTAACTATCGACATGAAAACAACGCGGAACTAGGCCAGCCCATAAGACCCCTAAGTAGAAGCGAGATAGAAACACTGATAATGATTTATGACCGCGTCTGCAGCGAGTCGGTAAAAACCCTATAATTCTCCAAAATGTTTTCGATCAATGCAACCAATATAGTATTCTAAACAATGTTGCTTTAAACGGTTTTGATTATAATCCGATTTTAATGAAATAATTATACTGTTTCCAGATTGTGTTTGATAACACACGAAGCGTATGTCATCGATGTTGGCAGAGAGCTGAAAATGCCGTTAGACTACCTGGTGTTGTTCCGGAAGTGGAAGAAGCCAATGATCCTGATGAACAAAATGTTCACCAAGTTTTCGCTCCTGAATACAAAAGAGCACCTAGTACTCCTGGGCACTGTATCTTTTCCAACTGCGGTAATGATACACGACACCGAATACCAGAAGCTATAAAAGTTCACATGTTGTGCGAATACAAGTTGTATATCCCCGACGGTGCAAGAGTATGTAGAGAACACCTCGAAGGAAACAACTGGGATGAGCTGCCAGATTTTTGCAATACCACTAATTATTTTACTGGAGCCCAGTTTAGTGATGCTTGCGACATACTGCGAGCAACCATTGCACGTGGAGCGAGGTTCAATTTTAATGTAAGAGGTGCCATGTCTAATGAAGACATGCGTTTCTGGGTTGGACTTGATGGTGATCAATTCGATTCTATTTTGGAGCAAACTCCTTCACTCAGCGAAAGATGCAAAGATCCAAGAACTGCATTAGGTATATACCTGACAAAACTTCGTACAGGAGATTCAGATGATAGGCTTGCGTCATTATTTAATATGTCCAGGAGAAAACTGGAACGATATTTGAACATTGCACGTGAATGTCTTACAAATGAATATGTAATACTTCACTTGGGGTTAGATCACATTGACAGAAGAAATCTTTTAGACAGAAACCTAGTCATTCCAAAAAACCTTTTTGGAAATGAAGAGAATACCAAACTAATTCTAATATGTGATGGAACATATGTCTACATCAATAAAAGTAGTAACTTCTTATTCCAGCGGCTGTCATATAGCCTCCACAAGTTTAGAAATCTTTTAAAGCCATTTTTGATTGTATCGTCAGATGGTTATATTATTGATGTTTTGGGGCCGTACGCTGCCACAAAAACTGACGCGCAAATAATGCAGGATATCATGAATGACGAAGAACACCCTTTACATTATTTGCTTCAACCAAATGACGTGTTCATTTTGGACCGTGGGTTCAGAGACAGCTTGGATGCAATCGAAGCCTGGGGTTATGAATATTACGTGCCACCAACAAAAGACCGTCGAGAATCCCAGCTCACTACGGAACAGGCAAACGAATCACGAGCCATTACAATGTGCCGATGGGTAGTGGAAGTTGTGAACGGCAGGTTTAAACGTAATGATAAACTGTTACGGCAATCATATTTTAATCGGGCACTGCCGCATATGTTCGAAAACTTTAGAATTGCTGCAGCGATTATAAATCACTTCCATGTACCGATAACAGATAATGAACATGCAGAAGAGTTCCTGAGTCATATACGAGAAACATTGGATTCACCGAATCTTCTATACACATATGTCGAGAGAAAGCGCCTGAATAGCCGAAGGGTTGATTTTCAACGGATGGAAGCCCACAATATTGAAAACTTCCCAAGGCTCACCCTAAATCAGATAATGATACTGGCTTTGGGTACATACCAGCTAAAACTGGCAAGATCATACTGCGCGGAGCATCTTAATAACGGTTTATACCTTATTGAGACATACAGAGAAAATCAACTGGATGACCTGCCAGATTATGGAATTAATGAAGAAGTGTGGCTTCTGCGTGGGCGCATTCAATCTAGACACGTCCGGGCAAGAACTTATTATTGTTACATTTTGATAAAAAGTAACCAAATCGAAGGCAGCAACAACATTGTTCAACACTACTGTACATGCTTGTCAGGACGGCGTACCATGGGTACATGCGCGCATATTATATCAATTATTTGGTATTTAGGACATGCAATTCATGAAGGCTTTATTGCACCGGCAGTGTTCCTAAATGATGTTATCGTGGACGAACTGTGAACAATCAAAATGTAATTGACTCTATTTTGTAAATGTAAAAAAAAATATTTGTATAATATATTAGTATGTAAGGTAAATAAGGTGTTTTTTTTTTGATCTAAGCAATGTAATCCCTTTATATTTCTGTAAATAATTATGGAATACTGTAATCTACAACGTCATTATTGTTATTTTCCCCAATAAACGATAATAATTGCAAAATATTTTTTTTTATTTGTTTAACTTTAGGTACCTATAACTCCGAACGGACAACTATTACAACTTAGCTGTCATAGTAACTATTGTTCCAATTGAAAAGACCTGTCCAGGGACATATAACTCATCGCTATTGGAGGGTTGTACCAATTTGCCCATTCTCCTTTTTCGAACATTGTTTACATCAGTCGTCATATGAATGCTGGCCCCCGAATCTAAATACCAGTCTGTTTTGCAGTAACTTTTACTCAAAAACACTGCAGAAAATGCGTTGGTGCTCTTTGTTTCCTCCGATTTAGCTTGCGGACACTGATTTTTATAATGACCGAACTGTTTACATCCATAACATTTCACATTTTTCTTCTTCTTGACATTTTTGACGTCTGAACCACTTTCGCCATTTTTGCCAGTGGTGCCAACCTTACGCGAATGCGAGTCACGCCCTCTACTGAGAAACGCACTGCCCGGTTCACTGTCGTTTCCCGCCATGTCTATCAATTTGGCTTTTATTACGTCAGCCGTAATGGCTATTCCAGAATGTTCGATCGCCATAATCATAGGGAGATATTTATCTGGTAATCCTGCCAATAACAAGCTCCCAATCCACTCGTCATTCACGTTAAATCCAGTTCTACATAATTTCTGACTTGTCTCGATGATTTGAGTCACGTAACTCGTGATTGACTCGCAGTTATCTAGACGAATTGAAATTAAGTTTCGCAATAACGTGATCTTTCTTGAAAATCCAGAGTCATCAAACATTTGCCGCAGCTTCGACCATAATTCTTTGGTCGATGAGGCATCCTTGATGTGGACGTAAAGTGACGGGTCTATTGTTAAAACCAACTTGGCTTTTGCTTTCGCATCTTCTGATGCCTTTGCGGTACTTTCTGTCTTGATGCACGCCTCCATGCCCTCCAGAACGAGTAAATTTTCCGCAGCAAACACCCATTCACTGTAATTTTCTCGACCCTTCAACTTGGGCACGTTGGTGATGTACGAACTTGAAGCCATTTCTGTTGATTTTCACACAATCTCGACGTAACAAACTTCTGCCAATCGTTTTTTATAAACCGCGAATCTAGCTAGCTAACTACATTTACTACTATTTTGCTAACTAAATGGCATACTGGGCCCATAACCTAATAAAACACGCTTACTCATTGAAATCTGCGAGCGAACAGACAGTTTATTTTTTAAAGAAGCACACAAGTGACAAACGCAGTATATTCGTATACAGCCAAGTTTGATGTACATATTTTAACAATCCTTTCAACTAACCTATGTTTTCTTGCAATCCTTTCAACTAAACCTATGTTTTGACCTATACTTCAACAACTTGTTTTCATTGATACTAGTAACATAAACCTGTAAGCAACAGTAATCAATCGAGAAAATAGCACCTCTAAAATGTCCATCGCCAACTAATAACGCCTTCAACAAGACTGAGAGAGGGACCTTTTCTTTTTTTAAATGATTGCTGTTCTGTGTATTATACTCGAGTATAAATATATATTGTCAGAATAAATAAAATACATTTCATTTCATTTCCTTTTTCTTTATCCAATCATATCTCACCTCTTGGTACATGGTACAGTAGTGCATTCTCCTACCAGGCGTTATAACACCTTCCATTTCCGGGCTTTTCCAGGTGTCTTTGACTTTTTCTATAATTTTTTTCATTAGCTTAGATGTGAAAATAGCAACATATTAAAATATTATAAATATCCGTGATGGTAAATAGTTTCAGGGTTATCTGGGTTAAGTCTTGTCTCCCAATGGGGTGACATGAACTTGGTGAGTTTCAACGCCTCCTAAAGCTCAAACTGCAGCCAAAAACTGGGCATCCTTAACAGGGTTAAACGATGCCCCACGCCAGATCAACTTCTTACCCTTTATAAGGCGCAGGTCCAATCGTGCATGGAGTATTGTAGCCACCTTTGGGATGATTCGGCCAAATACCTACTAGCCGCACTGGACTCGGTGGATCGCAGAGCCAGGTGGCTCATTGGTGATAAAAATTTGGTTAAGGATAATCTACAAAGCCTAGCTCATAGTCGTAAAGTAGCTTGCCTATGTGTTTTTTATAAGATGTACTTCGGGGAGTGTACTCAAGAGCTGCATGAGCTTATTCCGCCTGCCCCTTTTTTCCATCGGACTGCGGGTTATCACCCTTATCTTGTCGAGATCCCTCGGATACGTACTAAGCGCTTTTCTTCATCTTTAGTATTGCGCACTGCTAAGGTGTGTATTTCCGAGCTCACACAACACGAATATCTTTTAATTTGGAGTGAATAGGCTTCTTTTGGGTGGGCTCGCTACATCTTTGTCTGTATCTTTGCCCTGAGCTAGATTGTTGTTAAGAGCGAACCCATTCTATATAAAAAAAAACATGTTTGCGAGGCGTTTCTCCAAGTGTTCGGAAGGCGTCAAAATTTCATTATTTAAGGCTTACTGCCAGACATTTTATCAGACATTTTGTACTGGACTACTTTGGGTGAAATATACTAAACGCACTTTTAACGTACTCAGAGTACAATATAATGACGCTTTCCGCATTCTGATGAGACTGCCTCGCTTCTGCAGTGCGAAGGGTATGTTTGCAGACGCTGCGGTGCCAGATTTCTTCGCTATCCTAAGGAGTCATGTGGCGTCTTTTTGGGATAGACTAAGAGACGGACAAAACGAGATATTGATCAACATTGTCGAAAATTTTGATAATGTATTTTTTTGACACTGGATAAAGCTGCACCGCTCTTATATTTTTGTGTTTTGATATTGTATTGGTAATCTGTATAAGTAAGTATGTGTTGTAATTGCCTGAAATAAATGTATTATTATTATTATTTAAAATTATTATTATTTTCGTAATCAGATAAACCAAACGATAACCATGTTGATTTTGTCATCCATTTCCCCCTTTTTGGAGTTTAATTCTAAAAAAGCTGAAACACAACATGGTTATTAATTTATCCTGTGAAATTTTTAATAAAATATTCTAACTTATCTTGTGTTCCCATACAAACTTTAGATACCCGCTTCACTCCCTCGAGGGGTGCTCTACTAATTCCGTTCAATCAGTTTACTTCACATTAACTTAAGGATGTGAGAGAGACGCGTTCTATGTTTTTTGACTTAATCGCAGAAAGACGCAGCGTCCTATATTTTTGAACTTAACCATCTGCAGTAATTTGTACAGTTGTTCAGTTGTTTTCATATAGCACTAGCATTGTTACATTTTTAGTTGTTACACGAATTCCAATCAAAATTGAATATTACTTGCAAAAAATATTTTAATTTTGATATTCGCTCAAATTCTCTTTTAACTTTTCTATAGCTACCAATTTTTTTGAGATTTTCGTTATTAGCAACTGGTTGTGTATAAGGAATAAAAGATATTGTGTCACAACTGGTTGCCATGAAAGACTAAAAAATCTTTGCAGTCAACTGGTTGCGAAACACAGTTGTTGCGTTGGCGGCTGAAAGCAGTTTTTCAATACAAAATCTTACATCGTAAAATAATATAATTAATATTAGTTATTTCAAACTGACCTGGTTGATTCAATAAAAAGCGTTTGAGCCTGCTTGTCATGCACAACTTTACCAGATGCAATGGCGTCTTCACCATTTACAAATACGTTCAGCAACGTACACTCATCAACACAGTTGTATGTAGCGTCTTCGTGAACATGCTCTCCAATTTCTGCTGACACTCGTATCGGTGGACCCATATCTACCACTGAAAGAAAACAAAACATGTGGAAAGTTGAATGATACGTTATTTTGTTTTTAAAATATTAGGGAAACAATTAAACGCCACTTAAAACTTTGACTAATTTATTTAACAACATTCAAAAGTCAAAAAGTCAAAAATTGCTCAAAACGGTATGTAAACCATACAAAATGTTTTTTGAAAGCTATTAACAATTAAGTCCCACTTGATTTAACTCACTATTAACAATTAACTCGCAATTTTGCTTTATCTCAATGAAATCACTGGTAACTTGTATCCTATACTTGGTGTAAAGGAAACACTTCCGAAAACAAAGACAGCGTGTTAAAAAAAAATGTTTTGTTTTTAAGTTTTTTTACTTTATTTTATGTAAATTGACTCCAGAAATAGATATTAGTAATGTGATGTAAAAAACACCATCATTTTGAGAAACGCGCAATGTAAATCGAAGTAAAATCAGATGTCATCGACCCCACTCCAATTCACCTAAACGGGCCTCAGGCGGTCAACAGGCCAAGGCCGGTCAGTAACTTCGAGTAGTTCCCCCGTGCCTCGCCTGCGCCCCGCAGCGATCCACCCGCGTCCCCACTCTCCGCGCTCCCGCCCACGAATCTTGGCTTTGAGCGCATGGTCTCCCGCGCCCGCCCACGCTCCGCTGCTGTGCGGCCGGCTGCAGCGCAGTCAGTCCTCTCGCGGTCAGTGTTGCCATTTTAGCGGCTTTGACGCTAGATCTAGCGCATTTTTGAGGTATTTAGAGACTTATTTTAATACTTGGACCCTAAAAAATATTTTAGCGACTTCTGGCGACTTTTGTTCATAACGATACTTACTTCTTAAGATTTTTATAGGAAAATAATAAAATATGAGCATTTTATCACTCTGTCTATTGGTAACACACAGGGAAGCTTATACGACCCTCAGGGAAGCTGATATACGACCCTGACTGAGGGAAATCCCCTACTAATTACATACTTTTTTAATTTTAATTATTTTACGACATTATAATAATATGTATCATATGTTTACGTGTTATATGTATTATATGTATATATGTATCAGTGTTATTGCTGTTGGTCAGCCAAATAAATAAAATAAAAAATTAATAAATAAAATAAACAAATTTTTTTAAATTATTTTTATTATCATTCTTACAACTATTTTTACAGGTTTTAAACCTAATGCAATAGTGTAGCTGCAGTATTATACAATCAATAACAAATAACTTGTAATTTTATTTTTGTAAATTCACTCCGCGAACATGTAAAAAAATCAATCCGTTCAGCTGTATAGTGCGTGTTGCAGCATTTCTGCTTGCGATCTTTTTTATGTTTAGACTCTGTTTAATAAGAAAACCTTCGTGGAATAAAATGGAAACTACTTGTTGATTTGTTTATGGCAATACAAATTACTCATTTGTCAAGAAGAAAAACTTGACACAGCTTTGTTTATTGCGATAATTTTGTGTATTCTTCGTCAAATTTTAATTAATAATTATGGTAAAAATAAACCCAGTACCGTTAGGAAAATTATATTTAACATCAAAGTCAAAGTCAAAGTCAAAGTCAAAAGTGTTTATTTCATTGAACATATAAAATGATACTTGAACACGTCAATATTATGAATTACATTAGCACTTTTGGCTTTGCGCCTATTCGCAAAGGTGCAGTCTTCCTCAGGAGAAGAATAGGCAAGAAACTCCGAGGGTCGCTCTTTTTAAGTCAATCATATAAATTTTCTTACTTTTAATTTTAATTGACTTAATATCTGAATAACTCTGGAGCTGAGCAATTTATTCCCATGGTTGCTTGTCTAACAGATAATCCAAAATTCTATAATAGCCCTATTCTATAATACATAAATCGTATCATAGGGTTTTGCCAGCAAGAAAAGGCAGTAAAACACACCATAATCGACCTCAACAAGATCACTAAACGTGTTGCAGCAACGTGTGGTATTTGGAATCGTTTCACAGTTTTATTTCAATATTTATAGACTTCCCACCAGCTCCCAGGTAATCTCCGGTCCCTAGCTTATAGAGATCTCAACAAAATTTAAGTGTTTCACGTAAATATAAATTATTACGAAAATATTTAGTAGAATTTGTTAGGATCAATAGCCCGAGTAAAAAATTTTGATACTTTATATATTGAATGATAATATGTATGTTTGTTTTTTGTGTAAATAAGGCTAACTTGAGTATTTTGTGCCAGATATAAATAAACAAACTGTAAGTAAAATAAAAAAGAGGGTTCGACCAATAATGGTGTGTGACATACTCAAGCAACACACCGTAAAGGCAGACCGAAAAAAGTTATTATAATTGATGATTTTTATAAGTGTGTTATCCGGAACAAAATTCGAGAGTTTTATGCAGTAAGAAAAGAAGTTCCGACTTTGAGAAAACTGCATCGGGTTCTCAAGGAGGACATAAACTTTTGCGGTAGTGTAGCTACTTTATCAAAAATTTTGAAACAACTGGGTTATTCCTACAAAAAATGTCAGTCGAAACGAAAAATTCTTACTGAGAGACATGATTTAATGGCTTGGCGTGCTAAATACTTGCGAACAATCAAACGCTTAAGAGAAGCTGGTAAACCCATAATGTACGTTGATGAGACGTATATTCATACGTCACATGAAGTCAATAAGTGCTGGCAAGGTCCTGATGAACCTGGTGTTTCGAAAGCGATTTCCCTTGGTCAAAGATACATTGTAGTTCACGCAGGCAGCAGGGATGGATTTGTCGAAAACTGTTTGCTGGTTTATAAAACTAAAAGTATTTCAGCGGATTACCATCATGACATGTATCAAAACAATTTCACTAAGTGGCTAAAAGAAAAACTGTTGCATAACTTGTCTACACCGTCTATCATTGTATTAGACAATGCGTCGTATCATTGCGCACGCATTAATAAGCCTCCAACTAGCAAGGATAAGAAGAATACTTTAAAAAGATGGTTGGAGTCTAATGGAGCAGATTATCCTGCTGACGCTCTTAAAGTAGAACTTTTAGACTTAGTAAAAAAAATAAAGGGGAACCACTATATGTAATCGATGAAATAATTGAAGAAAATGGTCATACTCTCATCAGATTGCCCCCTTATCATTGTGACCTTAATGCAATAGAAATGATCTGGAGCCTTGTCAAAAGACAAGTTGCATCAAAAAACATCAACATTTCAGCTAAAAACTTAATACCAATTATACATGATGCTTTGAAAATGTTACTGCAGAACATTGGTGAAAAGAATGTGATCATGGGCTACATGTAGAACAAAACTATTGGGATGAAGACCGCTTAATTGAAAACGAGAAAGAATTTATTATCCATGTAACCGATTCAAGCAGTTCAAGTTCGGAAGAAGATGATTCTTTGGATATGTCTGTCAATTCCAAAAGTGATTTAACTATGTCTGGCGTTGAATATTTAAAATCGGAGTTTGACTATGGTTCTGATCAGGAAGAATAAATAAAATACATAAATCGTATTTACAAATTTAAATGACTGAATTCAAAGAACTCGAACAAATAAATATTATTTGACCTAATCTGGTACACTACATTCTTTTGTCATTTTTTTTTCTAAATTAGAAGCAATTTTAAAGCCTTGCAACACGCCAACAAAGCTATGATAGACTTCGATTGGCATTTATTTATAAACAATATTCTCTTACTACTGTTCCCAAACGGTTTGATGAGTTTAAGCGTGGGCACGGTAATCTATTGTCTTAAAAATGTTCAAAACAAGAAAATTTCACTACGGCAGGTAACGTTTGAGCTCTATGATAATAGGCATATGAACGTAAATAGTACCCAGAAAAATAAACATAAAATTTTTTCCCCATTTTTTTACAAAATCCATGTCTATATTTATTTTTCCGTGACGTCTTTCATCACGGTTAACCAAATTTATTTAAAAGATTTATTAATTTCTATCATCAAACGTTGAAAATCAACAAGTTCACTATGAGTATTTGCAGTAAAATTATTATACGTCGCAGTAACTCGTAATGGAAACTTGAATTTCGCCGTGACGGGAGCTGAGGAAACGGAGGTTTCGATATACAAAATAACTGCAGTAATTTTTAATAGTATTTTTTGTGAGGTAAGCCACCTTTTTTAGGGTTCCGTAGTAATCTACGAACCCTTATAGTTTCGCTATGTCCGTCTGTCCGTCTGTCCGTCTGTCCGTCTGTCCGTCTGTCCGCGGGTTTTCTAAGAAACCCTTGGTACTACAGAGCTGAAACTTGGCGTGGTTATACATATTAATGACGCCGATAGAACTGTAGAGTAAAACCTTAGAAAAAAAAATTTTTTTTTGGTGTCTCCCATAGACGTGAAAGGGCGATGATTTTTTTTTTCTCGCCTATATCATCGAGTGGGGTGTCATAGAATAGCTTTTTAAAAGATAGAAGGGGTTTAATATGAACGTTTTTCGATTTAGCACTCCATTTGCGAATCATAAATTTTTAAAGTGAAAATTTTTGTCAAACACAAGTGTCCCCCCCCCTCTACCAGCTAAACTGTTGTTTCTAAAAATGTGGAAAAATTCACAGAGGTAGAATATACATCAAATTTAAAAGGAAAACTATAAAACAAAAGTTGGCCCTTCAAGTTTGCGAGTAATGGTAGACCAAATGCCAAACATTGTTGGGATTTATAAGAATATATTTACTAATATTAGATCCTTGGTACTACAGAGCTGCAATTTGGCATGTTCATACATATTAATTGCGCCGACAAATAGAAAAATAAAATTTTGTAAAAAAAAAATTTTCGGTTGTTTCCCATACATGTGAAAGGGCGATGGATTTTTTTTTTCTCGCCGATATCATCGAGTGGGATGTCATAGGATAGTTTTTAAAAGATAGAAGGGGTTTACTACGAACGTTTTTCGATTCAGCAGTCCGTTTGCGAAAAATTAATTTTTAAAATGAAAAAAAATGTTAAATATTTCACGAGCATTTAGCATTTACGACGAAGTTCAACCTAATCCAAAACAACTGCCATACAAAGTTCCACGCTTAAAGTGAGGCAAGGTCGAAAGCCAAGCTGTACCATATTGACATTTCATGTGTCGTTATAGGTTTTTGGGGGTGTTAATTACGAAAATGACATCAAAATTATACACAATCGCCACGCGACCTGCTCTTTAGCACCAGCTCGAAATTATTCCTAACAATACTTTTGTTGCTAAAAAAGTTTAAAAAAATTTTTTTTTTCTGAAAGTCAAAAAAAATTCGCGCTCGCTTCGCTCGCGAATGAAATACTTCAATTGTGTTGTATTTAGCCCAAAACCTAAGTTAGTGCCCCCCCTCTCTACCAGCTAAACGGTTGTTTCTAAAAATGAGAAAAAATTCTCATTGATAGAATATACAACGAAATTAAAAGAAAAACTATCACACATAAGTTGGCCTTTCAAGTTTGCGAGTGATAGTCGACCAAGTGCCAAACGTTTTTGGAATTAATAAGAATATGTTTACAAGGTTCAATACTAAAAGTGAGGCGAGGTTATTTTATCAGCAGGTCTATATTATTTCTAATAATATTAGCGCAAAAAAAAAAAAACTTCACTTTCTTCGCTTGCGAATTTTATAATTTCATTATGTTGTGTTTAGACCGAAACTAAAGTTATTTCTGAAACTACAAACTCTTTAATACATTTCTTTTTTATATTATAGTATTTGGAGATTTTAACATCGACTATGACTAGTGATGGAAGATGCTCAGTCTTTTAAGGCTTTTAATAAAGACTCACCTTATTTTTGACGCCTCGCGACTGATTCAGTCTTTTAGTTCCTAACCTTTAGTCATAAGACTAGCTTTTGTAGTTGAAGTCTTTTAACGTAAAAAACTGAGCTGTTAATTAAACAGCTTAAAGGACTTAAAAGACTGGCGACTCATTATCTGGGAAGTCGACAGTCGTAAGGTATGTGTTGATAGAATGTAAATATCTCATTTTATCTCCTTGTCAAATGTTATCAAAATGTATTTAGTGGTTTAGGCGTTAATTATTCCTTTTGGTTGATAGGTTACAAAAGAAATATTTAATATCACACACAAACCGCGGTGCGATCCCTTTTGCATAGAAGAACTTGAGTCGTATAAGTCTTTTAGTATTTTGAAAACAACTCGAGTCGTTTCAGTTTTTAATCTCTTAATAAACTACTAAGTCTTATTAATAAAAACTCGAACTTTCAGTCTTAATTTTAGAGTCAAGTCCTGTAAGATGGAGGCGAGTCTTTTTAATAAGCCTTAAAAGATAGTCTCTTTCATCTCTAACTACGACCGTAACGATAGTACACCCGTTTTAAATGAATACGTAATGTAAACAATTTTTATACAACCATTTGCATCCACGCGAGGTGTTTATTAAACAGATAAATTTTTTTTCATTTTCCTTGTGGCGCTGGAATCTACATTTCTCCTTTAATTACCTTCTTTCTTTGTGATCTCGTTTTTATTAGACATTATTAGCGATTTAACCGTCCATATGCTCGTAAAATTAAGAAGCCAGCTGCATATTTGAACCATGCTGCTACGGAACCCTACAATGCGCGTGTCCCGACACGCTCTTGGCCGGTTTTTTACGTTATTTTTTCCACAACCAAGCTTGTTATATTTTAGGTGAATACCTATAAATATAAAGAAATGGAAATAAGTGAGATCGATGTCCACGCGAACGAGAATTGGTAACTCATGCACAAACATCGCCAAAGTAACACTACCAAATGGCAAAACGGCTGCAGTACGACTGGCATTTGACCACTTTAAGTAAGGAGTGTTTGTGAATAGTTTGCAATTTATATCAGCAATTGTTTAGGGGTATGGTAATTTATCCACTTAAAATATAAACTTTATACGGTTAAACTTTAACTTGCTTCTTGTTCGGCGGGTCCTGGGTTCGATACCCAGCCGGGCAAACATTTGTGTAAAAAGCAGGTGTTTGTTTTCGGGACGTGGATGTTTGTGTCCGTCTATTTGTGTGTGTCAGAAGGGACCCACGACACAAGGGAAAACCTTGCTGTAGGCCTTTGAGTTTGTGACGTCTTTTTTTTCTTCGAATATCGTTCCAAAATATCAAGATGATTTGTCCGCGCTATAATGACGTACCAGTGCTGTCTACATAACAAAATCGGCTAGTAAATACAGTGGCGCCCTCAATTCTCACGACGGTTTTCTTACTGAACAGACTCTACTAATTCTTTCCAGCCTAGTTTTCTTTTTTATTCAATAAGTTTTAAAATTTTAGAACTTTCTCCATTTTTGCTTTTTGTTTGGGATTGAAGTTGTCAATTCATTCGACAAAAATTTTTTAGTGGTTAAATACTGCGTTTTTGTTGCACGACATATCGTTTGTCCGTTTTAAATTCAGTTATAATTTATTATGTTTAAAAACTCCACAAAAGTTGATTTTTTATTGATTAAGTGCTTAAATAATAATTTCATGTGATACAGCGGTTATCAAAATGTAAGTTCTTCACCTTTTCTTATCGTTTTTCTCATTTTTGCTTTCAGACGCTTACTTTACTTTACCTACTCTATACAGTACATTTTACACAACATCTACTTCACGCTCAGACAAATACACTATCAGGCTGTTCTTGCAACAGTTACGAGAATCCTAGGTCTTGTGGTTTAAATCAAATCTGGTTATCACCTGACCTGGGGGGAATACTTCACGACCTGCAAGAGGAGAATATCCACTAGCTTGACATTCTTACTATACTAAAATACTCATATATTTTAATTTTTCTTCCTCTTTTGTGTCCTTTCGTGAATTGTGGCCTTTGTGGTATCCTAGTCCATTTTGGAATTTTGTAGTTTCAGTGATTTTACGTCAACCCATTAAAGGCGTCCACCGAAGCCATTCTGTGACCGGGGTAAACGGAAACAAGGCGATTGACGATTACACGTTCGCCCCAACCAGTTCCTGCCACAATTCTGACGCGGTTTACTCCGGCCCCAAGAAGATCCACACCCCTTAGTTAAGTCCCACAATCCTTACTCTAAACTTATTTATTTTAATTAAAAAGGTCGAGTAATCTAACAAAGAGGTAGGAATTTTATTCGTCGACGAATTAAAGAGCCAATATTCAGTTTAGATTCCGACTAAATTTAGTTTTTCCGCAAATTCTTTAGTTTTGAGTCATTATTAATTAGCTTGTCTTTCCCAAACAATTTTTTTAACATATTTAACACATTTTTTTTATTTATTAAGGGCCAACAAACAGTTTCACAAAGATTTACTTAAAAACTAGGTAAAATAGCTTAGGTTATTGTGGAACCAACATCGCTAGCCACGGATTACTAAGCAGAACTAAGTGAGTTATAGACAAACACTCCTTACATTAAAGTATTGTGTAGTGTGTGTGTTGTGTTGTGTGTGTGTAGTGTAAATGTGTGTGTGTTGTTGTTGTAGTAGTAGTAGTAAGTTATTTTTCTTCCTTATATTGAGTATGTACAGTCTAATACTGTATTGTTTTTTCCGTAAACATTGTAATAGGCAAACTTAATATAAAATTATTGTTAACAGATTATATTCTCATGATTGTGTGGATTGTGTAAAATTGTCTGTGCGAGTCATTCATATGTTGTAGGGCTTCATGAAGCCCTAACTATTGAATTTTATCTTTTCGTTTCACTTTTTGTTTACCATGGCATGTATGGGATAATGTTGTCATAGCTGTTTTGTCATCGTTCTGTCCTCGAATTCTATGTATTTGGTTTATGCCATCATTCTATGTCGTTGGTCTTACCTTAACCATTTTAACCATTGACATAGAATGATGCTTAGACTGGCCAGTTACTTTTGTCAGTCTTTACTTTTTTTTACATTGGGACTTCAGATTTGAAGTTGGGGAAGAAACGAAGTGTGGAAGAAAACCACATTTTCCGTCCTGGTGCTCTGAGTAGACAATACCAGGACCTTCTAATTTAAAGAACTCCCTGGGTCAGTGCTTGTCCTAGGGACTGGAAAGTTTATTATACCGTCTTGAATTTTTACCGTAAAATCAGTGTAAATCTCCTTACTAGCTATATTCTAAATCTTCTAACTAAAGACTACCTACCCTAATCTATTTAATATATACCGCACCGCTACGCAGTGGACTTATCTCCATCGTGACGGAGATTCCTTTAAATTTATATATAAATTTTCCATCTACCACGCCTCGCTAGTGGCAAATAGTTGACCGGATTTGGGGTCCCGTCAGGATTTTGTTTGGATTTTAACCCGTGGAGATCACCCGTCCTGGACCTATGGCTTAAACAGTATCGTAGACACACCTTTTTAATAATTTACTTATATCTAGTACTACGAGCCATAGTGTGGATAGGTTAACCCATTGGTCCCAATAAATTCCTCAGTGTTTTAACCTAGATCATTTTTTTTTTCTTTTGCCTTCCTCTTACACCAGGTCGTTGCGTTTGCCTAGGATTCTAACCCTAAGGACCTAGAATCCTCGACACAACGCCTAGGTACTGTGGTATGCAGACCTTCATGGAGGATCGGGCATAACGCAACTTCTTTCTCATTCGATCATTTCGAAGAAGATAATTCGAATATCAATTTCAAAGGTTTGAAATGGTATTCGATGTCAAGATTCGAAATGATTGAAGATCTGGCCTTGCGCCATTCATTGTTTGGTCGTGGGTATTGAGTTTTTGATCTTTGCGGATTAATGGTGTTTAGCTCGCGGAGTTATTGTATTCGAGGATAGGCGTGCAATAGCACTTTTTAAGCAGGTGTCTGTTTTACAGTTGTGATTTTATAAATGAAGTAAATGATTATATAACGAAGAAATTACTGTTGTTAATTATAATCAAGAATAACGAAGAATCCAGCTGTTTTATTAACGCCCCCCTAAAAGACACCTTGCAGTACCCTAAACTTGCACCTAGGATTTAGTGACCTAAACTCCTAAAGCCTAGGTGTAATCCGACACTACCCTTACACTATTCCTTACTCTTAACTCGTGGTATCCACTTAGGACACTAAATCCTAGGTGTAGTACTACAATATATCTATATGTGTGTGTGTGTGTGTGTGTGTGTTTCAGCAATAAATTTATGGTGGTGGTATCGCCGAAACACAAAATAAATAAAGTAGACGAGATTTATAGGAAATAGGAGTTTATATAAATTTAAAACATACAAAAAATTCGACTCTGTGACCTAAATTAAAAAAAAGACAATTGCACAGTTAAAATTTAAAAAAAAAAAAAACTTAACAGAAAGGTTGACCAATCTAAATAAACCGCTAATAACATATGGAAAATATTGTTTAGGAAAGAAGTGCTGGTAAATTTAGAATAGAAATAATATCATACAAGAAATTGAAACACGTGGTCTAACTGTAACCTAGACTTCAAAGAAAATAATGGACTGTCAGTCATCTCGGACTTGACAGTCAAAAATAATGGTTGCCACCAAATTATTTTTCTATGTCTATGTTGCCACCATAACGGCCATAACATACCAAAGATGAACCATAAATATAGTTTAACTATGGCATGCACAAATGTAAGACCACAAAGCAAAAAACAAAAATGTAAAATGTCTTTGGAAAAGAACACTGACCTCAAAGACAAAAATCGAACAAATCAAACTTGACAGGCAACACCCGGCCACTGAAAAAAAAAATCTTTGTCTAAGGGCAAAAAGATATAGACCCAAAGACGACCAAAAAAAACAACGTTGACTGCAAAGAATGTAGTATTCTTCTTTTTCCTGTATTTTAGTTAGTTTCTATTTCTTGTTTTATTTGTTTACATTGTGTTTTGCATTGTCACAGCGGTCATGTCATTAGTCTGTCATATAGCCGTTGACATTGAATTCTATGTCTTTGGTTACTCTCTGCCTTTGGTTGATGGCATCATTCCTTGTCGTTGGCGTCTAAACCATTGACATAGAATGATGGTTCAACCGTGATTCATATTGTCTTTGGTATTTGCCACCTATTCTTGTCAATCTTGACTTCTATTTGAATTTGAAATCAAAATTGGAAATCGTGAGTTTCGCGAACGATTTTCTGTTTACCTTTTGACGGCTGAATTTTAAAAGGTCAGTCTTCCTTTATCTCTCACGTGAGATAGAAGGACAGGACAGCTACCTTACTGTCTCAAGGCCTCCCTGGGCCGCAGCACGGCCCAGGGACTTTGCCCAGGCGCGAACCCTACGCTACAACAATACTCGACCCTAAAGTGGTAGGCGCGTGTGACCTACGCTACAACAATACTCGACCCTAAAGTGGTAGGCGCGTGTGAATTCACACCACAGTTCCCTCTTTTACCACTGCACCTCGCGTGGGGCTCTCAAAAACTCCAGCCTCCTCGTACCTCCGGCTGGAAGCCGTGAGGGCAGTCCTATCCTGCCTCCGGCGAGGAGCCGTGAGGGCAGTCCTATCCTGCCTCCGGCGAGGAGCCGCGAGGGCAGCCTTCTCTTGCTTCCGGCGTGGGCCGTGAGATCTGCTGCAGACACCACCTCGAGCGCAGAGTAACCGGCATAACACGATCAAGACCTCGCTCTCCTGGCTTCAGCTACGTCGTCCTACTTAAGTCAAACTCTTGTTTTCCCTCAGCTACCTATAACTCGCCAGTGACGTTAGGGAGGCAGGACCCAAATTTGTAATATTAGGCTCTATATATAATACATCTGTTCTCTTGTATCTACTCTCTTTCTCTATTACCTCTAACCTTTCACTCGACCTTTCCCTACCTACGTCTAGGGTCTTATATCTATAGGACCCTCGACGTAGCCTACCTCGACTACTGTTCACTAGGTCCTTACGGCTCTGCTGTAAGGCTTAGTGTAACATTACAAGATAACACCAAAAAAAAACATCAACAACTTCTATCTATATATAAAAATAGTTCACAAAAAAAATTTGTCCGTAGGTTTCGATAAAAAACGACTTGACAAAAAAAGAAAAAAAACAAGTACTTTAACCAACGACGAAAAAAATACGTTATTTGAGTATTCCTTTAATATGATAGGTACCAGAGGAAGGAGAATTGACATCCTGTAACTCATAGACTTGGCGGGAAATTCTACGAACTACACGACACTTAGTGAATCTGAGTGCAAATTTACTCGAAAAATAGTCAGCACCAGACGAACGTGAGAAGTTTCTACGCCACACAATATCACCGACATTTAAAATGAGGGGGTTACGACTTTTATTATAATAACTCGCATTCCGTAAAAACGCCAACGAAAGATTGTCTAAAACCTTAGCAAAAACCTGATCAAGGGAAGAGAGCGCATCCGCACGTTCAACGTGACCCTCAGCTAAATCAACGCCTCGAGTCTCGCCTATCTATCACATCTTCTTCAGACTTCAACGTATAGACGTTGATACTTGTGATGATGACCCTTCTGCTCTCGATAAATTATACTCTCTCCGTCAACGCTTCAAAAATTTGGAAAAACAATTTAAAGATCTTACAGCTAAAGACGAGGAATTCCTCCCTTCACTTCAAGAACTCCCTGAACAGGACCTTACCTCCCCACATAGAAGCCCACCTATTAAAGATACCCCCCAACCTACTTCTTCGAACTCGTACACCAAATCTTTAGGTGAACTAAGGAAATTAACGTACTCTGGTGACTCTTGCCCCAAATCCTTTTTGCTAAAATTGGAAGAATTTACCACTTCACGTGGTATTCCTAAAGACAAACTAGTTAAACATACTTCTGAATTCTTCTCTGGCAATGCACTGCATTGGCTCCGTTTCAAACTCACTCGCAACCCAGCTCTATCTTGGACTGAAATCTCGAAAGCTTTAGTTCAAGACTTTAGCGAGTACGATTCCGATTACAAAATTTTGACAGCAATCCGTAACCGCACACAAGGCCCTAATGAAAATATAATTGTCTTCATTTCCTTAATGAATGGAATGTTCTGTAGACTTACAAAAAAGTTGTCTGAAACTGAACAGCTAGACATCCTGAAACGTAATATCCGCCCTTGCTATTCAATTTACTTGGCCCTCGTTAACGTAAATTCTATTGACTCTCTCATCACTACTTGCCAGAAATATGAGGAATATATCGATAAAGATCGTAACTTCCGGGAACCTAAATCGGAGGACAATCCTCTCGTTTCGGAGTTCAACTATAAACCTCCAACGTCCTCTAAGCCTTCCTCCTCCTTCAATCCTCAATCATCCTCTTTTAAACAGAATTTTCAATACAGAAAATCTGTTAACGCCACCTCTTCTCAACCTCCTACCTCTTCAACTTCGGACTCTTCTAGTAGCTCACACCCTCTTGACTCTCCCTCTAGTTCCACTCCTCCCATGCCAGCTACGAACGTTACTTACGAACCTTCTAGACGTTTCTGCCCTCGTTGCCGAGTTACCGGTCACCTTTTGAGAAATTGTAGGAAACCTATATTCCCTATTTGTTTCAAATGTGGTCTAAAGGACGTCATTTCTTCAAATTGCCCTAAATGCAATCCTCCTCAAGCTTCTAACTCAAAAAACTAAATTCTAACTTGAACCCGAAATCTAGTTTCGATGTAGCTGACTGGAACAGTTGGCTATTAACAATTAAGACCTTTTTAGGCTGCTATAGAATTTCTTCTGTGCTTTATAAGAACGAGAGAGATCACAACCGTCCTTTCTTAAAGGTTTCTATGAATAATAACTTATTTTCTGCGCTTCTCGACAGCGGCAGCTCTATCACTATCTTAGGCAATAATTCTCATTTTGAAATTTTAAAACTAGGTTTTGAGTTGTTCAAGTGTAACCCGATCACCGTTGCTACGGCAAACCGACATGAACTTAAATCTCTTGGTTACTTCAACCTTCCAATATCCTTTAATGACCAATGCCATGTCATTAAAGCATACGTTTTCCCTGAAATGTTCCCATCTTTTATACTCGGTATTGATTTTTGGAAGAGACAATGCCGGAAATTGGCGTCTTTTTTGGAGTCTTTTTTTTTCGAGCAGCCATCAACCAAACTTTGTTTTTCTAGTACAAAATAGTGTAACGGACCAAACTTTCTTTCGAAGCATACCTCTAACCTCAGTCCGGACTGAGTTACGAGAGTCGGAAGTTTGCACGTCTTTTTAAGGCTATTTTGTCTTTTAGGCGCTAGCTATGTTAGAAATTGCAACAAAATACTGTCTTAGTATGTGCAAACATTCAAAACCATTAAGAGCTCTTACCCAATGATGTGAAAGAAGGACGCCGCTATACAAAAGATATATCCTTCTCTTTTTTTCCCTGAAACACGATTCTAACGTCTTGGTTTACCAGTAAGATTGTTTACCAGTAGGACTGTTGATCAGTAGACCTTTTTACCAGTAGGCCTGTTTACCAGTAGGCCTGTTTACCAGTAGGCCTGCTTAACAATAGAACGGTTTACCAGTAGGATTGTTTACCAGTAGGCCTGTTTACCAGTAGAACTGATTAGTAGGCCTGTACCAGTGGCCTGTTACCAGTACCAGTAGGTGTAATTCTTACATGTGTAGTAGTAGCAGGGACTCTTAGGCAGGACTTCACTTTGTTTTACTAGGTACTTTACTTCTAGGTATGACATTACCAGTAGATAGGATTTTAGTCGGTTTTTGTTAACCAGATAGGACTCGTATTCAAGTAAAGAATAGCGGAATGAAGCAAACTTACTATAGTGCGATCGCCTAACTGAGTCCTTGCCCGCGGGGTACAAGGAAGCAGGGGGTGACGACAAAGGGGACCGAGAGAGGTGCGGGCGGCGGGGGCCGTTTAAGGAATGAGACAAACCAAGGCAAAACTGCGTGCGTGGGAGCAGGAGGTCATAATGATCTACCTGCTTGACGCGGCGTTCTTTTGAAGTCTTATCTTTTCAACAATGACGCGGGA
The DNA here is from genome assembly GCA_949987775.1 of Aproaerema taeniolella. Lineage (NCBI taxonomy): Eukaryota > Metazoa > Arthropoda > Insecta > Lepidoptera > Gelechiidae > Aproaerema > Aproaerema taeniolella. The sequence goes on along the minus strand of OX465266.1, from coordinate 12,346,020 downwards.
GTCGTGATACGGGAGGAAAAGATACGGACATTGCGTATGTATCGTACGTCCCGTCACTGCCACAGTTGGCGAGAAACCTTTAACAGTAAATCAGAGTACATCAATTTCAAAACTGAAGCACCTTAAGGATTGAGAAAAAAGCGATATTAGAACTACACTGTCACGCTTGGTCTGACATCGATTGTATTGTTTACACATTCAGAGACAGTATTTTATTGCAATTTGTAACACAGCTTGCGCCTTAAAAGACCTGCAAAATCCTTATACAGACCTGCAAACTTCTGACTCTCGTAACTCAGTCCGGACTGAGTTTAGAAGTATATTTTCCAGTAAGTTTGGTTCTTTTTACAATGATGTACCAGAAAAACAAGGTTTTTTTGCATAAGTTAAACATACTACGCTAAGCTAGTCATTATAGAAATCTTCAATTTAAAAAGATAGAACTAAACCTGCTCTGCACAGTGTCGCAGTTGGCGGCAACGCCCTTAACAGATGTTCTAATTGTTTACATATACGAAGTTACTATAAATATAACTTCGTATATGTACTTTTTTTGCTATTTCATTATAAGACAAAAGTAAAAGCCATATAATATTAATATATTAGTAAGTTGGCGTCTTTTCGCTATTCTTTAGTAGAAAAAAGAGTCCTACCTGGTTAACAAAGACCGACTATAATATCTTATCTACTGGTAATGTCATACCTAGAAGAAAAGTACCTACTACATAGTAGTAAAACAAGGTGAAGTCCTACCTAAGAGGCCCTGCTGCTACTAAACAGGTAAAAGTCGCACCTACTGGTATTGGTAAAAAGTTCTACTGGTAAGCAGGCCTATAGGTAAACAGTCCTACTGTTAAACAGGCCTACTGGTAAACAGTCTTACAGGTAAATAGTTCTATTGGTAAACAGTCCTACTGTTAAACAGGCTTACTGGTAAACAGTCCTACAGGTAAATAGTCCTACTGGTAAACAGTCCTACTGGTAAACATTTCTATTGGTAAACAGTCCTACTGGTAAACAGTCCTTCTGGTAAATAGTTCTACTGGTAAACAGGCCTACTGGTAAACAGTTCTACTGGTAAACAGCCCTACTTACTGGTAAACAGGCCTGTTGGTAAACTGTCCTACTGGTAAGCCAAGATGTGAGAACCGTGTTACAGGAAAAAAAAGAGAACGATATATCTTTTGTATGGCGGCGTCCTTATTTTCATTACACTGATCTTATTTCACATCATTAGGTAGGAGCTCTTAATGGTTTTGAATGTTTGCACATACTAAGACCGTATTTTGTTACAATTTCTAACAAAACCTTTGCCTAAAAGACAGATAAAGCCCGAAAAACTGCAAACTTCCGACTCTCGTAACTCAGTCCGGACTGAGTTTAGAAGTATACTTTTTAGTAAGTTTGGTTCTTTGCACTATTATGTACTAGAAAAACAAGGTTTGGTTGATGGCCGCCCGAAAAAAAAAAGACGCCACCTCCCATATGAAATCCGGCATTGTCTTTTAACCTAATGCCCAAGTCCTTGCTATCTGAGACAACTAATAAATTAAACTTATGCTCAACTACAACGGGCTCAATCGATAAAGTTCTACCTTATGTTAATCTTACTGATTCTCAAAGGATAATTGCGGATAACATTATCCAACGTTTCAAAGATATTTCTTTTGAAAGTAAGGGAGAACTCGGTCGCACTGACCTCATTACTCACCGTATTGACACCGGTGATGCCCTTCCGATTAAACAGAAATGCTATAGACTTTCCCCCGAAAAACAAAAGGCTCTTATCCTCGAGGTTGACAAAATGTTAGCCTGGAAAGTCATCGAAAAATGCGAAAGTCCTTGGCTCTCCCCTGTTCTCATCACACCTAAGTCGAATGGGGAATGGCGCTTCTGTGTTGATAGCCGGAAACTCAACGCTATTACTCGCCGTGATGCTTACAGTCTCCCCTTTATAAATGAAATTCTGGACAATCTTAAAAACGCTAAATACCTCTCTAGCATTGACATTGCCAAAGCCTTCTGGGAAATTCCTCTACACCCAGCGGATAGAGACAAATCAGCCTTCTATGTACCTGGAAGAGGAATGTACAGATTCGTAGTCATGCCCTTCGGACTTACTAATGCCCCCGCAACTCAACAGCGCTTAATGGACAGATTGTTTACCCCAGAGTTCGAAAACAAAGTATTTTGCTACTTGGATGACATTATTGTCATCAGCGAGACCTTCGAGGAACATATCTCTTTACTACTGAGAGTAGTAGATAAACTCTCAATGGCTAAACTGACTATCAACTTTGAGAAAAGCAAATTCTTTAGAAGTGAACTTAAATACCTCGGCTATATAGTGGATGCTAATGGTTTACGCGCTGACCCGTCCAAAATTAAAGCCATCCTGGACTATCCAGTCCCAACTTTGCGTAAAGAGGTGAGGAAATTTCTCGGCACTTGCAGCTGGTTTAGACGTTTTATTCCCAACTTCAGTACCATCTCCGCCCCTATTAGCAGACTTACTTCATCTGCGAAGAACGCCCCTAAGTTCGCCTGGGACACTGAAGCAGACGCTGCTTTCCTTAAACTAAAAGAATGTTTGGTAACTACGCCGGTCCTAGCCTGCCCTGACTTTGATCTTCCCTTCGCGGTTCACTGCGACGCCTCTAACTTCGGCATTGGTGCCATGCTTACCCAAACTCGGAACAACGAAGAGGTCGTTATTGCTTACATGAGCAAATCTTTAAATAAACACGAACGGAACTATTCCACTACCGAATGTGAAACTTTAGCCGTCATAACCGCTCTTGAGCATTGGCGATGCTATCTAGACTGTGGCAAACAGTTTACGGTTTACACCGACCACGCTGCGCTAAAATGGTTCACTAACCTTTCAAATCCGTCTGGAAAATTGGCTCGGTGGACTATCCGTTTATCCTGTTTCAATTTTATCCTCAAACATAAAAAAGGGAAGGATAATCTGGTTCCGGATCTTCTGTCTCGCTCCAAACCTCTAGACTTGAGCTCTAGCCAAGATTTCCAAGCATGCCCAGTAACGGCAAGCTCTACCCCAACTTCTCCTGAACTAGAGCGCTACATTAAACTTCTCGAAGGTTGCCGAAATAACCCTGGCTCCTAACCTAACTACTCTTTAAAAGACGGTAAAGTCTATCGTTGTGTCCACTCCCCTTACGAACTTAACGACGATTTCAATTGGAAAGAAGTCCCTCCGCCTTCTCTCAGGCAAGCCCTAATCAAGTCGGCCCATGGTTCTCCCGGTGACCCACACCTTGGCATTTTCAAGACATACAAGAAACTTTGCCTAACGCACTATTGGCCTGGTATGTTCAAGGAGATAGCCAAGCTCATCGCTGGATGCAATACTTGCCTAGCATTTAAACATCCCAGTCACTCCCCTTATGGCCCTATGGGGAAACCCAAGGTATGTTCAAGACCCTTTCAATCCATCTCTCTGGATTTAATGGGACCACTCCCTATGACTAGAGCTCGCAACCAATATATTCTGGTTGTCAATTGCTTATTTACCAAATACACCATGATCTTCCCACTTAAACGCGCTACCGCAGCTAATGTAATTGAGAAACTGGAGAATCGAGTTTTTTTAGTACATGGTGTCCCCCAATATATTCTGACCGACAACGGGGTACAATTTCAAGCTAACGAATTCCGTACCTTGCTTAATAAATATAAAATACCCTACCAAGGCTTAACCCCCTACTATTGCCCACAGGTTAACCCTACTGAAAGGTATAACCGGACAATTGTCACAGCTTTAGCCTCCCTAGTGAACGGAGATCACAGATCTTGGGACCTACACCTACCTAAAATCCAAGCTGCAATGAATAATGCGGTAAATGTAGTTACAGGTTTCTCCCCTGCTTTCTTAACTTTCGGGCAGGAAATCATTTCGTGCGGCTCACTCTACACCCAAGATTACAATGTGGACGAACTGACCCTTGTGCCACGCGACCACTACGCCCAAAATCTTGGTCTGATGTCGGCAGTATTTGACAAGGTGGAAACAGCCCTTCAAATATCCCATCAGAAAAATTCATTACGCTACGACTTACGCCATCCTTTTAAGGAATTCTCAGTCGGCGATACAGTCTGGCGTAAGAACTATGTGCAAAGTGATGCTGGTTCCCATTTTAGCGCAAAACTAGCCCCTAGATATGTAATGTGCAAAGTAGCACGCAAACTGTCCCCCTTAGTCTATATACTCGAAGAGTCTAATGGCTCCCAAGCCAAGTGGCACATAAAAGACATTAAGGTATGAATATACCACTTGTAAATTTTGTAAATATTATTGGGTATTTTCTATACTCTGCTTTCCTTTCTTAACTTCGACTTCAGCTCCTTCAGGCTTCCTTTGGCATAATCTATGTTTGTTCCTATACTTTCTTTCCTGGAGCGGCTGACAATTCCTTAAATAAGCCCTTGTCATATCCTTTTTATATCTCTTGGAGCGGTTGACAACTCCTTAAATAAGCCCTTGTCATATTTTTTTATATCTCTTGGAGCGGTTGACAACTCCTTAAATAAGCCCTTGTTGTATCTCCTTTATCTCTTGGGGTAGGTTAACACTTGCCTCCTTAAGAAGTCACTGTACTTCTCTTTTTAACCTACCACGGTAGCCCGATTGGACTGCTTATCGTTGGTTTGGGTGTTTCTTTCTGAAGTTTAGTATACCTTCTCTATCTACTTCTCTACTCTCGATTGGTTGCATACTAAACCTCCTTTCGTTAGAGAAGTTATTAACTTCGTTTTGTTGGGTTTTCGCATAGAGCGGCTGACTACTCTCAAAACAAGCCTACAGTCTAGCCTCCTTACAGGCACGAGCGGATGACAACTCGTCTAAATAAGCCTACTGGTCATATATATCCTTGATTGAAGCTCTACTTCCGGAGTACGCGTCATTGACTGTGAACCGTACCCCATCTTATGCAAGCGTGATCTATGTATGTGGACGATTGAATGATATAGGATATAAGATAGTGGTAGGAGAGTGGGAATTTTGCTTCCCGAAATTTAGCACAAAAATTTTTCTCTGAAGTCGAAAAATTTTCCGGGGTTTCTGGGGTAATGTAGTATTCTTCTTTTTCCTGTATTTTAGTTAGTTTCTATTTCTTGTTTTATTTGTTTACATTGTGTTTTGCATTGTCACAGCGGTCATGTCATTAGTCTGTCATATAGCCGTTGACATTGAATTCTATGTCTTTGGTTACTCTCTGCCTTTGGTTGATGGCATCATTCCTTGTCGTTGGCGTCTAAACCATTGACATAGAATGATGGTTCAACCGTGATTCATATTGTCTTTGGTATTTGCCACCTATTCTTGTCAATCTTGACTTCTATTTGAATTTGAAATCAAAATTGGAAATCGTGAGTTTCGCGAACGATTTTCTGTTTACCTTTTGACGGCTGAATTTTAAAAGGGGAGTCTTCCTTCATCTCTCACGTGAGATAGAAGGACAGGACAGCTACCTTACTGTCTCAAGGCCTCCCTGGGCCGCAGCACGGCCCAGGGACTTTGCCCAGGCGCGAACCCTACGCTACAACAATACTCGACCCTAAAGTGGTAGGCGCGTGTGACCTACGCTACAACAATACTCGACCCTAAAGTGGTAGGCGCGTGTGACCTACGCTACAATAGTACTCAACACCTAGTATTTTCTCTAAAGTGGTAGGCGCGTGTGAATTCACACCACAGTTCCCTCTTTTACCACTGCACCTCGCGTGGGGCTCTCAAAAACTCCAGCCTCCTCGTACCTCCGGCTGGAAGCCGTGAGGGCAGTCCTATCCTGCCTCCGGCGAGGAGCCGTGAGGGCAGTCCTATCCTGCCTCCGGCGAGGAGCCGCGAGGGCAGCCTTCTCTTGCTTCCGGCGTGGGCCGTGAGATCTGCTGCAGACACCACCTCGAGCGCAGAGTAACCGGCATAACACGATCAAGACCTCGCTCTCCTGGCTTCAGCTACGTCGTCCTACTTAAGTCAAACTCTTGTTTTCCCTCAGCTACCTATAACTCGCCAGTGACGTTAGGGAGGCAGGACCCAAATTTGTAATATTAGGCTCTATATATAATACATCTGTTCTCTTGTATCTACTCTCTTTCTCTACTACCTCTAACCTTTCACTCGACCTTTCCCTACCTACGTCTAGGGTCTTATATCTATAGGACCCTCGACGTAGCCTACCTCGACTACTGTTCACTAGGTCCTTACGGCTCTGCTGTAAGGCTTAGTGTAACATTACAAGATAACACCAAAAAAAACATCAACAACTTCTATCTATATATAAAAATAGTTCACAAAAAAAATTTGTCCGTAGGTTTCGATAAAAAACGACTTGACAAAAAAAGAAAAAAAACAAGTACTTTAACCAACGACGAAAAAAATACGTTATTTGAGTATTCCTTTAATATGATAGGTACCAGAGGAAGGAGAATTGACATCCTGTAACTCATAGACTTGGCGGGAAATTCTACGAACTACACGACACTTAGTGAATCTGAGTGCAAATTTACTCGAAAAATAGTCAGCACCAGACGAACGTGAGAAGTTTCTACGCCACACAATATCACCGACATTTAAAATGAGGGGGTTACGACTTTTATTATAATAACTCGCATTCCGTAAAAACGCCAACGAAAGATTGTCTAAAACCTTAGCAAAAACCTGATCAAGGGAAGAGAGCGCATCCGCACGTTCAACGTGACCCTCAGCTAAATCAACGCCTCGAGTCTCGCCTACACGCCGAGTACTGACATCTAAATGTACTTCCCTTCCAAACATCAGAAAATTGGGGGTAAATCCAGTTGCCATATTTAAACATGAGTTCAAATATAGTTTCACTTTAGGTAGTACCTTGGCCCAACTTCGCTGGTCATTTTCAACTAAAATACTGAGACAAGTGACCACTGACTGGTTATAGCGTTCTACAGGGTTTGCCTGCGGAGAATAATATGGGGTATAATAAGGTGAAGGAATACCATAGGAAGCCAAAAATGAATTAAACTGGTTACTATGAAAAACTGTTGCATTATCACATAACAACGTAGGCAGAACACCAAAGCACAAAAAGATATCCCTCTCAAGAATGGTAGCGATCGCTTGACTATTAACCCTTTTTAAAGGATTTAGCCAGACGTATTTAGTGAACACATCAATAATAGTTAAAATATAGCGATAACCATAATACGCCAGTGGTAGTGGACCAATAATATCGAGAGAGATCGTGAGATTAACCGTCAAATTTGCTTCTTTAAGACGCGCAGCCACCTTACGAATAAGCTCGAGGTGACCTAAAACACAGTTATTGCCATCAGCAGTGAACTCAAAATTAACTATCATTTCCGTAAGCCTCTGCATCTCAGAAACAGCGTTGGTTAGACCGAAGGGCATTCAAACAAACTCGAATAGACCAAGCTGTAGAACGATAAACGCGTTTTTTTTTACAGCTATCCTTATGAGCAAGGGGGATTTGCCAAAACGCGCTGCGGAAATCAAGCGTAGTCATGTATCTCGCACCTCGTAGGTTATCTAAAATATCCTGGATCCTAGGCAAAGAATAAGATTCACGAATCGTAACGCTATTCAACTTCCTACTGTCAGCACAAACACGAATAGAACTATCCTTCTTAGTAATCATAACAACAGGACTCGCCCAAGGAGAACGCGACGGACGTATAATCCCATCATTAAGCCTTATCGATTTCTTCATTCAGGACCTTAAGCTTGGCGGGTAAAAGTGGATAATACCGCTGCCTGATAGCAGGACCTGTCGTAACTATTTTATGACTAAGCCAGGTAGTCTTACCGATACCCTTTTTTTCTGAAGAAATCTCATCAAAGACTTTGATTACTTCTTGTAATCGAGCTTCTTGATCAGCAGATAAGGAAGAACGAGACTGGACAAACTTATTCTCTCCAATAACAGCTTGATCCAACTTTTGAACTGGGTCCTGTAAGAACATCTTCCCAGAAATACCAGAATTAAAGGCTCCGCAAAGAACAGACGTAAGACCAAAGTTATTCCAGAATTCAATACCCAAAATCAATTGCGTAGTAACACGTGATGTAACAAGAAATTGTGTTGCTGTGTAATATTATTAAAACGAACGGGTAAGGAAACGGAACCAAGTATAGACAGCGGAGAATTATCTGCAGATACGTCACTATGGCCGGGATCAGGTTGGTACGCAACATTCAGCGAAGCAAGCAACGAAGTATGAATCAGAGACGCTTGAGCACCTATGTCGAGTAATGCGTATAAAGCTCTATTAAAAATAAACACTTCAACAAATGGCCTATTATCAATAAAATCTAAAAAAATAACCGGAGAAATCGAAGGTTGTGCGGCGACGCGGGCATTACATGTGGGGCAATTCTTGGTAGTAAAACCGGGACACCTGCAAATGAAACAAATAACCCCAGGAATAGAAGGACACGCCCGGAAATCGTGGCCTGATTGATTGCACTTAATACAAATAAAACTTGTCGAATCAACTATTGGCGCAACAACTTTACGAGACTGAGCGTTATCCAAAGCTTGCTGAGGCGGCTCGTAACTCTCAAAGTTTGAGGCTACATCTAACAAGGCGTCAATGCTATCTATCCTGTTTGTAGACAAACAAGGCCTGTACCGCGAATGAAGGTTATGTTTTATAATGGGTAAAAGCGCAAAATCAGGGATTGGGTTAGTAAGCTTCAAATTTAGGTCTTGAATGATAATAATAAAATCACAGGCAGATTGCGATGCCGTCTGTTTTAAATCACGGAGACACTGTTCTAGGTGGTAGTCGTAATCAGTTTTCAAATAAGTTTTATAGAAAAAGGACTTTAACTCATCAAACATCAAAAAAGGTACTCTAATTGTCCTGAAATATAAAAGAGCCGAACCAGAAACAAGTTCGTGGAACCGACGCACTACATACGAGGATGGAATGTCAGAGGCGAACATCCGTTCTTCGATGAGCTGAAAGAAATCCTTCACGCAAGTTTGACCATCATAGCAAATATTCCATTTTGACAAACTAACGTCGCGGGTGAAAAGCTGTTTGAGTCGCGTAGCTTCATGAGCAGAAACAGACTGTTGATTCATTCTCTGCAAAATAGGACTAGCACGATAAGGTGTATCTCCAATATCTTGCTCGTAAGCGGCCTCTTCCGGTTCAACATCAATAATAGTGTCCTGATTCAGCGACATTTTTAGACAAAGTGGAGTCTGTAGTTAGAAATAAAGCAAAGAAAACGATACCGTTAAGTGAACAGATCGTTAATACAAGTCGCAATATCTGAAAACTCCCTAAGAAAAAAATACCTAATTAGGGGGGAAAAATACCTAATAGGGGAAATAGGGTGAAAATCAAAAGTGAGAAAAAAATACCTTGAAAACGTGGGAAAAATCTGTAAAATGCGTTGTTTACTGCGTTAAACAACTGACTACGGGAAAGGGTTAAATATTTCTTTATTTTAATAAATAAGAACGAGTTTTATACTAAGTAAAATTATTTTTTCATTGAATAACACATGACAAAATATCAATTAAAATATGGCACGAAGTCTCTCCAGTACGACGTAGGGGTTTAAAAGTCAAAAACTGGTCCGTTGTACTTCGTGGAGCTAACGAGTAAACGACAAATCTTTATTGTCTGTCATTCCATGCTCATACATCCAACATTCCTAATGGAGTAGACAGAGCTTTAGTAGTTGATAAGTTATCTGAAACAAAAATGATACAATTATGAAAGCGACAGCGGCACGGAACGCGCCCACCGTATAAGCAAGAAAAAAAAAGAAAAAAAAAACAATGCCACGGAATAGTAAATGGATAATTACTTACCTCAAATCCAGGGTTTTTTAATCGCGGGCGCCAGATCTCCAGCGATAAATTTACGGTGGTGGTATCGCTGAAACACAAAATAAATAAAGTAGACGAGATTTATAGGAAATAGGAGTTTAATTAAATTTAAAACATACAAAAAATTCTAATCTGTGACCTATACTAAAAAAAAGAAAATTGCACAATTAAAATTTAAAAAGAAAACTTTAACTTAATAGAAAGGTTGAACCGCTACTAACATATGGAAAATGGTAAATTTAGAATAGAAATAATATCATACAAGAAATTGAAACATGTGGTCTAACTGTAATTAATTGTTATCTGATCCAAATAGGAAGATAATATTTGATGCGTTAACGAATAAAATTCCTACCTATTTGACAGATAAATCTATTGCTGACACAATTGGCTATTTGTTAAAAATAAATAAATTTAGGGAATGGTACTAATGGACTTAGCTATAGGTCTTCTTGAGGCCGCTGGTATATCCACTATGAAATTGTGGCTGGAACTGGTTTGGGGTGCATGTAATCAGGGTATTCGTCTACCAGACTTCTCAGTGAAGTACTGCTGCCCAGCTTTTTCATTCAATTAAAACCAAGTCGTACTTAAAAACCACTGAAAATTTTGATAATAAAGTAGGTAAACTTCCACAATTATACCGGAATAATTATTTTATATACTTTTATATAAACGTCGTACGTTGTTAGTGAGATAATACTATCATTTCAATAAAGAAAACGGACTAATTACACACAGAAATAAGTCATGTTTCACCAAAAAATTTTGTCGAATAAAAATGACAACTTCAATCCCAAACAAAATGCAAAAATGGAGCAAGTTCTAAAATTTTGAAATCTATTGAATTAAAAAAAAACCGGCCAAGAGCGTGTCGGGCCACGCGCATTGTAGGGTTCCGTAGCAGCATGGTTCAAATATGCAGCTGGCTTCTTAATTCTACAAGCATATTATCATAGTTTATGTTAAAATCCCCAAATACTATACTTAGTATCATAAACAAATGTATTAAAAAGTTTGGCCTAAATATAACAGAATGGAAGTGTTTAATGCGCGAGCGAAGCGAGCGCGACTTTTTTTTTGCGACAATTTTATTGTAAGGAATAATATAATAATATCAAGCTAAGCAGGTGTATATTTTTAATGTCGTTTTCGTAATTAGCACCCACAAAAACCTATTAAACGACACCTGAAGTGTCAATATGTTACAGCTTGGCTTTCGGCTCGCCTCACTTTTAGCGTGGAATCTTGTATGTCAACCATTTTTGATTAGGGTACACTTCGTCGTAAATGCTACCCTCGTGAATTATTCCACATTTTTTTTCATTATACAAATTAATGTTTCCTAAACGGATTGCTGAATCGAAAAACGTTTGTAGTAAACCCCTTCTATCTTTTAAAAAGCTATCCTATGATAACGCACTCGATGATATCGGCTAGAAAAAAAACCATCGCCCATTCACGTTAAAGGGAAACACACGAAAACATTTTTTTTCTACCATTTTATTTTTTAGATTTGTCACCACAATGAATAGGTATGTATGACCATGCCGAATTTCAGCTCTGTGCTACCAAGGGTTTCTTAGGAAACCTGCGGACAGACAGACATGGCGAAACTATAAGGGTTCGTAGATTACTACGGAACCCTAAAAACAAATGTATTATTAAAGAGTTTGTAATTTGGGAAATAATTTTTGTTTTGGTCTAAATGCAACCGAATGTAAGTATAAAATTCGCGAGCGAAGCGAGCGCGAATTTTTTTTGTTGTTTTTTTTTTTTGTTTTTTTTTACGGCAATATTACTGTTAGAAATAATATCAACCTGCTGTTAAAATAATTTTGATGTCATTTTCGTAATTAACACCCCCAAAAAACTATTTAACGATACCTAAAATGTCAATATGTTACAGTTTGGCTTTCGACCTCCCCTCACTTTTAGCGTGGAACCTTGTAAACATATTCTTATTAATACCAAAAACGTTTGGTCGACTATTACTCGCAAACTTGAAGGGCCAACTTATGTGTGATAGTTTTTCTTTTAATTTCGTTGTATATTCTATAACCGTGAATTTTTTTACATTTTTAGAAACAACTGTTTAGCTGGTAGTGTCCCCCCCGGAAACTTGTTTTTAACAAAAAAATTCACTTTAAAAATATTTTTTTCTCAAACGGAGTGCTGAATCGAAAAACGTTCTTAGTAAACCCCTTCTATATTTTAAAAATCTATCTTATGACATTCAATTCGATGGTATCGGCGAGAAAAAAAAATCCATCGCCCTTTCACGTGTATGGGAAACACCCGAAAAAATGTTTTTTCCAAAATTTTATATTTTAGATCTGTCGGCGCAATCAATATCTATGACCATGCCAAATTTCAGCTCTGTAGTACCAAAGATCTTATATTAGTAAATATATTCTTATTAATCCCAACAGTGTTTGGCACTTGGTCGACTATTACTCGCAAACTTGAAGGACCAACTTATGTGTGATAGTTTTCCTTTAAATTTCGTTATATATTCTACCAACGTAAATTTTTTCACATTTTTAGAAACAACTGTTTAGCAGGTAGAGGGGGGGGACACTTGTGTTTGACAAACATTTTCACTTTAAAAATTTATATTTCGCAAACGGAGTGCTGAATCGAAAAACGTTCTTAGTAAACCCCTTCTATCTTTTAATATGCTATCCTATGACACCCCACTCAAAAATATTGGCGAGAAAAAAAAATTCATCGCCCTTTCACGTCTATGGGAGACACCCGAAAAAATTTTTTTTTCTAAGATTTTACTCTACAGTTCTGTCGGCGTGATTCATATGTATAATCATGCAAAGTTTCAGCTCTGTAGTACCAAGGGTTTCTTAGGAAACCCGCGGACAGACGGACAGACGGACAGACGGACATGGCGAAACTATAAGGGTTCGTAGATTACTACGGAACCCTAAAAAAACTAGACCGGAAAGAATTAGAGTACATAAAAAAGATCACAAGCAGAAATGCTGCAGTGTGTATGTGTATGGGTGCACCATATTATGATTTAGATAGTATAATGTTTATATTTTATTTACATGTCTAAATCCTTCAAAGACGCTAGAGCCATCTTTTTAAAGTGTCCTATACGTGTTGAGAAAATGTCGATATGGTTAAAATATTTGTTATATGTAGATGGTAAAGAATACATTGGTGAACGATTTCCTGCACTTGTTCTACAATTTGGACATTTGAAAGTATCAACAGTGCGACAGGCTTGCATGTATAAACGATGAGGTACCTACATTATAACAAATTTTATTACATAATGGAATGCAATCATATCTATTATGCACAAGATCATACATGAGAATAACCATTAGTTGTAATCTCCTAGATTTAAGATTAAGCATTTGATATTTATGTAGGAGTTGTTTGTAATTAAGATATTTACGTGCACATTAAGATATATGTCGGAATTGCTTAGATAAACAGCGAGGAATCCCTCTTATAAAAACAGTAATTCTATGATAAAGCATCAGAAGTGGTTTTCTCTTTATTGATCATCTTTGTGGGCGTATACGTGGGTTACAGGCATGACGAAAACACTAGAATACACATAGCTTTATGTCTTTTACATGTCACACAATATAGATTCACATAGGTCGAACGTCTGTAGTTATAGCACAGCCTAGATTTAACTACTTAGCTTCACTATCGCCCCATCTATCACTCTGAGTGAACTAAACGTTAATTATTACAAGCACTAGGTGATCTAACGAAACACATCAGGACAGTTCCTGGTACAAGCTGCCCGCGCGCCGGTTAGAGGAAGACTGTATGGCCTCCCTTCAATCCCGACCACGTGCAATGCACACAGACTCTGTCAAGTGAGCTGACGTCACTTGTATTTCGTTGACACCCAAATTTCTTGAAGTCTTGAATTCTTGACCACTCCGAAACGGCCATCCTGCGCGACACACGTCCCTGTGTGTAATTCTGAAACAAACTTCATCACAAAGCTCGGTCATTCCTGACCTTACACCCTGACCCTGAGACCAGAGTGTGGTCCTGATCCATAATCTCAACTTTGAACTCAGCATTTAAAACATTGTTACTTTCTATTAACTGATCTCATTAAAAGTGTTTCCAAGGAACTACGAAGCTCAGAGATTCAGAGTATTACTAACTTCCATGACCATGATCTCAGATCAACATTATTCATATCTTAACATAATCTCCAATTCTTAATCATTTTCATTAAATTAAAACTGAAAATATCAATCATCAAATCAGAAACCAGAGCCATGCACCACCGATGCAAATTTTACGTAGCAAACTATGGTTCTTTAACTAACGAGTAACTACTCTAACGCCACGGCCCACCAGCCGAACAACAACCATCACACACAACCAATAGAGCATTCCAAATGAATCTCCCGTTGCATCTCCCACCGACGCAACACACTACGGTCCTCAAGACCACGACCTCCGCCAGAGATACTCGCCCACCGCATACCCACGGACTACTTGAGTTTCCTCAAGAGACACCGATTTCCTCCGGGCTACGACTACGCAGTAACTACTGGTACGGTCGACTTTACTACGGCCGAAAGATAGTTACCTCGTTTTAACACAAACATTTACTCCTTATCTCTACCATCATCGTCTGGTACATGACTATCTGGCATCTTACGTAAACGATCATGTGCGTACTTGTAAGTACGCTTGCTATTTAAGGCTTTTAACATGTAACTTCAAAACAAAGCCCAAATAAAGCCATTGAATTTAGCCTCATTCCTTCTTGGGCCTACTTACCACAATTTCTTCGTTTTATTTAAACTAGTAAATTTTAAACACTCTTCCCAGATCTCAATTAATTCATATTAGCGAAATTATCATTTTTTTTTTCTTTTACGAATTCTTCAGATAGAAATTAACTTCAAATTAGTCAACTATTTTAAGTTCACCATAATTCAAACTAATCTGCATGCTGCGGTAGGCAATTCAAATTGTAAACATATCTACCATAAAAACAAAAACACAGTTCGACAGGTTAATTAGTCAAAACCCTTTTTTATGAAAACACCCTGTTGACAACTGAAGTGTTTCCGTTTGTTGAGCCAAACACTTGGCTCCCACGGCTTCGAAATGCATTCCTAGAAGTTAAGTAGCAATATTTTTTTTTTTTAACTGACATCACTCTAAATAACTTGTGTGATAGGCAGAGATAACAACCTCACGGACATTCATGTTTTATTGAACGGAATCGTTATAAGTTCTCTTTTACCACCTTAAATGAATCAAACAATAGAATTTCAATCGCTACTTATTACCACTATCATTTCGTTTTTTTTTTTTTTTTTAATATCGGCAAGAAAACTGCGGTTCTGATTTGCACTTGAAAAATCTTGTAACGTAAAAGAATAAGACAACCTCTAAGGCACTCACATGCGTGTCCCTTGAGTTGAGCGTCCTCTAGGACACATCAACACCGACTTTAATACACTTTGATTTAGATCGAAAAACTGCTTCTCATTCAAACGTTCCTCCGCATAATTTCACGTTTATCAGGACTAAGTCGGTAGGGTCGTCTTTGAACTGTTTTATTTGGGTCCACTAGTCGGATTTGAAGCTCACCTGTTTTAACTCTAGTTTTAGGCAATTCTGTAGTAAAATATTCTGTAAAGTTTCTCAGTACTGAAATAAGATCACACTTCTTATCAACTGGTATGTTTGTGTCTATTTCTTGAAAGTCAACTGAGGTCTCTTTGTTTAAAGAGATACTGTTCACATGTAAACAATCCTTGTAACCGAAAACTGAGAAGCCGGCATATTTATAACAAAGCCCTGACTCAAAATCTCTCGGCCTATCATTATGTCACTACTCACATAAACATTCGGCAAGACGTGAAATAAAATCTCTATAGTGTAAGTACATAACTTAAGAGAACAAAGGATTTGTTCGGTATTGAATGTTGCTCCTTGGCTGACACCCATTAATGGAAAACTCTGACCTTTATGTCACCAATGCTAACGAGTTGATCCTCCAACCTGCCGTTACATTAACCTTCTAATCGCTGTGTTACCGCCACCACGATGACTGGAACTGTGACTGGTTCTTACACTTTCGTAGGCACGAAGTCTTCCTTTGAATCTTTGACCGCTGCATCAATGCGCTTGTATGTCTTCACATTTTCCTATTTTTCGCGATGTTAATATTTTTCTTGCTTTAGTCCTTCCGTTCACCAATGAAACATTTACTTTGTTACAAACTTTTGTAAAGACAAGGTTCACACACATTAAGTTCTGTTTCTTATCTTCATTTTTTTTTAACTTTTCAAATTTTCATTTGACACTTATTACTGTATTTTATTCAGCCTGGTCGAATCCCACTTCTGATGTCGGAATTGCTTAGATAAACAGCGAGGAATCCCTCTTATAAAAACAGTAATTCTATGATAAAGCATCAGAAGTGGTTTTCTCTTTATTGATCATCTTTGTGGGCGTATACGTGGGTTACAGGCATGACGAAAACACTAGAATACACATAGCTTTATGTCTTTTACATATCACATAATATAGATTCACATAGGTCGAACGTCTGTAGTTATAGCACAGCCTAGATTTAACTACTTAGCTTCACTATCGCCCCATCTATCACTCTGAGTGAACTAAACGTTAATTATTACAAGCACTAGGTGATCTAACGAAACACATCAGGACAGTTCCTGGTACAAGCTGCCCGCGCGCCGGTTAGAGGAAGACTGTATGGCCTCCCTTCAATCCCGACCACGTGCAATGCACACAGACTCTGTCAAGTGAGCTGACGTCACTTGTATTTCGTTGACACCCAAATTTCTTGAAGTCTTGAATTCTTGACCACTCCGAAATATATATCCGATCAATTTGATTAGAGTATTGATTATACACAGGGTTCCAGACTGCTACACCATACTCCAGTTGAGAACGTCGATACTTCGGGGAAGAAAGGTCGTAAAAGCCAAAATGCCATTTTACAGGAGAGGCAAAAAACGAAAAAAATTTTTAAAAAATCCACATAACTTTTTGGTTATTATAGCCATTGTAATTTTATAAAGTGAAATATTCTTAAGTTATGATATTCTTTAGCTACATAAATAATAAATTTAAAAGATCCTCGCGGTTTAGAAGTTAGGTTTGAGTTACGCCTCAAAATTTCTGACAAAATGTCATTTACGTTCGACATTACGGAAGTGGTATGCATCGTAACTCTCAATATTAAACTATATTTTCGAAAAATTTGGGCGTAAAATCCATCAATGTGATTTTAAAATGTCGTAAAACATTATATTTAGACACAATTTATGAATGTAAACATTGCATTTTTATTATTAATTCATATAACTTGAATATTAAAGGTTTCATTTTATTATTTTTGATGAAAATAAAGGCAAATTGTAAATATAGTGACATTCAACAATTTTTCCTGTAATTTTCCGTATAATTACAAGCACGATTTTTATTTTTCAAATTTTTCTTCATATAGGCAAAAAACTTGGACAAGACTTAAAATTACACAAATACTATGTATTTGGCCTTGAATCAACTTTTTAATTTGGGATTTATAAAGGGTCAAAGTTATGGCCATCACGATAATTAGGTTAACCGTGACAAGAATGAGAAAAATGCTGTCTTTACTTAGATTTATTTTATCATCGTATAAGACTTTGATATTTATCATTTTATTACAAGAAAACACTGGACCAATTAAATGTACTTCTATTAAATTATGTATTATAAAGATTTTATTTTAAAAAGCGCACAAAGATTTATTAATGGGTTTGCTCTAGGCCACAATGTAGCATAAAGGTGAAGATGCGGTCGAGGATGTAGCAAGCTCACCCCTAAAAAAGCCTATTTATTCGAACTTTAAAGAGATTCACTCGAACTTTAAAAGTTATATGAGCTCGGAAATACAGAAGCAGGCAAGGAATTTCATTCCTTGGCAGTGCTCAATATAAAAGATGATAAAAACCGCTCAGTGCGGATCCGCGGCATCTCGACAAGGTAAGACAAGTACTCCGCCGTATCTGGAAATCTGATAGAAGAATGACCTCACGTAGCTCTTGTGCACACTCTTTGAAGTACATTTTGTAAAAAATACATAGGCAAAGTACTTTGCGTTTATGAGCTAGGTTTTGTAGTTTATTTTCAACCAACTTTTAATCACCGATGAGTCTTCTGGCTCTGCGATCTACCGAGTCCAATGCGGCTATTTGGCATTTGGCTGAACCATCCCAAAAGCAATACTCTAAGCACTATCGTACTTGTGCCTTATAAAGGGACAGGAATTGATCGGGCGTGAAGTAACACTTAACTTTATTTATGGACGCCCATCTTTTTGCCCTCAACTTGGGCTCTGGACTTTATGGAGGTGCCGAAGTTGAAATTGATAGATAACTTCATGCCAAGAAATTCAGGAACAGACCGGTTATAGGAACAGATGCACCTCGGAGAGTAGGAGTCAGATTAATCGGACTCCGTTGAGCAGAGAACAGACACGCTTGTGTTTTGGTGGCATTCAAACTAATCAGATTTTTGTCATCCCATTGGGACACAAGACTTAAAGTTGACTTTATTCGCTCTACCAGTGCTCTCCTTTCTGAGACAATTTCATCTACACAGCAGGAAAAAGGTCGCAGAGAGAACGGACCCCTGAGGAACTCCGGCGTCAATAGCCATCAGGTCGAGGAGCAGCTATCGATAACTACTTGGATCGACTGTTTACTCAGGATGTCAGCTATGAAGATAGATCGATAATTGACGGAGTCAGAAAGGCTACCCTTTTTGGGCACTGGTTACACGTTAGCAAGCTTCCAGGACTTTAGTACGGTTTTTTTCTTGGGAGAGAGATGGTATAGACGTGTCAAAGCAGGAGACAACTCTGCACCACAGTACCTACGTCTTTTAACATGGCATATGCACGGCTCACGCTCATGCCATGTTTAAATAAGAGATGTGTATAGATCACGATCATTCGCTGTTAAAGCTTGTCTTGACCAATCCCTGCAAAGTTGTCTTGAACCAATCTATGCTCCAAAAGAAAGTTAACAGTGATTCTTTTCTTTTTTTTTGTAATTTTATGGCACCTGTTATAAATATTTCACAAAATCATGATTATTTAAGTAGGCAGTAAGTTATTATGATTGCTATCGTAAACGGTATATTACGGCTAATTATATCATATTTATTAATAAAACTTATCTTTGAGCAGATCGTCGGTGGCATTGTTCCAATGACTGTACTTATATTTGTCCTTTTCTGCAAGAGTCTAGCTTCTTTCAAAAATTTGATTATCAGATAGTGGAACAGCAAAAGGCAACAACCTGTGCCGCTACAAAAATTGCGAATGCGAGGAAAATATATCTATGTCTTTCGTGACTATTCATTTTAAATTTGTGTTAAAGTGAGCTATACTCACTCAAACTATCTTAAGCTATCATACGCTGACGCCCATAATCCCTAACGGAGTAGGCAGAGCACCAATATTTCTAGAACCACTAGAAGCCACGTTTGACACAATTCTGAGAGTTATCAGATGGAACAAGTTGTATAATGGTGAGAGGTGGTCAGCCTTTTGCCTATAATACAGCAAAACCCTCGCATCCCTCTTACAGACTTTTACTGTATACCTGGGAAGAGTAGGTAGCTTGCACATTCTAGGTTTTTCTTTCACTCCCAGTCCAGCATGGAATCTTAAGTTATCAAAAGGAAACAATACCTTATTACAAACACATTTTGGTCAAAAGTTATCTTTTGTATTAAGTCTTAGAGATAGTTACGAAACAATAACAACAATCAAATAATTGGGACGTAACTCGCACTTCTATTCATAAAAGAAAGCAAATGAATGGTGTAAAAGTCACATTCTGTTCAATTAAGTTTATTCAGAGGGTTGTAAAAGCCGAGATTACAATGATGTTGTGAGTTACGACCTGGTGTGTTGTAATTTTTGGCTTATACTTCCTTTACTTAATCAAAAGAGAAACTAAATTGTCACATACGCCAATATTATTTAAAAAATGTAGTTTAGACTGAAAAATCCTGGAAGTAAAAGCCATTTTATTCTAAAAATTTTGGTAGTAAAAGCCATCGTTTTTGCGAATATCGATTTTTTAAATATACAGATCGATAGAGCTTGAAATTCTAAACAAAACTGCATTATTAACTCAATTTGGCCAAAATGGCTTTTACGACCTTTCTTCCCCGAAGTATCGACGTATAAGTGACTTATAAAGATAAATATAAGTTGATGGATTTTTGAAGTTTTTGCAAGCTCTCACGACAAATCCATACATTTTAAAGGCTTTGCTGCATATGCTGTTAACATGAGCATCTAGTGTTAACTTACTATCAAGAATAATACCAAGGTCACGGATGGACTGAACTTTATCAAGTTTTGTGCCACAAAGATCATAATCGAAATTACTGATGTTTCTCTTACGGGTAAATGTGATAGATTTACATTTATTTAAGCTAAAGTCAAGTTTGTTTCTGCTGTAGTAGGTTGTAAGATTGTCTAGATCGGTTTGGAAATGTATATGGTCAGAATAGTTTTTAATGGTATGATATATTTTTAAATCGTCAGCGAATAGGAGAAAGTTACAGTATTTAAAACATGAACCGATGTCATTAATAAAGAGTATAAATAGTAAAACTTTCAATTTCAAACCCCAAGAACACCTTGCTAGGTCAACCCTACTATTAAGTTTATGTTTTAAATTAAAGATGTTTTTTTATTACCGTTTGGTTCACTATGTCGAATTTTTGTTATTATATTTTCCATTTTTTGTTATTAAACCCAGTTATATTTTAAATCTCGTCTTCTTTATTTAATTTGAGTTTCGGCGATTTCACCCGTACTTTTAATCGCTGAAGTGTGAAGGGGGATTTGCCAACACACCTGAGTGGTACGTTAACCACATACTCTGCTAGTGCGAGATCCCTCGCTTATTATACCCCACTGTTATCCAGTTATTAGGAACGATTAGCGAAGTATATTTAGGTGTGGCAAATTTGCACAGTTTTTTATGGGTTTTTTGTAGGTTATCCCAGAGGGTCTTCAAGTATAAATTTTCTGACCAGAAACTCCCTAAAGAACCTTCAAGCTGGTAAGGCCATAGACGTAGATATCTAGTCATCCATTTTTTATATTTATCTTATATTTGTGACCCCCAGATATTAGAAATGCTCGTAAAGTACACTAATATTTACATAGATAGTGTCAAAGACCAATATGTCAGAGAGAGAGAGATGCTAGGCCAACAGATATGATTGAAATGCGGGCATTAATAGGGATATTCATGGTCACTGGTGTTCATAGATCGGGTCGTCAAAACCTCAAGGATTTTTGGGATAACTCACGTGGTACTGGAATTGAGTTGGTTTATACGACCATGTCGATAAACCGATTTAGATTTTTACTGCGAGCACTGCGATTTGATGACATTAGAGATAGACCATCAAGACAGCAATCTGACAAACTCGCAGCTGTAAGAGAAATGACCGAAACAACATTACGCAATTGTCGTAATTACTACGAACCAAGTGCATGTTTGACACTAGATGAACAACTAGTGGCCTTCAGAGGTCGATGCGGTTTCGTAATGTACATGCCGAATAAACCCTGTAAGTTTGGGATAAAGATTATAATGGTTGTAGACACAAAATATCCCTACTGCTACAATTTTGAAATTTATGCAGGTTCGCATCCAGATGGACCCTTTCAATTATCTAACAAGGTTCCAGACGTAACTCACCGAATATTGGAACCATTATACAACACAAGCCGCAACATAACAATGGATAATTGGTTCACAAGTTACCCTCTTAGTCAGGATCTTTTGAAAAAGAAAATAACGATAGTGGGCACGATGAAGAGCAACAAGCCAGAGATACCCAACAATTTCAAAACCGCACGGGACAGGGATATCAACAGTTCCCTTTTTGGTTTCCAAAATGATTGTACTTTGGTGAGTTATGTCCCAAAGAGAAACAAATTTGTAGTGCTACTGTCTACTATGCACAATGACGATAAAATCGACGAAGAGACAGGAGAAAAGAGGAAGCCCGAAATCGTCACATTTTATAATCACTCAAAATATGGCGTCGATGTGTTTGACCGCATGTGCCGGCAGTATGATGTAACAAGAAATAACAGACGTTGGCCTCTTTGCCTATTCTTCAATTTCTTGAACATGTATGGCATCAATGGACTTATCATCCGTCAATTGAAGAATCCGGATAAAAATATCTCCAGACGCAATTACTTGCAGGAAATTGGATTTGAACTTGTCAAACCACAAATTTTGAGCAGAATAAATCTCGAGAACATACCTAGAAGCCTAAAAATGAAAGGTAGAATGCTTCTAGGCTTAACAGAACAATCTACGTCTGCAAACATGCCGTCGCGAAGTGGCGTGGGCCGATGTGGGTTCTGTAGTAGGACCCGAGATCGGAGCACCAGAAAATGTTACAATATTTTGCAAGAAATGGATTTGTACCGATCATCAGGTTTACATATGTCCTGATTGTTGTGAAAATAATTACTAATCTAAAAATAAATATGATAGTTACCAAAAATGTTGATTGATCTCGTACGTTATGATAATTATGTCTTTTTTTCAGAGGTTTGTGTTTAATTTTCTAATTATATTATAAGAATGTTGATTACTTTAGTTTCTACTTAATTTCATTTAATAAATACTATTTTTTAAATATTTGTTGTTTTATTTCGTGAAAAACAGTTATTTCCAAAAAAATAACACATCTAAATGGGCTACATATGTAGCCCGCGCGAGTAACCGAGTGCTAAGTGGAAGCGCGTGTACTCTAGTGTTAAAGAAGGACAAAAAACAGTATTGCCAACTTATTGTTAGAATTCCTAACAGTATAACGTGGTATGACATTACCAGTAGATAGGATTTTAGTCGGTTTTTGTTAACCAGATACGACTCTTTTTCAAGTAAAGAATAGCGGAAAGAAGCAAACTTACTATAGTTTCGCCTAACTGAGTCCTTGCCCGCGGGGTACAAGGAAGCAGGAGGTGACGACAAAGGGGACCGAGAGAGGTGCGGGCGGCGGGGGCGATTATAATATACGACCAGCGATTATAACACAGTCAAGACGTAATTGACTACCAATATTGCACAGGCCGATACTTCATGTCCATGTCCACGAATTTATATTCTGCTGTCATGACTTCACTGCCAAAAATGACAACATTTCATAAACATTCATGTAATTCGTACATGCCAATAACGTCTTGACTGTGCATTATCAAGGTCATACATTAATGTCTCCCCCGCCGCCCGCACCTCTCTCGTTTCTCGCCGCTGGCGAGGACTCAGTTAGGCGGCCGTACTATAATGGTCTGACATCGACAGTATTGTTTACACATTCAGAGACAGTATTTTATTACAATTTGTAACACAGCTTGCGCCTAAAAAGACCTGCAAAATTCTTATACAGACCTGCAAACTTCCGACTCTCGTAACTCAGGCCGGACTGAGTTTAGAAGTATATTTTCCAGTAAGTTTGTTTTTTTTTACAATGATGTACCAGAAAAACAAGTTTTTTTTTGCATAAGCTAAACATACTACGCTAAGCTAGTCATTATAATTATAAATCTTCAATTTAAAAAAATAGAACTAAACCTGCTCCGCACAGTGTCGCAGTTAGCGGCAACGCCCTTAACAGATTGTTCTTATTGTTTACATATACGAAGTTACTATACATATAACTTCGTATATGTTCTTTTTTTTGCTATTTCATTATAAGACAAAAGTAAAAGCCATATTATATTAATATATTAGTACGTTGGCGTCTTTTTGCTGTTCTTTAGTAGAAAAAAGAGTCCTACCTGGTTAACAAAGACCGACTACAAGATCTTATGCGCTGGTAATGTCATACCTAGAAGATAAGTATTACATAGTAGTAAAACAAAGTGAAGTCCTACCTAAGAGGCCCTGCTACTACTAAACAGGTTAGAGTCGCACCTACTGGTACTGGTAAAAAGTTCTACTAGTAAGCAGGCCTATAGGTAAACAGGCCTACTGGTAAAAAGGCCTACTAGTAAACAGTCCTACTAGTAAACTGTCCTACTGTTAAACAGGCCTACTGGTAAACAGTCCTACAGGTAAATTGTTCTACTGGTAAATAGTCCTACTGTTAAACAGACCTACTGGTAAACAGTCCTACAGGTAAATAGTCCTACTGGTAAACAGTCCTACTGGTAAACAGTCTTACTAGTAAATAGTCCTTCTGGTAAATAGTTCTAATGGTAAACAGGCTTACTGGTAAACAGTTCTACTGGTAAACAGCCCTACTTACTGGTAAACAGGTCTATTGGTAAACAGTCCTACTGGTAAACCAAGATATGAGAACCGTGTTACAGGAAAAAAAAGAGAACGATATATCTTTTGTATGGCGGCGTCCTTATTTTCATTGCACTGATCTTATTTCAAATCATTAGGTAGGAGCTCTTAATGGTTTTGAATATTTGCACATACTAAGACAGTATTTTGTTACAATTTCTAACAAAACCTTCGCCTAAAAGACAGATAAAGCCCAAAAAACTGCAAACTTCTGACTCTTGTAACTAAGTCCGGACTGAGTTTAGAAGTATACTTTTCAGTAAGTTTGGTTCTATGCACTATTATGTACTAGAAAAACAAGGTTTAGTTGATGACCGCCCGAAAAAAAAAAAGACGCCACCTCCCATACAAAATCCGGCATTGTCTTTTCTCAGAATACTTTTTTAACATTAACTTTTTTGGGTTTTGAGTTACAATTTACAAAAGGTTTACACAATTATAAATTGTTATTAAATTCACCCACAGACTATGAACATGATTTACATTTAGAATTTACACAGGCTTGTCAACTTCTTGATATCATTTTTCAACCTACAAAAGGTGTAAATATAATAGGTGCTAATGTATATTATAAAAATATATGACTTATTAATTATATTACCTATAGCTGTTTGCAAGGTATATTTGTAGGTAATACATAAGTCATATATTTTTGTAATATACGTAAGTACCTATTGCACCATACCATTCATACGGTAGACCCTGCCATAGTAAATAGTAATCATTACAATATCATATAATAACGAGAACAATATCGGTAAAGTTACACTTAACAGACATATCGTGGACATAATTAAGTTGTCTAGTAATCACAACTTAAGGAATGTAGACGATATTAAAAGTTTCGGTAATGCTAACAAGAACGTTTGGTACCCACAACTAGACCATCTCGTTGTAAATACAAACAGCTTAGTATTAAACTCAACATTTTTACTAGACTCCATTTGTATTGGTTACAATACGATTCTCGCTGTCACAAATAGCACGAGAATTTTTGTTGGGTTTACCAGAATTTTAGTAATGATAACGAGAATTTTTTTTCAGTGCGTTTCATTATGAATACGAAATAGATACAAACCCGCTGGCTCGAGTTAGTCAAATTCGGGATCTTGGAGTTCAAATTAACACAGAATTAAATTTCAGTGATCATATCATTAAAATATGTAAGAAAGCATTAAGAAACCTGAGCTTTATACTAAGACAGTCGAAGGACTTCACAAATATTAAGGCAGTGAAAGCTCTCTATGAAGCTTTAGTTAGAAGCCACCACTTAGTACAGCGCGTCTATTTGGGCTCCTTATGAAGCCATATATGTTACAATGATGGAAAGAATTCAAAATAAATTTACATGACATCTGTATATGACAAGGAAGTGATTTGAACTCGCAATTTAAAAACTTTGCGAAATGTAAAGCCCATTCGGCTGTTAGAAAAATGTCTACTTTATGAAGTAATGTGAGCGAAATTGCTTTATATCAATAGATTTTCTGTGGGTGCGCATTAAAATATTAGGGATAAATAACAGGAAAATTCTTATAACAAGGAAATATTATTTCTGAGACCATAATTTCTTAAAATTAATCTTAACCTACTTAACACTAGCACTTTTATACTTAAACACACTTGGGGTCACTCGATCTGAGCAACTTCGATTATCATGTAGTTTTCATGGGTCGGATGATCTCCAACGTCGTTGATGATCTTGAACAATACGGCAGTTGTTTGGTAATCCTGGGAAACCGCTGTGATACCATCATAAGTAATTGCTATGCCGAAGAGGGTTTCATGACGCTTCCATTGCTCTTCTAGGTACGAGTGGATAATTAAACCAATAAAAAAATACATCACAAATGTCACATGGAAGTGTATACAGTCTATTATAAGTATAACATCTGATTACATATAAAGTTTTTGAAACAAAGATATCCTTTTATAACACAAGATAATAATAATATTAAAATATTAAAAATTATTATTTACAACAAAAGGAACTGGAAAATGAAAAATTTAATTACTTCAATATCTTGTCTGCGATCTCTTCTGAGATGCATTGATACCGCTCTATGTATATCCTTTTGCATTATCATGGACTATATACATTTAAAAATGATTAAAAACCGTATATTTTAAATTAGCATAACTTGTGTTGCTTTTTAACTTTCTAGTCTATTAAATTAAACCCTTAGCCTTAAATTTGAAAATAATACTTTTTTGCTGATCTTATGCCTTGGCCAATTACCAGTCCATTGACCGCTGGCGATAATAAACGCGCCTGCAAACGCATAATTCATCTCTCAGTGCATGACCAATGACGTCAATCGATGTTTACTCTTTACCGACTATGAATCATTGCCAAGTGCTCTAGTGACTCAGCAAACAAATTGATAATTCAATTCATAGTTACCGTTTGTTCACATAATAGATAACTGTCTTATCTACTAGGTCATTAAAACATTCTAAAACAAACAACACTGTACCTTGAAAAACGTCATTTATCACATTTCATACTTGAGATTTTTGTTTCGCGGCTCATAGTCTTCATCTCCAGAATTTGACTCTGATTGTAGAGGAATTTTGCAATGAGCTCCATGTTTCTTCAACACCTCTATCATCTTCTTGTCTCCGTTCACAAACGCTATGTGAAACGCCGTCATACATTCGTTGTTCATTGTTTCCCGGTTGATATTCGGCTGCTGACACAACCATTCTACCAGCTCATAATTTTTGACCTTGACTGCAAGGTGCAAGGGAGTGTTGCCATTTTCCAATTTGGATATCTACTTTAGGTCAAGAAGAAAGTCAATAGGTGAGTCACTTGAGTTATTTATGATAGATTAAGGGGCAATTGCAATTATGAGACTTATTTTTCGTTAATTAAATTAAACTATCGTAATATTTGCTGAATATAATTTCATATCTGTATTCTTGATGTAGAAAAACTGGTATATTTCCTCAAAGAATACCAAGTATTGTTGTGAAGCCAAAACCAAACTTTATGATATCAAATCATATATTAGTCTTGGTACTGAACCATTAGCCATATTAGTAGAAAATTACCCTTCGTATCAGCCTGTGCCTAACTCCGATCTGTTTGTTGACTTCATAGCGTCCAAAGATCCAAGATCTTAGGTCATCAGCCAAGTAATTGCTAACTCAAGTCACTAACCCGAAGAAAACATGCAATTAAACCTATTAGTCGCTTACGCATTACAACACATGGACCTTCAGATGACTTTCAATATCGTCAGGTTAAAAATTGCGACGCACTCGATTACGGCGTGCCTCGGATATCCAATAATGCTTACGATCCATATGTAAAACACGTTTCCGTAATAGTTGGCCAAGATCAGTTCAAGGTTGCGGTGCCGATGACTCGTAAGGTAAATAGAATAAGTAGGTTGGTAGAAGTTACGGATCCATCCTAAACATACAATGGCCTTATGTAAATATAAAGTTATGAATGGAGTGCAATGTACAACGTACTCAGAATCGTAACCTTGGTAGTAGATATTTGCATATTTATTGAATTGCATAATGTATTTGCATGGTCTTATGTAATTTTCTCAAGTGCAATCCGGTCAAGATCTTTATTAAAATAATACGTTGCTGCGATGAACTTATCACGTGCTCTTGGATTTTAACTGTCGATAACTGACGTTACACTTCCCCACCGGCTTATTTATATAGGCCATTTAGACTGTTACCAACTACATGTTTTTATAGGATGAAAGCAAGTGTTGACGTCTTAATGCATCGTTGAAGATATAAACCTATCAGATGCAATTTTTATTAGAATATTTTCGCTTGTACACGTCACACAAACGAGCTAAATAACGACATGGAGATTTAGTGGATGGTGACTTGTTTTATCATCATCATATCAGCCTATTGCAGTCCACTGCTGAACATAGGCCTGCC